>WNXA01000007.1:2400000-3000000 GCA_013364905.1 Diaporthe capsici | reverse complement strand
TATAATAATTAATATAAAAATAGATAATATAAGTTAAGAAAAGGATTATTTAATTAAATTTATAATAAATAGTAAGGTAAATATAATTAATTTTTATAATATATATTTATTTTCTATTATAAAATAAATAAATAAATAAATAAAATAAGGAAAAATAAGCTTTATATATATTAAATATATAAGGGAAAGCATTATATTATTTTTTAAAAATAACTTTTAATTAAATATAAAGAATATATATTATATACTTACTTTAAATATAAATATTTTAAGCTATAATATTATAAGTTATATAATAAAAATAAAATTAAATAATAATTTTATTAAATTATATTTTAAGAAATTATATAAATTTATAGTTATAGGATATAAGAGAAATAGCTTATATTATATAAAGACTTTTATAAATAAAAAGAATTTAAATATAATTAATATAACTATATCTAAATTTAAAGAGATAAATATATTTTAAGAAATATATAAGTAGCATTATTATTTAAGGTATATAAAGTTAATATCTTTAATAAAAATATTAAAAGAAAATAAAATAAATATAAAAATATCCTTTAAAATATTAAAGACTTTTAAATATAATATATATTTATAAGCTAAATATATAACTAAATAAAATAAAAAAAATTTAAATATTAAAGAATATAATATACTTAAAAAGATATATAATAATATAAATAGCCCACTTATACCTACTTTTAATAAATATAAATATTATATATTATTTCTTAATAAATAAACCTACTATTTATATAGGTATTTACTTAAAAATAAAGATAAAGCTATTAATACTTTTATAGATTTTATTAATAAAAAGGAAAATAATACTTTAAATAATAAAAAAATAAAAATAAAAGAAATATTTATAAATAATAAATCTAAATATATAAATAAAAGATTTAAAACTTTATTTAGAAAATATAATATATATTATTATACTACTCCTATATATATAAAAGAGCTTAATAGGTTTATAAAAAGAATAAATTTAACTATAATAAATAAGGTTTGAAGTTTATTAATAGCTTTGAATATATTATATATATTATAAGGAGAAACCTTTTAAATAGCTATATATTTATATAATATTACTCCTTATATAGCTTTAAATCTATAAACACTATATAATAAGAAAAATAATAAAAACCCTTATATAAATAATATAAAAACTTAAGGTTCTATAATATATTATAATAATAATAAATATAAAATAAAATTAAAACTAAGAAATAAAAAGGATATTCTAATAGGTTTTATTCCTAAAACCTATATATATAGAGTATAGGATATAGAAAATAAAAAACCTACTTTAATGCGAGATATTTAAATATTAAAAGGAAAATTCCTTGAAAAAGATAATATTTTAAATAATAAATAATTATAAAATAATAATAATAAGGAATTTAATAATAATAATAATAATAATAATAAATCTTTAAATAAAGAAGAAATACCTATAAAAGATAAAATAATAATTAAAGGCTTTAAGGAAGTATATTTAGCTATAAATACCTTTATAAGCAATATAATAAATAAATTTAATAATTTTAATATTATTCTTACAACCTTAATTATAAAAGAACCCTTTAATATAAAAGAAATATTAAATTCTTTAGAAAAAAACCTATAGTTAAAAGTTATACTTAATAAAGTAAATAACTTAGAAAATTAAAAGATTTATAATATAATAAATTTACCTAAAAATAAAATAGCTTTATTAAAAAGGTAGGTCTTAAAAAAAAAATATATAAATAATCTAAATATTATAAAGAATAGTTAGATAATAAATAAAGAAAAAATTATTTAATATAAAGTTAGATAAGTAGTCTACGGCTATAAATAAAGATTTAAAATAGATTTTCTAAAGATTTTTTCTACCGTCTGCCAGCTAGAAACTTATAATATATTATTAATATTAATTATAAATAAAGGCTAGTTTATATATAATTATAATATAAAAAATACCTTTTTATATTTTAATATAAATTATAAAATATATATAAAATTACTTAATTTAATATATAAAAAATCTAAATATTAGGGATTATTAGCAAAATTAAATAAAGCTATATATAATTTTAAATAATTACTATTATTATAATATAAACATTTAACTAATATATTAATAAAAGTTAGATTTAATATTTACTTTTATAATAAAGGAATATATATAAATAAAAATAAATAAATAATATTTATTTACTATATAAATAATATAATAATCTTAGGTGAAAATAAAAAAGAAATTAATAAAATAATAAATAATATTTCTATAGATATAAAATTTAATTTTTAAAGTGAATTAAAAGATTTCCTAAGGAATAATATAAATCTTAATAAAGAAAATAAAGAAATAATTATAAATTAAAATTAATATATAGATAAACTTTTAAATAAATTTAATATCTTTAATAATAATATTATAAATAATTATAAAATAAAGCCAGAATTAATACTATATACTTTAAAATATATATTATATAAAAATAATAATATAGCTTTTACTAAAAAAATAAAAAGATTTTAACAATAAATAAGATCACTATTATATATTAATTTAAAAGTTAAATTAAATATAATATATTCTATATTAAAATTAACTAGATATATATTTAATCTAAGCTTAGAATACTTTAAAAAATTAAGTAAAATATAAGGATATTTATTAAAATTCCTATATATATTTAAAAAATATATTTATTTTAATAATAATAATTTATATATTATAAGATATTATAACTCTTCCTAAGATAATAATATTAATAATATTAAATTTACCTTTAGATATATATTTTTTATTTTTATAAGAAATAAAGAGGTATTTAACCCTATAAATTAATCCTCTTAATAATAAAAAATATTAGCTTTAAGCATTTATAAGGCTAAATATATAGCTTTAAAAGAAGCTATTAAAAAAGGAATATATTTATATAATTTAATTAAATATTTTAATAATAATTTAACTTTAAAATATAATTTATATAAATTAAAAATATATAAAGATAATAATATAGTTATAAAATTAATTAAAAATTAAATATTTTATAAATATATTAAATATATTAATATAATATATCATTTTAATAAATATATTATATAAGAAAATCTAGTTAAAATAATTTAAATAAATATAAAAGATAATTTATTAAATTAGCTAACTAAGCCTATAATTAAATAAGATTTTAAATTATTTAAAAAAAGATATAATCTTATAAAATATAATTAAATAAATATTAATAATATAAAAGGTATATAAATAAATATTATAAATATTATAAATAAAATTATTTTCTTTATAAAAGAAAAGTTTTTTATATAAATAATTAAGCTTTAAATATATATTTTATTTTCTTATAAATAGCTATTTTTTCTATATTTAATAAAAATATATAGAAAATATATTTATAGTTTTTAACTAAATAAACTTAAAAGTTTTTCTTTTTATATATACGCTACTTATATAGGATATATATATATACATAATATATTATTATTATATATATATTATATTTATAAATAAGTAATATTATATATATTTTATAATTTATAATATAAATAATATAATAATATATAACGTTAATATAAATATTTAAAATTATACCTCTATTATAATAATAATACCTATATAAAAATATAATATTATAATAATATATTAAATCCCTTAAATATAATTATATATTGCATAATATACTTATAGTAGCGAATTCAATTTATATAATAAATGAATTTTTTAAATTTTTACTTTAAATAAATAAAATAAAATAATATTTTAAATATTTTTAATAATTATTAAGGCTTTTTCCTTATTATAAAGGTTTTCCTTAATAATATATATATATAAAATTTATATTAAATAATGCTTTTAAAGAAGCTATTTAATAAAATAAAATATATTATAAAACTAACTTCTAAGGGATTATAAAAATATAACTCTTATAGTATATAAACTAATACTTAATATAAGATCTTAGCTATATTAACTAAATTAAGTGGAAAAGTAAGCTCTTTGATTAATTAAAGGTTAGCCGAAGCTATAGCTAATAGACGTTTATAATTAGAGGGCCCTACCCCCTTCGAATAGACTACTTAATATATACACACTTAACCTTCTATTCTTACAGAGGTGCCTCTGGGGAAGAGCCACCAGTACTGTTCCATGGCATGATGATGTCTCCGATCTCACCAGTCTCAAGGTCGATAGGTGCATGCATGACGCCAGGGTAATAAGCCGCGGTGTGAGCACCTGAGACGTAGGTTTTGCCGTCATCGTCCCAGAACGGGGAGGGATCGAAACCAGGGAAGCTGAAATGCACGGGATCAGACCAGGAGTCCGAGGTGTAAGGGTCTGTTGTAGTGAGAATGAAGTTGTCCCAACGACTATCATTGGTCCTTGGTAATTGTTGGTTCACGAGAGTTGACAGTAGGTAGAATTTACCATCGTGGAAACGAAGAGTTGGCGCGTAGATGCCACTCGTAGCTTTTGGGAGGAAAGCTAATCCAGGGAGTTGGTCCGTCCGACTGAAAGCGTTGGAGACATGTTTCCAGTGAATCAAGTCCCGACTTGCGTGGATAGGGAGGCCTGGGAAAGCAAGAAAACTCGAAGTTGCACAGAAGAATGTGTTATTGAACTCCGGGACGAATATGCAACTGGGATCCGGGTTAAAGCCGCTGATGATGGGGTTCTGAAAAGTGGAGTTTTGCGTCTGGCCAACTCCGAAGAGCGGCAGAATGGACAGGAAGTGACTCGTCTTCATCCTGAGAGTATGGAGACGAATATCTCTCCAGGGAAACGTTACTGTGACGAAACAACCTTGGTGCTTCTTCGGGTTGGACTTGCTGAAAACCCCACGCCTTTCGCACTGCCAATAGCCAGAAACCAAGGAATGATTCGGTCACGTCAACCGCAGCGCAGCCACTGCAGGGGCTTGATACCTTATTCGATTCGTCGACTCGATAATCACTCCTTGGTGCAATGTTAATATCATTTCATGTATAATTCGGCCTTTTTATCAAGTCTTCTTCTACAGAGTAGAACTAACAACAATCATGTTCCTCTCTACTCTCGGTTTCTCACCAATTACTCGTGCCGCGCCAGAGATCGGTGTCATGGAACAAATAGTAGAAGAGCCAAATAGAGAAACATGCTCTTGAGAAGGCAGGTCACTGAGATGGGAATACAATTGAAATCAGACAGATCTTTGAGTTCATCTCCTCATTCGTTGCCACCTGCCCCTCTATACTTATATGGAGAAAGCCCTTGCATTCCCCTCACCTGGGCAAGTTCTCGTGCGATGATTGCGCGACGCTCTTGACAACCCTCGGTCATTCTTCCCACGATGATCCAAGGCAAGGGTGGTTTAACAACTACAATTAGAGTGCATAGGGCTACACAGTGTCCAAGCATCGTGGAAGCGGCGTGCGAGCAATATAATTTTCATGTTGAATTACGACTGAACTTCGCTTCACTTTCTCTCTTCCAATTCCATAAACCCCCTTCATTCTCAAATTGACGGCGCTGCAACCGCGCTGCGCTTTCGGCCCGGTGACACCACGCGCTTTTCCGAGGCGGATAATGTATCCGAACATTAACTACTTCCCTTTCCCGAGCAGATCTTTCCTGATTCTGACAAAGACCCTGACATCCAGGGTCCTTCGGGAGGTAGTAGAACCCTTTTCTTCCTGACAATCCGCCAACATGACGGACCTACCGACTATCACATTGGACATAACGCTAGCTGATCTTCACCTATGAGCGAGCCCCGAGCACGGGTAAATGCATCGGTCGAATCCTCTGCCGAATCAATTCCGGCTTAAAGCTCAACGCCAATACCCCTCGAATCGACACTATATCTACCAAGGCAGATCCTATGTCGCGTCAACCTTACACCAGAAGCCGGGTTTCTATCACCAGAATCAGCACTATATGGCCCTCCGCAACGCTATGGGGATAGTACTAATTTTGCCTGACTTCTAGATTGCTAGTTGAGGGGGAAAAGGTAGTACCTACATTGCTAGCTTCACGCTCAAAGGCTTGCCGGGCACTGCTCCGGTTCACTATTTTCATCGTTCGGGGTTTATTCACGCATATGTGGCTGTTTCCTAACCCTGCCATGGGGTGCAAATTGGAATACTCTGTATTATTAGTCCCTCAGTGTTCAATATGTAGGCATTCTTGGCGGCACTGCGATTGTACATTTGATATGCACATTTGGCTACTTCTTTCAGGCATTCAGGAACCATCAAGATGAAGTCAATAACTATATACTACTCTGGGACATGAAGAGAATGAAGCCATGTTGATGAAAGAGGAGCCCTTCGCTTTCCCTAGGATGACATAGCGGCAAAAGAAGCGACGAGCTGGAGCAGATTCGAACAGTCAAGTCCCTGCGCAGAGATGCGTGACATGGTTGACATAGCAGGGCTGGCATCATAGGCAGTCATCTCATTTGCTCAGATCATACCAGATCGCAATACCACGCATCTCAAGACTCGCACGCGGTTGCTGCTCCGCCGGGCACGAGTGGTCATCAAACGCGCCGTGTGCAACCGCGTGAGCAACTCCCGGCTCGGTATCATTCGTCTTGAACACAAGCACCTCGTCCGTCCGCATATCAGGGTAATACCACCACCTCTGGCCCGGGCTCTGCCTAACAGCCAGCCCCTCAAACGAGTGCAAGATCCTCCCGCTGCCATCAGGGTCGTCAAACATCGCATCCGCGAAGTGGACATCATCCGGCGACAGGCTGCGGGCGTCACACACAGCAAGCGGAACATCCTGCGGCGGCGGCGTCAGCACGCGCCAGACGTTGAGGTGCGCGAACCGCCTGATGCCCCGCCTGCTGCTGCCCTCCGGCACCGCGAGCTTCGCGTTCCACTCCGCGGCCGTCGCGTCCGAGATGTCGACGTGCACGAACCGCGCCGGGCGGGAGTTGTTCAGCGCGCCCGAGTCCCTGCTGCGCTCCCCGAAGCGCAGCACGCCGAGGCCGCGCACCTCGACGTCGTCGGCGCCGGTGAGGCGCAGGAGGAGGTCGTGGATCTCGCTGGTGTGGACGCGCTTGATCTCCTCTTGGTCGCGGAAGTCTTGAACTGCGCTCTTGTGGCTCACGAGCGTGAATCCCTCGGTGTCGAGAGAGGGGGGCGGAGAGGCTGCCCTTGCGTTGGAGATGGTTGTGTCGCGCTGTGTGATGTTCATCACGTCGAGGGTCGTGTCGTTTGCGTGGAACTTGAGGCGGACGCCCGGGATGGGCTCGCTGAAGCCTAGGGCCCCGGTGACTTTGGCCATGATCTCGGAGTGTCGTAGAGGATGGTGCTCTGAGGCGATATGTAGGCCGCGACTGCGATATATCTGGTGAAAGGAAACGTCAGAAATGGTACCGTTGTGTACTGTGACTATGAGAGTGATCATCCGGGTGTGCTGCGACATGGACCCTACCATCTGCCGAGTCTGGGCGGTGCCCTCCACCTCGGCCCCGCACCCAGATAGTTTCCAGGAACGAGCAGGATGCACTCATAACACTGTGAAACCTTGTTACAGTAGAGCAGGTCGATAAAATGGGCCGACTCGACAGGGCGTTGATGCTCAGGACAGATACCAGAAGTGTTGCCTGTGTATGTTCTGGGCCAGTAGGCAGCCCCTAGCTTTTGTTCGAATACTAAGGGCAACTGCAGGCACAACACTCCCAACATCCTGAGCAGATCGGATCGCAGACATCATGTCAGGACTTACTGTGCTTTGCCATCCATTCTCCTGTAGGCTGCTCTCGACGCCTCAATATCGTCGGAGGTTCGCCCACGGCCAGACTCTTGGGCAACGAGTGATTCCTCACTGCAGACTTGGATGGAACGTGTCTACGTAAAGCCAGATCCCATTCCTAAACTCGCTCAGCTCCTTCTATAGGATTGACTCGACAGCATGTTGTCAACCACGAAGGTTTGTATGTAATTTTGCAACATAAGACCAGAGACTGTACACCCGGGTTCCCGTATCTCGTACTACGCCCTTGGGCCCCGTCGTCAAGTGTTGCGTTTCCTCGTGCGATGCCCTGACAGTCCCTGAGGCATACGGAGTGAATGATGGGCTGTTTCTTTTGACGTCAGTGGCAAGTGACGTCGAACTGTCTGTAGATGCGGCTCACTCGGTGCCTTCGTCCGAAGTATGCCCCGGGGGTTCACCGTGTGTCCGGGCCTCGTGTTCGTTCAGCATCGACTCCAACGCGCCGACCCGTCTCGCCCGACCTTGACGGCTGGTGTTCCATAGCTGATTCGCTGTGCCGTTACTGCAGATGACGTACGTGTGGCGGCGTGTGCACAAAGATATACGTCGGCCTCGATGCCAGCTAGGCACGAGTCTGACGTAGAGTGCAGAGTGGCGAGCCCGTGATGGTTTGCATAAGATTGACAGCGGTTTGAATAGCATGGACGCTTGATGCGGCGTTATAGACTCGTCGGGGAAAAGTGTTCGAGGACTTTTTGAAGTATTCGCCATTGTGACAATGCGCTGTATCGATATCACTTTCGATATTGATTTCGGGTTCCCTACACGCAGCAATTTGCGTGGGAGGTCTTTGATCGTCGTGTTCTTTCTTTTTCAAGGACAGTCGTTATGAAGCAAGCCTTGGAAAGAATACATCAACTGCGTCCCTAGTGTAAGAAATCGATCAGTCCAGTTTCTGCGCTCCCAAGAGGGAGCAGACTTACAGTCGCCCCGACCTGGTGCTGTGAAATTCTTGCCCCGTGTCCAACCACTCCTTCCAACCTACATCTTGCATTTTCTTCGACGCAGGAAGTCGCCCCCCCAATACATCCTCCTGCCAGGCAGTGACCCACTGCGCAATCAATCATTTGCGTTGAACTCGTTGAGCTGCCGAGGCGGAGCGCACTTGCCCAATCGCATCTCGATCAGCGCGAATCCATCAACAGCCTCGGAAGCCTCGGAGGAGCCACACAGCCCGATTCACAAGGAAAATTGCAATGCATCGACAGACATCGTTAGATCCAACAGAAAAGCAGCCTCAGTAGAATAAAATCCTTGTGTTGCGACCTAGTCATGTCCACGATATTGAAATGAGCCTTCTATAGATGATACCAGCATGCCGCCATACTCCTTGAGGCTTGATCGGACGAAGACCATCCGCTCATCTGAAGGGTTTTTGCTTCTGAAAGGCTGATGAATAATATCGTCCTGGCCGCATCGCCAATAAGACAAGAGGAACAATATTGCACCGTAAGCAGACGTGCCGAGGTCCGTCTGGAATGTAAGACAGGCTGAGAAATAATATGTGGAACCCTCAGCCAAGCGGGCGGAGCAGTACCTTATGCCTGAGGTAATCCATGCACTAAACAGGGCCCCAATCGCAACCCTCCCATCCAGGGCTGCCAGGACCCGTTTTGTATGATCACCAGTGTGGAGTCGCTACCCGCGGTCTTCACCCGTGTCGCTAAAACTGTCGCCGCCGTACCCGCGACGGTCTTCTTCATTGAGCGCAAAGTCTTGGCTTAGTATGTTTCGAGTAGCCCAGGCTCGGCCGCTGTCGCATGCATGGAAGTATTCTGCGAGAGGTCGGCACTAATGGCAACAACGGCTAGCGGATTATCTGGAACTCGCCGGATCGCCAGCTTAGCATGGGGGAATGCCGAAGGCCCGCAGATCTCAGACTCTATTCTCCGCAGGCTTGGCTTGGGGGTTTACTCCGTATTAGCCAGCAACTACTGGTGGATCAGCACCTAGTAGGCGATCAAGTGGTCTGGTGGCGGCTTTCGCCTCTTGTGGTGTGTGCTGCTCGACCTCTCGATGAGGTCACGAATGTGGCTGCGTCTCTGCGAGACGGAGGGTCGGGTTGCTATCGGAGATCGAGCCGTTGTCCGTTGGCTTTAATCCATTCGAACTGTATAAGCACCAATGGGAAAAAGACGGAAAGGATGTGAAGGCTGTCAAGGACACTTGAGACGACAATTTACGTCAGTGGAAGGCAGCGCGCGCGAAAACCAACATTGTATTGCCAGTTGTGTATGTAGCGTTGTTTCGTTTACAAGGTCGTGGAATTGGACGGGTTCTAGGCTGTGCTGTCCAGAAAGCCTGCCGAGGAGGTTTGTCCCTGATCTACTTGCCGAGGCATCTCGAAATCTGTCGAATCGCGAGGCTGGATCGTCTTCGCGATGTTCGTACAGCCCGAGGAACCGTTTCGTTTCGACAATCAGACTGGCTGACAACATCAGCTTCTCGTGACATGTTCTGCATTGGGACAAGTTAGCGGCATCTGCATCGTTCGGCCGGATCTTGGCGCCTCTCCAACGTTCTGGGACAGGCTGGGCTTCCCTTTTCTTGCCTGGTGGTGGTGGTGCCCACACGTGTCAAGGGGGGTATCAGACGTGCGATGTTTCGGGTCGGGACATTGTCCCAATACGGTTTTCGTCCCGACTTCTGCTCACGAGTCAAACTGATTGGTGTTGCGAGGCAGGATTACTACGACCGAGTCTCCTTGCGGTCATCTGAAGTCCGTAGAACAACTTTAGAACGAACTTGACTGTGGATGGTATAAAGGGTAGCGAACGCCACCCGCCCTGAGGATAGGATGGATCGGATCATCATCGAACAAGACTCTCATTCAATCACAATATATATATTGGCCAGGCCGCCATCACTTTACATCCCAACCGCAGTCATTCCCGATCCGGCAATCGCACCTTAACAACTTTACCACTTACACGATGAAGTCCAGCATCCTGAACGTTCTTGTCGGCATCACGGCTGTCGTGGCCGTTCCCAACGACTATGCCTCCCTCGAGACCCGTCAAGGAGGCGTTGTTGCCAACGACCTGAAGAATGGTGACTGCAAGCCGGTCACTTTCATCATGGCCCGTGGCTCTACGGAAACCTCCAACATGGTGAGGCAAACCCTCCATAGATTTAACGAGGCTGAGTGGTGAGGGCTAACACACGTGTTCCCAGGGCACCGTCGTCGGCCCACAGACCTGCGCAGCGATCAAGCAGAACCTGGGCGCCGACCAGGTCGCCTGCCAAGGCATCGGCACCGAGGACGGCTACGCGGCCGCGCTGGCGCCCAACTTCCAGCCCCAGAACACCGACACCCAGTCCATCAACGCGGCCCTCGACATCGTCAACCTCGCGACCACGCAGTGCCCGGACTCGACCATCGTCATGGGCGGCTACTCCCAGGGCTCCGCCGTCGTCGACAACGCCATCCAGCAGATGCCCGCCGCCACGCAGGCCAAGGTCGCCGGAGTCGTCGTCTGGGGCTTCACCCGCGCCGAGCAGGACAACCTCCAGATCCCCGGCTACCCCGTCGCCCAGACCAAGGTCTTCTGCGCCACGGGCGATCTCGTGTGCAACAACACCCTCACCATCACCGCGGCCCACCTGTCGTACGGCCGCAACGCCGACGAGTCGGGAGCTTTCCTCGCCCAGATGGCCAAGCAGGCCGGCACCGCGGGCGCCGCCAAGGGAGCGGCTGCGGGTGCTGCGACTGGTGCTGCTGCCGGTGGCGCCGCTGCTGGAGCTGCTGGAGCCGCGGCTGGTGGTGCTGCTGGTGCTGCGACTGGTGCTGCGGCCGGTGGCAAGAAGAAGAACGGCGGTGGCCTCTCTTCTCTGTTCGGCAACTAAGCTGGACCAGGTCGAGTGAAGTGTGAAGTTGTTGAGGTGCGCGGCATTGGGCGGCCCCCTTTTTTTTGTCGTTGCTGGGAAACACGATCAGAGCAGCACTTGATGTGCGATTTCTTTCATATACATACAGTGCGAAGTCTAAGTTTGCATATATCTCATGTGGAGGTTCAATTCTTTGTTGATACGTATCACGACATTGTATGTATCACAGCATTTACCCGTTAAGCTACGGCGAAAGCGGAATTCGGCTTTTTAGAACACAGAAAATCCAGTCATATGAGTGACAACGCGCTTTGGTGACTGCTGGGTCTACCTTTGTCAACCAGCAACTGAGGTTCCGAGTGATTCTTACCGCGTATGTAGGAGCCGATAAAATTACTGGTTGTTCGTTTTTCTACACCCACTGGCTTGAACACATGCTGCTTCCGCATTCAGTCCCGACCCCTATCGACGTGACCGAGGTGCTCACTGACTTTGACCACAGGCGACTAGAGGCAAAACTTGCTCCACCGCGATAATAAACCGCTTAGGCGCTGCTGTTTGAGCCTGAGAACCGTCTGGTAGCCCAACCTCATCCTCTTGTCAGGCCACATTGGTCGCACCAGAATTATTTGGTATGCTAACCACACAGGGTCCATGTCTGACGCCGTCGCCGCAGGGTTTCATCCGAGCTTCCCGTCAGCATCGAGTCTAACCATCTCAAGATCCAATGCGACGCAGCGTTGACACTGCGAAAGCGTAGTATTGAACGATATGACATATTCAATCAGGCCAGAATCGGACCATCATTTGTTTCGCCTCTTCTACTCGTGGGTTGTTGTGTCGGATGACGTCCTGCTTTGGTGTGTGCATTTAAAGAACTTGGGACGGAGGTGCTTATCGAGCCCTGTGGCTCGAATCGGGGAAGTGCGAGTAAATTCTCCTTCTCTCTCCCGTCCAGTCGACTGCACGTTGGTGTCGATCATAAAATCATGCTAAGGCAACGTGTGTGCGTTTTTGCCTTTTCGTCAAGCTCACCGATAGGTCGCCTAATTCCGAAACGTGGGAGCGAAAACTCAACTGAACAGCCTTCTCCTAGTGGGTAGTTTAATAACCTTCTGTAGGAATATTCCACGCATTGTAACCATGTCCTTAAATCCTACACACCCTATTGGGTGCCGTCGGACTGGTCGTCGTGGGTTATCCCTTGCTCGTAAGTATGCCTGCCGATCTAACGGCTTTAGTCCCAGGAGCCCAACGAGAGACATACGTCAGTGAGGTGCACGGGCATTCATACGCGGAAGTGTGTTTTCCACAGGGCTTGGCCAAAGTCTGCGTGGCCGTTATGGAAGGTTAATGAGGCTGTGGCATGGATGGCTTGTCATCCGGGTTGCAGAAACTTGGCGGCGAGGAAGTTTGGCCTAGACAGACCCTAGTCGACAGCGCTGGGAAAGCAGCCCACCATACTACTGCGGCTCATGCCATCGTTCATCAGGAATTGCGATGCAGAGCAGTAGTTAGTATCGCACCACCGAGAAGCGCGAGCCCAGCCCGACGGACTTTTTAAAATGCTCACCTTGACGTTGGTGTGACCCACCGGCCCAGAAGGATGGCCTCACGATGTCTTGGTGTGACTAAACCTCAGCCGGCGGCCAAGGACAACGGGCCGTCTTGGACTAGGCCGCCACACGTTGAACTACTTGGAAACATCCGCCTTATGGTCAGTGACAGAGGCCATGCGGAGCCGCCGTTTACATTGCAGACCGGTATAATCTACAAAACAGCGGCATGTAGATTTGATTCGAATTTGAATATTGAGCCTGGCATGCACACACCTTCTCCGAACTGTGAGTTCTTATGTTGTTGTCTCTCTAGTCTACTTTACATTCTTAGTTGGTCAATCCTAGCTACGGCCAGAAGGTCTAGACTTGCCCTGACACTATTCTCATCCTATCGTTCACATTATGTTGGAAGTATTTCTGAGACTCATACTCGCTCATGCCCTTTGTCAAATCAGCGAATTCCAAACATGTCATAATAGCCTGCGCAAAGAGATGGCCCACTCGATGGGGTAGTTGGCTCTGGCACATGTCCTTCGCCTTGCTCTTCACATCCTTGGACACCACCCGCCCCGCGGGCTCCATCGCTGAATCCTTCCCTGGCTGCTTCTTAGGGAGCACGATCGACTTGATATCCTTCCAAAACGCAATTTCGAGGAGAACTATTGCCTGTTGCGTCCAGACGACATGGTTTTGGGGTTAGACTCGAGTCTAATCTGTCCCAAGAAGGCTCAAATAGTAACATGGGGAAGGGGGACGGGTGAAGTTACGCACCAGGGCATATATGTCGTGCATCTTCTCAAACTTCACTCTGGGGTTGCCCCATCGGTCTGGGTGGCGATACAGGTTGTTTTCCAGAGAGTAGTCTTCCAACATGCTTGTTCCCACTTCTCCCGGCCGGGCGTACTCAAACCCGAAGATGTACGGATTCGAGAGATCAAATTCTCTCCAGCGCGCTGAGCTATTCCCACTCTCATGGTGGCTTGCCTCCTCAACAACTCCGTCGTCTAATGGAATCGATGAGGGAATGAAGACGATGTTGTTACTCCTGATACTCTTGTGGACCCAACCAACACGGTGAAAGTGGTCCATCGCATTGACGAGAGATTGTGCCAGGTGGATTCTGTGGCCGAGCGGCATCACGGGATATTTTGCGAATAGCTGCAAGAGCGTTGTTGGCTGGAATTTGTCGTCCATTTCGAGAGGGGTTTTGAAGACAAGTCCGATCTCACGTCGAACTTCGTTGTGGAAGAAGCCCTGACATGGAAGGACATGGAAGTTAATCGGGTCGGCCTGGGACAGTAACGCGGCCATCCTCTGGACCTGCGTATGTAGTCCTGAGGGCTGCTCGTCCTGGGCGCAATCATCGTAGTGAAACATTTCTATCAGGACCTGGTCTTGCCCCAGCGTGGCAAGCTTTCGCGTTGAGACATCGTCCGAGTTCCTGTCATACCGCAGCTTCTCACTCGGGATCTCTGTCGATTCCTCAGATCCCACAGTAGGGCTCAGCACGGCCTTTCGTAAAGAAAGAGCACCGGTCGTACCCGTCGTCGCGATCAACGGATCTTGTGCTGCCAGTTGCTGGTCGGTCTCGTTCAGGTCTTGTAACACCGGTGTCTCGACGGCACTGCAGACCGCAGAGACGGACTTTTGGATCGCACCGATGTCAGTCTGCGCCAGCCACGTAGTAGTGCCCTCGGCTTCCGAGGCCTGCTCGTTCTCAGCATGCTGGGAGGTGAGCGCCATGGTCGTGTGGAGACCTCTCAAGGCTTGTATAATCTCATTCTTCGCAGACTGGCTCAGTTTTCCGAGCATGGACCCAGGAGTGAACGCTCCGTCTTGCAGTCCTTCGAGCTGGCGGGCCCGGAGCACCAGGGCTTCGATGTCCACAGCTGCGATCTCCTTTGGTGCTGCCACCTTCAACCAGTTGGCGATCGTCTGTCCTTTGATATCGTCAGCTAACGACACAAGAAAGACCATGTAGCCAGCGGGTTTCTTAGAGAAACCTTGTGGCTGCCGGTCCTGAAGTCGTTGTAGCCAGATCTTCGTGTCAGATTTCTGAGCGAAGTCATGAAACACAGGGGTTTCTAGATCCTCCGCAGCCGTTCGATCAGTTCAAACTCGTTGCATGGGCTTGATGCGATCACTTACCCGTGATTCTGTCGTTCTCTCTGATCTTGTCGGCCAGGGTATCAGTATATACTCCCGACTCAGCCATTGACTTGAGCTCTTTGACGAGGATGTAGGTAAAGGACGAGTGGCTCGGCCCCACCGTCTTATTGTTCTTGGCACATGCTGCTATCATTTCAAATCGCCCTGTCTCCTTCACCCCGGAAGCGATGGAGGCTGCGTTGCAACAGTCTAGGATGAGAAGCACGTCTCCCTCGGCGTCGAAGAGTAGCTGCTGGGCAACATGCCACGATAGGGTAGGCCCGTCTTTTTCGAAACTAAATTCATAGCCCATCAGACACAATTTAAAGGACCCCAAGCGGTTTCAAGGATCGCAAATTCATGACTCACGCAGCCCAGCGGGCACGCCCCCGCTCATCCGGATCGCAGTGTCCAGCATAGTACACAATAAGCAAAGAATCCTGCTTGGAATGATTGTCCACAGTATTCACGATCTGCTTATTCAGTGATGACTTGTGTGTTCCATCCTTTGGAATTTGAAATGTCGAGACTTCAAATCGGAAGTCATTTTCAAGAAGGGTCTTCAACGTGCCGATTTCTTTCTCGGGGTGGATGTCATTCTCCTGCCACCAGAGCAGTAATGCGTGCACCGTAGAATAGGCATTGCGGTGAGCGAAATAGTCTTGAGAATGGTCTTTGTATTCTTCGATGATATCTTTGCCGGACGACATTTGCTGGCAGAGTCGGCGGAGGGATCTGCAATCAATCTGCGCTGTTTAACGTAGGTTTCAAAGTTGGTCAGTCAGAACGCTACTGCGTGGGAGCTGGTTAGTTTTGAGTTTTGAGGGACGTTTGCAGCCCAGATCGGCGGTACACGTTGCCCAATGACTTTTAAAGTACCATCACTAAGTATCCAGGGCCAATAATCCGTGGTGGTGTACCGCAGTGTACTTCGACGTAGCACATAAAACATCGATTGGATTCAGCGGTGCCGGCCAGCGGTGCCTGGAACAGGGTCAACTCGACTGCTGCCGAGCGAATCTTGTTTGAGCCGAGCCTTGCCTCTCAGTGCCTTTGTAATCAAATTCATCACATCTCACCTGCAAAGGGGCCTAAATGGCCGGCATGAAGGCCCGATTCGCACGCCACGGCGCCTCGCTCTCAGGGTCTTTGGCGCATGATTGGTAAGCCTCACACCGACTACTACACGCCAAGTATGTTGTGTAATGTCAAGCTGACATGTCGGTCTGGACGGTCGGCGAAGCAGTGTTCCACATGTATTTAAGTTGACGTGGCGCGTGCAAGCCTCAATTTGTCGTGTAACAATAATGTATGTGTACTTAAGCTGCTGCAATGCTACGTTGTCTTCCTCCTTTTTGTTTTGCAAAGGCCTGTATTCCCAAATACGGCTCGATTTTGCTCAAACTTGGACTCTTGTCTTGTAGTCGGAACCTATTGTTACGCAGAGTGGCGGAAATGTCAGAGCGTAGCCGTAAGAAACCCGAGGACGACTCCAGTGAGGAGGAGGACGTCCATGTGAGATACTGTCGCATCTTCTTGGTTTCATTTTCCAAACGAAACTAACAGATGTATAGCAGCCCACCGAATTCTCTGATAGTGCTTCTGGGAAGTTCCGTGGTCGCGTTCAGCCGTACGCAAGCGCAGCCGATGTGAGTTCTCAATCGTCTGGGCGAAGTGATTAGGCAGAAGCAAGACAGCAGCTAGGAACACAGCTGACTCCACTCTAGTTCCCGCAAGCGCCTCTGTACAAAGTCGGTGAGATCGTATACCTTGCAGTGCCAGGTCAGTCTCAGCCAGCCGGCCCGTATGTGGTCGTGTCGGTTAGTTCGGACAGAATGTATACGATCAAGAGGCAAGACAACGGTCAATTGCATTCTCAATTGGTAGCCGAAGATTCTCTGTTAGTCCGGGCTTAGTTGTGAGACAGTCGACTCACGTATAGTGCATCCCATTTGATCGGCGAAAAAATTACAGAAGATGGCGAATGTGGGCAAAATGAGCTGCTTGGCATCCAAGTACTTGTACCTACCCAATACGTAATTTTGCCGGTGTTCCTCGAGAGGGGCTCGATCTGCATTTCATCCTCCATGAGACATATATAAGTGCATGTTGAACGCAGCTTACAATGTATCAAGATTGAGCATTTCATAAATCGCTTTACGTGGGGCCAAATCCTAAACACCAGTACAGAACGTCTTGTGCATAATCTTCCAAGGACATGCCCTTGGTGCTCCTTTCGCACATTCGACTCCAGGAAGTTACCTGGACACAAAATTAAATCGGAAACGTCTCAACATACCAAGTTTTGAGCGTCTCGTGACTAGTGCGGTTATTGATGATGCTGCCGCCGATGCAATTTGTGCGGAGATCGAGACGTGGGTTGCCTTGAAAACCCCTCTTAGAGACAAACTCAGGGAATTTCTTTATTATCATGCTGACCTTGCGACAGCCCAGCCAGCAGGCTATCAGGTCTCTGAGTTCCGAATAGACCAGCGGACTCGAAAAAGTGAGTCTTCTTACCGTACTAGACATGCCTAAACGGCTGCTTTACATATGTCTGACCTCGGACGTTCAGTTGAGAGCTTCCGTAGGGGATATCCTAGGCTCTCGGCCTTCATCGACAGCGATCGAGATTTCATGATGTTCCGTCGTTTCGGCAGACTTCAAGCTCGGATTCTTTTGCATAAGCAGGATGAGTTGATTGACCTGGAGCAACGGCTTGAACAAATCGACTCAGAAGAGCAGACAGAGTATTACTTGAGCTGCAGGCGGCAAGATCTGAACACCAAAAGACATGCTCTAATTCAAGAAGCAGAAGTGAAGCTTAACGAGTACAGTACGGTGTATCCATAATTGGCCGTATGAAAAACAACTAACTGAGTCCTCACTAGATGAGTTGCTTGCTTCCTATTTTGATAACATTAGGCGTCCCAAACCTAGCGAGGCCAAGGTCAAGAGTGTGAGGAATTGGATGAAGGGAATCAAGCCACTTGTCGAGGCTGAGTCAACTTTCCTTTGTGAAATTGATGATTTACGATCTCCGGAGAATCTCTTGAAACCAGGTGGACTTGATGTCTTCTTGGAAAGATGGACACACTTTTTGCCCGATAGAGTATGTTGATCTCCGAGTCTTGCTTTGGTATTAGCTCCAAGGCATCTGTCATCCTTTCTAACATGGCGAAATGTGTATAGCTGTTCTCGACCCAAGTAAGCATAGAGAGTCCTTATTTGTGTCATCAGAAACAAAGAACATGCGCTAATCAACATAACAGTCGGAGCATTTGAAGTCTGAAGATCCGAACATAACAATTACAGAACCTTCACGACTTATGAGCACCTCAAGAGTTTTGACAACAATTCTCGCTGTGGTGTCGATGACTGTACCAATAGTGGTCTTGTATTGTGCCAGATCTATGGACACAAGGCTCTGGGCATTGTCAATCTTCACAGCCATATTCTCGTCGGCACTTTGTTGGCTCACAGAATCTCGAAACTATGAAATATTCACGGCCACAGCAGCATACTGTGCTGTCCTAGTTGTCTTCGTTGGGAATATACCAGGGTGATGTGGTCCACGGTTGGATTAACCGTACGTATATATAATGCTAGGTTGAGGCTAAGAGCCGTCGCAATTTGAAGTCTATATCAACAAGCCTTCTTATTGCATTCCACCTATCCGCGCTGAGAGGGTGCGTTGGATTGCTGAAATCCTCCGCAAGAATTCTCTCACAGCAGCGTCGCCTTGTTCGGAGACCTTGGCATGGTCTCTCCCTAGCCCTTCCGTCTGAAACCTTTTGCTGAGTTTTTTCACCAGCTCCAATGGGTTCCCACCGTACAGCATTTCTGGAGATGATCTGAATGCGAGTGGGTCTGCCCCGGCGTCAAGGAGAGCCTCCACCCCATCGAAGTCACCAAAATATGCAGCGCGATGCAGGGGGGTCCAGCCATCCTTCTCAAATCCATTCAGGATCCGCCCGATCTTGAGCTTCTCCGGGCACTGTTCCAGGAGCTCGCGGGCGATCGAGCCCCTCTGGCTCGCATTAGTGACGGTGAAGTGCAAGATATTGCTCTGCCCGCTTTCGACTTCTGACCCCAAGTGAATGAGCTTGACTGCAGTCTGCAAATGCCGCGAGGACACAGCTACCTGCAGCGCCGTGAGGCCTTGCCTGCTCCGAAGTTCCAAGTCTGCTCCAGCATGGACCAGGCAGTCTAGTGTCGATACCGTGCCCCGAAACGCGCCATCTATCAAGGGCGTGTGGCCCCTTCGCGAAAGCTGATCTACTCTCACCCGTCCAGTGTCGAGAAGAGCTCTTGCTACTCCGCTAACGTCGAATAATGCGCACCAATGCAACGCACTCCGGCCATCGTTGGTGTTGTCAAGAACATTGAGGTCTTTGACGAGCGGGAGAAATAAGTCGACCCGCCGGGTATCGAGTGGGCGGTCAGCCCCGTGCTTGGCGCAACTGGTCATGATGCTGCCTTCCGCTGCGTCGAATTTACTGCTAGTACGGGCACCAGCTTGGATCATCTCTTCCAACACATATGGTTCGACGTCGGCGAACTGAGTAGTCAGCGTCAGTGGTGTCTGGTCGAAGTTGTCTGTCGCGTTGATGTCTATTTTGTGGGCCTTAAGGACATCAATCGTCCGCCGAGCTGCTTTGCGATACAAGCCACCATGAGAGACGAACCGAGCGAATGGGACCACAGGGAGGCCAACCATGTGGAAGCAAGAGTGATGCCAAGTTTGGTACTTTTCCGAACGGAATACAATGCTGCCTTTCTGAAGGAGGAGATCTGCGATGTCCGAGAAGTGATGAGTGACAGCGAGCTCGAGCGGCGTGAAAAGGAATGTAATGCTTCCAACCGGGGCATCACCACTGCTCAAGCTGCTTTCGCCTTGCGAAACCAAGTTGCCTTGCCACACTTTGTTGATATCGGCACCGTAATCAATGAAGAGAGCGACGAGGTCGATGTTTCCAGTGCGAACGGCCCAGTGTAGCGGAGTCCCAAACAGCTCCAGGGAAAGGTTGGGGAAGTACAAGAGAGGTCCTGATTCTTGGTCAAGCAGAACCTTGCTGGAGGTTGCCTTCCGTTCATTGGCAAATGATATTTCCAAAAGCTCCTTCGCCTGGTCAGCTTGGAACATAATCAGCCAGTGTAGGAAAGTTGGTGAATCGCTGCCGCCTTCGAGTTGTATGGACTTCTTTGCTAGTTGCCTCGCCCTGTCAAAGTTTCCGTTTCGACAGGCTGTCGTCAGAGCAAATTGGGTTGTTTTTGTGCCACCATTTGTCTCGGCAGGCTCTTCAACACGTAGACCAGTTATAGGATCTAAGCGGGCTGGAGAGAAATCATAGGCAGATTTAGGTATTCCAGTCTCTCTTGGACGTAATGGCAGGTATCTGCTGTACCGAGCTTTGTCCTGGCTCTCAGATCCCAAATCCGACCATCGGTCATCATTTTTTGTCAAAGATTGTAGTGCCTCAAGCACTGGGTCGTAGAATTCTTTGGCTAGTGGACGTGCTGAATTTAAGGCCTTGATTTGAGTCACGGCCATAGAAGCATCAGGTTTCACGCCATACCCTAGGTGGAACATAACAGCAAGTTGTAGATGGGCGTGAGCCTTTTTGTCGTTGTCAGAACTGTGCCTGGCGATGGTCTGCATCCGACTTGCCAATTGGCACTGGGCCGCCCATGGCGGTTGACCGACCGCCATAACCAGCTATAGGGAATTGGAAAGTTTGTCAGAAATGAAGACGAGACCAAGTACATAACTTGTGATTGCTTACCTTGAAAATGTCTAGGCCCCTGTTCTCAAGCGCACTCGTTTTGGACGGCTTCATAAGCAACAGACCTCCCACATCCGTTGTTATACCGTCGGGCATGCTCTCGTCCTCGTCGACTACTCGTACCTTCAGATTACCTTCAACATTGAATTGAATGCGCTTCACGAGGCCGCCCTCAGTCTTCCGAGCTGGCACGAGTGTTGTTACGCTTCTATCAGAGTCGTTCGACGGTTCAGATAAAGGGAGAAATCTAGACCGAGACGTCGTGTACCTAGGTCTCGTTATCCTAATGCAAGTCAGTTTATTTCGCATTTTCGAAAAGCAAAGACATGTTCTACCTTGTGCCATCTGCCAACACGGGAATTATTTCTTCCATTCGACCTCGTCGCGAGGGTTCGTCCTTGAGACACATAGCCAAAGTCTTCGTAAAAGCATCATGAATGACAGGATGCTGTTCTAACTCTGGTAAGCTGTTGCAAAAGGAGAGTGCAACGGACAACAAGGCGTCAGAATTCGAGGCACATAGATGGTCAAGGTAATCCTCCCAATTCTGACCAGGACTCAATTGGTGATCGTCGATGTACTTGTGGCCATCCTTTATGATCTCCCAGATCACCAAGCCAAGCGAATACACGTCAGCGCTCTTGTACGAGTCGAATGTCGGGGATTCGCTTGCCCCTGAAACACCCGGACGGCCAGCAAATTCCGGACTAAGGTACTTTGGAGTGCCAAGGTAGGAGACTTCGCGCTGAAGTACAAAATCTTGCTCGAAGACCGCTGCACCGAAGTCTGCAAGTCGAGCAATTTGACTCCTGACCTCAAGATTGTCCAGGTAGCTCTCATTATCATCGTTATCATAGATGAGAACATTCTCCGGTTTGATATCGCCATGTATGATACGGCAGCTGTGCAGCGCATTCAAGGCCGATGCAGTGTCTAATGCCAGCTCTCGCCGTTCCACAAGCGAGATCTTTGATCGTCGCAAGTAGTCAGCGAGACTGCCATAGTCGGAATACTCGAGCACGAGATACGGCTGCATGCCAATGATGGGATCGTGGTACCAGCCATGGGCTAGGGCTTGCATTATGCACCCGTGGCTTAGCAACGGCGGGTGCAAGATGACTCGAAGCTCTCGCAGTAGACCGGAGTACAGCCTGCCGCTTGCATGTTGATGGCCGTTATTTCGTGTCGAGGGCACGAACCTCTTGACCGCAACGTAGTATGGGGAAACACCGCTGTTCGGTTTGTCGTAGACATCTTTCGTCACTCGGAAGCTGGTTCCACGGCCGAGTTCCTTTTCGGTCCTCAGGTGTGCGGACAGAATGATCGACAGCTCACCACTTGCCGCCGAGAGGATGTCTTCAACGCCAAAGTCCCCGGACCCTTCAAGACTTGCTAGGCGGTCCGAAGCATCACCGTTGGCTTTATTGAATCTGGATGCATCAAATGAGAGTGACATGACAAGTAGGACCGAAAGATGTCGAGGGGAAAATGAAGATTTACCGTTGCCGCAGTGAGAGTTGACAAACGAGCGTAATCCGGTCAGCAAGCCTCTGTTCTCCGGGTTGAGAGGCGTCCATTTATAGCTGGGCTGTTTCGGTGCGAAAGTTGTTCCGTTTTGGGGTGACACAACATATAGTGTGTGTGGACGTGTCCCTCATTTGGCAGGGTACTGCCTCTTCGCATTGTTAAAGAGCCTGTCAGGGTCTCAAGGCGGTACAAAATTTCAACAGATCGCCAAAGGGTTGTTCAGGCCCGCCCTCATAGCCTGTTTCGAGCATTTGGGATGACCGTTCTGATGACACGCTGGCATCGACTTGTTTTTAGTTACTGCTGCTAGGTACAAAACGACGCTCTCGTAAGTACTCGTAATGGGGAGTTATATGAGCAATTATTTCTTCCATCAACATCACTTCCTCCTCGCTGAACTCCTCTTTCCAGCGCGCCCGCTCTTCCGTCAGATCCACGTTCCTAGCGGCACGAGTCGCATCCAGGCCCTGGGATTTGACCAGCGTCTCCTGCATGCGGAGCAGTACCGGGTGCATCAGCTTCTGCTCGTCTTCCGTCGTCTTTGGCCAGCTGACAGCCACCAACGCCGGGTCGAGACCAAGCCTTTTCCCCAGGCTCTGGTTGAACTCTGCACTTGTCATGTAATCATCCGCGTCCGCGACGACAGGCTCAACTCCTTGGGCCACAAACCAGTCGTATATCTCGCGACTGAAGCCGAGGCTGGTTCCGATGATGTAGCTGGCTCGTGTAGTGCCCGTTTCCGCCTTTTTTATACCGCGGATCGAGGATGGCACGAGGAGAACTGGGTGACGGATAGTGAACAGCGGTATAGTGCCTGGATGGAGGAGAAGATTCCCAGGGATGAGGGATATGGGCCGGCCGTCGTTTTGAAGCGCCCCTGGGGCGGTGACAGAAGCCAACAGGCGGTCTGGTGAAAGAATGAAGAAAGGGTGTGTATGCATGAACAGAATCTTGCCCTGAGAGGTGCAAAGTTTAGCCAACTACATTGTACTGAACGACTAGTGGGACTCAAAGAGCAATACACACCTCTTTCTCTGTGTCCGCCAGCGTCTGTTCCCAGGTTATGTTGCCCTGTTTTACATGTCTCTCATACTCCACCTGAACATCCTCTGGCATCCCGTCCTTAAACGAATCAGACTTCATCCATTTAGAGAGCGGTTGGACTGACAGCTGCGCAGGGTGTGCCAGAAGCCGTGAATTATCTTGCTTCGACGTAAGGATGCGTTCCAGCAGGTGGCATCCCGTACGTGGCTGGGAGAAAAGAAGAATCTGTGAGGTCGACATCTCTGGCTTCAATGGAGGACTCTGTCGGATGTCGGTCATGGAAGTGCGACCTGATGCGGGAGGGGATATATAGGATTTACGTGCACTCCCGTCGGACTTGATAATAAGCACTAGTTGCTGATTCTTGCCTCTTGCGAGAGCTTGTTACTTGCCCAGGCGCTATGCAATCTCCGGTCTCAAGTCATCAATTAGAGCGTGTTTCAAGAACCATTCCCACCTTAGCTAGCCATCACGCTTAGATTCTTTCATGGTTACTTTTCTGGTATCGGGAGCATTCTGGTGTGTCCTCATTAAAAGAGGGGTATCGGTACTAGAGCAATTATAGAGTTCCTTCCTCTGATATTAATTAAATAGCTCGTTGTATAGGACTTAAGTGCAAACATAGTCTAACAAAACAACATCTTTTTTGCGCACTCCTGGCCCGGTTTCGTCCACAACAACACGCCTTAGGCTGGAGTGCATCCCATCCAGGGGGTTAAGGTTGCTACGTTTGGACATTCGTCTTTGTCTCGCAGTCTAGAGGAGACGACAACAAGCGGTGTCATGCAATGGGCTTGTCAGAGTCTGCTGGGGGGCGTTCGTTCGTTTCTTTTTCTGGGTGATCACCTCCAGCCTGGTTCTTGGCGCAGTCGACAAGTCCCAAGAGGCTGTTCATTACAGTGATGGCTTGAATGATTCCTCGAGGCGTGGAGGGATCGACACGACTTGGTATTCCGTTGTTAAAATTTAGAAAGGGCACTTGCGAAGGAGGCTGCAACGGCGCTGGGTGAACCGTCTGCCCGATCCCATGCAGCGGACACAAGAATTAGACTATCGAGTCATAAGATAAACATCACAACTCTGAAATACGAGTCCTGGTGTTATATGTCATAGCGATCTCCGTCCTGATTCCGTATTCAACATCAAGAAGCGCAGCTTTCATAATCTCGACGTGCTTATGAGCTTCAAAATTGTGAGGTCTATTCCTCCCAACCCTGTGTTCATAGCGTGCTGTTACGGTTGACCGAAGGGAAATACGGCTTTGGTCTTCAGAGCTTGAGGGAACCTCCACAAATGAGATCACTGCTGTGATTCGGAACCACTCTTCGCTGATGGACGAGCTCTTACGGGGCTGATGCTGCGCTAGTCCACGTTTAGACTCAATGTTCTCTGTGCTACATTTGTGTCTCGCATTAACAAGGCATCAGACAACATCGACTGCATTTGATGTTACGCAAGGCCGCGCCGCAGCGGGGTAACAAAAGATCCGGCTGGATTCTTCGTGGCTGTGAACAATTCAGCCTCTCTCAACAACACATGGACATTGAGGAACCGAGTTTACTTCAGCTTTCCCCAGGGACAACTAACATAATGTCTCTGCGAATTGTCCTACCATGCTGGGCCTTGACCTTGCCGTTATACCATGTTGGTTCCATTGCCAGTGAACACATGACAACCCCTGCGCCCCAGCAAACGCACCACGTGCAGGATGATGGATACCGTCTCCGTCGCCAAGTATCAACGTGCGCAGGCCAGGCGGGCTACTTCGCATGCCCATTAGACCTTGGTGGAGGGTGCTGCCCTCAGGGGCTAATATGTGGCCCGAACCAGAACTGCAATGCTCCTTCGACAACCTCGACAACTACGAGAGTGTATTGTAACCAGGACTGGTTTGCCTGTGCTTCAAGCTTCGGAGGTAAGCCATTCGCGCCAGGTGATCGATACCAGTGAGATAGCTTACCGTCGGCTACCTTTAGGTGGGTGTTGCCCGGGCGGTGGAATGTGCGGTCCGGGAGAGTGTACCATGTTTACGACCGACACCTCGTTGCCAGCCAGCACTATAACTTCGTCATATCTGATATCCCAGATCAGGCCGACTCTTGTCTCAACCTTGTCTGTAGTAGTATCCGGGACGGAGACTGGCTCTCGGGTTCCCACGACAACCGTGGTTTCCACGGGCGGTAGTGGTCTGACAGGAGGGCAGATCGGGGGTATCAGTGCAGGAGCAGTCGTGGGCTTCCTGCTCCTGGTGGCATTTGGATGGCTCATCATGCGGCACCTAGTGAGGATCTCTCGTTTTATGGACAAATTCGACAGTTCCCACAAGCCAACTACGAAGGAAGATGAAGGTAATACAAGGCGCACGGAGGTACCAAGACTGGACAGTGGCAGTGCCGACGCGGGGCAAATTCTCACTGAGTTGTCACCACAAGAGAGACCACAGCTACTGGAGGAATGGGGTAGACACGGAAGCCGTGGACCAGAGCTCACTGGAAGCTATGAAGCTCATGGCGTATCCGAGCTGGATAGTGCTTCCGTGGCGAGGACTTAGAAAGTTAGCACTTTGAAGATAGGAAGGCAAGGAAGCAAGGTATTCTGCTTGAGACTGATAAATGCTCGAGCAAGACTCTGGAAACCGCTGGGCTGATTCTGAGTAATGAGCTGCTAATGGAACGGATCTTTGGGGATTTTCTACAGCTACCTAGGGACATGAAATGCTTCGTTGAGCAAATGGGGTGTAGTAACTACTATTATAACCAGGGAACATGTATATGTGACTCAAAAGAGGAAGATTAATTATGGTATAATGCTAATGAGTAACTAGTCATCCTCTTGTTCAACCAGTGCTAAATAACAAGGCAGAATAAGTGGTCTCGTTTTTAATCTGTACACATATGCCCCTTAAGCAGTATGCATCAGTCCCTTCATACAGTGATAAACGCTTAAACACCTGAAGGCGGAACAAAAAGTGAGAAACTTTCATTAATCTTGCTAGGACACTTTTTCAGGAAATGAGAACATGACGAATCAGTAGTTCAAACATCTCTGCCGCAGTAGTACCTCCTTGAGCTAGCCATATTAAACAAATGTTCAGCCATATGAACAATCCATTGAAATGTCCGTTGTAACATCTGAATCAAGTCCGTCACTCCTGGAGAGGAGAGGGATATGTGAGGTACCAAATAGTTGCTCACACGTGCATTTCACAAAAAAGAACAACAACGCAATCAGCACGTGGGAGGGCTTGCCTTGCACCTCATCCTCCAGGTCGAAATACTCAGTATGTAACGAGTTCTATTGAGTATACAAAAATGCTGGGGTATATTCGATGCAACATGGTTATCGACAATATCACTTCGCTCGCACATTCCAACGGTCACGTCTTCACAGGCTCCTCGGTCTTTACCTCACCAACCAACACAGGTTTTCCAGGAACGGCAGCGCGGCCATTTCCCTCAGCGACAACCGCTGTTTTCTTAGCCCCAGCCACGTCCTTCTTCACCTCTCCGCCGGCGCCCAGCAAGCAGACAACAGCATACGCCAGACCGAGCCCGACCGTGACCAAGTCAAGCGCGTGGATCCCCCACCAGACATACTGCGTCCCCAGGGCGCAGTCCTCAAACTCGAACCTCCACTGCCACTCGTCCTCGTCGAACCACGCGCTCAGCAGGCCGGCGTTCCCGCCATAGCCGCCCATGATGCTCCGGACGGTGAGCTCTCTTATGCCGGGAAGGGCATCCTGGGCCGGTATCCCGTCGGCGGCGGCCTCGGGGAACCGCCTGACCTGCCACTCCCTGCCTGACGGGTCGTCCCCCTGGCTCTGGTTGACGAAGTGGTACGTGTCGCAGCCCTCGTGGTCGTGGCCGTTGAGGATGACGCCGCCCCTACCCTGCCCGCTTCCGGGCGCCTCGGTGTCACCGCTCAGGCCGAAGATGCCCTCGACGATGCCGCGCGAGGCGTCTGCCGACAGCTGGTTCTGCTCCTTGAGGGTGCCGTCGCCGTCGTGAAAGGTGAAGAGCGGGGCGTCGACGCAGACGCCCTCGGGCTTGTACAGCGGGACGTGGGTGAGGAGGACGGTGGAGTGACCCTTGAACTCGACGGCGGTGGCGGTGCTGATTATGTCGTTGACGAAGCGGTAGGTCTGGTCCTGCAGGTCGGACGACAGGGCGGGCGTGTCGAGGTTCATGTCATTGAGGACGACGATGCGCAGCTCGGGCACGAGCCGGTCGTCCTGGCCGTTGTAGTTTTCGTCGTTTGAGGCGGTGTCGTTGCGGATCGTGCTCGCGCCGCCGGGCGACAGGACCGAGGTGGGCAGCTCGAAGCGCAGCTCGTAGTTTGCCTTGCCGAAGACGCGCTCGAAGCGGTCCATGCGCTCGTTGTTCAGATCGCCTGCATAGCCAATGTCGTGGTTTCCCGCGACGTTTATGATGCGCCGCTGCCACGTCTCGTTGTAGACACTCTTGCCCAGGTATCCGGCGACGTCGTACTCCTCAGCCGGCCACGTCGCGCTCTCGTCAGGCACGCGATGTCCGCCGCTGAAGGCACGGTTCCAGTAGCGCCATGCCCTCCACTCGAACTCGGTGTCCGAGATCCATTGGCTTCCAACCAGGTCTCCCAGGACAGTGGTGTGTGTAGGGACCGTCCACCAGTTCAGCGTTCTGTACATGTGGGCGAGGTAGAAGTCGTTGCCCCAGAGGTCGATTCGCTTGCGCACGCTCTCAAAGGTATTGGGGATATCGTCGAAGAAGAAGTCGACGAGGTCATGGAAGGCCTGTTTCTTGCTCGATCGGAAGGAAGGGTGGTCGTCGCTGCGGGAGACCAGGTGGGAGTAGAAACCTTTGAGGTGTGGGAAGGAGGACTCGGCGTAGTAATTGGGGATGGACGTGTCGCCCTCGAGTTGGGGATCGCCGAGGGCCAGCAGCCGGAAAGGTGCTATTCGCAGAGGGGTTATGTGGCCGGAGCCATCTTGGTCTGGTATCGTCGCGGTTGGGTCGGTGAAGGGCAGATGGAGTTTTGCCGTCTCGAGGAAGGCGGACAGCCGGCCTTTGCCACCGTTATGCGAGCCCGAGGTGCTCGATCGAGGCAGGGGAAAGGCGCACGAGAGAAAGGCGGGATACAAGTACAGATAGACAGTCAGGAGCAGGCTCAGGACCAGCGACACGGAGAAGACGAGTCGCAGGCCATTGCGAAGAAAGGCCAGATGAAAGGGGGATAACATGAAGCTCAAGACGAATGCCACCGCGACATGGGGAGGAGAAGAAGAGTAAATCAACTGCAAGAGAAGCAAAGAGAGAAGGGAAGATGCATAGACAGGCGGACGGAACCGAGTTGGACTCGAACGGGATGCTGTTGACAAAGGTGGCGGCGGTTGCTCCGAGCCGAAGGACAGAAGGAGGTGCTTTTTGTCGCATGTCTATAAAGAATATCCTGGTGTTACGGTTGGATGACAGCACGCGGTCAATGCGCCAATGGGCAGGGATCCTTCAGACGGCCAGACCGCCCCCTGGTACCTGCAGCTGGGGGCTAGACCCCTATCCTCCTGCAGGGCAGGGGTCACGACCACGCCTGATAATTCTCCCAAAAACATCACATTGACTTCGCATCCTTGATGAATGAACACTACAGAATGAGAACCGAATAATACGCTTCACTGATTATTTTATCACGTTTAAGAACGTATTCAATTTTGTGTCACATATTTGCTGTCTGTATTCTGCTTCCCAGACCTCCAACATCTACATCGATTTTATAAGTCGTCTATATTTTACACGCCCTGCCTCTACTTCGACTCCGATAGCCTCTTCCATCTGCTGCTCTCCCCAAGCATAACTTGGTTTATTTTGCGGTATGTAGGATGCATATATGAATTTGAACACTTGACAGTGCCAGAAGGCATAAGATACCCCTACAATACCACACTGTGTCCGGCAAACCAATATAGTACTATAAGGTGCTCTTTTTTTCTTGCCCTGGTCGTGATGACCACTGTTGACCGTCCAAGATTAATATGATGAAAGTTATCTGCTGGATGCATCAACCGGGTGGATTTTATCGCCACATTTGTGTTTAGGCTACGTTGGTACTGCTTCGACATTGCTCGTTCTATTACAATCTATGTATTAACAATTACGACCCAACTCAAAGCTTCTCCTGCTTCTCCTTCTGGATCTCCTCCTCCATCTCCCTCAAGCCCCTCGCAGGCCTCCACTCATAGTGATGCTTCCCCACCACCGGCTCCCCGGGCCCCTCGCTCTTGAGGTCATACATGTGGTTCCCAAAGAAGTCCAGCTGCGCCTCCTGGAAGCTGGTGGGCAGGTCCGTCGAGACCGAGTACTTGAGGTACTCGAGGCTGGCGCTGAGCGCGGGGACGTACGCGTCCAGCCTGACGGCGTCGACGACCAGCTCCCGGAACGACGCCGTCACCCTCCCCAGCTCTCCCGCGATGGTCGGGTGCGCCAGCAGGTTGTGCTTGTCAACCTTGTCAGATTTGTACACGCCGTCCAGCAGGTCGACGATGGCATCGGACTGGATGATGCACCCGCCGCGCCACAGCTGCATCACGTCCGAGTAGTCCAGCCCCCAGCCGTGCTCGTCGTCGGCCGCCGCGATCAGGTGCATCCCCTGCACGAAGCACAGCAGGAATGTCGCGTACGTCGCATCGCGCAGCCACCCCGCCGCCCTGAGCTTGCCCTCGGCCGTCTGAGCCTGTGGCGGGCTCGGGTGAGGCGAGGCAACGGCGGCGCCCGTCTCCTGGAAGGTCCTGTGCGCGGCCTCCCTCCGGGATGCGTAGGCCGACTGCACGCGGAACATGTGGCTCGCCGCGATGCTGGGTGTCGCCACGTGCAGCCGGGCAGCCTCCTCGACGGTCCAGGTGCCTGTCCCTTCCTCCTCGCACACGTCCTGCACCACCTTGTCGCGGATGTCGTCCAGCACGAACCTGCTCTGATCCTGCGGGTCCCTCGTCCGGCAGATCTCGGCGCCGATCTCGACGAGGAAGTTGTGCCGCAGCGGGCTGTCGGCGTCTGTGTTCCACCGCCCCAGCACGCCCGCCACCTCGTCGTGCGACCAGCCAAAGCACCGGCCCATGATGCCCCACACCTCGCACAGCGCCGTCATCAAGCCGTGCTCGATGCCGTTGTGCACCATCTTGACGTAGTGCCCGCAACCCCCCGGGCCCAGTTTCGCCGTGCACGGCCTGCCCGCCCTGTCCCTGGCCGCCAGCTTCGTTAAAAGCGGCCACGCCGCCTCCCACGCCCCCGGCGAGCTGGCGCCGGGCGAGATGGAGGGCCCGTGGCGCGCCGCCTGGTACCCGCCGCTGACGCCCATGCCGACAAGGTGCACGCCCCCGGGCCGGAGCCTCTCCTGCCTGCGCTCCGTGCTCGTCCACCTCTCGTTGGACGCGTCCAGGATTAGGTCACCCGCGCGCAGGAACGGCTCGAGGCCGTCGATGGTCTTGTCGCCGGCGGAGCCGTGCGGCAGGCTGAGGATGAAGACCTTGGGTGAGTCTGAGGGGAGAGCCTTGCACAGGGACTCGTAGTTCTTCTCGTGGAACGTCCTGGAGTCGAGGCCGGCCTGCTTGGCCTGCGTGAGGACGCGGTTCACGTTGTCGGCCGAGGGGTCGAACATGTGCACCTCGATGCCGTGCTCTGCGCACAGGAGCGTCATCATGCCGCCCATGCTCCCTGCGCCTATCATGCCCAGCTGGGAGAAGCCTTGTCAGTATAATCTTATTATAAAGATTACTCTTACTTAAGTAAGACAGCTCGGGAAAAGGTAGATATATGATGCCGGCATACCTTCTTGACCTCCATTTCGGTCATGTCTTTGCCTTATCCTGGCTGCTGCCCTTGCTCGGGTTGATAGCAAGTGGGTTGGCTGTGTACTGAAAAGCAAGGGCTTTCGAGTGAGACGTGTTGACGCTGCAGCTCTTCAGTCTTCTCGAGTGTATGATGTTGTATCCTTGCTGTTGCAGGCGTGTGCCCCGGGACTCCGGAAAAGGGAAGGGGGAGTGAGCTTGGCGTGGCATTTTGTAGTTGTGGTCCAGCAGTTGCGAGTTGAGCTTGTTTCCCTATTTCTCCATTTAATTCCCCGAATTAGACGTGTAATTACCGGCTCATGATGTCAAGTGAGAAGTAGAGTTCAAGCTGGTTTGGTTTGTCTCAACGTGCAATCGCGGCCAGTGCTGCCTGCCTGTTCCTTGCTTCCGCCAGTCCAGCCTCTGAGGCTCGATTCAGTGCGATTGGCTTCTGCAGCATCTCCCAAGCTCTTGTCTCGATAGTTCAGCAAAGGACAGACATCCTACGTCTAATCTAATATGTTTTGGGGGAGGGCACTCAATCTTGAATTTGGCACAGCCGGGGCGGCAGGACAGACGCGCATGTGTCAGTTGGGGATCGCCGGTGACATCATGGCTACACGCCTCGGCGAACCACCACAGCCTGCAGGGCGCCCTTATACATCATCCCTCCATCATGATAGGCCCAGATCATGACGACGTTCTTAGTGATGTTGCACCTTCGATGCCGCCGCAGGGCATGGGTGCCACCACCGCCCGTGCCTCCAGCTGTACATAGTCTGTCATGTTAGTTGTCTCTCTTTTGCCCTTCTTTTTTCATGCGCCTCCAGCCCCTAATCCTCAACGATGCTGTACCGCCCTATTTATTTTTAGTCACGCCTAAAGCCACCCATTCCGGACCTATTCCATATACGTACACATCTATTTGATACCCAACCAGTGCACCACCGTGCATCACACCGGACTTCACCGCACTTCACCGCAGGTGACCTGCAAACAACAACATTAACCTCTGAGACACACAGAAAAGTACACGGCAAAAACACACACACACACACACACATATCATGGCTACTCACGCCACAGATAAGTCTCCCATGGACGTCGACCCGTCCAAGATCCCCCTCTCCCTGGCCTCGTGCTCCATCGGCCTGCCCAAGCACTCCCTCCACCAGAAGCTCGAGGCCATCTCGCAGGCCGGCTTCCAGGGCATCGAGCTCTCCTTCCCGGACCTGCTCTCCCACGCCAACGAGCTCGTCCGCCTCGGCCACATCCCAACACCGCCCAACCACAAGGACGACGGCGGCCGCGGCGTACAAGTGGCGCAAGACGACTGGCCCACCCTGCGCGAGGCGGCAAAGTCCGCCGCCCACCTATGCTCCACGCACGGCCTGCAGATCCTCGTCCTGCAGCCCTTTGCCAACTTCGAGGGGTGGCCCCCTGCCAGCCCGGAGCGCGAGGCCGCGTTCGCCCGCGCACGGGAATGGCTCTCCGTTATGGAGGCGGCTGGGTGCACCATGCTGCAGGTCGGCAGCACCGACTCGCCTGGCGCCTCGGGGGACCGCGCTCGCCTCGCCGCCGACCTGGGCGAGCTGGCGGACCTGCTGAGGCCAAAGGGGTTCCGCATCGCGTACGAGAACTGGTGCTGGGCGACGCATGCGCCCGACTGGAAGGACGTGTGGGAGATCGTGAGGCTCGCAGATCGTGATAATATTGGGCTGTGCCTGGACACGTTCCAGTCCGCGGGAGGCGAGTGGGGGGATCCGACGACCGAGTCTGGGAAATTAGAAGGCAAGGACGGCAGTGTGGACGAGGAAGGACTGAACAAGTCGTGGCAGGACAGCCTGCGCGAGCTGGCCGCCACCGTGCCCGCGAACAAGATCTACTTCCTGCAGATCAGCGACGCGTACCGCATGCAGCCACCGCTCGTGCTCCGGCCGGAGCCCAACGACGACACGGGGCTGCGGCCACGGGGCCGCTGGAGCCATGACTACCGCCCGCTGCCGTACGATGGGGGATATCTGCCCATCGCGGACTTCACGCGGGCAGTTCTAGGGACCGGGTTCCGCGGGTGGCTGAGCGTTGAGGTCTTTGACGGGCAGTTTGAGAAGAAGTTCGGGGACGACCTGAGGGGTTTCGCGGAGAAGTCGAGGGACAGCACGCTGAGGCTGGTGCGCGAGGCGGCGGGATTATGAAACTTAGTGAGGAGACAGAGCAACGGGGCCGATGGTCACGGTGCAAGTCAGAATGGGGAGGACGAACCCATGCAAAACGGGGACAACGACCACGATGGCCAGACAGGGCAGATTGGCGAAGGCAGCGGCCTGTCTGGCTCCATGCAGGCGCAGCGCATACAGCGGATCCGCGGCAACTACGAGGGCGAGACGAGGGAGCTGCCGAGCGGGCAGGACTGGCCCCTGAACCACAGCGGGGACAGCACGCTCGAGGAGAGGCGTCCATGGCCCCATGGGGGCAGCTTTGCTTAGTCCAAACTGCACGACAGTGATGCTTCTCAGCTTAATGGTGCGGCATGTACTTCCATACGTGAATTAATGAGACTCGGGTCACGGGTAATATCACATTCGCAGTTCCATGCCACAGTTGGCATCATGCAAGAGTATGTTCATCGAATTGTATCATATAGATTACTACGTAAATATATTCAGGTCTTAACCCGTCATCATCTTCTCCAAGAGCACCCCCTCTACTCATTCGCAACCCCAGGCGCGGCAGCCTCCAGCAGCTTGTCGAACAGCGGCGTCCCGAGGCCCGTGACGGGGTCCCAGCCAGCGGTGCTGTTCCACCTCGCCCCGGACGCGGGCAGCCCCCCGCCGGCGTTCTGGCAGCCGCTCGAGAAGCCGGCTGTGATGTCCAGGAGCGCGGCCGAGTTGTTGTACAGCCAGGGGTTGAGGAATCCGAGCGGGGCGCTGCCCTGGGACTTGCGCGCGGCATTGAGCAGGGCGATCACGCCGGCAAAGGCCGGCGAGGACGCAGAGGTGCCAGACAGCAGCGAGCGGCGGCCCTTGTCGTAGACGACGAACGACTGGCCCTGGGCGGCGACGTCCGGGATCCCGCGGCCGGTGGCGTTGAAGAGGCCCTCGTAGGTGCCGCCGATGGAGCTCAGGTACGCGGGGACGGCGTCGGCCTGCCACTCGGGCTGGGCGTGGTAGATGCTGAACCCGCCCGAGGAGAAGGACACGCCCCGTTCGGGTGCGGACCCGGTAGTCGCGCCCACGGCCGTCACCCACGGGCAGCCCGCGGGGAAGGTCGGCAGGAAGGTGGTGGTGGTGTTGTCGACGTTTGACTTGCACGACCCTCCCGGGCCCGAGTCGCCGCTGCTGAAGAGCACCGAGACGCCGCGCGCGCCGAGCTGCATGAACAGGTTGCACACTTTCAGGGCGTACTCCTCCGGCACGGACTGCTCCTCCTCGCCGTACGAGGTCGTCAGCGTCTGCGGCAGCTCGGCGTCGTCCTGGCCCAGCAGGAAGGTCAGGAACTCCAGGTAGGGCTCGTTGGTGCTGGGGAACTTGTTGTTCAGGGTCGGGATGAGCGGGCCCCTGCCGCCGGTGCTGTACTCCAGGATCGGGATCGGCTGGCTCACGGCCAGGACGTACTGCAGGTCCAGATTTGCCTCGCCTGGGGAACAATTGTTAGCACATGGACATTGGGCATCCTCGATTTCATCCATCACTCACCAGAGTCGTCAGCGCTGTTCTGGTCGTTGAGGCCACCGTTGACGGTCGTGACGGAGAAGTTCTGGCCGGCAGCCTCGGGAAGCACCTGGGTCGTGAACGACTCCAGGTCGGCGTACCGCGCATACTCCTCGAGGTACGACGCAAAGGCGATCAGGTTGCCCTCGGTGTCGGGCGTGTAGCCGATGTTGTACTGGGCCTTGAGGCACTGGGGGGTGACGGTGGTGGTGCAAGCGGCAGCAGCAGCCGCAGGAGACGCAGCGACGGCCTGGTTGAGGGCGGCCACGTCATCGTCCTCCTCGGCGATCACGATGTCGAAGATGGTCGACCTCTTGGAGCCCAGCTGGCCGAACCGCGTCGTGGGCTGGATCAGGTCGACGTGCTGGGCGATGTCGTCGGGCACGCCGTAGCTGAGGGTGCGCAGCTTGAGGCCGCCGCCCTCCTCGTACTCGTACCAGCCGAAGTCGGCGTCCAGCATGGCGTTGGCGGTCTTGACGTCGGTGGAGATGGTGATCCAGTCGTTGTCCACGGCAGGGACGATATCGTACTTGGCGAGCCAGGCGGTGACGTCGGCGACGGACTGCTCGGTGGGGGCCACGTAGGAACGGAGCTCCTCGCGGGTCAGGTGCTTGCCGTAGCTGGGGCTGCCCGGGGAGGAGACAGCCAGGACGGCCTGCTCGAGGGCGGCGGCATGCTGCTGCTTGAGGCCGATCTTGAGGGCGAGCTTGTCGGTGGGCAGGGCAGCCGAGGCCTTGGACCATCCCTGGGGGACGGCCGGGACGCTGTCGAGCACGCGAGCCGACACTGCGGCCGCAGCTGTGAGGAGGGCCAGGCAGAGCATCGTGACCGAGCCAGAGCCGGGAGGAGAGGGGTGGTGGTGGTGGGAGGGGGGGTGAGAGGGGTGGGGAGGGACTCGAGGAGCGGCATTGGGAAAAGGAGGAGGGCCTCCCACCCTTTATCATCATCACCCTCCAGCCAAGCAGTCAGAGCGGGTTCGTTATGTCGATCCATTGGGCTGTTGACGAGACGGGGTCGGTGATCGGAAAATGCATGTGGAGGTGCGCCCTCAGTTACAGTGCTGCTCGTACCGGTTCCTGGTTCCCCACGTAGTTTACTCTAGCCCTGCATGGGATCGGCACAAACCAGGTACATGGTGTGATGCGAGCCCCGTGGTCCTGACTTAACAGATTCCCGACCAGGCCCAACGGTGGTGCCGTTTGCCCTAGACACCGACCTGTCCCCTATCCAGAGTCCCTGTTCAAGCGCCGGTTCCAGCGTGCATGGGGAACGGCGGGATGGATATCCCAGCACAGAGCTTAGAACCCACTATTATCATGGGATGATAGCTGCGGGCTCCTCAAACCCAAAATGAAGGACGAGATTGCACTAACTTTGTTGACTCTCCCGTCTCGGTACTTTAGACTTGCGGGTAATTTCTAAGCGCAGCTCTGTTTTCTCTCCCCAAACAGATGTTCTTCTTGCTTTGAGAACGTGCTCAACAACCGTGTCAGCGTCTCTGCTTTCTCAATTCACCCGGATCTCGCCCATTCCCTGATCTGCTGATCGCCTGATGCATTGAAGATCTCCCAAGTAATATCCGTGATAAATATCGGCAGCTCGGTAGGCCAGGCTAGGCTGCAACGGGCAGGACCTTCTATCTGGCCTCCGCTCGGCCAAGACTTTTTGCCCCATTGGCAGTACCACCTGGCTAGTTCTGCTCACGCCGTCGCGTCATTCACCTCGAGGCCAGGCTGGATCAAGCATTGCCAGTGCCTACATCCAGTTTAGTTGTCCTGGGCGATAAGAGCTTATAAGAGCTTATTTCAACTGCCTGGCTGGGGGGGGCGCATGTTGTTGCCCGGCCTTGCGCCGGACACGAGCTCGGTCATGTCACCATGCCGAAGAAATGTCGCATCATAGACTTGTTGCAGGTGCACGGCGCGTGTTGGTGGGACATCAAGGTGCCATTCAGGGGCGGGTGGTACATGTACGCATATGCACACGTACGCAAAGCATGCACCCGACCCAACGAAAGCGGTAGATGTTGGATTTCGTTTGAGACAAGATCACCACCAACTTCAACGCCAACCATCCATAAGAAGACATCCAGGATGAAAAGGGCGGCTCTCAAACTAAAACAGGCTGGTCGATTGCATAATTGTATGCATAAAACCCCCTCACTCTTCCGTGCAGTTAGACTTCCATCACCCCGACCGGTTAAAATTCTGGCCAATGGCACGGTCCATCTCGTATCTATCTGCCATTACTCGGTCACACAGTTCAGTCGGCCGTTTCTTCTCCCGCACCCTCGTCGTCTTGGCCTCGTCTTGGCCTCGGCGCGTGCTACCCTCAAGGCTCTTTCCCTCTCCAGCCTGCTAACCTACTTCCCTACGCCTCCTTCTCCATACCATGCGCAGTGGGAGGCTAGCACAATGAGCGTGCCTGAGCGTGCAACACAAACCGAGGCTGGTTCCGGTGCCTAAGCTGCAAGATGCGCGCCGTCTGTAAGGACAGCCAGGCATGCCCCTATCAAACAACCCAGAACGCCTCCCTTGTGACAGGTAGCCCTCTCTGTCCGTTGGTCAAACCGTGCTCAAGCGTTGTGAAGGATACACCGTCGTCTTATGACTTGACATTCATATAGACACCGCGGGTGCTGGATTCAGACCAAACCCCGAGCCAAGAAAAACCGCCTGGTGAATAGACTGAAATCCAAACAACCTCAAGAATTCCGTGGACGTGAGCCGTTGATCGCAATCGCTTCGGGTCCTTCCCAGCTATGCTTATTCCACTACTTAGGGTTCACCTCAAATTCCACTGCCAGGCTGTTGACCCCCTGGGCTGGCAATTGGATCACGGTAACTGAGAAAATCTAAGATGTCGGACAAGATTCGGGGCCTATGGGCCCTACGCTGCACTGCCAATCTTGGCAGAGGGAACCCGACTTCTTGTTGACGAAACCGTGTGCTGGCGCCTATTCAGGCTCCTGAAGTCCAGAAGCACAGCTACTGAACCTCCTTCCGAGCATGTTCCTTGGTGATGGTTCTTGGTTCAAAGCAGTGAAGTTCTCCCAGCGGGACTGGAACGGGAGATACCTGCTCACAAAGGCCCTGGTACAAAAGGTAGAAGCCTGAGAGGGCTGAGATGGCTCCAAAAGCCCCGGCCGTCCTGGTCAAGATCCGCCCCGTGGGGAAGTCGCCATCTGCCATCGCAAACTTTGCCGCCGAGTTGAGAATGTAAAGGATCTCGAGGGCACCATACACGATGATATTTGCGACGTTTCTATATTGCAAAGCATTGTCAGTCTAACCTGTTCTTTGACGATAAAGGGAAAGATGAACAGGAAGTACAGCGACATACGTCGATAATGATGCGAGGAAAAATATGAAATTTAAGCAGGACCACACTAGATTGAATGAGCTATTGTGAGCATTCCTCGGAAAGAACTTCAGCATACTCATACCTGTAAGGTAAAGCCCAAATGCATTGTAGTATTCAGACGTACGGCCGCCGTAAGACTCGATGATCCCAAGAGAAGGTAGAAGCATAATACCATAACCCCCGTAGTAGAAGCCTGACCTTTGTCAGTACTGTCTCCTGAAAACGGTCCTCAAGGGCAACGGCGCGCTTACCGAATGCACTCAAGATTGTGTATGCAAATGTGTTGCCTCTGACCATCTCCCATTGGGCAGTGATGATCAGCCCGAGACCAGCCAGGAGAAGCAAGTTGCCAATAAACATCCCCTCGTTCTGTACACCGCGAGCTCCCATCATCGATAGCGATAGTGTCATCAACGTCGTTGCGAACCCGGCGAATCCAAGAGGACTCTTTTTGAGGCAAACAGAAGAACAGCCATCGGTCAGCATAGTACAGCACTGGTGTTTTGGAAGTAATTGTTCTCATCTTACCGGGTTTGCGAGTTTAGTTGCCATGGAGTTGAGGTGCAAGTAAAGCAAGATATGGTACTATATGCCTGTAGAAGGGAGTGAGGCGCTGAAGTCAAAAGACGGGAAGCTTATAGTGGTGTGAGCTACTGGATGAAAAATGGATACAATTAAAAATCTTCGCGGATTCTCAATTGAACGTATTCATGATGGCAATTACCAGTACTTATGAGCGGGAGCTTCGGCGGCGGCGACCGGTGAGCCGGCGACTGAAGAGCCGGCGACTGGTGACCCGGCGTCTGGTCAAGCGGCGACTGGTGGAGGTCTGCTTTACCCTTTTCGGAATATAAAAAACAACGTGTTCTCGTGGCCCGTAGTGGCCCACAGAAGCTTTGTCTTACTAAGACATAACGTGATACTGGGGAGCATATATCCGCGGCTTGTCTTTTATTATCTCCTTTCGGAATAGCTGCAAATCCTCACTTGATCGGCATTCGGCACCAGACTGAATTTCATTGGATGAGCGACTTAGGTCAAGACTTAACAAACACGTTTATGCAGACATGAAGTCGATACATCGCAGGCCTTGAGGTTTTTGAGAGACACTGCTCACCAATGCGTATATCGAACATTGGCGTACACATGCACATGAAACCATGCACTCGGGTCTTCGGCTTTCAAGGTCTTTTCACCCATTGAATTGATTCCGAATGCAAGTATATATAGATAGATGCTGCTCCCAATCTAAACGTCCGATTGCTGTAAGAACTCGGTCCATCTTTCTCTCAGTGCAACCTGCCACTTATTATCCTACGATACCAATCACTCCTTCTTGCTTCGCAGTCACAGAAAATGTCATCTACCGAGATCAAAGCCAACGGTTGGACCGCTGTCTCTGTCAGCGCCAAAGCCATTGTCGATTCCGTGGGGCAGCTTGAGAAGGTTCCCTCGTACACCGTCCAGGATATCGAGTTTCCTTCCGGAGACGCACTCGTTGGCGAGGCCCAGGCTTTTGTCAAGGCCCGCCTCAGCCCAGAGGCCTACAACCACTCGATGCGTGTATACTACTGGGGTAAGTAATCCACCGCAGCCAACGCTATCCAAAAGACAATCACTAACCAACGGGCCCAGGAACCGTCATCGCGAGGCGCCTGCTGCCCAAGCACGCCGAGGCGCTGTCGCCGTCGACCTGGGCACTAACATGCCTCCTGCACGACATCGGCACAGCAGAGGCCTACTTCACCTCGACGCGGATGTCCTTCGACATCTACGGGGGCATAAAGGCAATGGAGGTGCTCCGTGTCCTCGGCGGCGGCGCCGACCAGGCCGAGGCCGTCGCCGAGGCCATCATCCGCCACCAGGACATGGGGCTGGACGGCACCATCACGTTCCTCGGCCAGCTGGTCCAGCTCGCGACGCTGTACGACAACGTCGGGGCTTACGACGGCATCGAGGATTTCGGAAGCTGGGTTGGTGAGGCCACCCGCGACAGCATCAATACTGCGTTCCCGCGCCGCGGCTGGTGCTCGTGGTTCGCGTGCGCTGTCCGCAGGGAGGTGGCGAATAAGCCTTGGTGTCACACTACGCACATCCCTCAATTCAACAGGCAGATAGAGGCGAACACTCTAATGAAGCCTTAGGAGTAGGCAAGGTCATATTTAAAAGATATATTAATAACAAAAGGTAAATATCTAATCTTAACTTAATCTCTTAATCCATCATACTATTTCCCCCTTATTAATCATATAATCTAATAATAAAACCTATAATTATACATTATTAACTAAGCTATATTTAATAAATAACTAAAATTAAATAAGCCTTAATAATGCAACTTATATAAAGGTTTAGAATTCAAGGTTTATTAAAATATATATATATAGTTAAGGTAAATAAAATAAAACATATATCAATATAATTAAGCTACTCCAACCATCTATTCTTCAAACTTAATATCATATTACATATATCCCTTAATTTAATAAGTAAATAGAGGCAAACACTTTGATAAAGCCTTGGGAATAGGTAAGGTTATATTTAAGAAATATATTAATAATAAAAAATAAATATCTAATTCTAGCTTAATCTCTTAATTTATTATACTATTTCCCCCTTATTAATTATATAATCCGGTAATAAGATCTGCAATTATACGCTACTAATTAGGCTATATTCAGTAAATAATTGAAATTAAGTGGGCCTTAATGACGCAGCTTATATAGGGGTTTAGGGTTCAGGGTTCGTTAGAATATATATATACGGTTGGGGTGAATAAAGTAAAACATATATTAATATAATCAGGCTGCTCCAACCATCTATTCTTTGAATGCTGCTGTCCGGGTCCGAGTTTCCCGCGAGCTCATGCCACTGAACCGGAAACTGGGTTACGAAGAAGAAATCCACTTCCATCTGCATGATTCTCTTCCCGCCATCAATTCGTTGAGCGAGACGGCCAGAGCCGTCAACTACAGAGCACAAATTCACGCTGACGGACAGAGCTTTGTACGACACGAGGGATGTCAAGGTGCTGGACCTGCAGAAAACGTCGTCTCAAGTGTGACGGAGGCGTTCCGCACTGCAAAAAATGCTGGGGCCATGGCGTGGTGTGCCTTGGCTACCAGAAGCCTCTGACCTGGGTTGAGGGTGTGGCTCGACGAGGACCTATGAAGAATCGAAATTTTGGTGACCCGCAGCAGCAGCCTCTATCCGAGGAGCCTCCTACTCAGGGCACAGCATTGATAGCTACGCCACGGCAGCATCACCCAGGTGGAGCACTGACAGCGATGACTCTTACCGAGCCACTTTTTCAACACCTCAACCACACTTCTAGATTCTTCGTGGACTATTGTGAGCACTCGTCCTGTCTTGCTTCAGGGAATCACTTGCTGATGTCCCACCGGTCTCAAAACGGGTGTGTCCTACTCTTGTCTTCCATGATCGCCCGGACAACCCTTACCGCGGTATCATTACCTGCGCCAGCTCGCCGGTAGTAGCAAGTGCCATTGTGGCTGTAGGAGCATGTCACTATGTCCAGAGCCTGACGGACTGCCCCATGGCGAGGCTACCACTGCCGACGACAAGCACAGCTCTCGCGGTTGAAGCGCCATTCAACTACTATCTGCGGTCCAAGGGCCAGTGCTTGAAGCTGATCTCCGCTGCACTGGCAAAAGATCGCACCCCGCAAGGAGACAAGGCTATACTGATTGCAGTCGTGCTTCTGACGATTCTCGATGTTTTCGAGAGTGGATCCGGAACTTGGAGCTTGCACCTGGAGGGCGCCAAAAGGTTGCTCGACGCTGGAGTCATGGCTGGTGTCTCCGAGTGGGACAGCAGCGCCAGAAACCTCCTTCAAGAGGCTGCTATGTAAGCCACATTGCACACGATACAATTGCCCAGGCATTACAAGCTCCAAGAAAGTGACAGGTCTCACTAGATTCCAAACATTCGGCTCTTCCCTTGGGAAACCCGGGGCACTGACCAGCGCATCCACACTCCCTGCTGTATGGGCGTCAGGTTCCTCGAGAATCACGCCAATTGGATGCCCAGTCGATATTCTGTCAGCTGTCGAGGTCTTTGCATCCCAGCGGCGTTTCGACTCAATCTTCGCCGCGCCGACGACCAACATCCAGGCCCTTGAAGATGCGCTGCGTCTTATTCGTTCATATGACATCCCAGCTTGGGCTGAGCATACGACAAGAAGCGACCCGGCAGTGCCATACGAGGATTTGCTGCATCTAGGCATGATCTGGAAACTCGCAGCTGATATCTATGCGTGCCGCGTCCTCTGCAGTTCTACAGAGAGCGCCGCTGTGGTCTCTGAACCATCATCTGTTCACACTCTCAGAGCTGAATACTCTTTCCTTGAGCGAACCCACAATGAGGTCATGAGGTGCTTGATATGGCCCACATTCGTCGCCGGCGCCGCAAGCACTGGCCCCGAGGATAGAGCCTGGGTGCTAAGGACGCTGGAACGAATCTGGAACTTGGGCCATTGTGCGAACACTAATAACGCGATCCAGGTCCTGGAGGTCCTGTGGGAGAGACACGATCGCGCACAGCCCCTGGAGGATGACCACACTGGCTGGAATTGGATTGGCGAGTTGTCACAACTGAAAGGCTCTTGGTTGTTCGTCTAACGTTAAACGGCACAACTGGTGCTTGTGAGGCTTCCTATGCTACAACGGTGCTTTTGGCTGGGGCGTCACTATGGTGAATGTGATCAGTGGTTGTTGGCGTGGTACATCGACTCCGACCTCTATCGTCGCTTGCCCATGACCCGAGTGTGTGGTGGCAATCCAGACGAAAAGAAAATGAAAGGATCCTCTGACGAATGAATGAGCATCTATTCCCTTGCCCTTGCCTCACATGACGCCCAGGTTGGCCGGTCCAGCAAAGTCCTGAGCTGCAAACGCCACCGCACTTGGCCCGCCCATGAGTTCTGGAAGTGCAGACCTGGGCCACCGAAGGCGTCAAAACGGAGGCGAGCCACACCATATGCCGTTTACACAACCGAAATCAGGTGGCTGATTCCTTCCCCCATCGCACGGACTCGAGCAGGGCAGGCAGAATGGGCATGTGTCGCTGTCAGTCTTTTTGGAGGCAAATACCATTCACTTCGATCTCCTGCCCCACAGGTGTTGGTGACTTTCCGGAATCACACTACCTGAGATGTCTACTGGATCGCTGTGCCACCCCTCAACGCCGTCTGCTTGATTGGGTGTAGACAACGAGTGCGGATCACGAAGTTTACATATCTGACATATGCCCTTGGATCTACCTACCTAGGTAGGTAGGCAAGATGCCATAAAGAAGATGACGGTCTTGCTCATTGTATATTGACATCACCCCATGTAGTTATTCGTCCCTTGGTCAACCGGTTCCAGAGTTATAGCATTTGTAGCCAGTAGTCTCGATCAGTCGGTAGCGAAAATGTCGTGTAGATTCACTTGCTGTCTCTTTCACCCCAGCCTCGCATGCCTCCATTTCTAGCACTTGAGCGCGAACGGAAATCATGTCTACCTCAATTACGAGTCACATTGTATAGAAGACAAACACTTACTGACCCAGGCTACATCCGATGAAATGCAAAACATCGGACGGGAGGTCGCACAACATCAAACAAGGTGCAGGCCCAGTTGAGGTTGTTTTGGAATTGATAGCCAGACAGGCACAACAGACTACTTGCTGAACACCTGCATATCTGCACTTATGGGAGGCATCATACACTGCTGTAGCTGTTATTACAAAGGATGTCAAATAAAATCACAGGCCGGCACAAGAGTATTTCATGAAGACGTTTCTTTTAAGACTACTTTTGTCTTCTCTGTCCCAATTAGCTGCATCCAGCCCAAAAACCCCAAAGTATCTCTAAGCTACCCTCTGCCCCAAGTTTTCTTCATCAATGACTGTCCGGCCTTCCTAGACCATTCCGACTCCAAACGCCTTTTATCCATGGCATCTCTGCCTTTCTGCATGTCCTGCAGTAATATTAACGACCGGATCCATCACCCGACTAATCCAGTGGGGAAAGGTGACCATGAAAAACACTCTTGCAATCTCTCCCTCCTCCAAGTCCATCACACTCCTTGACCGTTTTCACTTCATCCATGGGAGCCAAGTTTCCCAATCAATCGGTCTCTATGCTGGAGCTTCCCCAGTGAGTCCAATCACTAATCTTCGCCCAAGATAACAGCCCTCCAACCCCTAGAGGCGTTGCTCGAAGGAGTCGCCTCGGCCGAGTCCCCCATCTCGGCCTTAACAAGATCCGCCTGACCTGCTGCGCCTTTCAGGGAAATCTTCGCGGTCGGGGGAGTCTTCGGGGACTTCAAGGTGTAGTAGGGCTGACCCGCCGCGTCGTCGACGGCAGTAGCGCCCGACAGCGATTCCGCATCAGCCATCTCGATGTCCTCTCGTGTGGTGTCCCCCACGACGGAGCTAAGATCCACGGCAGAGCTGGCCTCCATGGGAGAGCTGACATCAGCAGAAGCAGAGATGCCAGTCCTGGCCTTCTTAGGCGTGCCCAACTTCTTCTTAGCCTGAAGGGCCCTCCGGGCCCGGACCCTCTCCCTGAACCGCTCCGCCGTGTCCCGCCCCTGGACGGGTCTGCCGACGTCAGCACCAGGGAGCCTCAGGTCCGCCGCGGCAACCCACTCGGCAGGAAGCGCCCTAAGAGTCCGCTTGCTGAAGGAGAAGACCTTCTCGGGCGAGTCCGGGAACTTCAAGTGGCCAGGCTCGCCCTCCACGTCGTCGAAGAACAGCACAGGGAAGACGCGCTCCCTTGCTTTAGGTCCATCCGCCTCGAAGCCCTCCTCCCAGCCCGTGATGACCGTCTTCATCTTGCGGCCCCTGGGCTTGGCGCGCACGCGCGCCGTCGTGTAGCAACCCGGGAGGTCCTTGAACAGGTCCGCCTGGTGGAAGCTGTAGTTGATGCCGATCTCGCGCTCCCAGGCCTCCCAGGGCAGCGGGGTGCACATCCACCAGCCCTGGTAGTGCTCGTCCTTGTAGAAGCCCTGGTAGATCTCGCCCACCACCGGGTTGGTGACGCCGACGAAGCCGGCGGCGCCCTGGTTCTGCGGGGTGATGAGCTTTGGGAGGGTTGGCGGGGCTGGTTTGACGGGGTTGGCGGCGGCAAGTGCCGTTTTGGATGATCGAGAGCCTGCAGGTGCGGCCTTGTGTGCATTGTCTGCGGGCTCCCGTGAGGACTCGCCGTGGCTCTCAACACCAGCGGATGCGCTCTTTGGAGTTAGGGACCGGGGCGTGAGGGCCTTGGGTCGAGTCTTGCGGTCATTGCTTCGCACCAGGGCGGATGGGCCGGCCGTAGAGCTGCGAAGCCGGCGTCGCTGCTCGCTGGCAGTGGCGGGAATGCTCGGGTCAGGTGATGACACATGAGAAAGGGGGGTTGGTGCAGTGAGGGGGCTGGCGCTTTGGGCCGGCTGCATCGCATCGCCCACGAGCCGTTGTGAGGACTGGCTGAGGCTGTGGCTTTGATTGTTCGCGCCCTTCATTGCGGCGGTCGACGCCTTGGGCAGAGACTCGCTTGCTGCACTAGATTTGCCGGACGCGCTCTGCTTCTGTCCGTTGGTTGAGTGCATAGCAGATCCGCGCGGACCACGATTGCCACTGCTATGGGTTGCAGATAAGGCACTGCCTGCTTGGTTGTCTGCAGGCTGAGGGGCAACATCAGGCAACATCGCAGCAGGTGTCGAGCCTGAAAATGGAGGCTGCGGTGTCAGCCCCCTCATGAAGTCCACGTGCTTGCTCCACGCGCTCCAAAACTCGCTGTCGAGGGTTGCCAACTCGTCCTGCTTGATCCGCTGCTCCTCTCGAAGCCTGTCCAGGCGCTTCGCTACGGCGTCTGCGAGTTTCTTTTCTCTCTCGCCAAACGCGCTGCTCCATTTGCGTGTGGACCACTTTGGGTTGGCTTCAGCAATGTCTGCGAGACGTGCCTGGTACTCATGCCAATATCGACCCTCGAGGGCGTTGGATCGATGCTGGATGTCACGAATCTCTTTGCGCAATTGCTCGCGCTTCTTGTAAATCTCTTCGTTTCGCAAGCGCGCAATCCTACACACCGCTGCTATGCGTCGCTCGTCCCGAAGCTCTTCGGCCGATAGGCCATCTTGTGCTGGGTCAGGAGTCGCCATGATCATTGACGATGGCCGGGAGGCTTTCGCAATGACACGCCGATCCGTTTTCCGCAAAACTTGTTGTTAATTTGAGAGTCGAGACGGCTCTCGAGATTAGATAAAAGGAGATGTTGATACCCGAAATGTTGTTGATTGCCTGACCAGCCTGACAAGCCTGTGCTCCCAAGTGTTGTTCCTTGCTAGGGAGATGAAAGGCTTGCAATACGAAGGCTGCAAGGAGCTGCCACGCGACCGCAAATCAAAGTATTGATGATGTCGTCGCAAACAGCGGGAGGGGATGATGGCTAAAGAGAGCCTTGATGTGTGGTTGTTGTGGGTCAGATGAGGTTGAAATAGTTGTGGATCCCCATGTGACAAATTTCTCACCGACGACCCAGCCTGGATGTGTATCAGATGCAGGGTTGACTGGTTGCTGCAGTGGCTGGGTTTGATGGAAGGAAAACAGTTGAGAGCAGTTCTGGTTGCTCCTGCCCTAATTATTGATGGATTGTGTAGGGTAATGGGAGGAAAGTGAAGTTTGGCTGCCTACATGTGTAGGTATTTGGTTGGGTGGATGGATGTTATTGCGGGAGGCGGGCTACTTAGTGGATGTGAGTAATCCTTGGGGGTGAGATGAGAAAGTTCCTTCTTTGAAACGCCACAAGCTTCTAAAGGTCCTGGCGGAAACCACGACGCGCCACGCTACCAAAGCTGCCGGGCCGCCGGACATAAGGAGAGTGCAGTGGGCAGAAAGAGAGAATACCAGCCACTAAGGATATGATATGGGACTATGACGAAGGGATTTTACAGGCAAGGCTTCTTAGTGTGGATACAAGAACCTCGGGACGTGTCATCCCTCCCAGTACCGGTTCCCCAAATGCAACGGGCTGAATCACGGGACACCCAGACTTGCGGTCAGATGCCAAGAATATAGAGTATAAACCTGAATCTTGTCGCCCTTTTCCTGGTCTCGTCTCTTCCTTGTCACCCAGTGCCAGTGGCTATGCTTAGACGCGTCCTAACTTGTAGTAATTCACACAAACCATAAGCATGGCCAAAGCCTCGAGTGCCTCTGCTTATGACCTAGAAGTTTCTATTGCCCCGGAGCGTTGCACGAGATGACTGCTGTTAAAATTGCCACTGCTCCTGGTCCAGTGTGATGGGCGCTGCCCTAACCCTGGCACCTCCATCCAGTATCTGGCCATTCCCTTCTGTGCTCCGACTCGGCAAAGTTCACTTCATGCTCAAGCCCATCCAGTCATCATCCACCGCACTCCCCCTTAGGCAATCAGCAATGGCCACATCATCAAACAGCCACCCACGGGTCGGAGTTGCTGCTGTCATCCGAGGTCCAGACGGCAAGGTCGTGTTCGGCCTTCGAAAGTCGAGCCACGGTGCAGGTTTGTTCATCTCCCCCACGTCCTTGCTTCATGCACCTTATCCGCAGATGCCGCAGATGCCGAAGTCGCCGCAAACAAATGACTTGAGCAACTCGCCACCCCTGGCATATCTTATCTCCAGGGATGGCACGATCTTTCACTAACTTTGTGACCTTTTGTAGGGCAATGGGCCTTCCCAGGTGGACATCTTGAGCATGGCGAAGACTTCATCCAATGTGCCGAGCGGGAGACATTGGAGGAGACTGGACTGAAGGTCAAGGGTCGCAGGGTTGCTCATGTCACCAATGACGTTTTCTCGGATCTCGGAAAGCACTACATCACCATATTCGTCCTCTGCGAGATGCTTGATCAGAACGCACAGCCTGCGGTGAGTTTGACATTTCACCACATACCAACTGACACCCTCTTTAGCTGACTGAGAAATTCTCTTGATACAGCTGCTAGAGCCTGACAAGTGCGAGGAATGGGTTTGGAAGACCTTTGATGAGATTAAGCAAGTGAGGTCCGAGGACCTCTTCCTCCCCATACAGAACCTGCTGAAGGAGTTGTCGAACCTCAACTCTTTCCTAGACCTAGCTGCCTAGAATAGAGCCACAGGATCACTCACATTGTCCAGAATCGATCTATCAGCTCCATTAGATGGGAAACATTGGGAGCACAGAAGAGAGGCATGATTCCCTTATCACTGCAACTTTAGAGAGAATCAATACCCATGATCCATCCCAGTTCACACCTCGCATTGTGTCGTCCAATACGACGCAGTCTTATCCGAAGACTCATCTGCGGCAATGGCCATAGTTCTTGGTCGAAATCTACTACTGTAAAAGTCTACCGTTGATATATGTGATTAAGCATGTATGTAATGGCCTGGCATGCTATCCATTCCATGCCACCACCTTTGCATACTCGTAGTGTATGAGATGACCATATATAGCCTCTCTCGCTGGTGCTTATGTGCCATGCTGGGTCTACGCACCAACTGAGAGCTGCCATGTATCAAAATAAAGTGGCTTCTTGTAGTTTCTGTTGTCTGTTGAGGCAAAAGGTGAGCATGCATGTGTCTTGTATACCTAGACATGCCGCCGCTTCACATTGGAGAATTGGAAGCTGGACCTCTTCTAAGACGTCACCTTAAATGCCTGCTCGTGAACAATAGTAATGTTTGACTTATTCATAGATATCATCAAGTCATCTTGTAAGCATGGGTGGCGTGCCTGTTGCTCCTGCACATATGTCTCTTCCGGTTGCGTAAGGATATGCAGTGGGATTTGTTTATTTTGGAGGGCATGTGATGAATACAGTACGTTCAAGAGTCCAACTACCAGAACATTCGATAGTCACGACATTGAGGGATTAAGTTATGTAAGCCCAAAGATTTCTGAACCTGAATGGTCTCGTTTTAAATCTGTACACATGTGTTTCTTAAGCAGTACTACTAGTATGCATCCAATGTCTTCATACAATGATAAACGTCTAATTACCTGTCTTTTCTGTATTAGAAAAAGAAAATACAATACTGATAACAATAGGTCTTGAACACGATTATCTGTGGCTTGTGGTCCAGACCTCTGAAATAAGTGGTCTCGTTTCTAATCTGTACACATATGCCTCTTAAGCAGTATGCATCAGTCCCTTCATACAGTGATAAACGCTTAAACACCTACTCTGAAATAAACGCACCGGAAAAATTACAGAGTCCAACAATTGCCTCCAGGTCTCGATGTTAGAGACTGTAAGATTGGGAGGCCAGCCAATGCTTAATCATTGTTTCAGATGTTTCAAATTGAGGACATGGTGCCAAGAGAACCATTTTGACAATTCAGATCCAAACCTAATTTGAACCTGCAATTAGACCATTGAAGGCAAGTGATGAGAGACCATATGTTGCAAAGTAACTCTGGCAAGGAAATGGGAGATCATGCCGAACATCCGTTTTCGAAGCCATAGATTGGAAGCTGGTCAAGCGAATCAAGCCGGGGTTTGGATCCAACGTGGTCACGGGCCCACAGCTCGGAGAGAGAATGCTTCCCCCTTCCTTAGGCTAAGCACAGTGTCCAATCACTTCTGAGGTGGCGAGGTGTAAGATGATCTCAAGTTTAGCTCTGCAGCGAAAGTTCGAAATATGTCTGACATGCTTTAGTATGGCTTATGGGAAAGGATACACGTCTGCTACGAATGTTGAGAGGGTTTATGTCCCTCTCGGTACGCTCAACTGGAAGTATCCTCCTTCGATTTCCTCAAAATTCCTGTTTTCGTCGCCGAGTGTCCGTCTCCACTCAGGTTCCACCACACACTCGACCGACATTTCGAGAGGCCCGAACCTCGGTCATTGACTTGACTGGGCAGATAGGATCAATCTTACCCGCATTATTTCTTTTAGGCTAACGACTGTACTTGCTGGGCTATCTCGAGGGCGCCAACCAGGATTATGCAAATGAATAATTTTCCGGAGCCTGCACACACGTATCTTGGAGCCTAGACCATGGGCCCGGCGCTATGGTTCACCCACAATAAGCACTATGGACCATCCTGGGATAGCGGCCGCTGAAGATAGCACCCCTTCCGCGCGCGCTCTTGGCTTTTGGGCGCCACTAATTCGCTAGTTTGCATATGTTGAGAAACCTCAGGGACTGGGGAGCTGGCTACATATATGGAGTGCGAGTGGGCATTTGTGCGACTGTGCTGGAAAAAGCTCGCTCTCTGAATTGCGTGTGGTTGCCTGTGTTCCTTCGTCTTCTTGCCAGCTCACTCTTTCATCGCGACGATGCGTTCCAGCCTCATCAGTCTGCTCGGCCTGCTTGGGTGCGCAACATGCGCACCGACTGCCAACTATCCCCAAGACAACAATGTTTTGGAAGGGTTGCAGAAACGGGCACTAGCAGCTCTGAAGGCTGCTGAAGGCAATTCGACCAGCTCAAGTGGCTGCAGTCTTGCCAATGCTGCAGTGCGCAAAGACTGGTACGTCCGTCCGTCCATATTGTCCTTAGACATAAGAGGACCTTTGAGGTCGATGTTATCGCTGACAACATGACTGAACTAGGGTCGCGCTGAGTTCCGACGAGAAGAAGGAATACATTGGCGCCGTGCAGTGTCTGCTGAAGTTGCCATCACAGTCCGATCCAACGTTCGCCCCTGGGGCAAGGAGCAGTGAGTTCTCAGCCATCGGTCTCATGCCTTTTCGTTCCTACCTACAACGAGTCATATTGACTCGATCTGGTGGAGATCTTTCGAGATGTGCTGCTTTTGTGTGTTGAGCTGGCGCTGACATTCTGTTGCAGGATATGACGACTTCGTTGCCGTGCATATCAACCAGACCCTCTCGATCCATGGAACTGTAAGTCTTCGCTTGCTCATCTTCGCTTGACTCGACTGCTGTTCTGCAAAACAATTCACAGCTGACCTTGATTTTCCCCATCAGGGCAACTTCTTAACCTGGCACCGGTATGTAACCTACGCATACGAGACGGCACTCCGTGAAGAATGCGGCTACCAGGGCTATCAGCCATACTGGAATTGGTTCGACTACACGGATGATCTTACGAAATCGCCGCTTTTCGATGGAAGTGAAACAAGCATGAGTGGCGATGGGGCCTATCTTGCCCACAATGGCAGCCTCTCCGGAGCCAACAACATCTTCCTCCCATCTGGCAACGGTGGTGGTTGCGTCAAGAGTGGCCCTTTCACCAAGTAAGTCCCACATATTCATCCATTGATAATCGTGAGACTAATCGCAGTTTTTACTCAGCATGACTGTTCACCTTGGCCCCGTGGCCCCAGGAATGGCTGGATTGCAACCAAACCCAAGCGCTGATGGCCCGCTTGGCTACAACCCCCGTTGCCTCAGCAGAGACCTTGGCGATTACACTGCCTCAACATGGTTCACGTCAGAGAACCTGCTCAACATCACCGTCGGGGATGCTTCCGCCAGCATTGAGCTCTTCCAGAATGAGCTACAGGGTCGCTTCGGGGACCAATTCCTGGGAATGCATGCTAGTGGACACATGGCCGTTGGGGGCGAGGCATCGGATTTGTTCTCATCGATCAACGATCCCAGCTTCTGGTTCCACCACTCTATGGTCGACCAGGTTTACTGGATCTGGCAGGCCCTGCACCTTGATCAAGCGGAGACGATCGCGGGCACCATCACCATTCTGAACCAGCCTCCGAGCCGGGATACATCTAAAGATGATATCATTGAGCTGGGTGTGAACGCCCCGAGCGTTACTATTGATGATGTGCTCAACACTCTTGGAGAAAGTCCTTTGTGTTATGTGTACATATAGTTCTGAAGCTAGAGAGCCAATGTTGTATCTACCGAGTTATTCAGGATGTGGTTCCGTCGTGTTGCAAGCTCTCTCATACTCCTGCATTGATGTCGTATGCCTCCACTACCCCGGTCACACTGATGTCTTTTTCTGGATCATAGCGTTCGAGTCTTTCGAGAGGTGCGTACTTCTCGCACAAGAAAAGCATATCATTATACGCTCTTCCCACGAAATTAAATCGTCAGTGAATGGTGGGGAGATTGGTTTGTTCGCAGAAGAACTCACATGATCCTCGATCTGCTCCCACGGTGACCCGCAGAATCACAGATAGCTGTCTTGATAGAATACAACCGGTTGCGGTCGTCCCACTCCTCGACCGGCTCAGATGGCTGGACTTCCATCTGGTAATGTTGAATATAGGCAGGCGACTTGAAGTGAGTTGCCCAGCTGCACCGCCATGTTCCAAACTCGATCTCGTTATGTGCGTACATGCACTCATCGGGGTCGAAGACAATGACCTTGCCCGTTTCCATATCGGTAGCAACATTGCCTTCCCACAGGTCGCCGTGGCACAGGGACGGCACGATCTCTCGGCCCTCGGACTGCAACGCTCCCAAGAGCCGCGGAATCACGCCGTCGAACAATTGCTTGCATGCCGCGTCGTATTCAGGCCACGGCCCGTTGACCTGATTGTCTAGCTTAATAAGGTCTTGGAGAAGGTATGTAAACTGATCCGCCCAGCTGTCGCTCCAGTGCTCCGCGCGGTCCACGCTGCCGCGCCCTGTGACGAGCGGATAGCCAAACTTGCCGTTCGGGGACGTTGCTTTTGTATGGAGCTCCGCGATCGCGGTGGCTAGCCCGGCTGGGTCAGGGGGTGTCTGAACATCCATGTCATGGTACTTCTGGAGGTAGAAGTAGACCTGGTTGCCGGACTCGTCGATGAACTCCCCTTTGCCGACCGGCTCTGGACTAAAGCCTGGCACCTTGGACTCAATTACTGTGGCAGAATAGTGTTCTCCCCACATATGAATCTTCGCCAATTTTCCGCTGGCACACTGTGAGAAGGTCAGATATGACAGAGTCTCATGGAGCTTTGACGTGAATGAGGGTACCTTGAGGAAGTATCGCTGCGCGCTTCCATCAGCAAGCTCGGTGGAAATCTTTGCCGTTTTGGTCCAAGCTGAAAGTCCCCAGGTTTCGGCGGAGATGACTCTGGTGCCCTTTGGCATTACTACATAAAAGCTTCGAAGTTAATTTGCTGCGTCATTATTCGAGTGTGAAGTTGCCTTGCCTTCGATGACGGCATTGTGGAGAGCAAAGTCTCCGTCGACATCCGTTGCCCATGACATCTTGGTGATACGTTGAACAGAATGCCCGGAGGGGCAAGGAGCAGTTGGGTGGCCCAGAGAAGTCTATGCAGCAGTCTCCCAAGGTGTTCAGGTCTCCTACGGGCCAGGTTTAGGTCTCCGTGGCTGCAATGAGAGGGCTGTCGATGTAGTAAGCGCTAGAAGACACTGATCAAACAGTGCATTCGGCTTCAGAAATGATGGAAAAGAAGGGAGCAGGCTGCACCATGCCGTATTATAAATGCAATGGGAAATTGAGTTTTTGTCTTGGGAAGAGCCGCAGATGAGCAGTTTGAGAAGGTGATACCCAGTGAATGGCGGCACAAGATGGCTGCCGGGAGGATTTAGCTCGGCCGTCAGCAAGACTTGGCCCTTGGCCGAGCACCCGAGGCCACACCTGTGATACCTAGAGTGTTCTATATTTGAGCGGCTGTTGGTTGAAGAGGGTGGGGTGCGGCTGAAAACGACGGTCGGTTACGCTGACCAAAAGGATCAAGTTGAAACGCGTGGACAGCGAAAGCCAACAGGATTAAAACGTTGACGTCTGTCGACTGATGCTGACGGCAAACAAGCCGCCCCGCATCCTTTGGGAGTTTTGGAGCTCGCTCCCTACTTCAAGACCCTGGCCTGCCTCCAAATCTTCCAGGCTACCGATGCAAGCAGGACTAGCCGCTACGCGCTGGCACGAAACTCAAAATGGTTCGTGAATTATTGCACGCAAAAATTCGATTGCGTTTGGTCAACTGACAGGATAAACAGTTCAAAAAGATCACTGGTCGACGAAAGAAGTCACCAGACGCCGATGGACGTAGTTTGGCTGCCGACGACGACAATACATCCGTAATCTCACGAGCAGAGTCCAGGAACTCCCTTACGATTGCATCTACATTCACTGCACCGGATCGACGGCGCGAGCCATCACCCGGTGGCCAGCTGGCCGAGTCTGGGCCACTGGGGCTCAACGTTGTTTTCACGCCTGACAATGGTCGCAAGGTCGACATCATATTTATCCATGGGCTTGGTGGGACGAGCAAGTGGACGTGGTCAAAGCATAGAAATTCAGAGCTATTCTGGCCACTAACGTTCCTGCCCTTGGAACAAGACCTCTGTCTCGCTAGGATCTTGACATTTGGGTACAATGCTTCTTTCCAGAAGGCCGGCAATGTGTCATTGTCACTACTCGACTTTGCGAAGGACCTATTGTTCGACCTGAAATATGGCAAAGACGCAGACATGGATGAGCTGGACATGGGAAAAGTGCCCATAATCTTTGTCGTCCACAGCATGGGCGGCCTGGTGGTCAAGGAGGCAAGTCTCTACAAAGTCAATGCAAGACGGGCTGAGCTAACCATTAACAGGCTTATATCCAAGGGCAAAATGACCCAGAATATGAATCAATCATCAAAGCCATTACAGCCATCACATTTCTCGCAACACCGCACCGAGGAACAGCCCTCGCACAAACTCTGAACCGGATCCTAGATTCGGTCATGCTCAACTCCAAGCAGTATGTGGCAGAGTTAGCGAGAAACTCGCTCACGCTACAGGAATTGAATGAACAATTTCGACACATCGCTCCACGGCTAGACATCGTGTCGTTCTATGAGACGATGCCCACCCGGATCAAAAGCGCTCGAGTGGTACGTCTGGTCCATGATTACATATCCACCTATCGCGCCCATTACTAATGCAATCAAAACAGATGGTACTAGAAAAGGAATCATCTGTCTTGGGCTATCCTGGAGAAGTATCCAAAGCATTGAGCGCAGACCACCACGGTATCTGCAAGTATGAAGGACCACAAGATCCGAATTACATAACCATCAGGAACGTTCTGAAGTCCCTCGTCGGCAAGATCCTCGCAAAAGACAACGCCAAGCAGCCAGAGCTCTCAGAACGAAGAGCAGCTCTCGACTTGAAGTCCTTGTTTGGATTAACAGGGCTTTCCGGACTGGACTACGTTTTCTTTCGAGACCAATGGACCGAGGACACTAACAATTGGATCAACCATGACAAGACGTTGCTCCAATGGCGAGATTCACAAGATGATCTGAGCTTGCTTTGGGTGAATGGCGGCGCTGCCACTGGGAAGTCCGTCCTTGCTTCAACCATCATCAATAATCTGGTTCAAGACGGACACAGCTGCCAATATTTCTTTATTCGGCATGGAGACCGCAAGAAAAGGTCTTTCAGTTTCTTACTTCGTTCGCTTGCGTTCCAAATCGCCCAGCTCATACCGGGCCTCGCTCACGATTTGAACGAGCTCAAAGACGAGGGCATCGACTTTGAGACGGCGGATTCGAAAATAATCTGGGACCGCGTTTTCAAATCCGTAGTCTTCAGAATTGTTTTGGAAAAGCCACTGTACTGGATCATTGACGGTCTGGACGAGATTGAGTCTCCTAGGACCGCCATCAAATTGCTCCTGGATATCACTGCGTGCTCGCCTATTCGGATGCTATTCTCAAGCCGTCGAACTCCGGTCATCACCAGCGCTCTCGAAAGACGTCCAGCAGCCATTCAATTCTCGACTCTTGATATCGACGGTCATCTCGAAGACATCAGTATCCACGTTCGCCAAGAACTCAGGGTACCAGGTGGCAATGAACTCAAGGAAAGAATAGAGAAACAGATTGTCGAGAAATCCCAAAACAACTTCCTGGTGAGGATTTACGTCTCAGAAATTCCTTCCGTATGACAGCTGACTGTTTCATATAGTGGGCTCGACTGGCTGTCGAAAGTGTGAACCAATGCCACACACTAGACGATATCGACGCAGCACTTGAACATCTCCCCGTAGGCATGGAAGCATTATATGACCGCATGGCTTCTTCCATCACCGAAAGTCCTAACCCGCGCGACAAGAAGCTGGCTACGAAGATACTCCAGTGTTTAACTTGCTCCCTGCGTGTGCTCTCTGTCTCCGAAATGGCACATGCGCTTGGTGAGGACGCCTCCGGAATACTGGATCTCGCACGCGCCATCGGGGACTTGTGTGGGGGGTTTGCGACTGTGGACAACGACGGCAATGTGTCGATAATTCACCACTCCGCTCGTGAGTACCTACTGGAAAGTTCAGAGCAGCGGGAATCCAGCATCGATCGAGCCACCGCCCACAAGGACTTGTTTCTGAGTTCGATGCGTTGTCTCATGTCTACGGGGCTGAGGGCAAAACTTGGCCGTGATGAGGCTCCAGAGTTTGTGGATTACGCGGCAGTCTCGTGGTCGAATCACCTGCTGCATGCCATGCCACTTGACGACGACACTCTTCTTACTCTGGAAAGGTTCTTGACAGGCAACTGGATGCTCACTTGGATTCATGCCTTGGCAGCCACCGGCCATCTCCGGGTCCTTGCTCAGACATCCAAGGATCTCTCCAAGCTCGCCCGCAACAGCAGGCAACAGCAGGCACTTCATATTTCTGATCAGGAGCTAATTTCGAGCTGGTCTGTGGACCTTCTCAGGATCATGGGCAGGTATGGCAGTCTGCTGCGCCGAAAACCAGACTCCATCTACAACTCGATCCCTCCTTTCTGCCCGAAGGGCTCCTCTGTCCACCAACTATTTGGCAAATCGGAAGCTTTATCTGTAAATGGTATCTCAACCGAGAAATGGGATGACCTTTTTGCGAAGATCTCTCTGGGAAAATCGTTCGCATCGTCCATCCAGGCTGCTGGGCCGCACGTGGCGGTACTAGCCGCCCCGGGGAATGTTCACGTTTACGAAGCGACCGACTTCCGAGAATCGAAGGGCAGTCCCATCCAGCATGGAGAGCGTGTGGACAGAGTCCAGTTGAACAAGACGGCATCTCTACTGGTATCCTACGGCTATCGGACTACCAAAGTCTGGAAAGTCTCCTCGGGCGATTGTATTCTGTCCGTCGACAGCGTCGAGTCAAAGACTAGGCCTTTGACCATGTTATTTACCAACAACGATTCGACGCTACTTGTCGGCTCCGATGACCGCCGTGTCCGCTCACTCCGTCTCGTTGAGGACAAGCCAGAATGGGAGATAATCGCGGACCTGGAGGAGTTTGGTCTCGAGAAACACTTCACCAACTCGGCGAGTCACATGGCTTTAAGTCCAGACGGCAGCATGATTACCGTCGGTTATCGTCGGCATCCGGCTTCGGCGTGGGAAGTAGAAGGCTCGACTCGCATTGGCTATTGCCGGCGCAAAGACGACGTGTCCATGGTTCGTGAGCTGCGAGATCTTGTTTGGCACCCATATCAGCCGGAGGTCTTGGGCCTGACCGTGGAAGGCGTTGTCTTCAGATGGGCGCCCTACGAAGATAGCGTCGATGAGCTCTCTGCTGAGGCATCCAAGCTGGCTATCAGTAACGATGGCGAACTGTTCGTCACGGGCGACTCCCATGGAAGAATAACACTGTACACCACTGCCAACTTCTCACTGCTGTACAAGATATCCGCCCAAGAGGCAGTGTTCGGTCTGGCGTTCAGTCCTGACTCGAAACGCTTCTATGATATCAGAGGCTTCCATGCGAATGCGTGGGAACCGAACGCATTGGTCAGGTATGCGGAGAGTTCTGGGGACGTGGACTCGGTAAGCGAGTACTCCATGTCACATGTGTCCGAGAGGTCTGCCAGCACCTCTGCAGCAGTCGACCCCATAACTGCTTTGGCTGGATCTCCGAGTGGCCGTCTCTACTGTTACGGCACTCAGAAAGGAGTCGTCAGTCTGCATGATACTAAGGAAGGCAGGATCGCCACACTTTACTCGTCTCGGGCGAAATTCGCGATAGAGCACATTGCCTGGAGCCACGATGGGAAACACATCTGTGTTTCTGACTTCAGCAAACAACTTGTTGTATTCGCCGCGTCAAACGACTTGGCAGACGCGAATGCGAGCTACGAGCAATCAGCATCAATACCGTTGCGGAAATTGACGAAAGGTCCCATCACTCAACTGCTGATTCATCCCTCGTCGAGTCATATCATGGTGAACACGTCCTCCCAGATACACACGATATCCCTTACCTCCTGCTCGGTGGAGAATTCCAGAGACCTGACCTGTGTCATTTCCCGCTGGGTGACCCACCCAACCAGCTCTGAGTTGCTTGTGGGCTTTGGGTCTCACAATATCAAAACCATGGACTGGAAACTGGTGGAGCGGCGGAATTTTGACATCGAATGGCCACGAGGACCCGGCGATGAGAAGGCACAGACCAGCACTCTGTCTCGAGTGGACCGAGTCCTCTCTTCCCAGGACAACAACCACTTGTTGCTGCAAGTATCCACTGCCGGTGACTCTTCCAGGACCAGTCAGTTGTTCTTCCTGAAGACGTCTGATTTATTATCACATGAAAGATCCGAAGCCGAGACAGGAACGCTTTCACCGACAATCTGCCTGCAGCGCATGCTGCCCGTGCTGTACAATGACGTCTCCCTTGCACTTGGGCTGGTATGGGGAGACCGCCTGATTTACGTGTCTCGAGACTCTGCCATCTGCTCAAAGCAGCTACAGTGGACGTCAGAGTCCACGGCCCCATCCAACACCTCGTACCCAAAGAACCCAAGAAACATGAGAGCACGAGCGCTTGCCAGGAGAAATGGCTCAATAGACAGCCAGAGTAGCGGGGCGAAGGAACTATTCGCATTTCCAGGCGACTGGGCCAATGATCAGGCGCTGGGATTGTGCAGTCTATGGGGTGTGGAGACGTCCCTGCTGTACCCACGGAATGGAGAGGTTGCTGTGGTGAGGTGTACAGCGCTTTCCCGAGGCTAATCAGGCAGTTGCCAAGTTTATGAACTACAAGATTTCGCAGCCGCCGCCTGCCTCCAAGAAAGGCCTCGGCAGTACTCTAATGCAAGGAGAGCCACAGCAACGACAATGAACCCTGCTACCAGAGTGAAAGCCCAGCCGATGCCCATCGACTGAAACATGTCCTCCAGAAACGCTACTATTATTGCTGCGAATGCATACCGTACTAGACTTGTGGACGCGTTGGCGGCTGAAGGCGCACGATGGTTGATGTCAACAAGTAAAGTGTTGAAGCTCTGCGGCAATTTGTCAGAATTATGTCCCAAGACCCCAAGCCCTAACACGAATACTTATTACACTGAAGTTGACCTGCAAGGCCATACCTGTCACGAACTGAAGGACCATTGATATCGCGATGTGCTGCGACCATGAGGTCGTTAGTTAATTACACGAATACCCCAGGGTAGTATCCGCGCAAGACTATGCAACCACATACCTGTCTATGCTGCAATACCCATCCGTAAGCTACTGTGCAAACAGCAATTACCAGCATCGGTATCCACATAACATTCAACCGTGCTCTCTCGATTGGGAAGCTGTCCAGGTCGTCCCTTCTGATACGATCGGCCGGCAACCCACGCTTCGTGCGGGCTTTACTGTACGCCGTGTCGAGCAGATGGCCTGAGAAGAGCGTTGAGGCGGATCCACCCAGCGCGAATGATAGATAAATTAGGCCGGCTTGCCACTCGCTAAGACCGTATATCTCGATGAAGAGCGTTGAGAGACTTGCCGTGAGGCTGGAATAATTGTGTATTAGCCATGCTCAATAATGCTAGCTACGCATTTGCGCCAGTGTCCACTAGACTTACGCCGAATATACAGCGTACATCAGCCCCCAAGCTAGAACCACGACTGCGTTGTCTTTCCTAAACAATATTTGGAGAGATCGAAAAGGATTGGGCATGCGGAAAGCCCTGTCTTTGGGCTGTCTGCCGACGTGATTATGCTGCATGAAAGTTGTGAATGGGATCGGGAGTCTGAGAAAGGTCGAAGGCGGGATTGAGCCGTTTCCCACCAAATTTCTGTTCGTCTCCGAAAGAAACAAGATGATGAGCAATAAACCGGAGATGGTCACAATTGTGAGAAACCAGAATATCCATGCCCACCCAGAGGCATAGGTCAGGGCACCGCCAAGCACAGGCCCAAGGCTCGGTCCGATAGTAATGCTTGCGTGCAATTAGCTAGTAAGCCGGACTCTGGGAAATGTAGAAAGCCATTTGGCTCACAGGAAAGACACGGCACTCATGTAAGAGCCTCTGTTTGCTGGTGAGGCGATATCACTAACAATACCATATCCGATGAGGATCACCCCTGTCTTTATGTCAGTCTAGTATTACCAAGTTCATCATTTCTAATTAGCTCGTACCCGACTGTCCAACGGCCTGCAGCATCCTCAATCCCAGAAACGTCTCGTATGATTCAGCCAGGGCGAGGCAGAGGTTCGCGGTGGCAAACAAGGACAGCGTCACGACATACGCCGCCCGTCTCCCGAGGACATCCGCAGCGTCTCCAACAAACAGCGGGACCACCGCTCCAACAGCCATGTAGACGGTGATTATGAGGTTGATCTTGTCCACCGACACCTCGAAAGCGTTGGACAAGGGTATCAGGGCCGGGAGGAAGATGAAGGTGCTGAGATTGGCGGACCAAGACGCGTAAGATACCATGGCGACGATGCAGCATTTCTCTAGCCTTGTGAAGACTGTATATGGTTCAGGAGTCTCGTTCATCCCGGGGTCAGGCTCGGCACGTGTCGCCTCTTGGGCCGGGGCTGGTGTCACGGCGCACGAAGCCATCTTGCCCCAGATGGAGGTTTGTCAGCGTAAAGAGGAGCCTGCGGACCGCACCAAGAATTCGGCGGTTCATTCGACGCTGTAGTTCTAGAACCACGCGCTTTGAGTGGGACGATCCTCGAGCAACATGCGATTGCTATACTGGTTGTCCAATGTTTCGATTAATTCAAGTGGTCTGAAATCTTTTGCTAGTTGCAAGAATATCTAGATCCTACCAATCACGGCACAAATGAACCTCGATAGGGCTATTGGCCGCGCCATACCCCCGCACAAGTGCCAGCGGATTAGATATGCTGTGCCGCGAGCTTCACAGCCGACGGCATACTCCGAACTAACGACTGCTGACCAACGTGCCGAAAAGGCCAAGGAAGGGGACATTTATCTATACTCAAAAAACTATGGGCCTCCTTACTGTAATAACTGTAGACACTAGAAGGCACCGTACAACCCCATCACTTCATCAATAAGGATTACTGCCACTCTCATATACCACCAATTATACTAGCTAATTATAAGAACATAGCTAACGCTGAATTTGGCCGCTGTATAATTTCTGTTAGCTGATATCCTCTTCCTAGCCCCAAATACCAGTAAATCGCTAAGCAAGCCCAACAGCAACTCGTTTCCACGTCTCGAGAGCACTGCCTCGAGGAGAAAAGAGTTCAATATCTGAACGTGCGCCGCGGTATTTCATCCGTTCATATAGGCCATAATGTAGATACACGACAGCCAGCCGCCTGTGCCGTGCCGGGTGGGGCGTGTGACGGAGGGTATCGTCGGGCCCGGGCGGTATAGTAGTTACAAAATTAGAAGTGGGGAGTGAGTCTCAGCTGCTTCAATCGATGGCCAAGCAGCTGAAGATTTGTGCATCCGGCGCCGGGCCTCATTCAAGGGCCCTGAGAACATTGTTCGCGTTGGTCTGCCCCCGATCCTTAATGGAGACGCAGTTCTGGTGTGACATCTGGGGAACGCTGATCAAGTGGGCTCGCCCCACAAGCTGCCAACGCCCCGAAGCTGGCCTCTCGCGGGTTTCTAACGGGCCACCTGCCGTTCGTGACCGGGCCTCGAGGATTTCGGTGGAGCCGCGCACGCGCCACCCAAATGGCACGGATACAGGGTACTGGTACAGTGTTGTCACAGGCAACACGATCGTTGAAAAATGGCCAAGAATGGGATAGATATTTATACGGGAATCTTATTACGCTAAATAGGCTAAGAAAGAAGATAAGAACAAAATAAACAGGTAAACGTTTGAAGAGTATTGTTGCTTTCCAGACCTAGCAAACTACCTAGATATGGGCTTTTCTCCTTGCTTCACTTCACATGTACTGAAATACATATCAACAATGCTCAAGGCCGCTGTATTAGATACAATGGGTTCAGGCTACAAACTTAACTGCCTGCCTCACTGCCCAAGTGTATTGAGGCTGGTCGGGTGACCGACCTCACAAGACAAATATAGATCCAGCACTCCACCTGTGCCGCTGGTCAAAGCGACTGGCCTCCACGAGATGGATCTCTTGTGCCTCACGCGAAAGCCTTCACCTGTTGCTAATTCAAGTCCATATCTAGCTCTGAATATAAATACTCCCTTACCTTTCGAAACTCAAGCGGCCATACTTCTCAGAAACCTCAGAAACCTCAGAAACCAGCCACCTCCCTAAAGTCCAAGTTATTTCGAATATAATCCAAGCAAACAATGGCTGTTGGTCTACCTACCAAGACTGCCTCTGGTGGTCCCGTCACATCGGATGCTTCCAAGACCAAGCCTCAGAAAGCTACTGCAAAAAAGCCTATTTCTGGTGGTCCCGTCATATCAGATGCCTCCAAAACCAAGCCTCAGACGGCTACCGCAAGCAAGCCTGCCTCCAGTGGTCCCACCAAGCGGAAATGCTTTCATCCCAAGCCTCAGAAGCCTGCAAATGCTAGCAAAGCTGCCCTCAAGCAGATGCTTCTCAGTAAACTTAGGGGCCCAGTCAAGAAAGCTGCCGGTGGCACGGCTGGCCAGAAGCAAGCTACTGGTGGCACGGCTGGCCAAAAGCAAGCCACTGGTGGCACGGCTGGCCGAAAGCAAGCCGCCGATGGCAAATCAAGCCGCGTGCCTTCTTCCAGCACTCCTCAGCCCCCAGGAAAGTCTGCCGGTGGTAATACGCCAAGCCAGATAGCCGACAGCAACAAGAAGAAGTCTAGCGGTGCAGGTGATGACGAGGTGGATTTATACATTACTCTATACATCTTCAACGGGAACACTCGCGCCTACTATGATCGTCACGTTCTTACATACTTCACCAAGAAAGACGACCCCAGCTTCCATGAGATAGTTCATGTGGAACGCGACGAGATGGGAGACCCTTATAGACCCGTTCGATTTCACACGCCCAGGAACTACTTATTGAGCAACGACTATTGTGGCCATGTGAATGCCGGCACTGTGCGGGTGAAGAGGGGCCAGGAGATGAAGGTGGTGGACACTGCTGCATCCGTTGATGTGGAGGGCAAAGAGCTAGATTCTGGTTGGAACTGTCAGCACTATGTGTTAGAGGGCTTGCAGAAGCTCGTGGACCACGGATATAAGCAACAGGGCTGGTATAATTCTGTTGAAAACGAGCTCTTCGACAGCCTGTTGGACGGGGCTACTTGATCGTTATGTGGAATTGATCGGCAGGAATTGGCTAGGAAAGGTCAATGATGAACTGCATGAGAATGTACTCCAGATCATGGCGCTTAGCAAAGAGAAGCGGAAGATGTTGGCCGAGAGTTTCCCAGTCAATCTTATCCAAGCCACGCATTGTAAACACATAGTCCCAATACTCTGGATACCAGCCCGCAAATTCCCAGTCCATGATGGCAACAATACGCCCATCTCGTATCATAATGTTCCGTGCAGCAATGTCGCCATGGGTAAACACAATAGGGTAGTCGGTACCGAGTTGTGTCGTGATTTGGTGCCAATACATTGACTGTTGTTCCAGGCGCCTCGGCGGCTTGACAAGCCAGTCGTGTAACTCGGATACGGTGCAGAATGGCCCGCCCGAGCGCGTCATCCTACTTGGGACTACGACGCCCTGGCCATCAAGGCGGCCGATGTGGATGCCGCGTAGCGCACGCAACTGTGCAATATAATCGCTTAGCTGGGCCAGGACGTCAGACCGCTGGCTGGGCGTGAGGACTAGCCAGGCCTGCTGCAGTGTCTGGCCCTCGACATACTGCATGGTAATACGGTCCCAGTCGCTGCTTATGACCTCTGGCACTGGAATCGTGGTGTTCGCCTTGACGAAGCGGAGCGCTTCCGCTTCGTTCGGGTGGTCGTTGGAGCCCATGCCGTGCGGATATGTTGTGAGCTTGGTAACAGTGCTGCCGTGCCGCACGATGTAGCGGTTGTGGCAGTGATAGATGATGTCGCCGTCGGGGAAATCAGCGGGCAGGCGCGGCGGCGGCGGGGAGTCGCCGAACAGGGCCCGCGTGCGATCTTGCTCCATGAGTGCTCGCAGGCGGCCGCCCGGTCCCGTGTGCGTCTCCCTCTTGTAGTTCGGCCCGTCCCGCTCCGGTGGCGACGGGGCGGCGAGCTTCCTCGCAAGGTCCGGGTGGCGATGTAGAAACTCGTCGGCGAAGCCTGGGGTGATTTCGTGCCCGGCACTACCGTCTCGGCGCAGAAGCCGGTCCGCAAACCACTTGATCAGCTCGTTGCGCACGATGGTACCAGAGGCTCTTTCCTTGCGCACCCATTCCACGAGTTGACGCTCCTGTTCTTCGGACGGCTGCCAATGCTGTGGACTCGATGGTTGGTCTTCCGGCATTGCTTCTGTCAAGGAGCTGGCTCATGGGAGGTGGCTTTTGCGGGGTTTCCGGTTTTCGAGCACCTTTTCACTCCTGTTGGCATCGTGAACACACGTGTACCTGTTGGTGGTCCGTGCGAAATCCTTCAGCTGGGTCCACCACATGTGGGCGCAAGACTGCAGCCCAGAGCACATGATCTGGCAATTGTTGTTTTTGCGTATTGCGGAGACGGCGATCTGATATGCGGTCCGTCCTCGGATGGCGACAATCTGGGACCTAGCTTGCGTTCAATGGCTAATGTGCCCGAACCCGAGTCCGACCACCCCCCCCCCGTCCCGATTATCCAGCTTTTGGTGTAAGCACACTGTGAAAGACATATAGTAATTTAGGATAATATTATTCCCATTCTGCATCATCAATTACCTATGTGGGAACCAACTTTGGTCGCTTGGAGAATTCGAACAGATTTATCAGTGTTGGGCCGAAAGGGGGGTGTTTTACGGTGCAAATGCACCAGAAACGGCTGGGCCAAAAGGCGTGATCGAAATCGGCTTTGGGCACGCCTGCCCAGCTTTTGATGCTACCTTGGCGAAGAGCCAATATGATGTTGCGCACTTCGGCGTTGTCGGCCCCCGAGGCGTTGCGCCTGGCCAAAGGCTCGCATCTTACGATGGATGGTAGACAGCCTTACATCTCAAAGTCTATTTGTCACCGTAAAGAGATTACCTCGACATGGCTTTGAGGTCTATTGTATCCAATACTCGACAATATCCTTCGGCTCTAAGCCTTCCAGCCCTTCTCCATCCATGAGCCCAGTGACCGCTGTTTCCCCAACGAACGCTGCCAATACTGCCTCTGAGGATGTAGTAGAAAGGGGGCTGAGAATGAAAAGATCGTTACAGCGTTCAAAATAACAAACCATGTCCCCCACTTGCGTGGTCTCAGGTCCTAATCCAACAAACCCTTTCCTCGTGATGTAGAAAGACCTTCCCAGGCACAGTCGTTTGACTCGATGCCCGAAGTCGTTCTTCATGGGCGTGTTTGCTGACGAAGGGGAGCCATTCGGACCAAGCGAATCCAGCGTTTTGATCCACGCCTCGTAAGCCGTGTGACAGTCAGTCAAATTGTTTCCTTCAGTATCACGGTAACTTCCGAGGCATAAGGTTTCACTGAAAGCCTCGAGGCGAGCCTCTGGATTCGACCAAGCCGTCGCACTCTGAATCACGGCATTCTTCCACGTTTCACACTCACGCATGAGTGCTAGGACATCATTCGGTGCGACATAGACGGAATCAACATAATCAACGGTTATCCCTCGAATTGAACATGTCCAGAGGTCTTCAGAAAATTGGACAAATTGACTGCCGATCTTGGACCGTTTTTTGAGGACCCACGGCCTCTTGGAAGCTTCAAGATTCAGCCATTCATACCCTGTCCGTATCGTGTTTTCCTCGGGGAGTCTGGACCAACGCTTTCCGGCTTTACGGCGCGATGGATTAGTCAAGAACCAGGAATGCACGGCAGAGACATTCCAATTACGGCCCCATGTTGGAACTTCGGATCCCTTTCGGATTCCCATAAAATGAAGGGCTTCGAATGGCGCTTCGGGCGAGCTGATCAAATGAGCCGATAACTCCCGTTGTGAAGATTCAAAAGACTTTGAGTAGTCCGGCTTGATTGACTGTCGATCTGTAGGAGTTGTAAGGCCCAGTAACGCATACACGCGGTCCTCAAACAAGGTGCTCTCCATCCTTTCGGTCATAGGTAGCGCGTAGACGAGTGGCCAGCCGCCGCACTTGTTGACCACTTCATGCAAAAGATCCCAATCATGCATGCAACGCCTCAGGGGGCAGTTGGCAAAGACATCTCCGCGGTGATTTGCTAGATTGTTGATGGCAAGATCAGTGCTGAGGCGAAGAACGTCTGAAAATGGAATTGCGAATCGTCCGCAGTGGGCAATTGGCTGCTTAGAAAGAAGTGCTTCCTGGAGGACCCAGAGGCGGCGAAACCAAGAACGTTCGAAGAAGTATCGCAAAGCTGTGATGGGAACGTTCTTCAACTCCAAGTCGGTAGAATCTGGGATGCGTTGCTGGCATAGGTAGTCCACCACGACTTGGTCATTATCAGAGGACTCTCCCAGCCAGATGAAGGTAGTTGTGGCAAAATGGAAGATTTCGCCCATCATTTGCACCTGCTGACTTTTCTCCAAAATGTCGTCCTGGAAAATGCACAGTGCATCCACCCAGAGTGTAACAAGCAAGCTTTCCTGGCGGACGTGGACCAGAACTGAGTGCAAATTCGCCCCGACACTTATGGCCTTGCCGTTGACAGTAATCGCATTCACCGGCGCTGCAGAGCCCCAGACATATGAGAGAGCGGTGTATGGAGGCGCATTTTCCAAATGGACATCGTCAAGACCGCATATAATCGGGTCAGATACTGGTCCAGGTTGAAGTTGAATTAGGCGTATATGCCCTGCGTCCAATGGGCGGAAGACAGTGTCATAGAATTTAGGGTACATGGTAGTAGATGATTTCCCGAATGTTAAGCGTACTTGGAAGTGTAAATATAGACGAATCCTTAGGAGAAGGCAGTGGAAGCTCCTCAGAGAACGGTGATGGTAGAAAGAGATGCGGGGAATATGTAGTCTCTGTCCAGACTGTGCTGAGTTAAGAATGGCGGAGAAATTTGTTCCGGTTCACAAGACTTGAGGGGGGAGGGGGATACGACGAGATTGGACGAATGCAAATTAAAGAAAGACATGCGCATGCAGTTCGAACGCCCGACGAGGCAGTGAACATGCACGTCAGCAAGTTGCACTATGACTAAGACCAACGGGATCGTGGGGAGGGGTCCTCAGACTTTCGACTGCAACCAGGCTCAAATTGAAAGGGACCTGGATGACAGGCCGGAAATTGTTGGCTGTAGGGTCGCCGACGTTTGTCGGTATGCTGAAGTTCTCAGAGAAAGCAGACTCGGGCATGGCCGTGTTCGTGTTTCGAGCCTGCCTGTTTCGAGTTTCGAGCGTGGCAGTGTGATGATTTGGGTGGTATTGAACCTACGAGTATGTCGTGTAAATACCGAACACAACATCTGTGATTGGTCCTAGAATGAGGAGTAAACGTATAGTTGTATTCGTTATGAGCTGATGTGGCACGTGGACAAGAGGGCGTTGACAATATCGGGAGCCTGGCTTGTTGTTCCAGTCTAGCAGTGGCATCGCTCTCTGAGCGTAGTTTTCCACTTCTGCCATACCTCACCTGCCCGTTGGCTTGGGGATATTGCCAAGCTCTGACTATTACACACATCTTCTGTTGTTGACGAAACTCAGTTAGCTGCCTATTACGCCGAGACAGTGACTGCCCATCAACGAAACATTCTGTTCTATGACGTGCTCATCGCAATCCAGTCTTACTGAGGTGGACACTTTGTTGTCCTGGCTGACCGAATGTACTGAACACCACTCATTCTGCAAGTCAGCATCCAAGCCGGCTCTCCCCAAGCGAGTTGTCAATGTCGCCAGATTGGACAAACTCTTCCTCTACGAATCCAAAGGATCAAGGGGAGAGTACCTCGCGCTGAGCTACTGCTGGGGTAAACAACGGCACACGGACATGATGCTGTTCGGTACAGGGATCAAGGGCAAGAAGGGGCAGCCAGACCCCAAGCCCAACATAGAAAGACACATGACACAAATACCCTATGACAAGATGCCCAAGACGCTGCGAGATGCAGCGGACATCACTCACAGACTTGGTTATCATTATTTATGGATCGACTCGCTGTGCATCGTTCAGGGTGACGAAAGGGAATGGCGGGAAGAGCATCCGACATTAGGTGCCATCTATTCAAACGCCAGGCTGGTTCTCGCGGCTTCAAGTGCGAAGGACATGGAGGAGGGATTCCTGGATAAAGTCCGGATTCCGAGGGCCCCCCGGGGAACAGGAGTTCCAAACAACACACGAGACTCCTTAATTAGGTGCTCTCCCCCTTTGACTCTCTGGGACGAACCACTTAACAGACGAGCATGGGCTCTTTCTGAAGCCATGTTTTCCAATCGCATTGTTCACTTCACCTCGGGCGGGATGATAGGGGAGTGCAACGAGGTTCGTCGAGATGTCGCAGGCCAGGCCCGGCTTGTGAATGAACACGATCCCGACTGTTTCCGAATATTCAGGAATGTTGAAACAGCCCTGAACTGTGACGGAATACATCTGTATAACAAATGGAACATTGTCGTTGAGTATTTTACTCAACGCCAGATCAATAGTCAGTTGCAGGCGAGGGACAAAGACCCACAGAGATTGACGGCGCTTGACAGGGTAGCGATGAAGTTCTCGGAGATACTGTGGCAGGTATTTGGTCGTCACGATGTTTACCTTGCGGGTATTTGGGAAGGAGACCTTCCAAGGTCTCTCTTATGGAGCGTTGAAAAAAGAGTCATAGAGGGGGCTTCACCGGGTTGGAGAAGACCAGAGAAGCATAGAGCTCCGACGTGGAGCTGGGCGTCGATTGAAGGACCTGTCTGCTTCGAGAGACTGCACAATTTCTGTTCGTCTATCGACAGCATCAAAGCGATGATAGTGCCACCGGATGGATCACAGCAATGGGGTCAGATGTTGCATGGAAAGCTGGTGATTCGAGGCAAAGCCCTCCACGGTCTGCAAGCAGTCCCTGTATCGAGCACATGTCCAGATCAAAGCGCAAAACATTACGCTATGGTTTATGTTCCCGATACTGACATATCTTGCAGATTTGTTGCTGATATTCCGCTTACGGGTCATGTCGAATATCAGGGGCTTTCTTGTATTTACCTCGGAAGCGGGAGCCTAGTAAGGGAATCGGCTTCGGAAGAACGACTTTACGAGGCTGTTTTACTGTTGCGGCATCCAAAGGGTGCACATCGTGTGTTTGAGCGGGTTGGAATATATTCTCGAATGGTGGGCGAGGCTTGGGATGCACTTATAGGAAAGATGAAGGATGACATAGTGACAATCAGATGAGGCCATAGAATGGTAAGGATGATCAGTGTGGTGCGGGCCCGAGTTACAACGACGATCTTTTTACAATATCGTCCAGTTCTGCTAGGAATGGACCTCGAGCAGTCCTCTTCAATGACTGGGTTCCCAGCCAGCCAACGTCGGCCCACTATAGAACTACTGGTTATTTAAAATAGTAACGTTACATCATAAGGTACCTTGTTCCATCTATAAGAATACAGTGTAGCTTTCTTCGAGGTTGGTAGAAAGTCTCTATGACTTCAAGCTGGCTGGGCTGAAAGTGTCTATGAGAAGAGCTAGGTAGGCGCTGAAAGGAGCTGTGTAAGCTGACCGTAGAAGCTGGATAGCTGAAGTTGGCGTATTTAAAGCGTTCGTAACTATTGGACTAATAAGCTATATTGTAATATATAGGACTTAGGCGCTTAATATAATTAAAGATGCAACGTAGCAGTTGGGAAAGGTACTTAATATTGAATAGCTGAAATGTTTTAGAAAGGCCCTTGAAAAAAGCTATGGCGTATGCTATCGTCGGCAAGTAGGGTGGTACGCATAATGAGATGTTGGAGACGATGCACCCATGAGACTCGAGCAACCTTTGCTGGTGTCGCCAACGGACCCCTGAGCACTCATGGTCAAATAAACAATTTTAACATGGGCGGGGAAAAAGGAAAAAAAGAACAAGGCCTAGCCGAAAATCTAATTCTATTTCGATACAATCTTAAACACCGCATCAATGGTCGCATTATACATAGCTTCCAGCATCCCTGTAAGCGTCGGCTGATACTCCGGGTCCACCCAATCTGAAAACCCCGTCCACGTGAATCGAGTCTGGTCTCCACCACAAATTGCCTCAAGGCTAAGCTTAGCGGTGGGATTTTTGATCCGATCATCGTCGTGAAGAATCGAGTAGGAGAGCGTATGAGTGGCTGGGTCTGCAGAATCAAGCCTCTCCGAGACACTCATATTTGCGTCCGCAAATGTAAGAGTTCTCACTGAGCCAATACCGAACCCCTTCACACTGGACACCACCACGCCAGGGAACCAGAGTCTCTCGGAGCCCCAGGCGGAGATGATTGCCCAGACCTCGTCGACTGGGGCATTGATGGTTTTGGTGACTTGCATAAGTTGGGTCATGGTAATCAATTGCTTTCGTCGGGCGTCTGAGCACGAATTATTCAGATTTTGTTGAGTTGCTGATTGGATACAGTCAGGACCTGCGAGTAGAGTCGGAAAAAAGATATGGAAAAAGGCCGTAGTGAACTCTCTATTTGACCTATTACTGCCTTTAAATATGAATGCGGAGATTCGTACAGACGAAATCGGAGGGTGTACAGACACTGCACCACCACCTGGGCAGCGCCATATCCATCATCATCAAACTCAACACAACCACCCTACGTCAACGCTGCATTAAATTACATAATTACTCATTGGGATTAACTGATTTGGCATTATAAAAGACATTCAATCGCTTAAATTTTATTCTTCTTATGTTGCAGCAATTATGTAGGTCCTAGATTACTGCTGTACTTATAACGAGGACAACGATAAAAGCATTCTATTCCGTTTCTAAGGGCAACTTAACATTGTCCCATATTAATTTGGTGGTGGGGTATTAATCGTGCACTGGCTGCACTCTGTATACCCTCCGATTTGGTCTGTACGAATCTCCGCATTCAAGAAATTTATCAGTGAGAGGAATCGCCACCATTGTGCATGTTAGCAGCCATACTGGCTGGCTGGACAAACATAGCCGAAGCCGAGTTGAACCGCCGGACGACCTCGGCGGCCGAGATTCTCTTCTCAGGCTCAAATACCAGCATGTCCGAGAGCAAGTCCGCCAAGAAGTCGAGCTGCTCAGGGGAATATTGCGGAGCAAGGTGGCGGTCCATCTGTCCACGGACAGACTTGTCATGCTTCGCCTCGTCCCACCACCACTCAGGATCCTCCTTTTCTGCGTTCTGCAGCTCTCCATCCTCGTGATACCCATACCTATCGTGGTCGAAGCGGCCCCTCCAATGCGCCGGCAACGGTCCCAGGATTGGCATTGCCGTGCCGACCAGGACCTCAAATATTGGGAAGAAACAGGGAAAGAGCGAAGGGGTGCCCAGAGTCTGATACACGAGGCATGCGAGTTCCCAGATATCGCTGGCAGCCGACGCTGGGTAACCGAAACAGAGCTCGGGAGGGAAGTACCCTTGGTCGACGGGGACGCCCAGCGTGGAGCGCGGCTGGCTGAAAGGGAACGCCTCCCCGAAATCGACGATTCTCACCACCTTGAGAGGAGTTGGCATCACGGCGACGAACTCGGGGAAGGTGGGCCGCTGTATCACGTATTTTGGTGCGTGATCTGAGCGATTCCCGTTGCGCAGTCTCAGTCTCTCGCTCTTGATGGGGCCTTGCAGGGCGCAAACTTGTTGACTGTCCATGGATGAGGTCTTAGGGAGCTCAAACACTACATTGGAAGGTGTGAGATCTTTTTGCATGATCGTCAGCTGACTGCTCTCTAAAATGAGGTTCAGCTGGGGGAGAAAGCGCACCTCCGTGACAAATGTCCCTCTCGTGCAATGCCGCGACACCACTGGCGACTTGCTGGCACATCTGAACTCGCATCTCCGGAGCTAGAGCCCTTTTGACGGAAAGGTCGTCAAGGCTGGGACCGAGAGCAGGCAGGACCAGACATGAGTGTGTGCCGTTGGGCCCGGAGACCTGAAATGATTCGTACAGCTCAACGACGTGGGGATGCTCGAAGCCATTATCTTTGAGTCCCTGCAGGATTGTCAGGTCTTTTCCCTGCGATTGTGGAAGATCTGCTGTGAGGATCTTTAGCGCGTAGTACTGCTCGTTCTGGCTGCATCTCGTCAGCCAGACCGTGGAAAAGCCTCCGAAGCCCAGCTTGTGCAGGACTGTATAGCAGTGGTTGCCGCCTTCTGGACCTAGCTGATCTCCGATGTCCACGGGATGGTAGCCCCCTGGGGAATACTTCTCGACGTCTTCAACGTCTTCCATCCGAGGTTGACGATAAATGAAATCCATCAGGGAGCGAGTAGCCATGGCGAGGGTGTATTTATGGACTTGATGCCTGTCAGTTGGAGGAATGTTTGGTAGACTCCTTTAGCCAGTACAATCAAGTTTCCAGCTCAAAAGAGCTGCGTTGGGACGCGCTCGCCATGGCAGGCATCTAACCGACAGGTTCTCGATGGAGATGATAGACTAGGTGATAAGCAAGTGGACCGCTGGTAGCTGTATGGCAGAAGTGGAGAAATGAGCCAGGCACTCACCAACTGGCTGGACTGGTCAACATGTCCACATCCAGGGCAACAAAGCAGGTGCAGAAAATCCATTTAGGTACACCGCCACAGTCGACTTTGGAAGCAAGCACGCTCGAAAATAAACACGGTTATGTCGGATATTCAGCACACCACAAGTTTCAGCTCGCTCTGCAGCCATCAGGCCCGGGCCTGCCGTCCGGGTATTCACATTTCGACTCGATCGCCGTGGCGGTGCCAGGCCTCTCTCCTGATATTTAAACTCACCTGCTATATCTGGTTAGTCTTTAACATTTGTACCACTTTCTGGCAGTGCGTCCTCGGGCGTCCGCAGTGCATGCGCCTGCCTCAGCTTTGGTGTACAGCTGCCCTGGCCCCCAATCTCATTTACTCAGAAGTGTTACACAGGTAGGCGGATATTGGCTGGCAATTTTAGGCAGCAAGGAGTCACCTGACCGTTAGGATTACATGGGTCGGTCATTGGGCGTATATAGTGAAGCTGTGCCGCGTGCGGGGATACTTAGTATTCCGATCTCACGTTCTGGCAAACCTTGCTTGGTCTGTATGTTTTAGCAACGGATCCCATACCCACAGCAATCCGAACATGCATTGCATCTCGTGTGAGGGAAACCAGTACAGTACCATGGGGGCTATCATTGTCAAGTGCACGTACAAGGAACTACAACAAAGCGCTAAGAATGGATGTCCACGATGCGCATTCGTCTCGGCCTGGATAGGGGTGTGGGTTGATCGTCAACCCAATAGGAACATCATTGAGTCTGCCACAGTTTGGGCTTCCGAATTTCGCAGCGAGTGTCGCATTTACGCGGATGGCGGTGAGGTCATTCTGGATCTCTTCAAGATGAACAGTGAGACCAGTGAGTACTTGCATCACTACAAATTTCGTTTTAGTCCGTCGAACTGCAAGTTATCTGAAGTAGCACACAGCACAAGGTACCAAGATCAGTAAAGCGAGATGGAAGAAAGTATAATTCTGACGGGAAACAGATGGTATACAGCCTCCGTTCAAGATCAAACGAGTCGGCCGAAACCTTCCAAAAACGACGAATTCAAGCACGACCCAAAGCGCCATAGATGCCTGGCTTTCACAATGCATCAAATCACACACGGAGTGTAAGACTCCGCTTGAGTTGAGCCGAGACTTTAGAGGTCCAACCAGAATCCTCGAAATTTGCAAGGAATCAGTAGTCCTCCGCAAGAACGTCAAAGAGATGTGCTATGCCTGTCTCAGTCATTGTTGGGGCAACCCTAAAGAGATTTGCCAGACACGCCGACCGAACATTGAAGAACCCAATGACGACTTGGAGGTGCACACAGGCCGAGGAAACATTGAAAAGTCCAAGGACGACTTGGGCGGCTTGAAGGTGCCGTTGGATGCTTTGACAACGACCTTCCAGGATGCAGTCAAAATCTGCCGGTCGCTGAATATCAATTATATTTGGATCGACTCACTGTGCATCGTCCAAAACAGCCCAGAAGACTGGGAGAACGAGGCAGCAAGAATGGCTGATATATATGAGAACGCGTACATCACCATCGCAGCCACCAAGTCCGCCAGTTCATCGGGCGGCTGCTACTCGAAGATACCAGACGAATACATCGCGAGACCTATTCCTAGGTATCAGAACGCCTTTGCGCGAGTACAACTCCCCGGCTTGCCTACTCACTGGGAACATTTTGGCAGACAGAAGGAGCTGCCTCTGTTCAACCGGGGCTGGATCTACCAAGAAATGCGACTGTCACATAGGGTACTTCACTACTGTCCCCAAGAGGTGATTTGGGCTTGTCGAAGGAGTACTATGAGACAAAAGGAATCAGAAAGCAAAGAACCAGGTGTCTCCACCATCGATGATTACATTGCTTCCAGCGGCGACCATGATGCTGACAGCGATGTCAATGGCCATATTGACAACGGCGTGGAAAGCGACTTGGATGTGGAAATCGATACAGACATGACCCAAGAAATCCACCATGAATCCTACCATGACGCCGAACACGATGCCTTTCGCAGCGATACGGACGACGACGTTGACATGGATAACAACAAGAACATCAACAGCAGCATCATCTACCATGATATATCATATCAAATCCCTTCCGAGAGACCAGATCTGCTTTGGTATCGTATGGTATCTGAGTATTCCGGTCTCAAGCTCACGAAGACTGATGAGGATCGAATGAACGCTCTTGCTGGTATTGTCAAACGTATTCAAAACCAACACCGAATGGCAATGGGGAGATATCTCATTGGACTATGGGAGAAGTCACTGATTCTGGACCTGTGTTGGGAAAGAGGCATTTCTTCTCCGGACTCTCGAAGAAAATCGCGATACCCAAGTTGGTCGTGGGCATCGGTACACAAACCAGTCATATGGGACAGCGATGTCAACAACTCTTACGTGCCGTTAGCCACTATCCCGAGTATCAATGTCGTCTATGAGGGGCCTGATAACTTGGGCAACGCGTCGAAATCTTCAATGTCCTCAATCACGATTGAGGCACCCGTCCTCAAGTGCGAGGTGGTGAATGCATCGGACGCAGAGGGCGAGCCTGAGGTCGTGCTTACAGAAGCAGAAGGCATTGTCGCCTGGGAGTACATTCCGGACTTCATCATCCCTAGAACTCGAAAGCGAACGGGTTATGTGATTGTTCTCTGTGGCAAAAAAACCGGGACGTGTATGGCGCTCCACGTGCAGAAGCGTAGGAAACGAGGTGTAGATGTTTACGAGCGTGTGGGCCACGTCAGCCTGGTGAAGGGGAGCATCGAACAAAATGAGGACGTGTTGCTGCGACGACGGGAGATCAAGAAGTTTTGGAGCATTTTGCCCAAACCGAGTGTAGTAGAATTAGTATGAGCAGAGAAATTGCCACAAAGGCCATTATAGCAGCCTCTTTATATGATAGCTTATGCATCACAGACAGGTAATGGAGGCAAGTATCAGTTCCCAATGTAGCAATTAGCTCATAATAGGACCCCTGAAACCAAGGCCTGGTTAAGCAGCTGCTACGGCACGCTGTGGGGTGCAAGCAACTTGGAGAATACTTAGCTGCAGCCACCATAGAAATAGTCTCCCATAGGCCAGAAAAGCACCCAAATTGGTATTTAGCATGCTGGTAAGCAAGGGGTGGGGAGATAGGGTGTGTTTTGTAAGAACTTAAGGGGGTGGTAGGCGAAGCAGATAGCACCCATCCAGGGGGGCGCCTACAAAACAGTCCTGGAGCGGGGACCGGCGGATTCGGCCACGAAATGGACTGCGGATGAGTTAGCAACCACTCGGTGCGGATGTGTCCATGTTGCGTCGCACGGCATCTCCCTGCCGCTCCTTCTCTCCTTCAGGTTGGGAGAGCAGGACGGCGTTTGTGGAACAACTGGCCTGTCAGTCTTACGCTCACGTCAGAAAAAGCCAGACGCGTCCGGACGCGTCCGGCCTTTTTAAATGCGATTTCATGATCCTTCTCATTGCTCTCTGCTCGTCTTCTCTCCCAGAACGATTTCACGAGTTGCTCAAACCCATCTATTTTGACAAAATGGATTTGCAAAGAAAACGCAAGTTGTCGAACACACTTTCAGTGGCTGGCGAGACACGAATCGGTGTGACCCCGCACCCAAAAGAACCACAACGACGCCGTCTACTAAGTCCCGCGAACTTCACGGTCAGTCTCCTTCAAGATCCTCGCCCATGTCTACGCCCATCCAGTCTCACCTCATTCTGACCCTATCTGATCCAGAAGGCCCATGTCCCAGACGACACCAAATTGTCTTTGAGGCAGATCAAAGAGAATAGTGGCACATCCGTCATGGAAATTATGGAAGGGATTAAAGAGACTGCCATCAAACGAGATCAGGCATCAGTTTTCGTTCGTCAATTAGACTGTCTCCGACTCATCGATCTGGGCGGCGCCATCGAGTTCAAACGAGCGCGGATCGACGTCTTCGATGACGACTCGGACTGCGCCATTGCTTCCTGGTCTTGGAATGCTTCCGAACACGAGACTGAATTAGTCGGCAGCTACATTATTGAGGACGACGCCGGCAAGCGCAGGCCTTCAGAAGTCCGGGACTCCGTTTGGAGGCGGGCCGCGGCTTACATGCTAAACGCAGGTGTAAAGTATCTGTGGATAGATGCTGAATGCATCGACCAGGAGGATAACAAGAAGAAAGAAAAAGCTATGCAGGAGATGGACTGGCTGTATCATTACGGAACCCATCCATTTGGCATGCTCACCAGACCCGTCAACAAAGAAGATGAGCTACATCTCCTGGCTCAGATATTGCAAGGGGAACTTGCATGCCAGTCCGGGCATGAGCGTGAGTTTCCCTTAAAGAAAGGGTCCGCAATCGCAAGCGCACGGGAAGCCATTCGGCTGTTGGATGAGATCACTTCCGATATCTGGTGGACGAGGGCTTGGATATACCAGGAAAACTACCATGGAGGGGAACGGATGCGGTTGCTCATGCCTCACGATAACAAGTTGAAAAGCGTGAAAGACAAGTACGGAAACTTGTTTGGTGGTTTGGAAGGAGAGTTGATCATTCCATCCATTCAGTTCTGCGAGGCCTTGACAGAGGTGTGTTCAGGGTTCATCACTTGGTCAGCTCCAAATGATCCTCAACAGGAGGCCGCGCACCGGATAATATCAAGGGCAGCAAAATATTCGGTACTCCTGGAAGACCGAAGCTCGATGTCGCCAATTGTCATCGCAGATGTTGTTAACAGATTCGTGACCAACTACCCCGATCGTCTCGCTATAATCGCCAATTGCTGTTCGTACAACATTCGCCTTGACAGCAACAAGCTTCAGAAGATAGGGGCCAGCATTAGCCTGGCAATATTGGTGTTGTTTCTTCTAAACGGCGAGATATTTCGCAACGATCTAGATGAGACGCGGCGGGACACGCTGTCATCCGATTCTTCCAAACTTACGGTTATCAAATTCATTCAGAAATACGCCTTCGACAGATTCAGCCCGCCTTTTCCGGAGTACGGCTTGACGTTCAATAAAAGCTGCCGCTTTGTTGAAGTGAACCTCGAAGCTGATGGCGTGCACACAATTGGCCATCTCTGGAAGCTCTGGGACAAAGCGATCGAAATTCCATGCCGGGAATTAAACAATTTGGACATGGTCGATACGCTGTGGGTTCTGCGCGAGTACATTGAGCGACTACCCAGCAAGTACAAATACAAAATTGCCCCTAAGTTGAGGGAGTTCCTGATGAACTCGAAGGCGCCAAAGTCTCCTGCGAATGAGTACATGTGGGAAATGGCCGAGAAGGTCGCGGATGCATTGCATGATGGAAGGAAGCTGGTGCTGGGCTACCTCTGCAATTCATCGGCCCATTGGTCTCCGCCCACGGGCATATTCATTTGTCCAGATGAAGCCATGGAGAGCTATGGCTCAGCATTCGCCTTCACATCTTTTAGGCCCAGTAGAAAGACATCAGATGGGCCTGCGTACACCGGGGATGTTAATAAGCATGTCTCATTGCAAGTGGACGTAAGTCACGATGGGGACATCCCGCCAAAGCTATTTGCTCGAGCGTGGATGCATGGACTGTGGTTCTGGACAGAGCCGCCGCAGTCCGTTGTATTTCCACTGCCGAGCATTTTGAACGAGCTGTGACATCTGGACCAAGTGGAGCTTTTGAGGCAGTGCGCCGGCTATTGAGAAGCTTCCCAAGAATGATCCTGTATCACACCTATAAGTCAAAAGAGATGCAATCTATTCCGGATATTGTCCAACATATTGCGATATGCACGCTGTTGCTTTGCTCAAACAAGATGTCTCTCCCCTAGCTAAGAACAAAACATCACAAAAACGCGTGTATCATAATGCTGCTGCTATTCCATGCGGTTGAACTATAATACGTAGAAACCAAACCTGAGCCCTATGCCGTCCATCTGTGGTGATTATTACTCTTTGACCCTTGCATCTATCTTCAAGGCTCTTTCCGTCGTTACCCGTCTTCTTTGCATGCAGTTATAACAGCTTCTTGCCTGCCCTAACAAACTGAAACTTGCGTTCATTGCCGTTGATTTATGCCGTTGTCACTTCTCTGTGGTACTCCTTAAGCGGGCTGGTCCTTGTAGCCTTCCTTATAGCCTTTCTTTGCAAATCTGGCGTTCTTGCTGGTCTTGCTAGCCCTGGTCCCTCGGAGAGGAACTAAAGTGGCTTTCAGAAGTTATCCTTACGCTTTCTTATACCTCTTATTTCTCCGCTGCCTGTGTCCTGGTCGCACGACCATGCCTGACCCCTTACCGCCGTACCACCAGCCCCATGGAATGAATCAAAACTATCGACGCAAAGTTCGGTGACCTATTTACTTTTGGGACAGACCTCATGGATGAGGACCTCAAGTGGGGGCTCTTTTTTTGGAGCAGCAGAGAAACGCTGTTGCAGTAAAGCTGCAGTGAGTTTTCGTCTCCAGCTGTAGCTGTAAATCAGCGGTCACCATAGACTGCAGCCAAGCTTTCTTAAAGCCTTTTTCCTGTCATACATTGAATATGAGATTGTAGCAGCAATACACTTCCAGAAGAAATGCAAGATTTCGCGATTTTGCTCTTTTTGCGTCTTAGACTGTAGACCTTCCCCCCCCCCCCCGCCCCTCCTGAATTTGCTCTTAAAGGAGAGACAGAGACAGCTCCTGGAGCCTTGCACCCTCTTCGGGGGGCGCGGCTTCGTCGGAGGTGTCTGCCCTGATCCGTTTTAGTATTTTTCATTCTACCTTCATACCAATTCTACACAGCTTCCGCGTCAGAAATTCCCGACGTTTCGTGGCTAGGGAACAAGCACTTGGTAGTACAATATACGTGCTCGTTCTCAGGACTCGAACCCCATGCACTGCATGTGGAATTATGTGTTGAGGCGGTGTGCATTGCTTCGCCACCTGCGGTCAGCAGCCACGTCGGCCGGTTACACCCGGCAGCCGCCTGCCTAGTCTCCTCAAGAACGGCTTGAGACAGGGATTTAATCGTTACAGAAAACTCAGAATTGGAGCACCTCACTTCTTCATTCTTGTCAGCTTTCATTTTTCACCGCTCGGCAATCTAGAATGCTACTCCTATTACAGACTGGACCGGCTATTATCATCTTCTGTTACATTGAGAATGTTTCCATATCAGAAGCTCAACACGGCTACTACTTTACGCCTAATTCAGGTTTTGCCCAACCCGGGGGATGATAAAATAATATGTGAGATTCGCACAGTCGATATGGAAGCGTCCCCAGGGTTTGAATATTGTGCCCTTTCCTACGTCTGGGGAGACGAAACAACAACGAGAGAAATTCTCCTCCAGGACATCGAGACAAACCAGCGATATCTCCAACCGCTTCACGAGAACTTATGGCTGCTTCTACGCCAAATTTGGAAACACAGCCGTGCTGAATATGAAGCGCGGGGGACGGAGACAGCTCCGCTTCTAGTTTGGACCGACGCTTTATGCCTTAACCAGGAGGACGAGCAGGAGAAATCCCAGCAGATACCTCGCATGGGTACCATCTACTCCCAAGCTAAGGTAGTTCTGGTTTGGCTAGGCACGGATGAAAAGCTCCAGAGCGAGCTTAAGCGCCTCCGCGATTGTGATGACAATGTGGGCTTCTACGAAGCCCTCAGCATACCTGGCCTTGATGCCACTCACCAAAATGCCTCTTGCAAGTTGGCAACAGACCCGTACTGGAGGCGCACCTGGGTTGTACAGGAAATTGTTCTCGCACGTCGGCCTCTTGTCATGGCCGGCGATATAATCATGGAATTTTCCAGGCTAGAAAGACAGCTCTTGCTGAACGACGCGACCGGTCGTGGCTTGAACCCTAAGCCACCGACAGTTGGATGGAATTGGTTAGAACAAATAATTGACCTCCGAGCGGCAGAGAGGAACGGCACAAGGATGCCATTGTGGCGCATCATCAAGTGTCTTTGGTTGTACAACAAGTCGAGGGTCGCAGACGGCATCTACGGGATACTTGGCCTGGTCGGAGACCATCCGGACGGAACATCGCCGAAGGAGCATATAGGCGTGGACTACGACAAGAGCGCGGTTGAGATATTCTTCGATACCATATTCGAGACACACGCCCCCCTTGTCCAATACCCAACTCTTCTGGAGGAGCTCAACTTCATACTGCGCGACGACCACGACAATAGACCCCTTGATACGCACTTTCCGCTTCAGCAGTATTTGATGGGAAATACGACCTCGGATCGGCACAAGAAACTCGCCGCCACAGCCGCTAGGGTTAAAGAAGCCACGACATTGCTACTCAGGGTTACGGATCCATTCCCGGGGCGTCAGAGGAACAGGGACGACGTTTCTCCTTCAAAGAAAGTCCCCCATATTTTCGAGAGATCCTTGAGCCAGCCGGACGCCGACAAAGTAACACTTAGTCACCATGCTGCGGTGGTAGGGTTCCTTCTAGAGTTTTTCCGTGACGGTCCGGGGCAGGACAAGAATCATCGGGTAGAAGGACCATCGCCATGGCGCTGCGCTGTCCACCGAGCTCAGCAGCATTATCCGACCCCGGAATACATGAGAGTATGGAAAGCCCGCTCCTACATTTTAAGCAGCACGGATCTCGTCGCCCTCTGCGGTGAGCACTGCGATTCTTGTGACGCAAGTGAGTTGGTATTCGATATATTTGAGATAGGTTTTCAATTTCGACTCATTGTCAAGGAAATCACTAGTCCAGTATGGAAGGAGGGAAGACTATCTATCGACGTTTTTGATCCTGTAACATCAAATGACAATAGATAGTGGTGCTGGTACGAGTTGAATTAAAACGTGGGCAGGTATTCTACAGACAGTACGCGTCCTTTATACTTATACGTTCAAGTCGTGTGCTACACTTTGTGAATATAAGGCGTCCCCCCACTCAGTAAGGATGGTCTCTCCGCACAGGATCATTATACTGGAAGACATCCGGACCCTCCGCCTCATCCTCCCATCTATCAAGTGGTTCCAGAACCGCCTTTCGGGCCCCTTTCGGCCGCGGTAGTACCCGCCATGCAAAATGCCCGATCTTAAGGTATTTAGTCGGACAAGACTTTGCTTCAGACATGTTGGCCGCCATCTCTGTCCACTTCTGCCGCCAGGTGGTGTGCAAGTATTGCTGCTCGTCGACCAGGCTTCCGTCCTTCAGTCGGATTGCGTTTCCTTTGTGGTTGGCTTCACTCTGACCGTCCACTAGAGGATAGTCCATGCCAATACGAATCCACAAATGCTCGGTTGTTGGAAGGGTCTTTGTGATCTTCTTCAGCGCTGGGATCGTTGTCTGCTTCTGGAGACAGATGGTCAAGGTTTTGATCCAGGAGCAGCTGCCGATGACAACAAGATCTTTGTGGCAGGGTTTCAAAATTGAAACGACTGAGCTTTTGAGAGGCAGATTCGGGTGGTTGCGGTACTTGTGCAGGAAGAAGGTCCTTTCAGCTATCTGGCCGATATGTCGGTGGATGTTGTTGTTGCGTACGCTTTGCAGAGATCCATTGTCATCGATGTAGCTGAATGCGAGTTTCTCCGTCCCGATCCCCATCGCCAGGCCGTCCGCGAATGTCGGGTCCGGGTGCTTGCCAAGCCATGCTTGGCTCCTGACCGAAAGACTGGTGAAGGTAAAGCGCTTGAGATTCGGCAGGAAGGACGGTGTGATCCAAGACCACGCGATTCGGCCCACAGATGTGCGGATCTTCAACGGGCAGCCCACATCCAGGTCGTTGTCCATGTAGAGCTCCTCTAGGTACGCTCGATGAATGAGAGAAGAAAGATACTCTTCCGGTTCAGTAGCATCGTCCTGCAGATCTCCGTGTGGTGTGTTGAGGAGGACCCCGTAGCCCATCTTGAGGACCCGCAGCCTTAGTGGCTCATCCCCTTGATCCCGGTAACGTTCCACTAGGGAGGGGAAGAAATTCAAAAATGCCTTGGACTTGCCAGCAAGGGCGTGCTGTCTCTCACAATCTGCCGATAAGGAAAGGCCTAGTTCTTCCAAGAATCGAGACTTCCCAAGCATTGTGGCGATTTTTGGTATCCATACGTCGAGATCGCCTGTGATCTCGTACAAGTACAGCTTGCGCAGGTGCTGCAGCTCTGGGGCTGGTAGTGGTATCATCTTATGTTTCTCATCGTCGAAAACGCTTTTTCCGTTGCGGTAGAATCTCTCGGTTCGAGAGAACTTTGCTAAGTTCGGATACACGATGGAAACATCTCGCAAGGAAGGGCATCGCTCTTCCAGCACTTCAAGTAGGGATTGCGATATTGGCCAATTCTCCCATCTACCAGTGATTAGTCAAGAACATGTCAGTGTTCTGTGTTTGCACTTACTCAAACCTGTAGATGTTGGGAGTCAAAGACAGGATCTTAATGACGCTGTCATTGTAAATCCCCGCCCAATGCCTGACATCTCCCATCCGGCCATAGCCTGGGGCGTCGACCAGCCGACCAACTTCACGGTGGTTACCGATGGCCCAGGAACCTTCGATGAGCTTGAATGTGAGTGACTTGGTGTACTCAAGGTTTGGATTGGATGTGAAGGCCCCGAGACGCTCTGGGTCTCGGAGGATGTGAGCGTTTCCATCATGGAAGACAATGCTGGAGTAGAGAAACTGTGAGAAGGTCTCATTGAAGAACTTGGAGACAAGGCAAATATTTCGCAGTGCCGCTCGAGATGGTGCCTAAAGAATGTCAGTAAGACCGAAGACAGTGAGAAACAGAGCCGCTCGACGGATGGTGGCACCACGTACGTATCTGGCGATGCAGTGCACCAAGTCTTCCGATGATATAATCGCCTCGAGGGCCTTCGATGGCCCAGGAGGCAACATTTCAAGCTAAGTCTTGGTATCAGAACCAAAAGGATCTCTGAAATTATGGGATTTTCCGTTTACCGGTCAGGATGCACAATATGTTGAAGTGTAGTTCGAATGTGTTTGTGTTGGCTCAAGTGAGACTGGAGGATGACGCCAGGCAACAGTCGTTCCGCCTCCACCCCTTGCCATGTAAGCAGTAGGGTTAGGGTCTTATCGTTGACAAGGATATAATGTCCGCTCATGGGTACATGCCTGGGATTCCTTGGTAATACAATAACTTCTCATGACGAGCCTCTCAATGTTTCTACTCTGCACATCGCTTGTAGTAAAATGGATCAATTGTGAATCGGAGTTTTTCTGAATATGTATGCTGCTGCTTTCGAGCTCAACCAGGCTTTAGCAATGGCCATGTTTTCCACCACATCTAATAATAGGATTCTTTATGAAAGTGACTTTTTGGACTGATACACGGGTACAGGTATGGTCATCGAGTGATTTGAACAATCATATTGTTATAGAACACTGTTCTACACTTTGATAACAACAAAGAACTGCCCTAGTGAACAAAACCTAGCTGATATACCGCCAACCAGTGCCCATGAGTATAAAAACCTGTCCTTGCCAGCCGTAAGTCAGGTACTTGCCTGCTCTTCCTCATCGCACACATCGCAATCAAGAAGCTAGTAACATAACGAAATACTGCCTTCTTTCATTCCTGTCAGTGCGCACATACAACGCTCACCGTGGCTCCAGTCGACTGTGAGCCTCACGGTTACGCTATGACCTCTGGCCACGCCAAAAGAGAGAGCAAGGAGGAGCAGGAACGAAGAGCCGGGATGATAATCCTCACAATGTGTTTGGTTGTCTTCATTGCTCTTTGTGTTGCCGGCATCGTCGCCCGAAGGATTTGGCGTAAGTCTCCGAAGACCCCGGCGGAGAACAACAACGACATTGAGCTCGCGGTCGTACCGCAGCGGGCCACTCCAGAGCCTACCATCCCACAGCCTGTAGCTAATCCTGGACGCCGTAGGAGCCTCAGCGCAGCACCTCCGCCTTACTTTATACGGACTTACAAGGGCGCCGAGGGAAGTCCGGCTGTGGATGGCATGGACCAGACTGTTTCAAAGAGGTAAGTTCAAGAGTGGCTGTAAGAGTGTCTGGGGCCTGGCTGGTATCAGGGCTTTTGGTATTTAAGTTAGATCTTGGCGAGACTAGACTGTTTTAGCTTTCCGTTTTACATTGTTGTCCTCCTGTGGGGGACTTGCTTGGCTTTTGAGGTCCAGAACACATAGATGCGCTCTCAATATATTCAGTTCCTAGACATGAACACAAACCTAAAGATTTCAACTGACTCTGTTAGGGATTATGATATCCCACACACTGACGACCAATTTCTTTATCTAATTTCAAGGGATTTCTATTCCTTTCCAAGGCAGACCAGGCTACAGGTTAGAAAAAAGACTCGGATAGTTTCAAGCCCCTGTCAGCACATTTAGCTTTGCAATCAGCAGTATTCACGTCATTTATATAGTACAATTAAGATGTTATCCTCTTAATGTCACGCCGGGCAAACACTGCTTTGCTAGCACATTCTCAAGCTTTTCGCAGCTAGAGCTTATCTGAGAAGTCGTGTCTACCTAATGGTCTGGTATCTTATACCCCCCTGGAACCATACGGGTGAACACGTTTTTGGGATCAACCTCCTCTCTGACCTTCCTGAGAAAAGCCACGCTCTCCGAACCGTAGCTTCCAATCACATCCTGAGCCTGATCCTTGTTCGCATAATTAGCAAAGATGTACGGGTCATAGCCTCCCAAGCTCCTAGCTTCAGCGATGATATCGTCCACGAGAGCACGCGCGGTACTGTTCACAAGACCATCGTCACTCTCATTCGCCCAGGAAACCGACAGTTCGGCGATCACGAGCGCCTCTGTCCGGTCAGCCAGGCCCAGGATGTTCGTGGCCGCGTGACGTTGGTACATGATTGGCGGAAGCGGCTCAAGCACAAGCGAGAAGATAATGCTGGCCACATCCTTGATCGTTGGGTAATGCGCACGCCATTTGTCACATGCCGCTCGAATGACTTCCTTGGTGGACAACAGGGTAACTGCGTATGTGAGGGACCTTTTGATTGTCAGATTATTGAGATGGTGATAGAAAGTAAACAAAAGAAAAAGTAAATCAATGGGTGCCACCAAGGACTTACCTGACACCTCCAGGATTCAAGGCGGCAGTTGCTTCCGTTGTGGCCTGAATACTTGCAACGGATGTTGAGTTGTAAATACTGGGCACTGCCATGAAACTTGTGAATGCCTCTGGGGTGCCTGATACCTCCTTCGTATACTGAAGCAGATTTGCAATCACGGGCAGGCCGCGCGCTTGGTTATAGACAAAGGAGGTCATGACTGAGGCGTACTCATCATAGGACGCAGCTGAGTTAAACTCGACAAAGTTCTTTATGGTTGCCTCTGCTGCAACAGAATCGAGAGAATATACGGTTCCAGACCAGACTGGGCCTTGCTGAAAAGTCTCAAAGGTGATCCTTGTGACAACTGTGACCTCGAATTAGCTCCCTATCTCCTTTAAGCCGGGGAACCGAGCTTTCGAACTCACTGCCGAGGTTATTGCCTCCGCCCTTGAGGGCTCGAAATAGATCCGGTCTGGTTGTAGCGTCCGCCAGGACGACAGATCCATCAGCTAGCACAATCTGGAACTGCGAAGCTGCGTCGCAAGTCCAGCCGTATCGCGGTGAGGTGTATGATACGCCACTCCCCAGAGTCAGCCCTCCAACACCTTTGAACTTATCAGCGACTAAAACCATTTTCCCTGTTGTTATTAATTCAGAACTCACCAACAGTCGATGCCCGGCCCCCGTTCACACTCAACCCGTGTGGTTCGAGAGCCTTGTACACATCTCCCCAAATAGCACCCACCCCGACCGAAACTGTAGACTTATCCGCGGCGAGCTCGATGGTTTTGAACGAGCCAAGGTCGATCACGACTCCGGACTGGATGTTAGAGGCGCCAGCCCAGCTCGTGTGGCCACCTGAACGAACAGCAAATTGGCAGCTCGTGCCATCTTCCTGCAGCTGAACCAACGACTTCACCGCCGCAGACACGTCTTCAGCTGATTGGGGCAGTACAATGCAAGACGGTTGCAACGAGGCTTGCTGAGTAGAAAAGTACGACTGCAGAGCCGCGTCATACTCTGTCCTCCCAGGGGACGCAACCTTTTGGCGACCAACCGCGGCTTCTAAGGCAAGGCACTATGAGAGGCAGTCAGGTCGCCGTCACGGCTTCGGGCTAAATAAAGCTGGACAGAAGGAGCATGTTCTTACACAGAGTTTCCCGATATCAGCTGGATTGGTCATGTTGGCGTTTGGCTGTTCCATTGCGAATAGGAGCAATAAACGGCTCCAAGGCAAGTGCAGGGTCAGGCTGACATCTGTTTCGCTCTCAACAACAGGCTGCTTTCAGGTCTGAGCTTGGGCGGAATCAAGTGTGAATATCTTGGCCTTAGACACAACTGGCGAAAGGTTCAGCCCGCGCCTGGTATTGATTCGGAATGCGGAGATTTGCACCAGTCAAAATGGTGATTTCACCGTATATAGACCAATTTTAGCCCTAGTGCGCAGTTAATGCCCTGCCATTAAATTAATATAGGGCAATGCTAGATTAACTTTAATAATAATATTACTATTACCCTTATCAAAAAAGGTTGCAAATTAATTAATTATATCATTTAATTAAATAATTTAATATAATTACATAATATATCATTTTATATTTAATATATATAAACCATAATCTCTTCTTAAATGCCCTCCTTACCATCATTATCGCTAATAATATCTTTAGCAATTATAATTACTTATAATAATTAATTAATGCTTCTTATAACCCCTATATATTATTTTTTTATTATTAGCCTTATCCTTAAGGATAAAGATATTAATAAAATTATATTTAAGGATACTATAATATCTAAGGGTATTTTTTGCTTTAGGGGCCATTGGGTTAATTACTTCATAAGCCTTACTACCAGCTACTAATCCTAATAAATAGCATTTTACTAAATATTACTATTAAAAATATCCTTTTTATCTAATAATTAAAAGGTTAAATCATTTTATTTAAATGCTAAGTTAATACATTATATAAAAGCTATTATCACCTTCATTTTATCACCTACTTTATTACCTAAACTTATAATATTTAATACCATCTTTTTACTTATCATAGCCTTCCTATAATTTATAAAGAGGCCCTCTTTATTAATAATAAATATAAAGATATCGCAAGGTCTACTCTTTATAATAGTAACCTTCTTTAGTAAGAATATAATAAGGAAAGGGTTCTTAAAATAAAGATTATAATTAAGGTAATAGTTTTTATAAATATTAATCTTCTTAAGGAAAAGACTTATTTCTTTTTTATTAACTATATAATTAACATAAATGATACTATATTAAGTATAAATAGGGTAATAGTAGCTTAAAGCCATATAATACCCTTAATAGGCTTTTCCTTAAAGTATTTAAATTATATACTTATATATTACTATGAGAAGCTTTAAAGTATTTTTTACGATTTATAAAGGAAGCATTTTTAATTACTTTTAGCTATTAAACCTTGTGATAATTGTTATCTTTTGATTTACTTCTTTTTAATAAAAGTTATTAACCCTTTCATTAATAACCTTATAGGCAGCCTTTATTAAATAAAGAAGATTCCCTATATTATAACTTAATTAAATCTTAATTTAATAATATATATACTTTATAAAAGAGGTTATATATAAGCTGAAGTTAAGTATTTTATAAGTAATATAGCTAGCCTATTTAATAATAATCTCTTCCTACTTATTAATATAATATATCTTAAGATAATTAAGGATTGCTATTTAATTTAAAAAGGTTTCTTAAAGTTATTACTAAGCTATATTATAAGTCTTATGATTTATAAAGTATTTTATAATCTTAAAAAAGTTAAAGAGGGCTATTTGGATATAAGGGATATTATTTAAAACCCTTAAGGGTATTATTATTATATTTCTTATCACTATATTAAGAGAAGCAAAATCCTTTTCATCCTTTTTAAAATCTTCAGCCTTATTACCTTCTATAATATTTCTTATCGCCTTTAATATTACTAACCTCTTTATTATTAGCTTCCTCTACTTCTTCTTAATATTTAATATAATATTTATATTAATATAGAAGATATATAGCTAATAATATAATTAAGGGAATTTATACTTTAAAGTATTTATTAAAGCAATATTATAATTAATAATAAAAAGGGTAGGAGGCTTAATATTATAATACCTAAGGAGCTTATAAACTTATTAAAGAACTTATTAAAAGCTAACTTCCTTTTTATTATTAATAATAATATAAAATAATAGTAAAATCTTCTTTATATAAGTTACCGTTATACCCTAAAAAAAAGGTATCTTCTTATTATTTATTAAATATATATAATTAAGCGATAAATTATAAAAAAAGTATTACTCTTAAATCTATTTTATCTATTACCTATTATATTAAAAAATGCCCATAATATTATTATCATTAGCAGCCTATTTATATTAATAATCCTCCTTCTTAAAGAATTCTAAAGCTACTTAAGTAGATATATAAATACCTTACTTTTTCTTCCAATAAGCAATAAATTAATCTTTAATTATATTCTTTCTTAGTTAAATCTAAGGGTATTCTTAATAAAAGGCTGCTTTAAATTACTTAGGCTTTATAAAGGAGGGATTTTAAATTATATAAATAAGGAAATTATAATATACTATTATAAGCTTTACCTAATTATATTAAGCTTTAAGGATTTCTTAAGGATTGTGATAAATATATTTTCCCTTTTAAATTATTAAGATTTACTTATTAAATATTGCTATAATTATATAAATAAGCGCTTATTATTTATATTGCGTTTTAATTATTAAAATATTATTTATTATTATAATAAAAGATTATTAAGCATTATAATTATATTTTAATACTATATAATTATATTTTAATCTTTTAATAATAATAAGGAATTTAATAAATTTTATAATAGCGTTTAAATTAACCTTAAGGTTATTATAATTATTATATTTATTATAAAAAAGTTTAAGGAAAGGAAAAAAATTAAAAAGTATTAATTAGCGATAATTTATTATAATAATATTTATATTTTAATTATAATAGTTAATCTATTATTATGCCTTAAAACTAGAGTAATTAAGGATTTATATTATCGCTATAATAATTGGAAAATAAAATTTAAGCGATTAAATGTTATTTTTAATATTAAATTAATTAATTTTAATAAGTAATTAATTGATTTAATGTGATATTGATATAGGGTGGTTATATTAAGTTTGGTAATAATGGAAGCTATATAAGGCGCTGGTGGTTATAATAGTAGCGGGTATTCTGGTGATGTTAAGGGTTAGGTTATATGATTGAGGTGGTCCGTGCGGGTGGTCTATATACGGTGAATCCTCTAATTTGATCGGTGCGAATCTCTGCATTCTTGATTCAGAAGAAGGATTAGTGAAGGAACCCAATCCCATGCAAGTGGGGCGGGCTAATAATCGCTCTCTCGATGTCTAGGACAACCAACACCTTTGGCGGCATACTCGTTTGCTGTATAATGGCCTTGGCTGAATGCGACTAGCCTGGCTGGTGGCACCATGCACCTCCCAGTGTGCGGAGTCGGCCTGCACAGCTGCTATCGGCATGCCCAAGCCGCTGTAGCTTGGTGCAAGTCCGAATGTCACTCTACCAGCGATGGGTCCCCAAAATTTCATTTCGATTTCTTTCACTCCCCCCTCGTGAAATTTCGATTCACCAGGCTGGGTGGGTCTGAAAGGCTTGCCTGATAAGACCCTGATAAGACCCCGATAAGACCCAATAAGACCAGATAAGACCCGATAAGACTCGATAAGACCTATCTTATCTTGATAAGATTTAAGCTTATCTAATCTAAGTAATCTAACTTATTTAGGCTAATATTACTTCTAGATTAGGTTAGTGTTGCATTTCATTGCATTGCAGTTGGACCCCGTGAAATTGCAGATTTCTTGCAGAGACCCCGGTGGGCCTGCAATTTCACCATCGCTGCACTCTACCTACCAACTGGGATTGCAATCGGCCCAAAGCCCCGGCCTGCTGTTTGGCTGGCCAGGACTCCCCAAATAAAGCCTGTTCGAGCGTGCAGGACGCTATCGAAGGCTTAGCACCAACGGTTTTTGTTCGCGGAGGCGGGGGGCCACGCTAGGCAGGGGCTAGCATACCCGGTAATTGCATGTAACGGGCTGCCTTCGCCGTAAACAAATACGACCAACACTGGTTTATGTGAAGGCCAGGCATCTCCGAGGCTCCACCAACTCCTCTACAGGCGTCCGATACAGAGTGACATGTGCTAGAATGAAAGCTAGGTGTCACCGTGAGGTTGAGATTACACCACCTGATTTTAGAGGGAGCTAGTCACCGATAGTAGATGTTTCCGGCTCTCCGAAAAGAAATCTTGTAGCACCTGGTTACACCCAACCCGCCTGGCCCCCATTTTGGATTTGCTGCCATGGCGGACTTTTTTCTAATCTCCTCGTGCCAGCCCTCACATCTTTTGGTGCGGGTCTCGAAGAGCGGTACAGTCGGCTCTGCCCGTGGATAAATCTGGCTTCCCGAATCCCCAAGGTGAATCACTGGGCGTGCTTGCCCAGAAAATGCATATTCATCAGCTTCACCCCGGACAGAATCTTCTTGATCACAACACAATGCTCTTGCCTGGATCGATAGGAATTTACATCGTTCTCAGTTTCACCATGAGAGCACGTATGCGTCTTCTCAAGGTCCAGCGTCGGTTGGGGTTCCTCTGTATAAGTGGTGCTCTAACCTTTTTATCCGTTTGGGACAGGACATTTGCTTTGGTAACATCCTCCAGGAGATAGATCCCCTCCTCTCTAAGACCTTTTTCAATCTCAATAAGATTATCTGGAAAATGCTGTATCAGTATCCGGACATCCTATCACGCGACATGATTGTGCAGAGAGCTCGGATTATCTCGTCTTGGAAGAAATACTTCGAAGTACCCCAGGAGAAAGTAAAACAAACGTCAGCATGGTTGATCAATGCATGGCAAGACGAGTCAAGGGCTCTAGGTGTTGATGATAACAACTTGGCCGTGCTGCTGTTCTTCTTGTACTTCGCGTATGTTCCTGTGCATTCAAAGTTTAATTTTTTTTGGGTTGAGGAGCTAACTTCTATACATTACCGATACAAATTCTTGCAAGACTGCGTTCTGGGTTCTTACATACCTACTTCACAATCCTTCTAGCATAGACGCTTTTCATCAGTAAACAGCACCCACTTTCAATGGCACCAACTTAATCAATCCATTCTACATTTAAGACCATGAGAAATGTCCACAAATCGACCACATTTAGCACAAAACATTACGACTTTCTGGCTAGTCAGCCTCAATCCGCTTAATCATAAAGGATTCTATGATAGGTGGCAAATTGATAAGAAAAGGCAACCATATTATAATGCCTCACCGTTTATTACATTTTAAAGAAAGTTCATTTAGCGAGAAACCTCACGTATTTCATCCGGAAAGACCGGAACAGCATAATCTGACGAGGAGTCCATATTGGAGGTCCTTTGGGCTGGAAAAACGATATGTAGCGGTCAATATCTGGCATGGTTCAATATTACAACATTCATGGCCATAATCCTGCAGCGCTACGATCTTGGGCTGGTTGGGAACCCGCCATTTCCCAAGAAAGATGAGAGAAGACCGGTTCTGGGCACCCTTTTCATCAAGGAATGGTTTGACTTCAAAGTCAGTTTTTCTACAAGAGCCACAAAGACATGCACGCTCTAGCCGTCATTGTTCTTAATTTTGTTGAGGAAAACTGTTGCCAAATTCTGGCCACATACTTGGAACTGGAATCCAAATTAACAAACTTTTTCATCCTAGGCAACAAGAATCAATGCCAGTCGTGAATTGGAATCACTGAATCACATCACTTTCTATCCCAATAGGCAGTATTCCCCAATATTCCCAATGCCTCTTGCTGCTTTCCTCCAGTCCTTCTGGAATCTCTTTTTCCAACCAATGCTAGAGGCCGGACATCATTTTGGTGAGACGAGAGGCTGTTTTGGACAGTCGCGGAATGAATGGCATTAAAATGATCGATAGGATGACTGTACCAACAACACCACAGACTGAGTACAGACAAGTCAGAATCAAAGATAAAAATTGTATCTCGAACATGGACTTACCACATCCCAATGCGACCTGACTTGCCGTCCATGGAGTTGATGGAGTGAATGACTGGATTTGAAGCGCAAGGAGTGACATAACTACAGATAAAGGCGACTTAAAAGATCTGTTAGTTGATATTGCGGGCGATGTTATTTGACGATGGAAACTAACAAAGACTACCGTTACAACGGTGAAGAGGCCAAATAAGGTTGCTTGCTCTGATGCTTGAAGTGCTTGTTCTGACGCTCGAATAGCGTTCTCTGTGCTGGCTTGGCCAACGAGTCGGTCCAAGAGGCATTGTGTCTGGTTGACTAGATTAGCGATCTCGGCGGAAATGTTTGCCTTCATTGGGCACAAGTTAGAAGTAGGAGTTGGAGCTCACCTTATCCCTCACGCGCTTTGCATCAGCCTCGAACCTTTCCACGTCATCCAAGGAGCTATTGATAGCACTGAAAGAACCACACTGATTTCTTTTGCAGTATTCATCCTTCGTAATCCCCCAAATACTGGACTCATGCACATGCATCTTCTTCCACACGCTGGATTGATGCTCGTGTATCTTTTTTATGATTGCAATCTCGCCAAGGACATCATTTATGTCCATCAAATCCTCAGTAACCTTTGTTGAGATCTTGCCAAAGTTGTCATCACACCTTCCAAGGCTTTTGCGGAATAATTCATAGCAGTAGTCCACATCTCGAGACTATACATACAAAATGATCAATTAGTTCAGAGAGCCTCAGCCACAGCACATAAGGTGAACTTACAATATAAAGAATCTCCCGATTGAACCATTGCAAGAAGTGACTTTTTGTACAGTCCTTATCTGGAAGAGTCACCCGAAGTCGACTCCTTAACAACGCATCCAACATGCCATGGAATAAAGTCTTGATGGTGATACCTTCCTTGTTCTCTGGAGCCGACGCCCTGATCTCAGGACTTTCCTTGTTCTCTGGGACCGATGTCTTGATTTTCAGAGTGTCCTTGTTCTTTAGAACCAACCCCATGGATCTTGGGTTTTTAGACTCCTTTGCTTCGGTTGACTCAGATAATGAGGTTATCAGGAAATCTATAGATATGTATTAATCAGCATGTCAAACTACCTAGGTCCAGTTTTGGAAAAGACACATCACTTCGCAAATTCAAGGGAAGGGTGGACCGGCACTCACTGTCGACTAAGCATAACCATAGCTCCCGCACAACCAGGATAGGCCGTTCGGGCCCCATGGTTCGGGCCTCAGCTGGGTCCACGCCGGGTTCAGACTCTTCTTCTGTCCTAGAACTCTCGTCTGTCCTAGAATCATCATCTGTTCCAGGGTTCTCAACATCATTCGTGGTCTTGGGGTTCGGTGATGTTAGTTGCAGCCGCCACTTCGACAATGCCATACTCATTCTGCTGATGGTTTGTGGTGACCTTCTCAATGCCTCGATAGCCAGTATTGCATTCTGCCGAATGATGCCTCCCCATGTCCAACTTGTTTGGTCTTCACTTGGCGTGGGATTCATCTCTGCGGAACGAAGCTGTCTTCCCTCATTAAGGACACGGTCATAGAGTCGTGACAGAACTTGCTGGCTATTTAGCGCTGCAAGCTGGGTCTCATCCAATCCGCTGTCGAGATACTGGTCCAGTGACCGTATATATCGGTGAGCCCCCCCATCGGCACTGTCTTCTTTAGATTTTGGTACTAACCAAACGACGTCAATCATTGGTACCTACGCCCACTTATTCATCAGTGATCTTGTTGAAAGAAATGTTCAATACACCTGCAAGGCAATCAATCCAAGGGTCTTACCACCATGGTTACCATCTCCAATTTAGGAGAATCTCCATCATCTGAGTGCTTTTTAGATTGAAAACAACTCTTCTCGAAAATGTGCCCATAGGAGGTATCAAGTCGATTACTTGAATTGAGAGTGCGTTGAATTTCGTCGAGAATCCATTTCAACTGGTCTCCGTCCTCATATCGGATTCTGCATATGTCCTATTGACATTGATTAATCTTCCGCATAAAGCTCAAATCCTGCCGTGATATCATATACTATACCTCTATACTGCGGACCTAAATTGAGAGAAATATTAGCTCGTGACAATCACCAGTATCTGTTCAGAAAAAGGCAGTAAACCAGCGTGTAGGCAATGGTTGACACCGGAACCTACCTCATTTGTTCGACAGTGATACCATAGGCTCTCACGGGTCGTCTTCAGCTGCCCAAGTGGGACATTGCGAATCCCAGCGTCTTGGCTTTTCTCATTGCTGCTGATAAGATTTCGATCGGCCGTCTGTGAGTCGGTGGGAGTGCTATCCTTAAGGGACCAAACCCAGACTGGAAAGGATTTATCCATCGCCTGTCGAGCATTATAAGCTCGAAGTATCTCTGCCGTTTCGAATTCATTTTCGTCCTCGGCGATGTTCTGAGCAGAGGTTAGGTCCTGCAGTACCTTGACTTGAACCTTTGTTAGAGTATCTGCATGTCTGAGAATGGACTTCACAACCTCCACACGACCCCAGTACGCAGCATATTGAAGCGGGGTCCATGCAAACTCCGTTTCAAGTTCTTCGACCAAACCTTGTGGGTTGATGTCTACCAAGTACACCGCATCACCAATGTCATTCCAAGTAATCGCAGATCGCAGAAGATGCTTCCACTCCTTGTGATTCTGGGTCTGACTAATGATGAATTTGCCGACTTTTACTGTCCGTGAACGACACGCCTTGGCTAAGGCATCTCTGTAACCATCATCGTCATCATTATCATCATTGTTTTTCAGATTGATGGCGATTTTTGAGTCCAAGAGTGTCTCCAATCTCTTCAAGTCGTCCTCTTTGATGCTCTTAGTGTCAAAAGCTTCCTCTGATGTAGGCTCAAGAGCCTCGACTTCTTGAGGCCACACCGACTGGATCATCCAGGCGTCAGGCACTTGAACAAGTCTTCCTTTGGAAATGGATCCTACCTCATGATTTACATCATCACTGATGTGTGAGTTTGCAGAATGTTCAGGACTTTGTGTCTTCTTGAAGGATGCTGAGTGTTCGATGTCGTCCACGGCCGCTCGTTCCTGTTCAGTGATAGTAGGAACAGACTCTCGTCTTTCTTCGGTTCCACGACTATGCGGATCGTTTTCCATGACTTCCTTTGTTGACTAATTCGAAGTAGTGCCAAAACTGCTCGGGAATTTAGGAGAAAAGGCGCAGAAGGGTAGCAGAATATTTCTTCAAGTCTTTTCATGAGGAGACTCCACTGGCTCAAGGGAATATATGCATCTGAAAGAAGTCAGAGTCTCGAAGATGAAGGAGTAACGTCACATGCGTCAGACCGCAAATGATATAACCCACATCACAAGGCCGTGTTACCGACGGTGAAAGCCCTGCTGAGCTGGTCACTTCAGCACAGCCGATATGCCCAATACGATCATTTTCGGCGCCAAGGACGCCCCAGATCTTCAAAAGGGTCCGCATGTGTCAGCACAGTGCAGGGTGCAGGGTTATCTCTTGTGATACTGCATGGTGGTGGAGCTGAAAGGTGAGCCTAATTCTCAGCTGTTCCTGCCTCGGCATGCTTTGATTCCGAAGGTCCACCTCTCTCCCCGTGCGCTTGGAGGAAAATTGCGCTGAAAATTGTGAACACGAGCAAGAAGGCATCGTGGCAAAGCCTGCAATGATGAAGTTGTCAATCCATCCCTGATGAAATGGATAATTCTGCCGGGAATAGAATCTCACCCTGGGCGAGAAGCTATAGGTTACTGTACCCCAGTGGGGACAGATACCGGTTTGTTGACGGCCACTAATCTCAACCTGTTCCGACATTTTACTTCAAACTATTGATGCATAAATCTGCATGTTTCACTGCTCCATTGGCTGTGAGTGAGAGAGGCTGATATGAGATATGAGACCCCACTTCCTGCTTCCACGGGGCGGTGAGGTGGCTTGAGGCTTGCGCCACAAGAGGAGGTCAAGACGAAATTCAGCACTCAAAGATTCAATGATGCAAGGAAAAGAGATAGGAATTTGGAGTGCGTTTTGGGCAGGATGCAGCGTGAGGATCCAATCAAGGCCATAAGCGGTTGGCTACCTAGGTAGGATGGATGTGATGCTTTTTCCCTAGGCAGCAATGTCGCACAAAGTCGTTCCCGGAGACGGGAAAAAGGTTTAGTGCTGCCAGGAAACGACCAAGCGCTTACCAAAATTGTGGCAATCCTTTTTAGCAGGCGCCATTTTGAGATGGCGTGTTCTTCTCACCGGAGGGCCGTGATAGGGATTACGCAATACTGGCAGCTCGCGGGTAACAACCAGAACATGTACAACTCAATATATGAGAAGCTCATTGTACCGAAGGGACTTGAGAAATGTAGTTGTTGAATGGATGTAGTTCTGGAGGTGCCTGTTGAGTTGTGATCGAGATGTGGCTAGCAATCGCTTCCACGTGGGTACTTACACAGCTCAGCACATAAAGGCCGTCTGACATGTTAGGAATAGGTCTGAACGCAAGCAGAAGCCATCAGAAAGCATTAACGTTATTCAGACCGTAGAACTATCTGCAGGCTATATGATAATCCTTGGGCTGGTGCCAAAAGGCCCTCGGTAGTGCATTCTCAAATCGAATTCGATTTGAATGGATGGCTAGCTTGGCGATCTGTTGATAGGTATTGGTCCAAGTACGTGCAGATACAGGAAAACATTGACATCTCGAATATATCCTATTGTAACAACACAACACGGGTGAACGGCGACGGGCAACAGACCTACTGCACAGCAATATTCACTATGGCGTGGAGACAAATTCTAATTTCACGAAGCACGACCATGGTGGTCGAGGAGCACCGTGGGTGTGGCATAGGATGAAGCAGTTAGTCTTAATGTCAGACTTTGTGGTGGATGCGGTAGAAAAGATCCTCACGGATTGGTGGCCCAAGCTTGCGTCGCCTCCCATCAACCCATGCCTCTTGTGTTCATCTTACGCAGGCCGAATCCCCTGGGCACCTAGAAGACCCACGATGCATCCTTAGCTACGATGAGAAAACGATTGCCGTTGTCGGCAACGTTTTCTAGCAGTAGAGCGGCAGCTGATAAGGATATAATGAAGGTTATCAGCAGCACCTGGGTGTCATCTGAGTACTTAAGTAGTCTCTGCTTCTCAAAATGTCAACACCACCCTCAATATTCTACCACTAATACGTGATGTACCGGTGTATTATCCGTTCTTACTGGTGCGAATCTCAGTCTTCTAAAACTTAATTACGGTGTGCAAGACTCCTAAGTTAGTCCCGGATGCATGTCAGATGTGATTTAGAGAATGCAGGGCTGACCATTCAACCATCAATCAACTTCCATCTAAATGGGAAAGTCCTACGATAGATTCATTCTAGCCAGACCAAGAATTACCCCGACTTATGACAAAGGGATAGCCTCGCCACGGCATTGAATGAACCTCAGGATTCTCTGGAGGCTCTTGAGGAACTGGCTCCTCCAGTGAAATTATATAACAATGAATAGTTTCGCGATCAAGGCCCTCATTGCCGAATGATTCATAGGACTAACCACGAAGCTCTTGTCAAAATTATAAGGCTTTGGCCTATATCGTTCACTCCATCACTAATATCCATCCGGACAGTTGCCTTAGCATTCCTGTGGCACACCTTAGCTGGAATGCTGTTGAATCTAGGAAGCCGTATAGGGCTCAAACCATGCTTAGAGGACATGAGTGCAGCCATTTTCCTCTGCTCTAGTAATTCTGGGGTTTGCGACTTGCCGCAAGATACTCATCCACGGCGACTTGAGACGACTCAAGTCGCACCCTATCAAAGTGCTCGAGGCACCCCGATTTGTATGACCGTCTTCTCACAAGTGCCTATCTTAAGAGCGTCCAGTGAGGAGTTTGATCAGTGAGATCTTGTTCCAATTCTTATCCGTGGTTCCATCTTTTTCTTTGGATCTCCACTCGTAGTATGTCTGTAGTTTGCAGACTGATTGAGCCAGCTCTATCTCGGACTCCAGGTCTTTTGCACTTCCGGTCGTTCGAGCTTCATGGGCTCGATTGATCTCTTCGACGCTGGGAGGAAAATTTCAGTGGGTCTTGAATAAGACGATAGGTTTGAGGTCCTTGTTGAAACATACACATCTTGAAGGGCAGCATTGAACTTTACAAGAGCTTTTCCCGCCAAAGCAGGGACAGCGGGAATTGGCCGACCCGTCGCTCTTTTGTACGATTCCGAGATATGTTCCATGGTAGCTGCTTCAGATGTGATTGCTAGTGTCTTGTGCAGATATTTCTCGCGTTGCTGCGTCTTGATCAGCTGGAATATTCACACTTGCCTCTGTGAACCAAGTACTCGCCATCAGCAAACCAGCTGCGACTCTGCCGATATCTTCTGAGGCCTTGAGAGAATTAGTATCTTGGAGAAGCTGTAAAATGATTGGCTCAAATCCACTCGACATCTAACTGAGACTCACAACAAGATTGATGGTCGTATCCCTGTCCAGCCCTGCCCGCATACCGCTGACTGCGATGGCCCCTAGAAAGCCGTCGAAGTTCTCCATAAAAAAGCCGGGCCGAATGATGCTATGGCTTCTCTTTAGCAAGTGTCACTAACTCAGCTGTGATCAACACCTGTCGTCTCACATCCAATTCAGTCCTTTGGAACCCAGCTCCCTGCAGTAGTTCTCAATCCGTGGCTTGGCGCGATGAGAATCATCGAGATGATTGTCCTCGCTGGGCCCAACTGGAATCGCGCTCGAGTATACGAAGGCCTCAACCTTGAATTCAAGCGCAAGGTCGGCTAGCAGCTGCACAACAACGAGGCGTCAGCCGATATGAAATGGGGCCGAGGTTTGCCACGGAGAGTCAGACCTTTGCTTGCTTGATCTCACCCTGGGCGCTCTCGCCGAGTCCGGGATAAGCCAGCACAACGAAGACGCCCCATATTCCGCCGCCATCTGACGACGCAGCGTTTTCAAAGACCTTCCTGATGCTGTCTGGTTTGTGGAGGTCTCCTTGCACCAGGCTGAAGTTACCCACGTGCTGCTTGTTCCGCTCGAGCAGTTGGCGGGCAGATTCTGATGATGTGTCCCGCGTGAGACCCAGTACTTTGAACTTGATATTAGGTGATGCTGGCTGTTCTGGTTCGAGTAGGTACTTGACGGTGCTCCTGCCCTGCTTGCCCGTTGCTCCAACAACTAGGACAGTCCGTTCGGCCTCCATGGTCGCACAGGTTTTCTGGTACTCTGTGTTGATCGGACCATGATTGTTGAGATCATGAACACCACCTCGCTTTCGGATTGCCCGGCTTTTGGCGTAGCAATTTGAGCATCACAAATCACACTCCAAACAGTTATGGTTCAGAGGCCGAAACTCTAAATCACGCCCAAGCGTCTTGCATGTGTGTCTTGCGCTTGGGTGTCAATTCAGGGCATCGGAAAATCGAAGAGACGAGTGTATTGTCAAAATCTGCGTTCTAAAGCATCACAAGCGAAAATTACTTCAAATTGCCTCGAAAATACATTTTCTCTTGTCCCAGACAATCGTTGTCAGTCCAGCTTACGGTAGTGGGGGTCTCGATGAATGCAAATAGTCCATTGCCCAAATCTGAACTCGATTAAATCCACCAGCCGGAATAGTATATAGGTGGTCTCGTTTTTAATCTGTATACATATGCCTCTTGAGCAGTATGCATCAGTCCCTTCATACAGTGATAAACGCTTAAACACCTAGCGTTGAAAAAAAAAAAAATATAATGCCGATAACAGTAGGTTTCGAACACAATTGTAGGGAATAGTATATAACAGGACAAATATCGAGCTCAAAGAGGATGAAGAATGAAGTCAAGATATCATTCCTTGGGAAGTGGTATCCCGATGGTCACATAAGGCGCGGGTTGGGGAGACCATGCTTGGGGGGGGGTGGTTGGCCAGCAACGTTCGAGGGTCAGGGTTACCGTCGCCCAGCCACCCAATTTCGAGATTGATGTATCACGTGATAGCGCTCCGCTGCAAGACTCCTCTCCCAACCTAGCGCGTAGCAACGACCTGCTGGTTCATTCATCTCCTGACTCCACCCCATACAATCACCGCATCAACGCATCAACGCAACTGTCGTCATTACTTTCGCGTGCTACTTGGGATCTCGTCCATAAGCGCCTACATTCCTAGGCTGCTGTGCTGCGTACAGCCGGAGGTCAAAATACCGCATCGCACCCCCTGCGGTAACACCCTCAAAGGGACACAGGCACCTCGCACCCTTTGCCAGGCGACAGGCTGCTGCCCATCATCGAGAGTCGAAAGTGGTTGCAAACCCTCTCTATCTCCCTGGTGGCAGTGCCTGGGCTCAGGGACAACGTCTTCTCCCCCCGGAGAAGTTTCTGCTGGCCTGCGAAGCCCGTGTCTTTTGGGGTGTCCTTCAGGCCAAGGCGGCGTGGACGACTCCCTCGACGCATTCGTTCACACCTCATTCGGCCGTCGCGGACCCTCTCGCACGACGGCCCTTCTTCTGATAAGAGTCAAGGCTGCTCCTCCGACTTCAAGAAAAGCCTGGGCGGGTGGGATCCTGTGTCGAGTGCACAGGTTACCGCCGACACAGGGGTTCAACTTTAGGCACCTTCTGTTGAACTGATGGATGCGTAAACCTGTCGTTCTTATTTGTGTGACGGCTTGCTGCTGACCTTCTAATCTTTTGCAAACAGCCTCTAGTCTCGAATGTAATGTCTCAGACCCCAAAGCCCGAGTCGGTGGAGGGCTGCCCCGGCCACGCCGTCCGTCTCGATGCGGTCCCCGCGCTCGTTGAATGGGTTGGTTCCGATGGGCAGACAATCCAACTCGGCGACTCGTTATCCGCATCTCCGGTTTCTCTCGATATGACCTTCGACTCCACGGCCAAGTCTGTTTTTCTCAGGCTTCGCATTGTCGTCCAGATCCACCGAGACTCGAGCAATAAAACACCCCTGTACCTACATATCGGGTCCGAGGACATCGAGACGATTGTCTGCCAAGCTCCCAACCAAAAGCAGGCCACTTCCATACACACATCATTCGAGTTCAAGCTGAGACGACCTGTACCTTTGATTGGTCCCCCGTTTCGGCTGCGTCCATCCAACAAAACCCGAGCCAGCTTGGTGAACAATGCAAGAGCACTTGCCACGAGACGCGAATTTTCAATTCATGTTCAAGACGGCTTGCTATCAGAACCCCAGTGCAAGGCAATCCACGCAGCCGTATATAGCGAGTTCCACTCAAGTAGTGGACACCTGGATCTTGCCTCCTTGTATGGGGGCCTCGGGGGCAAGCAAATTGTGGCAAGGGATGCCGATACCATACCTGCACCTGATGATGCGACAGAAGCGCCTCCGTCTTATGACGAGGTGGAAGCGCCGCCGCCGATGGCACCCCTTTGGGAGGGTAAGACAAATGATGTCCCATTCACCCGGCTTTCCCGCGCCAAAGGCTGACCTGTTATAGCGTCAGACCCGGGGCCATCGAGCAAAAAGCGCCGGCTGAGTAGCTCAGCCGCTGACGCTGCTGCATCCCTACTGTCTGTGGAGGCCATCTGCAGAAAGCTTATGGCTGAGCAACAAGCCAAGACGGAGCAGGCGTTGCAAGCTATGGAGGACAGACTGACTACCCACTTGGACAGCAGGTATGACCGCCTGGAAAAGGAAAGCCAAGAAGCTCGCAACGAACTCTCGCGCGAGCTGAGCTCAAAAATGAGCGAGTTGCAGGGCCAGGTCAACGAGCTGAAACAACAAGTCGACGGCCTGAATGACAACATGGTGGAGGAGCTGGAGAAGCTGTCCGAGGAGATCCAAGTAGTCAGTGATGACATCGACAACAGGGTCGACTTTAGGGTGGACGACACTGCTGTCGGCTTCAAGATCGAGCTCGAGGAGTTCATACGGGACGAGCTGAAAGACGTCGAGGAGGCTGTTAAGGGCAGCCTGAGGCGGGCTAATGTGAGTATAGAATTCGAAGATTAGAGAATTAATCAAATATAGATTCAATACGTTATTGCTTAGTACCTTGACCTACTTGAACTACTTCCTATGATGGCTGCATTTGATAATATCCCCCATCACTCGTTCCCCGCCGATTGCACGCATGTCTTCATGATGTTCTATGTACTTCTCACTACACCTTCCCATGAAAATCATCCCTGCCCTGACTGAAATCGTCCTTGCCCTGACCATCTCCCTGCACAGGGACAACCGTCCTCACTGGCGCCCCGGGAGACTCGCGGGAGCGATGGACAAGCCGTAAGAGGCCGACGGCAAGTCCAGAGACTGCTAGAGTGATTACACCTACAAAAGCCACGAATCCAAAGTCGAAGCCGCTGGGTGACGCTCCATTCCCTATCGTAGCTGTTCACTGAAGTCAGCGTATCAATTTACTATATTTGGAAGTTCAGGGGAGCTTACAAGAGGAAGGGACCGCCTCAGTCGACGTGGGAGCTGCAGTTTGTACAGTCGTAGTTGTTGTTGTGGGCAAGTTTACAATGGTGGTCCAGCCCGGGTCGACGGCCGGTTCACCCACGGTCTCGGTAACCCACTTCGTAGTCCGTGGGTCCTCATGGCCTGGAGACGGACTCGAAGTCTCTGTCCAGCCTGTCTTGGTCGTGGTCCGGGTGTGCTCGGTCGTGGATGGTCCCACATATACGGTGGTCCATGTTGTAGTAGTCCAGCGCCTGTCATGGTTTGCTGCTGGTTCTGGCCCATTGGCAAGGTCAGTATGATCGTCAGTAAATCCCATAATATTCTATGTTGTTGACGTTTGATAATAGTGAAGTTTTGTATGAAATCTTTAAGGCAGAACTTCATTGCAGCAACTGGAACTGGATAAATCGCTTCTTATACATGGTCGTCAACAGTACTGTTTTGCTGAGATGACGAACCCTTTCATCCGGTCACTGGGCAGAAGTTGCTGAGCCTCGACTCACAACAACTTGACTATGAGACACTCGAACGAGACCTTCGATCAAGGCTGATGAAACAAGATTGCAGCGCAATTATCACTGCCCATCATCATCATGAGATGAAAGGCTTGATAAAAGTATGTTATCCAAATTGACGGACGCACAAACCAATTCTCACTCTTCTAACCCACATTTGATTGTGAGTGTCAAGGTAGCATGACGCGACCAGATATCTCTTGACATGACAAGCCTGTCTGCCATTCACTCTGGGTGTAAGAGTGTAGTGTGACTCGCGGTAGTCAAATCTGTCATCCGATCCATGACTGCATCGTGTACCTTCAGTCACACGGTTTATCACATCGTCATACACGCCGTGCAAATTCGTGTCAGCATCAATGTGGTACAGTACGTTCGAAGAACAACAACAGAAGCAATTGCGTACAGAGATAGTGCCCTTCTAGCTAAGTTTCTGAACTCAGACTAATGGCTCATGCCCCTGTCAGCCATCTATCGCTGCCAATAGAATGAGCTTACCTTCGATCTTTCATGCGTCTTCCTTGACAGCATTACCATGAGATACACAAAACTGACAACAAGGGTCGTGGTCTGTCTTTCGTGATTTGGTTTCATTAACTATTCTAGTCCAGAATCCTCATAAAGGTCTATTCTATGAAAAGATCGCTATTCATGACCGGAACTTCACATCCTGCGCCTTCTCATATGCATACGGCGTACTGCCCGAGCTCCACCGTGGAGTCGTGCCCTCATCTCCCTCGATCTTGACGACGGGCTTCAGGACGCTCAGCCTCTGCCCGCCAAACGCGCTGTTCTCGAAGCTCTGGAACCACCCGCCCTCGGGCTGCAGGTAGTCGTCCAGCACCTGCTTCCAGCCCTTCCACACCGTCACCAGCAGGTCGAGCACGTGGTGCTGGCCCCTCATCTCGCCCCACGCGAAGCGCTCCTTGCACTCCTCGACGGTGCTCTCCGGGTAGAGGCCGATCTCCTCCGTCAGCGCGTAGGCGTTGACGCCCGTCAGGCTGGCGTGCGCGTAGTAGCTTCCGCCCTCGGTGGCGCGCCTCTTGAGCCCCAGCATCGCGCCCACGGCGCCCAGCACGCCCGTCGACATGTCCGAGATGGGCAGGCTGGGGAGGACGGCCTCGTTGTCGGGCAGCTTGAGGCTCCTGCCGGTCACATAAGCCGAGCCAGCAGCGGCGTCCGCGATCTGCTGCCAGCCAGGTCGCTCGGCGTAGTACCCGTCCGGACCATAACAGTTCTCGCTCACGTACACGATCCCCCTCCCGCGGGCGCCGGCGACCTTGAGCAGGTCGTTCAGGCCCAGGCCGTGCTTGGGCATCTTGTTGATGCGGAATCCCTGGATGAAGACGTCGCACTCGCCGACGAGCGACCTGAGCAGCGCGGCATCATCGCCCTTGCGCAGGTCGATGGCGATGGTGCGCTTGCCCGCGTTGAGCGTCAGCTGCAGGATGTTGAGGTCGGGCAGGTGCGGCGCGTTGACGCGGATCACGTCGGCGCCGTACGAGGCGAGGATGGTGCCGATCTGGGGGCCCGCGATGATGCGCGTCATCTCGACGACCTTCACACCCGCGAGCGGCCTCCTGTCGCTGGGGTTGAGGGGCGGGAACGCGACCGGCGGCGTGGGCACGGCGTGGTCCTGGGCCCTGACGTTGACGAGCGGGTGGGCGGCGAGGGTGCGGCCCATCTCGGACTCGCGCCACTGCTTGGGCGTGAAGCAGACGCTGCCGCAGAAGCCGTTGAGCAGGTTGGTCATCTCAAGATTCTCCGGGCTAAGCCTGGACGTGTGCTCGGCGATGTGGCGGGCCGCGTCCTCGTTGGTCGTGATGGGCGCCGCCGGGTCGATGCCGATGGAGCGCAGCACCGGCTCGGCGTTGAGGCTGCCGTGCAGCGAGTACCACACCTCTGGGTTGCTTGTTGGGTAGAGGGCCGTGGTGCGGTACTTGAGGGGCGTGTCGGTCCAGCCCATCTCCCAGTCCGGGACGAGCTTCTTGACCTCCCCGGTCTTGCTCAGCGTCAGCACGTCGACGCCGTTCAGGTAGGCTGTGGCGACGCAGCCGAGCCAGAGAGCAACGTGTGTTGTGTTGACCGTGATGCGCCGCTCGTCGTTCTTGACTCCCCTCAGGGCCAGGATCTCGTCGGCCAGAACACCGGTCATGGCGTGCAGGGCTGCGGCGACAGACACGGCTTTTATCGGGCCGGGGATGACTGGATAGTCCTCGCCGGTGAACTGGACTTTTGAGAGGAGTGCATCATCTTGTGTGAAGCCGGGGGTCTGGCTGGCTAGAAGCCGGAAGATGCGTTGTGTGTCCTCAGGAACGGGAGTGAACGACTTGTCCGTGAACGTGCCCGGTCCGTAGACGTCGGCGATCTTCTCTGATGCCATGATGATATCTTCTTGTGGTAAAGGATATTTCGGTGCAAGAGGTAGACCTGCTATGCTGATGGCTCGAAGATAGAATTATTGCTGGACCAAAAGATATATCATATCGACCCAGGCTTCACTCATGTCCACGATCGAGGGGACTGCCCCCTTAAGAATCAACGCACCCAGGCCATCATACGACCGTCCACGTAACCAGGCGGGTATCGCTGGGGCTGCTTCGACTCCATCCGCATCGTCGGCAAGTGCTCGCAGAGGCGTGCATATCGGCGCTTGGATCTGTCCCGGATCGAGGCGACAGTCAATACGGGCCGGCCGACTTTGGGAGTGTCAAAGTGCATGCATCCGAGACGCGAGTACCGAGCCAGAGGAAACGGGCCCGATCGGGGGTTATGACGTTAGTGCTCCTTGTCTGCTTGGCAGGGCTGTGAAGAGAACTTTTCTAGAAGCTCCACGCCCCTTGTCACATTGATCGAGTCCTGATGCAGCTCTGATGTTGCATGCCGAGGCCCACGAGTCAGGACTTTGGGAACAGTTCCGCGCGCGGAATTCCCCCCACGATCGCATGGTTTTTCTCGCTTAGCTTGAGACCGCCCATCCCTTTTCTGTCCTGCCCACACACCGGGTTCCCCAGGATGCATCTACTGATCTGCTGTCACCGATGGGGGTTCTTCACAACGACTCGGACGCTCGCCCTCGCGGGTTGAGGCGAGTTGGGCGGTCGTGCCGCGGTTGGGAGAGGTGCGACGAGTTCTTCAAGGGAGCGGACATTTTGGTCATGGAATTCTCCGTACGTGGGCATCAAGTCGAGAAAACTCACTGGACACCGCACCTACGTAATCTTTGACGATATCCATAAAAACCGAGTATAGTTACACATAAACACCAGATACACAACAACCCTCTCTTCTGCTGCAATTCACAATTCGATTATCAATTCGACAGCTTCAGAACATTTAATTGCACGTCACAGAATCATGTCCAACATCCAAAAAGTTGCCATCATCGGCTGCGGCTCCATCGGAGCGTCCTGGGCGGCCCTCTTCCTCGCCCAGGGTCTCACAGTATCAGCCTTCGACATCAACCCCGCCGCCCAGAAGTTCTTAGATAACATCGTCTCAGACGCACTCCCTGTGCTATCATCATTGGGTCTGCTCAAGAAGGCCGATGCCAAGCCCTCAGATATTCTGTTCACAACAACCCTGGAAGATGCCCTCAAGGGCGCAGACTTCGTGCAGGAGAACGGGCCGGAGAGGCTCCAGTTCAAGCAGGAGCTCTTCGACAAGATCGCACAGACAGTCGCAGACGACACCATAATAGCGACGAGCAGCAGCGGCCTGACCTGCTCCAGCATCCAGGATGGCATGCTCGCCGCATCACACCCGGAGCGCTGCGTGGTCGGACACCCCTTCAATCCCCCACACCTGATCCCACTGGTCGAAGTAGTCGGCGGCCGGCAGACATCCCCCAGCGTCATCTCGAGGACGATGCAGTTCTACGCGGGCGTGGGCAAGAAGCCGGTGGAGGTCAAGAAGGAGGTCGTGGGCCACGTGGCCAACCGTCTGCAGGCGGCGCTGATGCGCGAGATGATGTACCTGCTGCAGGAGGACGTCGCCACCATCCCGGACCTCGACGCGGCCATGAGCTTCGGCCCCGGGCTGCGGTGGGGCGTCATGGGGCCCAACACGCTGTTCCACCTCGGCGGTGGGGAGGGCGGGATCCAGCACATGGCGGACCACCTCCTGGGCCCGCTGATGAGCTGGTACGCGCCCAGGGACCCTGTGGTTGACGATGAGCTCAAGAAGAAGTGGGTCGATGGGACCATGGAGGAGGTTAATGGGCGGGATTACCGCGAGTTGGCTAGGCAGCGGGACGAGGAGCTGGTGAGGTTGTTGAATGTCAGGCAGGAGTGGGATGGTTTTGCTGAGAAGAAGAAGTCTGAGTAATTACCATTATTGAGTTGCTTTGTTATTTGATATCCTTTTAGCTACAGTTCGTGAGGGCTCTTGAAGCGTGTCATAGAAAGTCAACCCACGGTGTCCTGTACCGGCCAGACTGGGGGCAGGTGAGCGGTTTAAAATTGGGAGGGGAAGTTGGACCGTTTATTCTTCTGAGTGGTTCAAAATCTCTGAGTGGTTTAAATTTGCTGAGTGGTTTAGACCTTCTTAAGCGGTTTAGAGGAAGGAGCGGTTGGTAGAGGGCAGAAGGGCATTTCTCCTAGAGGGCCTTTGGCATTGATTCTGCCTGAGAAAGAATTGAAATCTGAAGATCCCTTTCTAGAGATCTCTTTTTAGAAGTCCTTTCTGCTGAGGGCATTCCTTTCCCTTTCCTCTCTTTCCCTTCCCTTCCCCTTTTCTGCCCTGTGAGTTGGTGATATTCTGCGTGGAAGGAGCGACTTCCTCCTTCTGCCTGGGCACCCTTAGCACCCTGGGTAGGTAAACCACGCTAAACCGTTGATTATGGTCTAAACCGTTTAGAGATTTTAAACCGCTTAGAAGAATAAACGGTCCAACTTCCCCTCCCAATCGCCCGCGGTTTAGATCTCCTAAACGGTGACTGTATTGCTCAATAACCACATCCCCGGTATAGTCTGGTATGCACACATAGCATAATTAATGGACGCAATAATTAGACTATGTGCGGTTTATGTCTCCGGAACGAGGCTTTCATTGCTATTTTGAAGCTATGATCTGAAAATGGAACAGAAATGGCAAATGATATCGACTACTCAACCAGACATGCAAGTGTTGCGACAATATCAACCCGACCGGTGTATACCTAGGTACGCATCAGCGATCAATTTTTCCTCACAAGGGAGAGGGGGGCGCTGATCGAGTCGCTGCAAAAAAGAAAATTTTAAAAAAAATTATTATATCGCTCCAGCTTTGATAGGGCCATGACCCGAACGACGCCATCACTGCCATCAGTTTTACCTGAGCAGAATTCGAACATGGTGTTTGCTGGTGGAAGCACCGACGTTGAACTCAGGGGATGCCTGTCCAACTGGTCATTCCGCTGTCATGGCTCAGATTCCGCGCCGGATCGGGGGACCCGGTGTTATGACATGGTGCTGCGGGTCCTCCCGCGTCAAGGAGTCCTGACAGTCGAAAGAGCGAGAGAAAGGCGAATTGTGGACCGCCTCGCCGCTCAACCGGCCACTTCGCTATCCCGCCGCCTGGCGAGGCGGACCAAGCTGGGTGCAATGAGATAATGCTGTGCCCACCAAAACTAGGCTGAACAAGGGTGTTCAACAAGGAAGAGCTGTCCGTGATGTCAGGCCAGCGGCGAAATAAAACCACAGCAGTCGGCCTTGACTCCCACCGTCCCAGGTTGAAAGGAGCCAAGCATTGGAATATCGCAGTAAGCCACACCAATTTCAAGGACATAATAATCCCGTATATTATCAGTACACTGTGAAATATGGGTTCCCAACCTCAATCCCACAGGCACCTGTACATCCTCGACACCGACCTATCGCAGCCCCAGCCGCGATGTGGTCGCATCCTGTCATGCCTGACCGACGGCAGCGATAGGCAAACGGTCATAGAAAACATAACCACAATGCCGGACGGCATCACCATCGACCACGAGAACGGCCACATGTACTGGACAAACATGGGCCGCAGCCTCAAGACACAAGGCGGCTCCATCGAGCGGGCCAACCTCGACGGCTCGGACCGCAGGGTCATCGTGCCCCCGGGGTCGGTAGGCGTCTTCACGCCAAAACAAATCACCATCGCCAGGCAGAGCCGGAAGCTGTACTGGTGCGACAGGGAGGGCATGAAGGTGATGCGCAGCAACCTCGACGGCTCGGGCGCCGAGGTGCTCGTCTCGACGGGGGACACGGACGAGGACCGGCGCGACCAGCGCAGGTGGTGCGTCGGCATCGCGGTCGACGAGCGGCGCGGGTTCTTCTACTGGACGCAAAAGGGCCCGCCCAAGGGCGAGCAGGGCCGGATCTTCCGGGCGCCCGTCGAGGGCCCGCCGGGGTTCTTCCCGGACAGGCGGTGGGACGTCGAGGTCGTCTTCGACGGGCTGCCCGAGCCCATCGACCTCGAGATGGACGAGGAGGCGCAGACGCTGTACTGGACGGACCGGGGGGACCCGCCCAACGGGAACTCGCTCAACAGGGCTGCCATCGGCATGGGGGGGCTGCCGCAGGTCCTGGCGACGCGGTTGCATGAGACTATTGGGCTGGCGCTGGACAGGGAGCAGGATGTGGCGTATGTGACGGACCTGGCGGGGGGTGTCTACACGATAGATATTAAGAAGAGGACGAAGAAGGTCTTGTTCCCGGAGTTGGGGGATCTTACGGGCATTGCGTTGGTTTAAGCATTTGGTGGAGTTTTTCAAGGAGCATTTAGATCGGGTAATCAAAGAGACGCGAGTCTTTAACAATATTCCTCGAGCATTGTGGCGACTTCAGCAGTAGACAATTCACAGCCCCAGGCCTGAGCATAGCTGAGCGTCAAGAGGCCCAAGATGGAGACAACGTTGCCGTGGTTTGGAACGCAGCACCTACATGACATTCCGCTCCCTTGACCAGCTTTGTCTACAGTCTATGGACCTGATATCAGTGTACTAGTTCAAAACCGCGCAAAGTTGTCGACTCTTTTGGCTGCAATTCCTTCTCGAGGCTTGACCCTGGCCCTCGACTCCCAAACCAATCTAACATCCTGCGTATATGTCGAAGATGGATGGCCATGGCCTTGCGGCCTTCCTGCTCATCTCACTGCGTATATCCGGAAGACTAAATGAAGTGAACTTGAATTAGTCCGAAGCCGTTGAGCATCATGCAAGAATGCGGTGGCATACCCAAAGACTGTAGGGCCTGCCCTCTTCAAGCCTTCCTTCGTGTACCAGACAGCAGGTGCAGGCATTGCAATGATGTCTACTCGCAGGCCGTAGCGGATTTCCGTGACACCAATCGGCATCCCGTCAGCCCCATCAAGCATCTGCATGGTAATTGTTAGCTTGTTTTCAGCAAGTGTCGTCCATACTTCATCAACTCTTACGCAGATCAAATCTGGGCTAGCGGCCAGATATTTATCAACATAAGCATCTCCCTCTTTTCTCTTCAGGACCGCAGCTGAAAATTCATTGGTGAAGATGAGTTCAAGGTACTCGTCGTCATCGTCAGTCTCGAGACCGGATGACCCTTCTGACCGTATCACGCAGATCCCCTGGGTCAGGCTGTTAGCAACCTTCCTCGACACCGAATATATCTTTCCCGAGAACAGGACATCCCCGTTTGCTGGTTTGACAATTGCCTGGGCGACATTAATCTTGGACTGGCGCGCGAGATACATTCTGCGACCGATTTCCCATGCTGTTGATCGGTGTCAACAGCATATGGTCAGCCTGAGGTATCGAAGGACGAATTCTCGGTGGGGATGTCTCTTACCGACGGAGTAACTGTTCTGAACAAACATCTTGCTCTCGCGGCCAACTAATGGCGCCACACACATGCCGGCAATGGACTTCATGGCCCCACAAGCAGATCGCGCCAGCTCCTCTAGCTGCCAGTCATCTCTGGCCGTCTTTATTTGCTGCAGGAAACACTCTCCTTAGCCCGTCGAACTCTCCAAGATTTCCACAGTGTGGTGTTCATGGAACTGGGGTAATCGGCTGATGGGTCAGGCATACCACGATGTTACCATTTCCATCCGAAAGAGCCGCAGGGGTCAGCTTCTTGCCGTGGACTCCCAGCACGGTCATATATACGTGGGGGTAAGCTCTCCCCATAAGGTCGGCATCCAGAACTGTCTTATCGAGTAGTGCGCCTGAAAGTAACGCCTCGAGTGCATTGATTCCGCCGATCTCTGTCGGGACAATATGGGAGAAATTGGATATGCCAGCGCAATCCAACGTCGCGTGCATTGCTTCTTTTGTCCTAGATGGAATTCAGGAGAGGTTCATAACGGATTTGAAAGTGCAAAACCTACTCGTTTCCGGCCGGTAGTCGTTCCACGAATACCGACGGGGATCCCTTTGGAGAGAACTCGTTAGCCTGGCCCCAAATATTTGGAATGAAGCAGGAGAGGTACAGCTGGTGTTATAATCTCGTTGGGATAAGGCTAAAATCGGAGAAAGTCGAAATAAGTCCAAATGAATTCTCACCATAAAAAGAGGTGCACAAATAACGTCATTGTCACCAACAGAGCTGCAAGACACAATACGGATCTTTCGACCCTCTCTGAGGCACGCTCTTAATGACAGAAGCTGATTGGTTGCTTCTCCGATGCAGCCAACCCCCAACACCCCAGTGCCAGCTATCAGAAGCTCTATGTCTGTTTCCGAAACAGTCCAGATTCCGTCTTTGATATCCGGGCGGTAACCTTCCACGTCTAGTTGGGAATGTTGTGCGCTGTTGTCAGCATGGGTACTTTCACTATCATGCAACTGGCCTGCAGTTGTAAAGGACGAGTCTTGGTCATAGTCCATGTCTTCAGTCTCCGTATGGTTGCGACCAAGGGCAGCGACATCTTTGATGTTGGAGACCACGCGGACCACAAGGCGGAAAGTGCCGTCCATGGCGTATGGCTCGGGGATGGTTTCCAATTCCACAATCTCGACGTCCGATGGGTCGCCACCGGCTAGCTCGCACATTACGATGGCCTGCCGTTTTCCGTCCGCCACAATGTCGCGGACGTTGCGGTCGCCAGGTTTGATGAGCTTGTCGAAAGTGCTACTGATCTTGCCAATCTGGTTTGCAGTTTTTCGTTAGCCACTTGTGCATCTGCATGATCTACAGGATTGGGTAGAGAGTACTTACCGCGGCTCCCACTGCGTTGGCTACCTGATAAAAAGGCGGCCGGACCACAGCATCTGTTCCCTCAATACTATCAGGGAGGATGAAGCTGCCTCCGCCCACAAGAAGGACGGTGGCATCCTCCACTTTTGTTTTTGAGGCAGTCACAGAATCCTCTATCAAGCGTTGAATGACACGCTTTGCTGAGTCAATAGTCTGGAAGGCTATTCCTCGTTGATGCAGTTCGTCAGGTTGGAGGTGTTTGAGATCTCCCGCCTAATTACGCGGTTAATGAGAGCTGATTAGCAATCATTGTGTGCAACTCAAGACTAAATGCCGGGATAGAAAATTACACTTGACATACTGTGAAAACCGGGCCGCCGGAGTGAAGGGCTTTTGTTGACTCTTCCAAAGCTACAGAGTCCGGACCAACAGAAACTTGCGATTCATGGTTTCTGATGACAGACCCTGCGCCTAAGGCAATGCTGTGGACATCCGGCATGGAGAAGTTGGTCTTTACGCCGGCAACCTTGACACAGGCCGCAGATTGTCGGGGATAGCCGTTCGGAAGAAGACTACAGACATCCGTGGTGGTACCACCCACGTCAATGACCAGTAGATCACGGTCGTCATTCTCCGTGTTGGTAGACACCATTTCCCGAGCAAGAAACGCGGCTCCCCGAGCACTATTCGTCGGCCCGGATGAGAAACACCGAAGTGGGTTCTCAGCAGCGTACGATGCGCGTGCTAGCGTGCCGTCGTTGAGAGTGATGTACAGGCCGGCGTTGACGAGGAACCTGGTTGCCTTGTCAAGGCTGTGGACGACCTGGCGGGAGAAGCGGCGGATGCTGGCGTTCAGAACTGCGGCGTTTTCTCGTTCCAGGAAGCCGGCTTGGCCAATCGAGTGGGAGCAGGAAATGTCGAACCCGGGGCCCATCTCTTCGGCCAAGAACGCGGCGGCATCTTCCTCCTGTTTCCTATACGACGGCGAGTAGACTCCCACAATTGTGATGGCGTGGATTCCCAGCTCCTTTATCGTGCGAGCGTGGGCTCGGAGTTGGTCATTTGAAACTGCACTGATCTCTTGTCCATCGACTGGGAGCATATTAGCTTTGAAATGTTTCTCAAACAGGACAGTTGTGAGCTACTTACTTTGGTAACCGCCATCGAGGTAAGCATAGTAGCCCTCCATAACGGACTTCAAGGCATGTGGAAATCCATCTCAAAAGTTGTGGAGTTAGGCCGGGGCTTTCCCTCAAACACTCTCCCAAAATCTGGTACTCACCAAAAGGTATGACACTACGTGTATATGGGCCACAGAGGCGTAATACTGCGACCCTGTCCAATTTGCTTCGGTCCAATTCGAGGATGGCATTGACGAATTGCTGGTGTCACCATATCAGCGGCAGTACAAGCTGGAGCCTTCCAGTCCATGAAGAACCCTGTTCCTACCGTTGTCCCAATCTTGATAGCCATGATGGAGGCACCAGGCACATCGGCCATTTTCAAGGCCTCGATAATGGACTTCGTAACTCCAGAGTGAATGTCTTTAGTTGTCGGTGCTTTGTGCCATCCAATGACTTTATCCCCGTCTAGGATGACAGCATCCGTGTTTGTTCCTCCGACATCCACGCCGACTACCCTTACTTCGGAAGTGTCTGCCATGGTTGTTCTGGTTGTTTCGGGAATACTGGCTACAGGTCCGTGAACTATGGAAAAGAATGATTCCAGCTGTGGTACTGCAATGCACGTTATGAATTCACGACCAAGTTGAGTCTATCAAAGCTGAGTAATTAGAACTCCGTTGTGCGTCCCGAAGTCAGCAGGACGCCAATCAAGTGCTACGAACCTATGCGCCATTTGAGGGGAACGAGGGCTTTCAGGCAACGATTTGAGACATGCTTGACCCCTCTCGGAGAACAGCTCCACCATTGGATAAGAGTGTGGTGTGGGAAGTGGACATTTTTCCAGTTCGGGACCAAGCTACGGGAGTGATCTTCAACCCAGCCTATTCTGTCAATATCAGGCTTGTTGACTGGATAAAAGCTCAGGGAAGCTTATCGTTCGGTAGCAATCTGCTGCAGTTGCTATTGGGCATCTCGGTTTTAAGCCAAGGGTTCACCTGACGTGAGCCTCTAAGTATGTGGGTAGGTGCAGCTATTGAAACCATACATGCACCCTGCAGCGTGACATCGTGCGTCAACTCGTCTTGCCCCCTCCATTTCAATTTCGTTGTTCAATCCGCCAAATTGCTTTGCTGTCTTTCCACTTCCAGTAATGCTTACACTCAACTTTGTGCTTTATCGCGGCAACCTTTCATTGCCATGGACCTCCAGGCGTCTAGTGACGAACGTCCGGGCCCAGACTCCCCCGGGGTGAAAACGGCACAGGAAGAAATCACGCCGCACATCACTGAGGATAATGTCGCTGAAAAAGGAATCAAAGCTGAGAAATATGCGTACTACGGCCTCTTCGCCGCGAACAATGGCATCGGTCCGTACCAGTAGTAAGTAAAAATCACCGAGTTACAGGTCTCATAGCCTGTTCGACATGCGTCTAACAGCTAGGGGATAAAACAGCGCCTATTCTCTGTTTCAAACCTTGATCTACCAAGCTGCTTTCAACCCCAACATATTGCCATGGGGCAGCGCTTCTTGCGACGAGGACCCAGATGCACCTTGTCACGTCACCTGGGCAGGTGGGACGAAGTCCTATGAGTCGGTGGCACTGATCGCGTCTGCGTTGGTGTTCGTCGGCCAGTCTATCCTGTTCATCTTCATCGGAAGCACGGCAGACTACGGATCATGGGCTCCTTGGATCTTGCGCATCAACGTTTTGATCTACGGCGGCTTATCGCTGGGGTTCTTTGGTCTCAAGACACCAGATGCTTGGCCGGCAGCGATGGCACTGTACACGCTTACGAGTAGGTTACTATTTGATTTCATGTAAAGATTAGTATGTTGCTTTCACCTGTCGTTGCTGACAACATTGCAGACATAGGATTCTACGTTGTATTCACTTTTGGTTATGCGTTGTTTCCTAGGATATCAGAAGACCAGCCGGAAGCAAGGAAAGCCCGCCTCGCCTTGCAGAGCCAGGAAATTAGCAGATCTGAGTACGACACCAAAATCGAGCATGTTCGCTCCACCATCGCCAACCACGCCTGGGCAGCCAACAATGTCGGATTCGCAGTAAGCGCTTGCCTCTGTGTGGGGATTCTCAAGGGCATCGATGCAGACTCCACAGCGGCAAAGAACAACCTGGGCTACGCGCTGTGCACCGGTGTGGTCGGCATCATTGTGCTCGTTCTGTCAGTGCCGTGGGTGTTTCTTGAGAAACGCCGACCCAGACTGCCGGTCCCAGAAGGCCGGAACATAGTCAGCTACGGCCTCCAGCAGACATGGCACAGCTTCAAGTACTGCCGGAGGATCTCGCAGACCTTCCTCTACCTCTTCGTCTACTTCTGGCTCAACGACGGTGTCAGCACGCTTTTCACGATGCTCATCATCTCGCAAACAGCGGTTGCCCAATTTTCAGCCACGCAGAACAGCTACTTCCTCATCGTGCAGGGGGTATCGGTGTTCATATTCACGGTGGCTGCTGTCTGGGCGCAAAAGAAATGGTCGCTGCGGACCAAGACGATCCTCCACATCACCAACTGGTCCTGCTTCTTCCTAGCCGTCTGGGGCATGGTTGGTTTGTGGACCAAAAAGATCGGGTACCATAATCTGTGGGAGTTCTGGGCCGTCAGCGTCTTCTACGGACCCAGCGTTGGTCTGCAGATGTCCTACTCCCAGGTCTTTCTCGGCCAAGTCATTCCACGTGGAGAGGAGAACAGGTACTTCGCCTTGCTGGGCTTCATTGGGCGTGTTGGCTCGTGGATTGGGCCACTCATCTGTAGTGCAATAGTGGACCGAACGGGGACCCAGAATGCATCCTACGGGTTCCTGGCTGCTCTGATCGGCGCATCGTCGTTGGGATTGATATTTGTGGACGAGGCGAAGAGCAAACTGGAGTGCGCAGAATATGAAGCCACAGAGCACAAGGTCGCGGCAGAACAGGAATCACCACCACAGGGAAGGGAAGAGATTTGGGAGGCCAAGACATAATCTTTTGACGAGTCCGTCGACTTCACCAGGATCATCCGGCTGAACACTCCGGGTCTAGCTATCAAATAAAAAGTCCAGACGCTTGTTGCCCTCATCGTGGCTGTTCTGAAGATACCAGGCCTTCTCTGCGTCTGTCATCTTGCTCCATCGGTCCCTTTTGTATTTGTTCCGAGCCGTGTAGTAGGCCTTGGCAAATGCATACGCGACAATTGTGCCAACAGTGATCGCAATCAGGTTATCATTCCCCCGTCGGTAGTGGGGCTTGTCATCTTCACGATAAATATTTGATGAGGCGATTCCAGAGAGCTGTATGGTGATGTTGTAAATTGCAGCGCTCACAGTTCTGGTTCGGACCGCATTGGACAATCGAGAACACCAGCCAACTTGGGCCGCGTGTACTGAGGGTTGACCGAGAATGATGAACGTTAGCGCGTACTGCCCCCAGGATGAGAGCTCCGTTATGGACGTGTACTCGACGATGAGCAGTGGTAGCACCCATATTTGGGCAAGAAGACCAATGATCGCGATTTGATGAAAGCGTTCAGTCAGGTATGTGACCCAGAGCATGTTGATGGCTGCAAAAATGGTGACCGGAATCGTGAGGAGAGTGGTGTTGAAAGTTGTGAACCCGAGCGCTTTGAGAGACAATGTGAGATATGTCTTTGGGGGTGCGGTCGGAATCTCGAAGAGGATACCAATGATATAGATCGGCCAAAGATCATAGTCTTTGAGACTCTTCCACAACATTGGCAAGGTGATGGGCTCACGGTTGTGCATGTCGCTCTTCGAAGGATCGTCTCTCAGGACCCTGTTGACGATGATCTTTTCCTCGCGCTCCGTGAAATAGCCGCGTGGACTCCACCACGTTTTCGTTTGCGTTGGTCCAGGAACCAGGAAAAGGAAACTGAGAATGCCGATGATCAAGCTGACAAGTGCTTCCAGCAAGAACAGCCATCTCCAACCCTCTATGCCCGCGACGCCACGCATGTGCAAGATCCCGTATGCCAAGAACGAGGCAACTACTCCCGACATGGAATCGACGAACCAGAAGAGAGCCAAGCGAATGGGCATTTCCGTCTTCTTGTAGAAATACGACAGATAGAGAATGGAATCAGGGATGAAACCCCCCATGAACAAGCCGATGAAGAAACGACAAGCGAAGAACCCGGCCCGGTTACGCATGAAGAATTGGCCGCCGGATGCTATGCTCCACAGGATGATCTGGACAGGAATCCATCGGTCTGGCCCAAGCCACTTTCCAATCATCTGAGATGGGATTTCGGCGATCAGAAAGCCAACTCGGTACATGTTCTGGGCGTTGTTGTAGTCGTTGGTGTTGATGTTGAGGTCTCCAAGTAGATTGTCAGCGGCCGCGTTGCCAAGGTTGCCTCTGTCGATATTGAGTCCGAAGAACATTACTAAGATCCAAATGAAGATCTGGTAGTCGGTCTTGCGGCGGACATTTTGCTCTTCACGGAAGGTCCATCGCTCCTGGGGATCATATCGGTGGAAGTTCTCGTAGTCCGGACCAGGCTGGTAGAACTGTGCCAGCTCGGGGTTGTCGAAGACACTGCGCTCGGTGGCAATGGCGTTGGGGTCCCTCGGGCGTTTTCGACGTGTGAGCGCTTCCCAAAAGCCAATGTTGCGGGCGGTGTCTTCGGGCTCGGCCAGATCATCAACGGCTTCTTTTGGCCCGACATCCTCCAAAGACTTCTTAATATCCCCCTTCAACGAATTCCTGGATGGTTCAGGTCCGGTGTGGAAGGCAATGTCGTCTTTCTCAGCCATGATTCCTAACGCAGAGTAGTTTTTAATACCGGAGGCAGTTTTCCATAGTCTGTAGAGAGTTAACTCAAAGGAAATAATTCCAAGAGATGTAGCCCATAGTCGAGCCACGAACGATGATCAGCTGAGATGAAAACTCAATAGACGAGTGTTATGCACCTCGTCCGCCGATTGAATGGCGAGAAACGAAACATATAAGACAGAGAGTACTCATGGCTCAAAAGTGGCTCCTATGGCGTGCTATGGCCAGAACATGGGACGCTCCAGTCTGCGGACAAGAAAGAGACTGCGAGGCCAACTCGTAAACAATTTCTCCGGTCGTCTTCACCCCTGAATTCTGTTATCACCGGCCTCGGCATGATCATGTTACGAGAGATCCTCTGAGAGCAGGTAAGGAGACCGCACTATGTCTGTTTAGTCCGCCGTAGCAGGGTTTGCGACTAGCGAGAGGATCATGGTTTGCTATCACGGCATGGCATCATTTGGGTGCAGCATCACGCCAAGCCTTTATGCCACTGCAGAATCCATCCTTGCCTCCGCGTGGGGAAATCACCGAGCAGGCTTGCCTCTGCAGATGTTGATCGTCAACACTATTGGGGCAATCAGAGAGCCATGATATCCATTTGAAAATGCTTAGATCATTCCCAGTCTCCAGACCAAAACTATCAGGCACAGTCTAGATCTGTCTTCAGGAAAAGACAACCACTTGGTGGTAGGCTTGGAGTGAAGGGAAATACATACCCTGGGAGCAATGCTGTTGAGAAGTAGTCATTGGTTTATGCTACGTCAGTGTGATTAATTATGTACAACTTGAAGGGACCCAAGAAGTCAGATGGCTACTTTAAGCAGGCGTAAAGAGACCCACGAAGATCCACGTTCAGACAGGCATCGGTTGAATTCTGAATTGGGAGCTACCCTGCAGGCATCTGAGGACACCCAGCAAGCAGTCACCCCTAAGAGGGTATTTGAGGAGACTGCTTCAGAAATGGTCATTTCACCGTAGTTTACCCCAAGAAAAGGCTGTCCTACAGGAGGTTGCGTTGGAGGAGGTTGTGCTAGTCAAGCAAACCTGGGCAGACTTTGGATTCCATCGAAGTGTAGATCAGAGGTCTCGTTACTTATGGACACCCTAATTTCCGGAGAGCACAGGGAAGTAGACAGGTTTGGTCAATTTATTAGCCGCGATGGACACGAGAGCACGGTACCGATTAATCCGGTCTTGCCTTCCTTCGGGTCGTTCAGAGGTCAGAAAGTGAACAATAGGGAAGCCGCAGATGAAGTGTTTGTTTCCTCCTACCTAAGTACCTGCGATTTTATCCTGCCACACGAACAGAGATGCCGTCGAAGACCCATCATCTCATGGTCTCATCCGTCTCATACCGACCCATTCAACATCTTAGCTTACCACCTGTTGCATTCTACAATCAATTGTACCATCACGATCTTTTAGAAATCGGAACGAGGCCCCCAATCACAACTTAATAAAGCGAACAAAAGCATTCACTCGGACCCTGCAAGCTCGTCCCAGAGACGCTCAAGCCAATATCCCATCTCAGCCTGCGAAACCGGCGCCTCGAGAAACAGAAAACCAAGGCCATCCATCCCGAAGAGTGTCCCTGCAAGCACCATATCAACCCAAAAAGCTCATGCTGGTAGCACGACTGTCGGTAGAATGACTTCTGAGGCGCTGGAGCTATCGAAAGGCCAGCAGCTGTGTGTCATCTGCAACGATGAATTCCCGTCGTCCGAGCTAGAGCGCATCGACTGCGGCCACTCCGTATGTTACGAATGCCTGGTTCCCATGTTCGAGCAATCCCTCAGGGCCGATGGCAAATTCCCTACACGTTGCTGCGGCCCTCCCCTTCGCTTCACCTTACGGGTCTATCAAACGTTGCCAGCCGACCTGATCACACGATACAACGACAAGAAAGAGGAGGTGGAGGCGGACCAGTTCCCAGAGAAACGCACGTACTGTCATGTCCCACAATGTTCGACCTTTCTCAAGCGGCGATATTACATTGGAAACGGGGCAGCGTGTCCCAAATGCGCGGCTTTGACCTGCGTCGTTTGCAAGAAAGAGTTCCATGACAATGGAGAGTGCACAGAAAAAGGCGGGCTGCGGGTACCAGAGATTGAGAATCTCGCGGAGGCAAAAGGATGGATGAGGTGCCGTTCTTGTCGCCACATGATTCAGCGCGCAGCTGGCACCGCGGACATGCGTCAGTGGTCGAGTGTCTCCATCACCAGGTTCGGTAGTATGTGCTGACGACCCCCATAGAATGCATATGCGGCACGGAATTATGCTACATTTGTGGAGCACATCCGGATCGTTGCCAGTGCCCGTTCAGGCGCGGCGTCGTGAGCAGACCTCAACGCACCTTGCGCAGCAGGGTAGTATATCTCTGACGATCTGCCGCCCATGCTTCCAAATTATGTCAAGGGATAAGGAACACTGAAAACAATTTCAATGAGTACTTGGCATTACCACGACAGTTGAAAGCTTGGACCTTTGATTTGCTTGCTTTGGAATGAATACACAGCGGAAACAACATAGGATAGCGATTCTTAGATATTAAAAGCATAGAAAACATATGCATATCATAGCGAACAGACCTTGGCAGCCATGCCAGCTCCCACGGTCACCAAATTAAACAGACCACTAAAAGTCTAAAGTACATATCTGAAATGAGGGTTCTGTCGTGCATATTGTGAGCGAGAGTGACTTGAGGCGTGGAGGGATGTAGCTCCCAGCGGTGACACTTACCTTAAGATCAGTCAGGTCATCCTCGTAGGCGTGCTCGAAGCTCTCCATGAAGCCTGCCCGATCCCTCCTCCGGTTGTGCGCCAAGCAAACGTAGCGGTAAGCCAGCAGCAGCAGCGCGGCAGCGAGCGTCGACGCGACCACGACGATGAAACCCACCTTGTACCGCGGCGCGTCCTGCTCCCGGAACACCAGGGGCCCGATGATATTGCCGACGCAGTACGCGACGTATATCCCCGCCGACGCGGTCGCGCGCTTCGTGTACCCGGCCGTGTTGGCCAGCTGCGTGCTGAGCATGAGGATGTACCCCGGTATGCCGCAGCCGATGGTGAAGCAGGCGAAGAGGAGGCCGCCCCTCTCGGATAAGGGGAGGAGCCACAGTAGCAGGGCGGCTAGGGTCGAGAAGAACTGGCATGATATGGCGATCCAGCACCGCCACATGGGCCGCTTCATCGCCAGGTACGATATCCCGAGGATCTGCAGGAAGGCCACGGCGCCGGCGGGCATGTTGAGGAGGAGCGACTCGAAGGTGCTGTAGCCGAAGCCCTTGATGATGATGGGGACGAAGGACGAGGTCGGCCCGTTGGCGATGAGGGCGAAGATTGTGAAGAAAAAGCACAGCCAGAATTTGAGGTCCATGAGTGTCTCCCTGACCTGGTCGAGCTTGAGGTGGGTGTTGCGCACCCCGGCGTTGTTGGAGCGGATGCGGGCGACGGCGATGTAGCGCTCCCTCGCCGTGAGGCCGCGGGCGCTGATCGGGTCGGCGGGGAGGATAAAAGGAATGGTGAGCCCCCACACGGTGGTGACGCCGCCGGCGAACAGGAACATGCTCTTCCAGGGGGCGAGGCTCCCCTCGATCTTGCCGAAGCCGTAGTTGATGAGGACGGCAAGGATGACAGCGGGACCGACAAAGGCGGCGAAGCAGCCTATCCGTAACGGCTGTTCCACCTTCTTGTACCAACTGCCCTGTGTGGAGGTTCAGTGACGGATCGCGTATGGATGTGGTTCGACACTGCAGGACCTACACTGATGAGGACGAATATTGGGGAGACTCCACTCTCCAGAAACCCAAGGAAGAAGCGTTGGGCATAGAGACCCTTATAATTGAAGCAGACGGCAGTTAACAAGACACAAACGCCCCAGATGGTGACCAAAACCGAGACAACGCGCGCCGTGGGAAACCTTTGGGCCAGCATGGTGATGGGCCAGCACCCAATGAGGTAGCCAATGTAGAATATTGAAGACGAGAAGGAGTAACGGTTGCCCACTTCGAGCTTCAGGTCATCTCTCAAACCAAATATTGCCTAGAATCATCGCCGTGTCAGCCATCCGACCCTAATGGGATTGAATGTTGGCAACAGGACTGGGATCGAATTGAAAGAAAGAGAGAACTCGGATTCTTACTGCTTGTGACAGTATCCCCTTGTCATACCATGTCAAAAAGAACGTGAGGGCCAGCACCGGTAGCAGCCTCCGGTCGACTTTGCGGATCAAGTTCTTCTCTTCTAGTAAGCTCCACCCCTCGGGCCCTCCAGCGGACACATAGTCGACCAAGACTTTCGCAGCCTCATCGTGGTGGAAGCTGTCGACTGATTCCGCATTTCTAAGAGTCTTTTCGTTGCTGAAGCGGTCGACACCGTCACTCTTCAGCACGATAACCTCGATGTCTTTGTTTACTTCTTCAGACATGATTGCAAGGGACAGAAAAGTTTCTTGGCAAACGATAAGAAGGGTTTTGTGAGCCGGTGGCCTTCTCAATCATCTGGCACACGAGGGGCGGTTGACAAGCGGTCTTTAATCTGAGCAGAGTCTTGACCACACCATATTTTGACCGAGGTTCATTGCAACATCAATGCATCCGGAAGGACGGGGGATTTTGAAAGTCCATCTCAACTTTAAGAAGGGGGCATCCGGTAGATCCTATGCGGGTGATGTGGCACATGCATGTTTTTGACATTTCGCTCTGTTGCAGCCATGCAGCCACGTAGCCGTTGGAACCTAAAGCCTCATGACACATGCCGGTATGAGATGACAGTGCGGCCGGTATGGTTTGGACAATGTTGATTTGGCTTTTCGGACTCCAACAATGAACGCGGGCGTGTGCTGTTCAGGAGTAAGTATCCCCCTGCTTTCTTGAACTAAAAAAAGACTTGGCTAATCAGCCTCTTTTCGACGTCTGATTGGAACGCTGGCGAATAAATTCAGGAGATATTGACAGGAACAATAGGAGTGCTTTTGCTGGGTCACATTTATGTGCGCTCTAAAGGCTTACGTGCTGCTTTGTGAAAGTTCTGGCCATTTTGAGCGGCCGCTGCTTGGGATATCCTTGATTGGCCAAGAAATGGCATTGGTGAGCATGCTGGGAAGTAGAGTGTCAGGCCGTTATGCACTGCGACCTTCCCAATCTCTTGCATCGGTCTCGACGGAGCGCCGCCACAGGCGGGTCCTGGCTGCAAGTGTAGCTTTGTCGACGAAAATTTGAGTGTTGGCAAATGTTTACTCTGGTGGGCCGATTGGCCTGCTCGGCGCCTTGGCTCTCTTGGAATCGGAAGCGGCAGTGGACAAGCTTTCGGCGGCACGGCTCGACTGCTAGCATGCGGCATGTGTTCTTCTGCAGAGGCGGAAATACGGTACGGACTGGCGATTGTTTGAGTTTCAACGTTGTCGTTCTGGTGGGGGAGAGCCTTCGCTGTTGGACGTCTGCATTGTTGAAGAAAGCCTCAAGTTTGCACGCTGACCTCGGTACATGGTGGCCGTCCTATCCCTTCAACTTCGGAATGGATGGATGTATGCATCCTTGCTATACTTTCGGAGTCTTCCATCAACAGGGTGGGTTGTCTTGTCGGGCAGAGAACAGATGAACGTAAACAATGGTCAGTGCAAAAGTATCGCCGACAGGCCAAAAGGGTTAGGGGAGACAGATGAGTAGGTAAGGGTGGCCAGGGTGGGAGAGAAGGTGGTGCTTGTGCTGCTTACATAATTCGTGGTGGGGCAATCAGACGTCAAGACTCGTTCAACCTCGATGATTCGTGCTTTGTTAGGTCAGTCAGGATGCGTGTGTCGCCCCGGAAAACTTCGCCTCATTGCGGCCATCCCATCGAGCCATCACAAAACTGTGCCTCACTCGACGTGCCTGGTTACAGCAGCTTTTTGTCTGCATTTCAACTCATTGCATTGGATGGCTCATATAATACAAGGCCCAGCTCCCGCCCGGTGCCAGGTGTGAGGGAGCAATGGCCACGGCACTGAGCCCCGAGGTCCAGCTGATGCGACGCCGCGTTCGTCACATCCATATTCCTGACCTCCCGCCAAAATATGCTCCGCGCGGTCTCGCCCCTAGCATACGTGATCACATTGAGTCCCAGATCACCCAACAACGCCTTCTTCAGGAGGAACCGCCACAGCACGAGGCCAAATATGGCTTCGCCAAAGTCACGTCCAATGTCCCAACCTCGTTTACCTCGTGGCTCAAACGAGCTGGCCCTCCGCCCACCGTTCTGTCCTTCACCCGTCGTCCTACTTACATCCTCCCCAAACACCAGGTGGAGAGGCAGGAACCATGGCAGGTCGAATATCTCACGAAGTCCCTCAAGAGCAGGATGAACGTCCACTTTCCCGAGCCCCCAGGGTGGTCCTCGCTGCCTTGGAGGCCCTCTTGGGAGCGGGCAATGGTCGAGTCTGGGTGGAAGCACGACCCTCTCAATCACCAATGGTCCGATGTTGGCGTCCTCATCATGCCCTGCGCAGAAGCAATGTTCCTCGGGCCCGGGCAGGTGTCTATTTGGCCCATCATTGATCTCAAGGATGACATCCAACGGGGTCCCGTCAAGATAAAGACAAAATACGAATTCGAAAGAATACTCGAGGATACCACAATCGAACTTCTGAAGCGAGAATTTGGCATTCAAGCATTCGCCATCCCAGGATCAGCTGGTGTCTGGGTCGAGTCAAGGGTTCCGCCCCCAGAGTTTGACCAGGAACGAAGTGAAGGAGACGACATAGTGAGTCGCCTAGAAAGCCTTGATTTCGCAAACCGGCGCGCAAACCTGCGACGCATAGCCACCGTCCACACGTCCTTCACCGACGACATCACCCAGTGGGGTGTGTCAATACACGTCGGTCAACCAGATCCCACATTGGAGTCCTGGACAAACTCCACGAACCCGTGGACACCTTTACGGCAGCACAATACCACGACCAGCATAGCCGCAGAGCTTTCCTACATGAAGAGCTCCGCGAGCCCCCTAGGCCCGAGCAAGTATCTCTTTACGCACTTCAACCAAAATGCCATGCCCGCTAGGGCCGGGCAGGGCGCCATGCCTTACAGTCTCATAAAGGCCGACTCGGGGCGGAGAAGCCCCGCTCCGCTGGGCATGGACAATCGAGACATATCAACCGCATGGACGTACGAGTTCGCCAGACAGCTCGGAATGAAGGATGGCCACGTGGATCACTACAGCATGGTCGAAGCGGACGACAGGGATGCGACTGATTTGCCTACCAAGACCTCTGGGGCGGGCTTCAGGTTCAAAGGAGTCTTCTCGGAGGATGTGATGAACAGCACATACCGACAGGTAGACGTCCCGCACATCCTGGTCGGCAGATACGAGAAAGTGCACTCGGGAATTGTGGAGGAATCGATGCGCATAGAACACAAGGACGAGAGGATCGACTCTGCCACGCACGACGGGTGGCTGCTGTCCTGGCCATTGTGGAGAACGACTGTCATCCGGAAGCTTGACGAGGCCATCTGTGGCGGGCCGAGCGATACTCGCAGGAAGGTCTACGAAATGCAGAAACAGGTCTCGTCGAGGCTGCAGCGCCGCAGAAACGAGCTCAAGCAAGTGAAGGAGGTCGAGGAGGCATGGCGCGCGGACATGCCCCACATCATCCGGCGACCTCTAACTGACGAGATCATAAGAGAGCTGGCCGATCGGTCGCGCGAAATGGAGACAATTCTCAAGACGGTGCGAATGGGCACGAATTCTGCGAAGCTGCTCGACAGCACTATCCAGATTCGAAGGCTTCTCGAGAGGCGTTTTGCGGGCGCTTTCAGCAGGGATGCAGGCACCACGAAGTCTGAGAAGAGTGATCCGTTTTCTTCTTTGGAAGCCATCTCTGACGCAGCCACGACCGCCCGCAGTGCCACTTCAGGCAGGAACGCAATTGCCAAGCTAGCCCCCGCGCCGATGCAACCCGCAGACCTGGCCCCACGCTCGAAGATCAGACCCTCTGATTCTGTACAAGACCAATCGGAGAAAGTACAAAGTACTCTCGGCGCGTCAGAGGGGGAGAGCAGGGCGATGCCGCCTCGCCAAGTGAAAGTTGAGGAACCCGCCGACCCTACCGGAACGAAGGCCGAGGGGCACATTAGAGAGCTCTCAGAGAGCGAGAAGGAGCGCATAAGGTTGGGTCGCTATGCGCGGCCCTTGGTGGAATTTACCAAAACAAATGCCGAGAAGGACCAGGGCGCCGTCATGAGGCGCCTGGACTTGGCAAAGAAGCCCCGCGACACCGAGAACAACAAGCCTGGGCAAGAGAGGGAAAAGAAACGTGCAGGTCCGTTGACAGCCGCGAGGGCCTCGCTGTACTTGCCGAGCACGCACCAGATAGGAGGGTCTTGAACCCTTCACCTCTGACGGAAACGGTTCTGTATCATAACGGCGGCGTTGTACGAGCGAGCGTAGGCAGCATAGACACTTGTATAATAGACCACTGTCATCTCCTCATGTGGATCAAAACGCCCTCCACCACTCAGGTCCCCAACGACGGCTCCCTGCATGTCTTCCTCGCTTCACTCACTCGTGGCCGTGTGACCTCGACCTGGGTACGTAGGAAATTAGGACCTGGTGTGAGTGCCGCAATCAAGGCCAGGCGGGACGAGGCAGGCACCTTGCGGGCACCCGTCACTGTCTTTCGCGACACCGGGTGGTACGCGACTCGGCACGGCACGTGTTGGTCGTTCCACAGCAGCAACACAGAACTCGGTTCCCGGTGAGAAACAGTGGTGGAACGTCGGGATATGGAACGTTTTATTAATGATTCAAGGGCGATCGCGACATCATTCATGGCCAGTGTCTGAACGCAACGCGGTCCCTCCATCCTGTATTAAGTCATCGATTAATCCCGCCGACTGACTGGAGCAGGCCTTATTACTACACAAGAAAGGAGAAAGCGAGTCCCCTTCCCAGGTGCTCACACGAATCCAGTGGGTTCCATCCGTCCGCCAGCCGCCTCGCAATGCTCCCTTGTCCAGGTTGCCCTGCCTCTGTCCAAACTGGGCCATGCCGAGCTTGCCTTCCCAGCTCCAACAATGTGGATCGCTTGTCGTACTGTACATCACACGAATACGTGTAGGTCTGATATCCACCTTCCCCCCTCTCTCACAGGTCCAATTGCAAATGTTTGTAGCGAGCTGGCATAGAAGTAAAGTTTCTCCTCCGTCCACACACTCTCCTCCCTGCGGCTGGGGGGGGGGGGGTCTCTATCCGCGGGTATCGCATGGCTTTACAGTGGAGTGATTGGGTTGTCGTTAAGGCGCTCGACCTCGAGCGAAGCCAGGACGAAAGCGGCGCTGCCGAGGACGCTGTTGGGAGCCATGGGCTGCTGTACATAGTACTGCGAAACAGAAATGTGTTGTCAGCACGGTCTCTGCAGGACCAGAGCAGGGAAGGGGAGGATGTTGGATGAGAAACTCACATCGTACATCGCACTCGAGTTCAGACTGCACACGGCGACGGTGCCGTTGAAGCCCAGGGTCCCGTCCGGCTCCGTGGTGACGAACTCGCGGGCGAGCAGCAAATGCGCGGTGCGGCCGGCCTCCCGCGCGGCGGTGAGGTCAGTTGGCTCCAGGTATCTGAGGCGTGCGCCCTTGAGGAGGGCATAGCTAAACATGGCGGTAGCGCTGGACTCGATGTAATTTCCCTTGCGGCCCGCCATATCAACGACCTGGTACCAGCCGCCCGAGGCCTTGTCCGCGTACCCCATGACCGACACCGCCAGTCGCTGGTACATGCCAAGCAAGGGCTCGCTGCCCGTGACCCCCGGCGTCGCGGCGCCGTACAGTAGCTCGAGCGTGTCGACGAGCGCCATCATGAACCAGCCCAGGCTGCGGCCCCAGACGACGGCGGACGCGCCGTTTGTCCGGCTGGCCCAGCTGGCCTTGCGGCTCGCGTCGTAGCCGTGCACGAGCAGGCCCGTCGTGGCGTTGTAGCAGTGGTCCCACAGCAGGCGGAACTGCAGGTGCATGTCGTCGATGGCGGCGGCGGCAGTGTCGCGCGCGTCGATCTTCCTGGCCGTGACCGTCGCGTTGACCCTCTCCTGTGCGCCCAGGCGGCTGTCGAGGGCGGCGAAGGGCCCCAGGGAGTACATGCCGTCCAGGTAGCTCCACTCCGGGTAGCTCTCCCAGTACCACAGGCCGTTCTCGCCGTTGCGCTGGTTGAGGCGCAGGCTGTCGCGCAGGGCGTCGAGCGCGACGGCGTAGGACGGGTCGCCGCCGCCGAGCATGGCGTTGGCGTTGGAGAAGCGGTCGAGGGGCCAGTCCTTGACGTCGTCGATGGTGCTGGCCATGTACCTGGCCGCCGTCATGGTGCTGTGGTCGATGTACTCTTGGATCTGGGCGTGCCTACCGTAGTAGGAGTTGTAGGCGGTAAAGGCCTTCTGGACGATGCCCGCCTGGAGGGCGGAACCTGGTGTTGTGTTGTTGGTCATGATGCCCTGCTGGCGGGCGATGATGCTGAGGACCATGTCGGTCGAGTTGAATCCGAACCCATTGTGAGGCTCGCTGCGGTCGGTGCGGTCGGTGTCGTGCCTGAGGCTGGCGACGCCTGAGATGGCGCCGACCACAAAGAAAGAAACCAGGCACAGTAGGGCAAGCATAGTCTGTTTTTTGGACTTGGTGAGGTTTTTGAATTTGGATGGTAAGTCGTTTGCAAAAGAGCGAGCGTGTTGGAACGCTGTGTTGACAATGGCAATTATTGCTGCGAGGATGCCACGGGAGGAGGGTGGTGGGAAAACATTGGACAGCTTCATGAGCCTAGATGTGGGAAGGTTGGTGCTTTTGGACCTGGGTGATAGGGAATACAAAGTCGGTTTTTCTTGAATGCATAAACTGCAGCAAAATCTTATGCAGCTCATTACTTCAGTGGTGACAATGTGGACGGGTGTGGCTAACATGCAGGTGTGTGATCATCACAGTACTGGTGGCGTGCGATTTCAAGTGAAGGAAGAGCAAAACCCAGGGCCCACGTGGCAGCTGATGAGAAGGACTCATTTGTATTTGAGGTAATAATCTGAAGGCTTTCGTTTGTATCATATTTGCGTTACAGAAATGACATGTCTGACAAGTGGTTTGGAAGTTCTGGTGGTGGTGTTCGATGATGCCTGTGTTTTAATCCACGTGTCATGGCACTGCTTCGAGGCCTCCAAATCTAATAGCCACATAGAGAAAGAATTCAGGAGATAATATCATTTCTAAAGCCGTGTCAAGTTGCCAGAACTTTGCAGCATTGCTGCCCTTGTCACAGACTTGTGTGCGATCTCATTAAACTGATGAGCTCGCGCTGTAGGACAAGGGAGGTACAAAGTCACTGCAGCTTTATTTGGGCCTTTTTCAAAGGCAATTGAGGAAATAAACTTGCTAATCTCCTGTTTGAAAGCACTTTTGGACTCAATAGTCACCTCTAGTGCTACAGCTATGTCGCAAACAAGGAGAGAGGTAGAGGAGATTAACCAAGCCTGGACAGGCATTGTATTATACAAGCTTGCTAGCTATCAGTCTCCAGAGTTTCCTATGCATAATCACCTTCTCCTGATGTGTCTCTGTTTCAGTGGTTATAACAGGGAGCTTGAAGGACTTACTGAAAATTGACGTTGGCTGTCAAGCTGAAAGCACCTTGAAATGAGACGAAACTGCAAGCTCCTATCGAAAGAGTTGCTAGGGGTGAATAAGTGCCACTAGATGAAGCTTTGAGAACCCTCAAGCTCTGTTTTCTGTATTTCAAGAGGCGTCATCTGCTCCAATTGGTTTGTGCTGTGCTGTGCTCTGGAGGTGTGCTAAGAGGTGAGGAAGCGGTCTGCCCAAAAAGGAAGCCTTGATCTCCGAAACTTGGTGGCTTCCACTTTCAACTGTGCAGCCCAAACCAGTCAGGCCTCCCCAGATGCAAGGAAGCATGGGGGGCCATCTGAGCTTCACATCAGACCTTCACAGGATTATCTGTGTGGTCCATCCTCTGTGTCCATCCCTCAGCCTCTTCAGTCCCTTCTCTGGTCAGATGTTTTCCCTGACCTCGCCCATTCACATCAATCACTCGTAACTTCTGCCTTCCCATCATTCTAATCCCAGGTACATTTTGATTTCATCCACGCCTTTCTTCTCCTGTCATTCATCCCGTCAACGTTTGCACACGTGCAAGCCACCGTCCACAGAGGCTTTCAATCGAACACTCGTCAACACCGCCACAATGCACACCGAGGTCCACCAGGCCAAATCAGGCCTGATCGCGGCCATGACGGTGTTTCTCGTCGTGGACGCAGTCATCATCACGGCACGCGTCTACGTTCGAACGTTCATGATCAGGGCGTTTGGCTGGGACGACGCTACCCTGTGCCTCTCATTTGTGTGTGCCATCACCCATCTTCATTGCTCCTGCATCAGGGCGACTTGAGATATTCTGACGCATTTGAGAAGGTGGGATTCGTCATAGCCTGCATCATGGGCTTCATGTCGATCTACTTCGGATACGCGTATGATGGGCCCCCGAAAGATTGGCCCAACTTCGACGAGGAAAAGGCGCAGAAGGTCAGTCAAGATCTCGGTGGATGCAGCAGACGGTCCAGATGCTGACGCCGGCGGTGGACAACAGTACCTGTATGCCAATCAACTGACGCTGTACCTCACGTCTGGCGTCGCTAAGCTCGCGGTGGCCCTCGTCCTCTTCCGCCTCGCCATCAACAAGCGTTTCCAGGTCATCATCGCGGCGTCTATGGCGGTGGTGATTGTCTGGACCTTTGCCACGACGCTCTTCTCGTCCTGGCTCTGCATCACACACGGCACCACCAGTTACCTCAGCAGCTCGACCTGCACCGCTGTGGGCCTATTCCGCACGATATCCAACGTTTTCATCGACTACTTCTATGCCTTTCTGCCAATCTTCATCGTCAAAAGGGCCAAGATGAACACACAGATGAAAGTATCAGTCTGCATTCTGCTGGGCCTCGGCTTCTTGTAAGTCCTACATGAGCTAGTACTGTCTGACTGACCTACATCCGAGCTGACCTAAACATCACTGCAGTGCGAGCGCTGCGACAATTGCCAAGCTGGTCATCATCGTGCGGCTCTCGACCGTGGACAAGGAGGCACAGGAGATCCTCCACTACCAGCTCCTCATATGGGCCGATGTCGAGCTGGGCCTCGCCATCTTCTGCGCCTCGGCCGCCGCCCTCCGCCCCCTGCTCCGCCGATTCCCCCTGATCTGGGGCTCCGCTAAGACCGGGAGCAGCAACACGCCATACGGGCGGACAGCCGGCGCCAGCGCTTCCTGCGATCCTCTGAGCACCACCGAGCCGCTGAGCGCAAACGAGCGTGAACCGTCACATGCCCCGAGTGCGTCGAGCGGGCCGTCCGGCATCCAAGAGTACGAGCTGAGCCAGATGGACTCGGATCGGTCATTGGAGCAGCAGAAGAGGTACAAATATCAAATGCAGAGCTCGAGGGGTTGACTTGAACGAAGTTATTTGAAGGAAAACAGACGGTCTGGCAAATCTGGGGCCGGGGCGGCAATCCATCATTCCTCTACCTTGCATGCGGAGCTTTCGAAGGCAAGGGGTGAGTAGATTTTCAAAGATTGAGATTCAAGAGCCATGAAGGAGGTGTTTCAATGGAATGTAAAATATGGTGGTGTAATCTACTTTGGCCGAGCTTGCTACACTTCATAGAGCTGTATCCCGATCCATCTGGTAGCACTCTGTTTGACCTGCGTGAGGAATGAGAGGCTGAAGCCAGGCGGCATAGAACGAATTTTCTCGGGGGGACAATCATGCTAATTACGAAATGAGAACCGTCAAGTGCCATAATCTCTCCTATGGAGCTATATGATACCGGCTCTTCAAGTGCAAGTCGCGTTCGCCAGAACTCTTCGCTTCTCGCGGACAAATGATCTCGCGCTCTGCATGTTGGCAAACCACAGCCTCAATGTCTACAATGACTCAGAAATCTATCGTCATCAAGGCAAGACACGTAGGAAGTAGACTGTAGACTGCTGCTCTCGAGACCAGGAACCCAATGCCTTTGTGAGCCCAGAGTCGGCGAGAAGCCTAGGCCGGCCCTTGGTGTGCAAAAGTTTGGGTCTGAGGTCACCCAGGCGCCATCTATAGACGCTGAGGCGCTTGAATCAATCGGTTCCAGATTTCGGGCTGAAAACCCATCTAGAAAAGGTCTAGGGCATTGAGATGATTGGCCGTGTGAAACTTGGAGCGCGCTCTCTCAAGAGCCGCGCTTGGCAGCCGAGGACGAACTGGGAGTGGTGCGGCTCCGGATGCGGCAGGCCGCCACGAGGCCATTGGTGTTTTGCACGTGCGCTCCCGCCTTCTGCTCAAACGCTCGTGGGGGAGGAAACAACGGCCGGGCAAAAGGTGACAGCGGGCCGCGGGAAATATTCGGAGGAGTTCACCGGCGGGTTCGTCGCTTGTCCCGCTTGCCCGTGCACAGCAGCATTGTTCATAAGGCTATTCATGTATACTCGAAACCAGTAGTGGTGGCCCGGAACCTGATATTCATCACAATTTCGTACGTTGGCTAAGGAATGGTTATCTTCGCCCAGGCGCGCGCCCCCACAAGGCGGAAGTCGACTTACACCTTGATACAACGGATACTGCACTCTTGGCAACTTAATGTTGACACCAACGTCTTACGTCCCTATAGCATGAGGCTCGACTCATTCTCTCCATCTGACGATGGCTGCTGCAGAGAGATAGCAGCAGCGCCCGCTGGAGATAGCCTTGTATCAGTTCTCTGGTTTCGTTGTCCCTATGCGGTCTGGAACCGCTGCCAACCGTTTTGCCAACCGATCCAAGACAACACGAGAACGCGTTTGTGAACCTTCTCTGTGACCCATCCGGCTGAGCGGAACAATGCGACCAAGAACGACTGACAGACGAGAGATCTCGAGATCCGGGACACGTCAAGAGGCGCGCGGCCTGTGAGGTTGAGCAGTCTCTCAGAAGTATAAGTATCGACCAAGGTCGCGGTTCTAGCATCTGGTCCAGCAGTCAGCACACCATCATCACTGCAACAAGAATCTCCCCATTTTTACAGACTCCCAAGAAACCACTTTTCTTTCATCTTTGACAATGAAGGCAACCCTCACAGTCCTCTCCGTCCTCGCGGCCATCGCGGCCGCGCAGACCACCACCGTGGCCAACAACAACCCCCCTCCCGCCTCCACCGAGGTCAGGAACCAGAACCCAGGGGCTACCGCCACCGTCGTCGCGCGCCAGGCGGATGAAAGCAGCATCGTCGTCGTCCCCCGTCAGGAGGAGAGCGGCGTCGCCCCCGTCCCGCGCCAGGCGGACGAAAGCAGCGGCTTCGTCGTCATCCCGCGCCAGACTCAGGTAGTCGGCGGGGCAGGACCATCCCCAACCGTAGTCGGCGGGGCAGGACCATCCCCGACCGTCGCCGCGCGGCAGGAGGAGAGCGGCATCATCGTCATCCCTCGCCAAGAGCAGAGTAGCGTTGCTGTTGTTGCTCCCCCTCGTCAGGAGGAGAGCAGCGTCGTCATCGCCGCACGCCAGACCCAGACCGTGGGCGGAGGTGGCGGCGGTGACGCTCCCACCCAGGTCGGCGGTGGTGGCGGGGCAGGACCTTCCCCGACCGTCGTCGCGCGCCAGGAGGAGAGCGGCATCGTCGTTGTTCCTCGCCAGGACGAGAGCAGCATCGTCATCCTCCCGCGCCAGACTGGGGCCACGCGCCGGAGCGTTGCCTTTCCCACCGATGTCGCACGCTAAGAGGCAGATGCGGCTGGCGCTGTTGTCAAGAGGTGCCTTGGATGGAGGGGGGAAGGAAGGGGGAAGACAACGAGAAGAGCACGGAGGCGAGGGGAGAGATGAGAATGGAACAGATGCTGCGGGTTGGCAAGGATGGGTTAGACTGAGGGGGAAAGGGAAATAGAATAGATGTCAGGGATATCACGTCTTCCAACATCTCACACGGTTTGCAAGACATAGAACATTGCCTCATAGATCTAGACTTGTCGTGTCAATAGACTGTATTCGTGGCCTCATCATACGTACAAAGTGCCGGGTCCTACCAAGAAGATGCCCAGAAACGAGTGGAAAGCCCCCACAGAGGAATAGAACGAGTGTGCAGAAGGAAAATAGACCGTGATCAACCAGGTGAAAACGACCGTCATGGGGCACTGCCCCGAAGGAAAAATTGCACGTCTCGCGTACTCAGCACTGAAACCACATCAAGTGCAAATCCAGAGGAGGGGACATCATTCGCAAAGCTCATAAAACATCATGCGTACCGGGCCTCCATGGCCACTCCGTGTACCGGGCCCGCCCATGACGTGCCCCCGTCTCCTAAGACGCGCCCTGCTGTTTGGGGTTAACAGGACACCCGTCGGCCGTCGAGCCGATGCAGCACGTCACCTCGGCGGCCTGGCACTTGCCCTCCGAGTTGGCGTCATCGCGCGGCCACGTGAAGGCGGCGCCCTCGCAGGGGGCGAAGAAGCTCGTCGCCTCCAGCTTCTCCGAGTTGTCCGGGCGCAGCGGGTTGGCGCACGCGCCCTGGCCGTTGTCGGTGCCCGCGTCGCCCGAGCAGCTGCCCATGCCCCAGAGGTCGAGCGAGCAGCCCGACAGCACGGCCTTGTCGGCGTTGCAGGAGCAGGTAATCGGGACGGAGAAGCCGTTGCTGTTGCGTGGGGGCGGGTCTCGCTGTCAGTTGTTGTTTTCCCCCTTGTATTCTTTTGTGGGGGTTGATCGGCGATACTCACACGTAGGAGACATCAATGTCCACGCGGTAGCCAACATCGCCCCACGACATCAACGAACCCTCCAGCAGCGAGACGTCTCCGTTCATGGGGTACTTGTTCAAGTTCACGGCGACATTGCCCGCCCAGTCCTTTGGAGCGACGAGCGTGGCAGTCTGGCCCGGCTTCAGAGTACCTGTGCCCGTTCCGCCGGAGAGGGGACCAGGCACGCCCGCGTTGCCAACGTACGAGGTGCTCACTGGTTCGGACATCTTGTTAACGACAGTGATAGTCAGTTGGTTAGGCTCCGCGGTGACGCTGGCCTGTCGGGGTTTCTGGGCATGGTAGGCGACGAAGCTGTCCTGGCGCTGCTCTAGCGATGGAGGAGGGGTTTCCTTGGGGCCGCTTGGGAGGGCATTGGTGAGGGCAAGGAAGCCCATGAGGGAAAGGAGCGTGGTGTGCACAGCAAACATTTTGAATTTATTTCTGATATAGTGAAGGAGTGGAAATTTGCTCGCTAGGAACGTTAAAAGAGAAGGCCTGCTTTGGATCTCGAATTTTGGAGCTGAAGGAGGGACTGGAGATGAGCAGTAGTTTTATTTGAAAGAGAGACTGGTGTAAGGAGGTATTCTTGCTTTGTAGTACTCAGCGGACACAATGTGGTTTAAGAAGTCGTGAGATGGCACCACGTTTTCGACGTCGGCCGGCCTGCTGGGCCAGGGGGAAGGCCGCCATAATATCAACTGGATATCAGCAGGGCACCGCTATCCACTGAGTAAGCCCACGGCCGATTTTGTTGTCCATCTAGGATCCGCCAAGACCAAACAAACTGAAAGTTCAGCAAGCCGCGGTGAAGGGGGACGGCCAGGGGCCAGGGGAAAGAGTTGTAGTGTAAGCCACAGGAATAGTCCCAGGGCCATGGGCCAAGTGTCCGGGCGGACACTCGCGATAGACAACAAAAGTCTAGAACGCTGGGTGGGTTCAGCAGATGGAAGCCATACCGTCATCATTGGTGGGCCGACGACTTCGACGGCTAGGTGGTTGTTGGATATAGATTGCCCCCTGCTTGATGTCTCACATATGAGTAGGTCTCAATATCTCGAATCTCCAACGAGATGCAGCACGAGAATGTAAGAGAACGAACCCATATGCACGTCAGCTTGAACTGTGCCGAGACACTCCGAGCACGTGCAGCACATCCGCCATGCACGCCTTGCATGCACATACAGTACGGAGTACCGGTGCAGCCGGCCCATTCCGACGACCCACCCTCCGTCAGCAAGCCACATCTGGAATCTAGAGCCCCCAGAAGGAACCCGCGATGGCTCGAGTAGCCCAGGAACAGGCCCGCGGGGCCACCGCTCTCCGCAAATCAAAACTCAATCACACATGGAAGGGATACACAACCCTGAAACTGGGAGGATCAGCTAGGGTCCAGGTCAGCAACGCCCAGGGCTGTCTCTTGTCACACACGATCTCGACTTGTTCCGAAGGCAGTAAACATGGTGGGATAAGATTATTGGTATTCGACAATCGACTGGGTAATTGCACAATAAGCCCCAACGCCATACAATGCTCCAGCGGGACACAGAAAAGAATCGAATAGAGGATATCGCAGAATTCGTCAGCTCTTAGCCTTGGTGTGAGATACAAGTCGTCCGCCAAAGGTTTCTTCAGCTCGCGCCCAAAGTCTCGAGAGCGCGCCTCAGCTCGCGCACGGCTGTCGGCACATCCTCGAAGTTTAGAGCCGAGATAGCCCACTTTGCATGCTTCTGCGCCTGAGACATGGCCGCATCGTCAGCGGTAAACGAGAGCGGGGCCGCGTGGCCGAGCCTGGCTGGCACCGTTGGGGCCGCGCTCGAGTTGCCGAGGCTGGTTGGAGCGGGGACGACGGGCCGCGGGACAACGGCCGGAGGTGGAATGTTTCTCGGGGTTGGGTCTGCCGGTGGTGGGGAGAAGGTAGGTGGCGGGGCGACAGCTGCGGTCGAGGATGAACTCGGGGCAAAGGTCGGTGGGCCTGATGGGGCTGATGGTGCAGATGGTGGTGCGAAGGACGAGGCGGCCGGCGGTGGTGTCGGCGTCCATGTTTGAGAAGCTGAAGGGGCGCCGCCACCGGGTGTGTAGTTTGCTGGGTGGTTCGATGGGGGTGAAATAGGGGAGGGCAGGGTCGGCGGAGGGTCGAAGTAGCCGGGCGAGGCGGCAGAACCTCCCTCGTCACCATAGCCCGGCGCGCTTGGGAGTTTCAGCTCCCCATCGTCGGGCACAGAAGCGGGCGGGTCAGGGAGAACCGGAGTATGCGGCAAAGAGACCCCTGCAGAGTCCCTCTTGAGGTCTGAATCTGGCGCATCCTCCACCGTTGCAGCTCTCGGCACTTGATCTTGTCCCTGATCCTGGCCGTGCGATTGTTCCTGTTCCCGACCAGATGGGCTGCCGAGCGCTTGGACGTCGGGGTCGGTGGGATCGAGTGATGGCTGCTGCGGTGGCAGATCCTCCTTCTTTGGGTTTGTCTCGTTTGGGTCCTTGCCCTCTTTTATGGCCCTGGTGATGCGCGCAGCATTCCACTTGGCGTACTTGATCTTCTGTTGTGTCTCGGTGTCGGGTGGCCCCCAGATGTTGACGAGGTTGAAGAAGGTCAGGGCAGCGTCAAAGGTGCTAGCTGTCTGCTGGGTGACCTTGTTTGCCTTGATTACTCGCTCCGCCCTGTCCAATGTCTCCTGCGCAAACTGCTCGATGTATGCCTGGGCGGTGGCGTCGTCCATGATGGCGTCCTCGTTCGCGTATTCGTTCTTGGTCTAGAATGAGCTCTGCTGTCAGCCCGCGCTCCTCGCCGTTGCATGGGGAGGACGAGGTTATCATCACCAGACACGCACCTGTTCCAGCTTGTCCATCAGGTTTGTTGTGTAACTGAGAGTCTCTGCATCGGCGCTGTGCAGGTTCCTCGCCAGGATCTGGTTGACCACCCAGTACTCGCCTGCCAACGGTCAGCTGTGTTGCTCTCGATACCGTATGGAGTGCCAGCGAAGCTGCGCAAGGGGGAAGGCATACACCAATACGCAATAATGGGCTTGACGGTGGACAGCTGAGTAGCCCTGGTGGCCGTCTTGTAGAGGTTGATGTCGGCCTGCTTGAGGGCCTGCGGTATTTCGTCTGCCATGGCTGGTGATGGCTTCTTCTTTTGCGCCTCGATACGGGGATAACGGTGTGGCTTGTTTGATGGCGACCGATGCACTGGACCAAGTCTATCACTATCAAATATTCCAGCTGTGGTGTCTATCAGAGTCGAGCAGTGGTAGTGAGGAGGAGAACAGCGTGTGCCTGGAAGCTTGTGACTGTGTTTTGTGACGGCAGAACGGGCAGCTGTGCTTTGGACTGGCTTGGCGGATAGATACCTACCTAGGTAGGTACGTAACGTAATACGGGTAGATGATCGTCCTGGCCCCTCCTGCAACGGGGAGTCTGGGAGTCTAGCCTAACATTTCTAGAGCAGAAGTACCCTGGTCACCCTTCTCTACTCGTCTGCACGTACTTGTAACTGATCAAGCTCGTGCCACAGATGAGTTCAGAGGCAGGTGTGGCTGAAGCTGTCCAAGACCCCAGTGTGGCATCTGAATTAATTACCCCGGATTTCTGATGTTGCTACCGTCGCTTCTAGAAGCCTTCGCCGTCTCCTCACCACACCCATTCCCCCTCCCTTTTGCCCACCCCCTCGTATAAGTCGCCCTGCAATTAGGATTTCCTCCACCGTGGCCTTTTCGAAAATAGGCAAGACACTCAACGTGACACCTTGCACTTTCACTTCACTTAAAGGTGGCAGCACCACATCGCCTGTTGCGCTTCACACGAGGCAACCGGCTTCTCATCCAAATTTCGTGTTGCCTCCCAGCTCCACTCCCACCAGGACATGCCTCTCCTTGAACTTTGAAGTCTAATCAGCACATCGAGAGGCACTTCGAACTAATCGAATTGATTACACACCATAAAGTCAGTTGGCTTGGATCTGCTCTCCAAACCCTCTGCCCCGCCCTGTTCGAGCTCCACGGACGAGTCAACGTCTAGCAATCCAACATGCATCACCCCACTCTCTCGACCGCAGCCGTCGCCCTCCTGGCTGCCCTGCCTGCTGCCAATGCCGGCCTCTATCCCAAGAGCTCTGCCGTGCTCTCGATCGATGCAAAGAACTACGACAACTTGATCGCCAAATCCAACCACACATCCGTAAAGCTCCCTTCCACTCCATCCGAGGCCTAGACCCAGACCTAGCTAGCTCATAGCCTCCCACATCGTATGCTCCTAGATCCACCCCTTAGCTAACTCGTCGTCCCTACAGATCGTCGAGTTCTACGCCCCCTGGTGCGGCCACTGCAAGAACCTCCAGCCCGCCTACGAGAAGGCCGCCAAGAACCTCGCCGGCCTCGCCAAGGTCGCCGCCGTCGACTGCGACGATGACGCCAACAAGCCCTTCTGCGGCACCATGGGTGTCCAGGGCTTCCCGACCTTGAAGATCGTGCGACCCGGCGCCAAGAAGGGCAAGCCCGTCGTCGAGGACTACCAGGGCCCCCGTACCGCAAAGGGCATCGTGGACGCCGTCGTGGACAAGATCAACAACCACGTCCAGCGCGTCTCCGACAAGGAGATCGACACCTTCTTGTCCACCAAGAACGAGTCCGCCAAGGCCATCCTGTTTACGGAGAAGGGCACTACGAGCGCGCTCCTGAAGAGCCTCGCCATCGATTTCCTCGACGTCATCACCGTGGGACAGGTCCGCAACACACAGAAGAAGGCAGTCGAATTGTTTGGCATTGAGAAGTATCCTACCCTGGTTCTCCTCCCGGGCGGCGACAAGGACAGCATCGTGTACGACGGCGAGCTCAAGAAGGAGGCTATGGTCAAGTTCCTATCCCAGGCCGCTTCTCCCAACCCAGACCCCGCGCCCAAGAAGAGCAAGACGAAGTCCTCCACCCCAAAGAAGCCAGCCAAAGCTGCAGAGGCGGAGCCCGAGACGGAGCCCTCCGCCGAGGCAGACGAGAAGATCACCGAGCCGGTAGGCGACGAGAACATCCAGAAGCCGGTCGTGTTCGAGGGTCCCCTCCCGATCCCCATCATCAACTCAGCCGAGAAGCTGGCGTCGAACTGCCTCAGCCCCAAGTCACACACCTGTGTCCTGGCCTTCGTCCCCAAGGAGAACCGCGGTGAGCCAGCCGACAAGGCCCTAGCTGCCCTTGCACAGCTCGCCCACAAGCACGCCCAGAGCAAGCGCCACCTGTTCCCCATGTACGAGGTTCACACCGACGACGCACACTCGAAGGACGTCCTCAAGGCCCTCGAGCTGTCGGGAGAGGTCCAGGTCCTGGCCGTCAACGCGCGTCGGGGCTGGTGGAGGCTATACGAGGGCAAGGACTTTGGCCACGAGAGCATCGAGAGCTGGGTCGACCAGATCCGTATGAGCGAGGGTGTCAAGCGGAAGCTGCCCGAGGGCATCGTCGCTGCTGCGGCCGAGGAGACGGAGGCTTCTTCCGAGGCCATCCCGGAGCCTTCCCCGGAACCCACGCCTGAGGCCACCGTCGGCGAGTCTGCTGAGAGCAGCGCCACCACTGCGCCAGAGGTTACGCCCGAGGCGGAGAAGATCTCGGAGAGCAACACGGAAGAGGAGACGTCGTGGAAGGGTGCGGACCCTACTATTCAGGAGGAAACTGCCGAGGAGAAGCCGACCGAGTCCGCTCATGACGAGCTTTGAGAAGGCCCTTATCACTGAGGAGTGAATGTAATGTTAGCCGGCGTCTTGGTTTGGGATCGATCCTTTGTTTTATATTAAAACCCGATTGGCGAAATGCCTTGTGGCCTGAAGAGATGAATGAGACGGTATTTCAAATTGAGACGGAATCGGAAGTTTCTCTTACCTCACATCCAGTCCATGCTTTCTGGGGGTATCATGACTTAGCATTGCAAACAACCGTCCATCGTAACACGAAAACCACCCGCAGACATTCCTTAAGCCTTGCCTGTTCCTTTCACTCAGCACAATCACCCATCGATCTCCATTTCCTCCACTCCAACGCCCTTCTCCACCGCTCCCTCGCGTATCATCCTCGCGCCCCGCTCCCGCACGCACGCGTCCAGGATCTGCCGCACCTGCTTGCACCCGTCCACACCAACGGCCAGCATGCCCTCCAGCCGCGAGACCTGCACGCGGCTCTCGCACACCAGCACGGCGACGCGGTCGCCCGTCCCGCCCAGCGTCGCGACCGTCAGGCTGGGCAGCTCCTGCTCCTCCTGGTGGTTGAGGTCCAGCAGCGGGTCGGCGCCCTCGTCGCCGGCCGCGTGCGTCGAGGTGCTCCCCGCCGTGCAGGCGGCGACGTAGTCGGTCATGGGGATGCCCGCGTCCACGGCGGCGAGGGCGCAGGCGTTTATCAGGGCCGCGAGGAGGGAGCCGTCCTGCGACAGGACGTGCAGGGAGAAGGTTATCGTGCTGTGGGGGTAGAGGTGCGTGTGGAGGGTCGAGGAGAGGGCGTGCGAGAGGGTCGACTGCATCTCTGAGATCCGTCTGTTCGGGGTGTTGCGCCATGTTAGCCTTGTCTCCGATGGGTTCTCAATCCTTCGTTGTGCTCCTCTTCCTGGGACGGTGCCCCGTTGCATGTGGTGGTAATAACGATAGTACGTACTTGTCGCCTCGTCCCCTCCGTTTCCGGTCCACGCTGCTGAAGCCCGCGATCACTATGCTCACGGCCACCTCGGCCTCCTTGTCCTGTTCGGACCGCTGTCCACCACCACCACCGCCTCCCCCTGCGCGCCGCGCGGATTGCTGGTCAGTGGGGCCCGTGACGACGCACATGACCTTGGTGTTGCCCATCTCGAGGTAGCTGGACCCGTCGGCGGCGGCCTGCGTGCGGATCTGGGCGTGGCACCGGCGCAGCTCGTTCCATCGCCGGCCGTCCACGCGCAGCAAGGCGAGCGAGTAGGAGGATGTGTCGAGGGGCATTGCGCTGGTGTTGGTGGTTTGTAAGGTCGGTACAGGTTGATGGGGGCTACCCGAGGGGTTTCGGATGGATCGGTGAGGTCTCTTGGGTGCGTGGGCGGTGGTCTTTATGGGAGGAATGTGGGTTGTTGGGGGATGCTGGTGTGCAAATGGCAGTATCGCGGGCACTGAGAACGGCTGAAGCTCTCGAAGCTTGATGGAAATTTTGGTGGGGCTGTTTTGGGTGCAGGGGACCCCCGCCTCAGCAGGGTCAGGGATCTGCTCTCTTATATCATCGACATGACGTGGGGAAACATTGAAGAGGTCATGATGGTGTCCGACTCTTCTTCTCAACATCATCTTGTGATACCCTTTATTCTCTCATGCTTTCTAAGGTATTTCCTCTACGAAGCTTTTCTCAAACCCGAAAATTCACACTTCCCAAAATGCCCAACCCAGTCGACACCAGCTTAGAACCTCACACCTCGGGCCTGGCCGCCAAATTCGCCGCCGCCCACTCAGCAGAGCACCCCCTCAAGCTGTACGGTGGTTGGTTCTGCCCCTTTGTGCAGCGGTCCTGGATCGTGCTCCACGAGAAGAAGATCCCCCACCAATACATAGAAATCAACCCCTATCACAAAGCGCCAGAGTTTCTGGCCCTCAACCCGCGCGGCCTCGTCCCCACCCTCGGCGTGCCAGTCGGCAGGGGTGGCAAGGAGCAGAAGCCGCTGTACGAGAGCCTGGTCCTCTGCGAGTACCTGGACGAGGCCCACGCGGAAGAAAGCAGGTTCGGCCACAGGCTGCTCCCCGAGGATGCATATGAGAGGGCGAGGTGTCGGCTTTGGATCGACCACATCAGCACCAAGATCATCCCGGGATTCTACAAGTTCCTCCAGCACACGCCGGACAAGGCGTACAGTATCGAAGATGCGAGGGGTGAGTTCCTGGGCAACATCAAGACTCTGGTGCAGCAAATGGACGGCAGTGGACCGTGGTTTCTCGGGGAGCGTTTTAGCCTCGTCGACGTCATGCTTGCGCCCTGGGCCAAGAGGCTGTTCTTGATTGATCACTACAAGCCTGGTGGTGTTGGCATTGATGAGGCAAGAGCCAAGGACGAAGAAATCTGGAACAGGTGGCAGAAGTGGTTTGACGCAATCACCTCCAGGCAGAGTGTCAAGGAGACGTGGAGTGATGATGAGCAGTACATTGAGGCCTACAAGCGGTATGCTGAGGACACGACTGGGTCGATGGTCGGACAGGCCACGCGGAAGGGGGAACGATTACCTTGAAGACGTGAACAAGAATACTGAAGTGCAAGTTCAACCGGGTCAGCACTAACGTACGGCACCATAGTAACATGCTCCTCACCATCATACCTAGGTATGGTGACAGATAATCTGGATTCATCGTGAACTCAAAAACGACTAAAGGTTATTTGAGCTGACACTTTATTCTGCTTCGTTCAATTCCGAATTCAAACCTCACGTATATGAACATCCTCGGATTCAATGCACATTGGAAAGAGGGTTCATGTTATGGCTGTGGAGTGATACCAAACACAATTGTTCTGTTCAGTGGAAGTATTCCGTGATTGATCTGACAGTTCTACCGATGAGTTTTTTGTTGGACGGAAACTATCGAGTTCGTCGTTATCGGGGACCGCATGAGGCAAACTTGCTGCCAGATCCAGAGAGAGTGTGTCACAAAGCACTTCTATTTCTTACTTGTAAGGTCTATTTGAAGCCGCCAACAGCTACTTTCAGGAGTAGTACCTTTCTTCAGACAATTCCATCCTGAAACCCAACGGTCATGTTCGATTCTCAGTTACTTCCACTGGTTAAATCCACCCCATGGAGAGAATATGTTATCTTGCGCTCATTCTAGGGACTGTTATGTTGAAGTGCATTGTAGTTAGCCAAGGCCTTTATTGAATGTTCGGCAAAACCATCGCTCAAAACCTAGAAAAGTCCAATGTAATGAGAGTTTATAGACCAATCAAATCAATCCAAGTACACAGCCGAGCGCCCTGCTGTGTCATAGAGACTGGCCGGTCAACAGCCCCTTGGGTTCAACCCAACAGTAGCTCGAGTCTGGCCTTGTGTAGGATGGATGTCAACAGTGCAACGATGTCATAACTAATATGATTTGAACTATCCAACGTTACTCATGTATGGCCCGGTTCCGAAGAACCTCCGAGCATTAACCTTTCACCGAAGTCAGATAATCCCAGCAGTGGCCATTCAGCTGTGACACTGATACCTAGGTGACTCTAGACGGCAACGTCACTTGCTCGGCCTGGCGTACATGCCAGCGCCAAATGAAAATTTGTCTTGTGAACTAAAGGCTCAAAACTGCCACTCACTCTTCATTGGTGTAACCTCCATTTCGTCAACAACTGAAGTCTTTGGAATTCTTGAGCCCGTCATGAAGGAGCCGACCCACTCTCACAGCCACGCACGTGCAACCGCTGTTGGCATATACTCTCAAGAACAGTATATTGTCACAACAAAATACCAGCCGTTGGAAGAGGTTTTACATCGCGTGAATCGTGCAGGCTGCAGATTTGTACTTACTCACTGGTCGGGTGATTGCTCGGGACCTAGTGAATCATGAGTTCTTCCCCTATAAAAATCTGCCAAACTTTCGCCCTTCGACTCCCATCTGTCGATCTCCCTATCATACACACAATCGCAAAGAACATATCGACCACAAAAATCAAGCATCAAAAGTTTCAAACAACAAGTTCCAAACAACATCCAAAGACCACTCTGATCATCAGATCCGTCATCAAGATGCGCGCTACCACTGGGACTACGCACGTTGTCTGCAGGGAGACCTGCAAGGCATGCGGCAAGCCGTACAAGGACTGCACATGCGCGTGGGGAAATTAGAAAAGCTCAGAGGCCCGGGTAGTCGGATTCATCTAGGTGCGCTCAGCGTCCCGGACTTGGAAGACGACCGGGTTTGCTTCACTGTTGGAATACAATGAGGTCTTCCTCACAAACTCTGTAGACCACAAATCAATCAAGTTTCAGTTTTAAACCTATATTGCTGTATGCTATGTGAACGATTTCGGCGTTGAATATCAGTCTGATCTCATGATGTGCGACCGAGGTCGTAAGTAGACTTATACATATGCCGGTACCCACTTCCGGAACCACCCAAGATACATCCCAACTCCCAAACAGCCCAGGGATGTTTCTAATCCCCGTATCTGCTTCCAGATTTACAAGAGCATCGTCTGACTTTAATAGTATAGTAACAGGAAAAGCTATGCTATAGAGCAAACCCTACCCTGCTCGGTCCAGTCGACCGATAGAGTCCCTGTCCCTGCCTCGGTGTCCCCGGCACGGCCCCGACTCACAACCCCCACAACGGCGCCCACGATCCACCCACGATACCCACAACCAGCAAATTTCTTCTTCAACACCGCCTCCAGGCCTGAGACCATCACAGGGCGTCTAGCTCAAATGGTAGAGCGCGCGCTTAGCATCAATCTTCTCTTCTGAGATGAGTTATCAACATGCGCGAGGTACACGGTTCGATCCCGTGGTCGTCCATTTTGCCTAGATATCACCATCCCCGAGCGAGCAATGCAGCTTATCGAGGGTGGGATCACTTTTGCTCATCGTGATACTGTCCTGGGAAGCTCAGATGAAGCTAGATCTCCGCTCATCCAACGGGCAAGGCATCATTTTTGTGCCTTTCCACCGTCGTACATGAGGCTCTTTTAAGCTTAGGCTTGGGAGCCCGTTGAATTTCAAATTATCGTAACCTGTCCTCGGAACACCCACCGAGTCGGTTGCCTTCGAGGTATGCGATTCGTCCTAAGAAACATGCAGATTCGAACACTGGATCTCGAACCTAGATTTTTAGCTTTGGGGGACCCCTTGAGCACGGCGGCCAGCGCGGCCGGGTTCATCGTGCTATTAATACCCTGCAGCCCAGGGCAGGGTATGCATAAACCGGGCAAACGTTTTCCTGTTTGGAGGCTTGGTGCGGCTGGGCATTCTATGAGAAGCTTCCTCGCTTCTTGGTCCTGCATCTTGGTGCATCTAATCAGGATCATCACCGACGACTTGAAACCAGATAAGAGCCTGCTGCGATTGGTCTCGTTCGTTGCCAGGGCACCTTTGACGCCTTCGACGTGCTGCCCCAATCTGGTAACCTGCAGATGGATCTCAAACATCAGTGGCTGGTGTCAGATAATGATGTACGGGAGATCCTCCTATAGGGCTTGACAAGTCGACCTATAACTGGCTGTCCTATACGAGCTAGCTGCAATAGTACTGTCTCCTGTCAGCCTGTCAGTGTTCGAGATCTCCCTCTTGCGGGAGGGAATCCTATAGGGAGAGTTCTGGCAACCACATCACGCGCTAACGTTTGAGCTGCCCGCGGGCCACGGCCTGCATTCGTATATGTTACAGGTAGATCTCCCCGTAGCGTCGCCGCCAGGGCCGTTGCGCGGTCCAGGATTGGGCGCCCGCCCTTGCCCCCTCCTTAACCCCGGGGCCCCGGGATGGCGCACCCTGCCCACCCGCATAAATTGCCCGAGAGAAACGTGGGCATCCGTGTTGCCGGCTGGGTGTCAGATAGAGTTGCGAGATTTGCAACCGCCGCCCACGCAATCACGCAGCAGCAAAACACCTATGGCTATTATCTGCTGCACACCTCTTCCCCCCACCGGTACGAGGGGGGCGGCGACGGGTCTTATAAGGGCCGCGATGATAATGAAGCTTCACTGGCCGTGTCACCGTCGCATCTCCGTGCGAGAAAGAGGTGGTTGGATGGCCGGTGCGCGTCACGCAAATTCTTTATAGTTTGGGACACCGAGCGATATGCACCGGCGGCACCGGCCAAGCACTGGCTGCGCGTCAGGTTCCTTGCGGCAGCCACGTCTGAGAGCGCCCTCCGCAGGCCTTGCATTGACGCAACACCGCTTGCGTAGTACGTACTGATAACGAGCAGCAAGCGGCGAAAACGGGCAATTAAGCTCCAAAACCCTGCGAGTAGTGTGCAGGTTGCGGATCAGCAAACTGGGGGGATGGCGCGCCTTCCAGATGCAGACTCTTTCTTTGCATGACTGGACGGACACCTGTTCCCTCTTATCTGGGCTACGGCCCCGGCCGCCGGGCAGGCGCGAGAGAGTGTCTTCCGTCTCGGATTGTTCTCTTGCCTTTCCCCAGGTTGCATTGCGGAAGTGCGATGGGATCGGATCCTACACTACACACTCGACGTTGCATGGATCGGCTAAGACGGCTTGACGTTTCCCAATTCCAACCCCCTGACAGTACATCGCTCGATCTCGACGTTCTTGTTAAACAATAGGTGCTGCCCGCCCCCACAGGCCATCAGATAATCCGTCTGACTCTCTTCCTTGGCTCTTGCACAGCCCTCGTTTAATCATAGTCAATGTCGTTATAATCTTCATTTTTTCTCTTGTCCCAAGACGCCCAGTCCCGCCTACGAAGGGGGCTTCCTCCGTCATGAGTACCGGGAATGCGACACTGGATGCAGTGGGCGCCGCTTCCGGGGCAGCGACCGTGGAGCTGGCGGTCGAATGGATCGCATATCTCGTCATAATAATAGTGATCACGGCCTTGCGCACCTACGCGCGGGCGAGCATCCCCGGCAGGAGTGGATTCGGCTGGGACGACTACCTTGTCTGGATCGCGGTGGTTAGTCTTGCTCTTTTCTGCTCTGCACTGATTGGGTACCGGCATGTGGCCTTCAATTTTGCTGACAGCATACAGGTCTGGTATGTTATCCTCACCGCTGAGGTCTATGTGATTGGCGTCACGGCTGTTGGCATTGCAAACGACTCCATGACGAACGAGTACCGTGCTAGGCTTGCCAACGATGGCCCCGGGAGCCAGGAGTTTGGGCTTCGAGTCTTGGGATCCAAGGTGCAGCTAGCTGCGTGGATATCGTACTCGCTAGTCTTGTGGCTATTGAAAGGATCTCTCCTCTGTTTCTTCGTGGTCCGGCTCACTGTAAGCTGCCCCAACATCCTTCACTTGTCTTGCTGGTTTGCAGCAAATTTTGCACTCAGTCGAGAAACTAACTCGTTGCAGGAGGGCATCACCGGAGCAAGGAGGAGAGCATGGGCTGGTACAATTCTTCTAATTGTTACCTGGGTGTCTATCGTTGTAACAGTGCTCGCAAGTTGTCGACCACTCAACAAGATGTGGCAAATATTTCCTGATCCTGGGCCAATTTGCTACGCTGGCGTCTCACCGATTCTGATTGGTGTCACACTTGCTGGCAATATTTTGACGGATATCTACCTGATTTCGATACCGGTTCCCGCGCTGCTGCGAGCCTCACTTGGCAGAGTACAGAAGATCTCCCTCGTCAGCCTCTTCAGCTGTAGCAGTCTCATCACAGCTATGGCGATCGTGAGAGTTGTTGTTATTGTCGTGGTAAGTGGTATTCTGGAATTACCCGGAGTGTTTTGTCGCTGACACGCCCCAGAACTCTAACAGCAACGGCGACGGCGCGTGGGCCCTAAGAGAGTGCTTTGTGGGCATGGTCACCACCAATTTGGCACCTATAATTCCGCTGTTCAGAAAATGGCTCTCGCCATGGCTGGGACGACTCGAATCCAGCTCCGACGGCAATACGAATCACACCGGAGTAGCGAGCAGCCGCACGATGAAATCCAGGAACCGAGACCCCAGAAGCCCGGGACTCAAGCTGAAGACGCCCGGGCGCCATCACAGCTCCGACAGCTCGGAGCACATCATCGATGTCGAGATGCAATCTTACAATAGTCCAAACGAGCGCAATGCATCGTCCGACCCGATTGTGGATGGCAAACAGGCGGGAAAGTCGTACAGTGGGAATGGGAGTGACAGCCCAACACTAATCATCCAGAGGAACGGCGAGATGCAGGCTTCGGCAGAGGGTGCGAACGAGGCGACATTTTACAGGAATGGACGTATCCGGGATCGAGACAGGTCGATACGATAAAGTGATTCCACGAATTAACGAAATATTATAATTTATGGTTTGAGTGTAAGCACCAAGCGTTGCAATGAATTTTTCAGTCCATCTTGGGCTCCAGATTAAGGTCCACCGAACGAAAGCGGGCTGGGTTCAGGTTCACGCTCAGACGCTCCAGCGCGCAGCTGCAGAACGACGTCGCGCCGTGAGTCAACAAAGTGCAAGGAATGCGGTCAGGCTGACATGATCGAGTCGGGTATTAAAGTGCGGGAAAACCGAAACGCATGAGCAACAGGTTAAATCCGTCCCGCATTGCGCGTACTTACGCGTATTTTCGAAAAGTTTAATCCGACTCCGAGTTTTGGCAGTGCCTCCGTGCGCGCCGCCCTCCACCTTTCCGGGACAAGGTCTTAACGGCGAGATCTCCGAGGCCCGAGGTGACGGCCGGCCCCTTTTTTTCTCAGGCCTTCTTAAGCACCCGGGACCCATGTACTCGGGGTGCGGATGGAATGGCTTGTCCATGTTTTCGTCATCTTATCAATCTGATCAGTAGTCGCTAGTGTCACCGTACATCGGCCCTGCATTTCGTTATGAGACAGGTCGCTTGACTATTTAAGACATCGCTTTTGTTCCTTGCCCTTGGCATCTTTGCATCGTATCTCCTAGGCTTCTTTATAGATATCAGATCTCCAAACATGGCTTCCGGTCTTAGAAATGTCGTCGTTGTTGGTGGATCATATGTTGGAATTGTAAGGGAGCGAGCCTGGCAGACCCACCACGCGTGCTGTTGTGCACGATGAGAGACCCTTGATCACTAACAAGAACATCGAGATAGAACGCGGCCAAGGAACTCGCCAACGTGCTGCCTGCAACGCATCGCGTAAGTGCAATTCCGCCCGTAACGGCGCTCATGAGTTCCAATTTACTAAACAGGCATGCCATAGGTACTCCTCATCGACCCTCACAGCCACTTCAATCACCTCTTCGCTTTTGTAAGTTGACTCTCTGTTCCCGTCGCGCGTTACCGTTCCGGAACCGGAGCGGGCCCGACGCGAGCTCTCCCTGCTTACGAAGCAACCCACGACGGGAACTCTTTGAGATGGCATTGACGCAGTCTTTCACTCTCCCTACCGTTTCACTACAACAGGATAATTCTATCTTGCCCCACTGTACAGTGATGCTAACAAATACAAGCCACGATTCGCTATCCTACCAGACTATGAGCACAAGGCCTTCATCCCATACTCGGGCCTCTTCAATGCAGCACCAAATAAAGACCTGCACGAAATTGTGCAAGCCAAAGTCGTATCGCTCAAGTCCAAGGTGTTAACTCTAGACCGAGAATGGAAGGGCTCAAAGCAGCTCTCATTCGAATATCTCGTCGCCGCAACAGGCACACGCCTCGCCCCGCCTGGCTCAATGCCTGAGGATGAGAAGCTGCCGGGGGTCGAGTATCTAAAGAAGTACAACCAAGGCATCAAGAACTCCAAGTCGGTCATCCTCATCGGGGGCGGCGCTGTCGGCGTGCAGATGGCCTGCGACCTCAAGGAGATCTACCCGGAAAAGGAGGTCACGCTGGTGCACTCGCGGGAGCACATCATGCCAGTCTACCACGAGAAGCTGAGCGACATGATCAAGGAGAGGTTCGCGGAGCTGGGCGTCAAGTTCGTCGGCGGCTCGCGGGTCAGCATCCCGGCCGGGGGATACCCCCTCGGCGGGACGGGCGAGCCCATCACCGTGAGCCTCCAGGACGGGCGGGCCCTCACGGCCGACTTTGTCGTCCAGGCGACCGGGCAGATCCCCAACACGCAGTTCTTGAAGGACCTGACGCCGTCGTCGAATGATTCGCTCATCAACCCCAAGAACGGGTTCATACGCGTCAAGCCGACGCTGCAGTTCCAGGACCAGGCGTACCCTTACCTCTTTGCCCTCGGGGACGTTGCTGATTCCGGGGCACACAAGGCCGCCCGTCCCGGGTTCGCGCAGGCGCAGGCTGTGGCGAAGAATATCCAGGCCATGGTCGAGGGCAGGCAGCCTAGCGAGGAGATTGTGGTTGGCCCGGCTGGGATTCACTTGACTCTGGGATTGGTAGGTCCCAATGAAGAAACCCTGGTAATTGTTTGCAGCGACTGACAGATTGTGGCACAGACAAAGAACACCATCTTCAGAAACCCAGATCCCAAGGCTGGAGACCCCGAACCCTTCATCAACCTGAAGGATGACGGCAGTGCCGACATGAATATCGATGCTGTCTGGGAGAGGCGTGGCGTTAAAGTGACGGATCCAAGAGACTATCATTTGTAGAAGGCATGCTTGCTTCAGCGACCATTATACGCGTATGCTCCGAACGGCCATCGTATAGATAGGTAGACTCATCATCTGTGAGCCGCGCTCTGCTTCTGACTTCATGACAAGACCTTGATTAGTGAGGTAGTAGGCATCCGATTAAAGTGCAGCTCAAGCTTGGATAGTCTAATGAGAAGTCTAAGACCATGTCACGTAGAATTCATGCCGTTCGTCCGTGACTAGTCCTCTTGGAGCAACACTTCCAGCCACCTTTGACGATATCTCCTGAGATGGAAATATCACAAATGTCGGCTTACGTTCCCCCTTTAGCTCAATGATCCGCATACCAATTTTGCATCAGAAGCTTAGGGATAGACCTTGATTCTTTGTAAGCTCGGGTGTTCGGTGCAATGCGCTACGGTACATGGCCAGCATCGAGACTTACAGGCTTTCAATTTTTTGTCGCAGGTCCGCACAAAGTTTGCGGTGGAAATCGGTTCTAGACAAGTAAATCTTGGGGTCTCAACCATGCAGGTTCTTGATTTATGTCTATCATCAAGGTCACGGGTCTGAAACCATGAAGGGGTAATATATATAATTGAACCAACAGGGCTGAACAAATTGGGCCCATTGACTTGGTCTATAGAATCGATCTTGCTCTGACTACAATACACGAACCCAGCAGATAGATGCCCTGCTCAGAAGTGCAGGGCCCCCACTACTATTGTAATCTCGGTAGCCAGAGCGCAGACCTGCAGTGAAGCGTTCTATATCTAAAATCATTGTTGAAAATCTTACTCGTTCTCCTGGACATCGATGACGGTCGACTTGAACTTCCTGGCCGGGACCTTGCGGCTGAACAGGATGTCGAGCTCACGGTACGAGCGGTCCTTGAGCTCGGGCAGGAAGAAGAAGGCCATGACCCAGCACACGCAGGCGGTGCCGCCCCAGACGAAGCCGCACTTGCCCGCGACGTTCCAGCCCGTCGGGTTGAGCAGCTGCGAGGCGAGGTAGATCATGGGGATCTCGGTGACGTAGTAGGCGGCGCGGCCGACGCCGGTGCTGAGGGCGCGGAGCCGCACCGCCGACGTCTCGGCGATGATGGAGTAGGTGATGGGCCCCAGGGACCCGGCGTAGACGAAGGAGATGAAGATGCCGAAGCAGGCCTGGGCGTAGTTGGTCGCCGTGTTCTGCGCGATCGAGGCGCAGATGCCGAGGACCATGAGGAAGGTGATGTTGATGCCCGTGCCCCAGAGGTAGATGGTGCGGCGGCCGAACCAGGCGGTGACGAACCAGGAGCCGATGTTTGCGACAAATTGGAGGCACGAGTTGATCAGGCCCAGCTGGAAGGAGAAGTTGGTCGACATGCCGGCCTCTGAGGTGAGAGTCAGTCATCTGAGCTTGAGAGATGTGAGGTCTGAGGACAAGGGGTGGGCGGGGGAGAACATACGCTCGAAGAAGAAAGTGGCCTGGTTGGCGATCAGGTTGCCGGCAAAGTTCTGTGACGTGTAGATCAAGCAGGTAATGATTGTCCGCCTCAGGTCGGTGCCCTTGACGAGGTCGAGCAGGGTAGGGTCACCGCCCTTCTTGGCCTCGATTTCTACTGTTCGCTCGATCATGGCAAGCTCATTCTGAGCATTTATTCTAGACTTGCGACCGAGACGCTCGATCGAGCGCAGGGCTTCCTTCTTGCGCCCGCGGCGGACGAGCCAATATGGAGATTCGGGGGCGAAGAAGATAATGACCAAAAGGGGAGTCTGCACGTGTCAGCTGTTGGAAATTCCGGGAGAAAATTTGTCTCTGTCTGCGAGCAGGGCTTGGACTTACTGGGAAGATCCATTGCAAGGCAAGAGGGATTCGCCAGGACCACTCGTCGTTCCTTTGGTTGAGGGCGTACGTTGCGCCGCCGACAATGATGCTACCAATGGACCAACTCATCTGAAGAGTAGCCGTGCATGCACCGCGAAGCGATAATGGCACGATCTCACTGGCGTAGGCAGGGGAGTTGGCAATGAAGAACCCCCAAGGGATGCCTTCGAAGGCTTGCCCAATCACGAGAACTTCAAGTGAGTTGGCCTAGATGGATCAGGTCAGGCGCCAATCCAATAGCCAGCAACTGCACCAACCGGAGAAAACTCACGAAGAAGGAGATGAAGATTGTGGCGTTCATAAGCACCAGCGCCAAGAGTGTAGTCCAGCGGTAGCCGATCCGGTTGGTGATCGGACCGGCCAGCAAGACCCCCACAAACGCACCACATTGACCGGCCTGGAAGAGGGAACTCTGCCATTTGGTCTCGATGGACTTGTCAAGAGAACCTGCAACCGCGACACCGTATCTTTCCTTGAAGGCGGGAAGGGCGACGAAGTTGCCGTTGAGGAACATATCGAAGGACTCCATGACCTGTACAGAAAAGATAGCGCGTCAGCCAAGATTCCTCCCGCAGGTACAAGCTCTTCTGGGCATCGGACGAGCCTCTTGGCAGGGGACCAGCGGACACTTACAATGGTGAAGCACATGATAAAAGCCCAGAAACAAGCCCATGGGTATGTCTGGACAGCCTCCCACACGCCCATCTCGTGCTCGCGGTTCTCGCCGTCAAACGCCTCGTGCATCAGGTCCGGGTTGACCAGGACATCCGAGTGGCCGACGTCCTTCTCCTTGAGGTCCTCGTGGTGGTCGACATGTTCGCTCTGGCTCGACGACTCCTTGGCCGGCTCGATGTTGCCTTGAGTCGACATGTTTACGATGTGCGTACGGTTTGTCGACGCCAACGTGGTGTATGGGGGGAAAGGGAAAGGCAAGGCCAAGAAGACTGGGCGATGGCCAGGACTGGGAGGGAAATGGGTGAGCGAACCCTCACATTAACTAGACCATGGCGCCTCGAGGAGATTGCCTCACGATTACACCGTGGGAGCGTCACCCACTCCCCTCAGCGGCCTTGTTTCGCCGCAGCAGCCGAGATCCATGTGAGCAGGGCGTCGTATCCGCAACGGTGTCTTGCAATTTGTGCGGCTAACACGAGTCTGCCTTTTGATGGAGTCATCCCCGGCCGGCCCCAGCTTTGCGAGGCAGGTTGCCCCCACAGAGCTTGGGGTAAAATACGGAGAACCCGGGGGCCTGTCCCTACTGGGCCATCAACCCCCCATAAAGCCCAATCTTACAGAGTAGCATCCTGGCCCGTCGAAGCTCGGACAGTGCCGCTGGGCCGCAGACGAGCCGAGAAGCCACATTTTTTTCCCAGGGCATCTGGCGTGCACACCTCACGTATACGCGACGAAACAGCCGCCTCCTTCGAGACCCGACACCATTGTCGCCTATAGCTGGCTCGCAGGTAGTTCAACACCCGCCGCGCTGCTCTGGGGAACAGAACAGTAACCGACACGACTCTTCACCGACAACAGATGATAAAAGGACTCATGACTTGGCACCGGGGTCAGGGGAGGGAACTTTTAGAGGGGGCGACTGGCAGGGACGGCCCCCCTCGCCGCTGTGGAGGCCAGTACCACCATGCCCAGGCCTATCACAGGCAAGTAAAAAGACCCGTCGCTCTGGTTCTCAGCAACAGAGCGAATCAGCAAGGCCTATTTCGAGTTTGACAATGACCATGCACCGTCAGCTGGCTGCAAGGCGACGCGATCCTGCGCGGGAATACCACTCACCCTCCTTCCTCTTTGGGTGCAGCCTCAAAGGACAGGGGTTCTATGTAAAAAGACCAAACAAACCGGGCCGACTCCATAGTTTCGGAGATGCTCGTGTGACCCTATGCTATGTACAGTGCGCAGCAGGATATATGTCAGTATATACATCAAAATCAGGACGCGGCCTCTTTGTTCAAGCCGAGATGCAGGATCACGTCTCTCAAGTAAGCTGTGAAGCGATCTTGAGGCGGATCTGACAACTGACAAACCTACCTGCTTGCATGTGTGGGCCACATGCTTGATTGGCTTATACGGTGGGACGAGGAGCGTCCAGAACGCTGACCGACCCCCGACCCGGCCCACAAGAAGATATTCATCGCGCTTAGCAGCTGCAAGTTTGGCAAACTCCCTCACGTGCGACTCGACTCTGCCATAAGCACTCGGGGGGCGGCAGATACGTAAAATTTCAATACGAGAATGTGCCAAGCGTGTAGCCTCGGCACAGCGATAAGCCACATATCCCCATCCGGTGCCAACTACCGCCCAGGCTTCCGGCTCAACCGGACAGCAGTGACTACATCACATTCCTATGATTGCTCCCCATGGGTACATAACCTCATGGTGTTAGGCTACATGAACACACTCCCCCGCCCCAGAAAAAAAAGACGGTATAACAAAACCAAAAACTATACGCTCAGAACGCTTGTTTCTACTACGTCAGGGAGTCGAACCCTGAGCTCAACCTTGGAAGGGTTGAATGTTACCGCTACACCAACGCAGTTGACTATATTCAGATCTTTTTTTGTTCATATATAATTTCACTTGGGGAGAAATTTAGGTGAAGAATAAGCATGAAAATAAGAGCAACTTTTTCCCCGTTACATTAAACTTTATCTGTAACATCATATCACAATACATCACAGTGTATAAAGTTAATTACATGTTGCTATTGTGTTATTATTTCATTGACATGCTTACAGTACTTGAACAGAGAACCCCCTTCCCCTATGTAGGTAATGTGGCGGCATTCCAGTTTCGCATAACTTGTGTCGCAGTCTCACATCAACACACATATTTGATGTAAGAATGTGTCGTGGTTGCTATCTAGGGACGCAGCCTGACTGCACTCTTGTTCCAAAACCCACCAGGATGATAATGAGCCCCGAGCTTGTTTCGATATCTACGATAGCCGCACCATGAAGTCTTCAGGGGACTATAGTACGCTTTATTTACGGACGAAGCTCTTCCGACGGTATCAAGCCTTGTTCCTGGAGCCTGCGGTGGCACCGCGAGATTGGCGCCACTCCACGTAAACAGCGCGCGCCTCATCCAGAAGCTCCTTGTCCTGACCCACAAGCAGCTCCCGGTCGAAGGTATCGATGTGGCGCTTGAGGCTTGCCGGTCCTCCAGTCCAGTGCTGGGCCTCGAGCTTGAGACCCACCATGATTGGTCCATCCTTCCGCGCCAGGAATCCCGCGTCGTGGTCAAGTCCGAATGCTCGCAGGGTGTTGAGAGCATGGATGTTGTTGACGACGTTGAAATGCGGGCGGATCATGTAGCGATCCTTGTGGTCCACGTCCTTTGTGAACGCCTTGCCGGGGTAGCTTCCGCGCTGCAACTCTTGCAGCATGGAGCGGACGACTTGCTTTACGCCTCGCTCTGTAACCAGTGTCATGTGGCTGGGAAGGAGGATCATTCCGTCGGACTCGGTCGAGGTGACGTGGAAGTCGTTCACGATTGCGGGAATGTCTGACAGTTGTTAGCTATCTTGCATAGAAGCAGAACTTCGGGTGTCTTCAAAAGCAGACAGCGTGGGGCTTGAGGTATGGGGAATTTAAGACTTACAGTGACGGAGCATGGCCATGTTGACCTTGTCCACCAGGATCAGAGGGTTCTCGAGATTGCCGTACGCAATCGCCACACGCTCGCTGCTCTCCAAGATGGCCCGACGACCGTCAGAGTTGAGAGAGTCCATGTGGCCCGGAAGACCACGGGGCTTGCGCTCCAAATGCATCGGAGGAGCGACTTGTTCGACTTGGTCCACTTCGGCGGCTTCGGCAACAGGCCTGGCAGTCTTGGCTGCCTTTGCTGCCTTGGCCGCCTCCAAACGGGCCTGAGTGTGTGCAGGAAACTTGATCTCGTGCATGTTGATGGTTTTGTTGCGGTGTGTGGGTTGTGTGTTGAGTAGGGGATTGATGGTAATGGGTCAAGAATGCAGAAGTGTTGTGTCAGTTTGGCGTATCTGACTGTTATTGATGGGGATGGTTGTGGGAAGGAAGAAGCCATCAAGATTCGGGAGGAGTGCTGTGTATAAAAAGACAGCGTCTTGATTTCACTATCGAGAAAGTGTGAATAGATATATGAATAGTTGGTATGAATGCCACCAGTGATGGTTAGCATTAACCTCTGGCACCCACTGGTGGGTGTTTAACTTGTTGTGTGTTCTCGTCGAACCAGTATGCAATATGAGTCTTGGAAGTGAATACGAATAGTATGAGTGATTCAAGAGAATATTCCCTCTAGGAAGCTGGAACCTGTGGACCCAGATCTGGGCGACGTGGATCAGAAACAGCAGCACCAGCGAGTCGGTCATTTCAAGGGCAGAGGCTTTATTTATTGGCATTCTGTCCTCCATGCTCGATGACTCCAAATATGAATTCGATAAAATATTGCAAATCCGTATCACTGAGCGATCCGGCGACAATAGGTAAATTACCTGAGCGTGTGTGCTACAGAGTTCCCCAGAGATCCCACATGTCCCTGGGTCAGCATTGGCCTTTACGCCTTCCATCATAGAAGAAGATGTTGGTGTCAATTTGTTTGACTATGAATGCTCTCTGTGGTTTTGAGGTGCTCAAAGATCCGCGGTCAGATGACCCTATTGGATGTCTCGGGTAGCCCTCTATGATGACTTGCCTATCCGTAGCCTCTTAAAATTGGCCCCAGATATTCCGTCCTCACTCTCCCTCTAAAGTCTCAGTCGAGTGGGGGCAATCCGATCGCTGTTCATGCTACCTCTCCTCACAGACCAAAATTGTCGCCATAATTTGCACCGCCACTCCTGAAATCAACCTAATCGAGCTTCGTGTTGCTACGAGTATCAGGCGTTCTGGCCGGAAGCCTTGCGAGGTGGCTGAGCCTGAACCCGCTTGTCGTAGGCAGTCCAGGCCCGGGCGAGGAGGTCCCGGTCCGGATCCCCCAGGAGCTCCCGATCCACGGTGGTCAGGAACCTCTTCAGCGTCCACAGGCTCCCAGACCACTCCTCCACCCTGCGCTCCAGAGCGGACACGATCGGACCGTCCGGCATGGCGAGGAACTCGGCATCGGAGCTGAGACCGAAGGCCCTCAGGGTGTGAAGGCCGTGGATCATGTCCACGGGGTTGCGGCAGGGGCGCATCGTGTAGGTGGCCTGGTCCTCCTTGTCCTTGGTGAAGTGGCTGCTTAGATAGCTGCCCCACTCTACCTCCCTCCTCATGTTGATGAACACGTATCGCAATCCCCGCTCGGTGACGAGGGTCATGTCGTCGGGGAGAATGATGATGTCCCCCATTGCAGTGGTGTGCTTGAAGTTGTCGACGATTTGGGGAATGTCTGTTTGCAGTATGTAAGTTGACTGACCATGAACGACCGAGATGGGTTGGAAATATCTTGATGGCACACAGACATGGTGGCCCATGATGGAAGAAGCATGGTACTTACAGTGCTGGAGCAAGGCCAGGTTGACATGCTTGACCAGAGGGTAAAACACCTCAAGTGTACCATAGCCGACGACGACCTTGGCGTTGCATCGCAGGATCTCCTGTCGAGCGTCGAGGCTGAGTCCATCAACGTGTCCTGGAAGAGCAGGAGGCGTAACAGCCAGGCTGGGCTGAGGCTCCTCTGCCTTGGGCTTCTTCAGCTCTTTGGCGGCCTTGGCTGCCGCCATGCGAGATTGGGTATGGGCGGGAAAGGTGACGTGGGGAATCATTTTGGTTTTGATGATTGTCGTTTGCGTTGGTTGATGTGTGTTTGTGGGGTGCTGATCGATGATCAATGATGGTAGATCGAGGAGGATGTTGTGTCTAAGTGAGGTTGATGATGGATGGAGGAAAGGAGAGACGTTTGAAAATGTCGCAAGATTGACAGGTTCAAGTATTTGACGGCCAGATGCCGTCTTGCCTGCCTTGATACAAAAAGAAAAAGTGTGAAATATATTAGTGAATACTGGGCGTGAATGGGTCCCATCACTTCAACTGTTCACTATGTAGATTCTGTGGGCTTGTGACCGGTTATGTGCCAGCTCTAGTACATATTAAGTGAAAACCTGGAGTGAATTCGATTGCTGGGTCAGTGTATGTGCATTCCTCTCAATTTCTACGAAGAAAAGAAAGGGAACTGCGGGCCCAGATCCGAGTGCCAGGAATTCAAGACGTCAAAGCTATTCAGGAGGACATGTCACTCCTAAGACTCAATTCACATTCTGTTCCGCACAGCCAGGCAAGTGACTCATACAATGAAAAGAACGATACCACACATACTGTTGCCGGTGAACATACAAGTCTTGCTACTTCGAAAATGCCTTGCGAGTTTAAATTACACATGACCCGGTTGGGCAAGTGTTTAAGCATGCCCAACCCGCGTACTTGGAGTGCGAATACGGCTGCATGGAGCAAACTCACCAATGAAGCTTACTGAAACAGCCTTGCTCGCGATAGAATGAGAGCATGCTCAAATTTCTACCGTCAAGCGATGCCGATGTCGATGGATGGTAACGGTCCAGCAACCTGTCGCGATTCATCCTGGTTGATCCACTTTGAGGTGAACGTGAGCACCATCATGGCATGGTTGGATACCAATGGGGACTTTATTGTAGCAGATCTTGAAGTAAAATATCCTAGAGATAATGAACGAGGGCTCTACCTTGCTCACACTCGGCAAGACCACATCGTTGGCAGCGCCGCCAGCTACTCGATCCAGAAGGTCTGACGATCCGCAACCAAATGGCATGGATATGTTTGTACCTCCATTTCTCAGAAGGTCTGACACACCCATAGAAATCTATCAATGCGAGCATATGGTGTACAATACGCAAAGGCCGACTTTAAGACTACGTAGAGCTCTACAACTAGGGCTGGCCTGGCCTCCGACTGAACATGGGCGGCATGGCATGTCGATGGCAGATGACTATAAGTTCGAGTATTGTCTCAGCTGTGGTTGAAGGCCCTGTAAGATTCATTTTTAACTTTCTAAATCACCGAAAAGACGAAATGACAATTAGATATTAAGATGTGCCTCCACGACTGGAGGAAAATCACCAGCGAGAACTCCGTCCGATATCAAACCCAGACCCAAATAAGCAAGAAAACGCCCAGCCAAACAACCTGTAGTCTCTCTGTCTACAACATAACTGTAAAGAAAAGCGAGACCATGACTATCACAGCACCAGCCAGGATTCCAACATTTCTCTCAGAAGCATCAGACTGGACATACGTTGGCCGCGGGGACACAGGACTCTTCGCGGTATCCGTTGCCGGCGGGGCGACAGGTCCTGCAGCCGAGGAAGCCGAAGGGACAGGAACGGCCGGAGGGGGGACTGCTGGAGGAGGAATAGCCGGAGGAGGGATGGCTGGAGGGGGGACGGCTGGAGGAGGGACACCTGGTGGTGGGATAGCCGGGGGAGGAATAGCCGGGGGAGGAATAGCCGGGGGAGGAATAGCCGGGGGAGGAATGGCTGGCGGAGGAACCACAGGGGGAGAAATAGGACTTTGCGAGATATATGTTGGACTCGGAGGGGTCGGCTGGACCACTGGTGGAGGAGCTGGGGTCGGCTGCACAACTGGTGGAGGAGCTGGAGTGGGCTGGACAACTGGAGGGGGAGCCAGAGTCGGCTGCTCCTTTGCTGGCTGGTATTGCAGTTGCTCATGTCAGCCTAACTTCACCATGCCAGCATGGATGGGATGGTATCGAATGAGCAACATCCAGAAAGTCAGAAGAAGTAACTAATTCTTACCTTCGTGAGAGTGCAAGGGCAGTTCGTGATGGTGAGCATGGTAGGCCCTGTAGCAGTGTACGTCTTGTCCTTGACAACGATGACGGTGGGCCCGGGGCACCAGGTCGTGTAGGACTTGACGATCACGACCACGGTCCCGTTGTAGTACCCAGGCTTTCCTGGCTGAACACCAGGCTTGGTTCCATTGGTGGGAAGGACGGGGCTGACAGGAATAGGTGTTCTGATAGGCGGCGGGAAGGAGGTGCTGTTGACGCGGACCGTGTTGTTTTGCGCCGCTGTCAGCGTCACGGCCCCGAGGGTGAGGATGGCCTTGAGTAACTGCATGGTGACTCTCTTCGATGATAGTCAAACTTTTACTAAAGATCGAAAGGCCTTAATTGCACGATTCTGGGGTCAAGGACTTCAATGAATGAGATGATGTGGCTGGAAAAAAAATTGACTATGGTTAATTCTTACGGAGCATGTATTTATATTCGTTTTTGCGAGCTCAAATCATCCAAAAAGAAAACCACGAACACAGTCACGACGGAAGCAGCGAGATGCCCCACGATGTCTTGGATTTTTGAGACAATGCCTTGTGCTTGGGCTCGGGTCTTCCCGAGGGCTACATTCCAGCGCAATATCGTCTAGGTGATGACATACAGATTCCACATGGCCAAATCGAACTAGCGCAACCCCCAAAGTTACTAGTACGCTGTTGATATGAGGCTGGGGATCGACAACAGCTTTACCAGCTCTTGTCTAGACGGTTTCTCTTAGCTGTCCGTTTTCATTCAGCGTGTCTGTGCGTTTGATGCACATCTACAGTGAAGCCTAATCCAAAATCTACAATTTGATTCACATGTGCAAAAGTGAGAAGGGTTTCAAGAAGGTCCGTGGGCCAAAGTTCTGTAAATCAATTCTTCAATCTGTGCTATGATATCAACGCCATTCCCCAAGAAAGCAAGAAATACTCCGGATATGCTTAGCTTGTTCGGCTATGCTTTCCTGTTTAGAGAGATGCGACCTTGCATGTTTACTCTCCATCTAAAGCCTGCCATCTTGTCTCAGTCGCAGGGAAGTCAAGCGTGTGCCGCTTGCATCACGCCGCATCAAAAACGATCTAATACGTTATCGAGGTACCAGGAATAGTCTCAAGAATAGACTTCAGTTCTGGCCAAGCCTGCTCGAAGGAAGGGTGCAAGGGAAGCGTTTCCACATCCTGGATTGCAACCCACTTAGTCTCCAGAGATTCAGAGTCTCCCTGTGGAACTATCGGCTCGAACGGCTTGATCACGTCAGCAATGACCGTAGTGTACTTCCAAGATCCGTGGTCCAAGAAGGCTTTCTCGTACCAGATGACGATGGTGGGGTCAGGTCCATCGGCGCAGGCGCGCGGAAGACCTACCTCCTCGGATGCCTCGCGAATAGCCGCCTGACGTGGGGTCTCGCACTTGTTGTCCAGGGCTCCGCCTGGCATAGCCCAGGTGCCTCCCGCGGTGGTGGAGAATGACCGGTGTTGGAGGATCACGTGTGAGGCAGGACGATCCGCCTTGGTGTCATCTCGACGGACGAGAAGCATGCCGGCAGCTCCTCCTACGCCAAAGTGACGTCCCTTGCACGTCTCGCAGTCCACCATCTTCTCCCAAGGACCTTTGGGCTCCGGCCACTTGTTGGCCTCGTTCTGGTTTGACTTGTCTGATGACATTGTTAGCCTTATCTCGTACAGCTTAGGTAGAATGGGTAGAATTCTGCTTACTTGTAAGGTACTCTTATTGTTGGAGGTTTGTGATGAAGGTTTACCAGTGGAGATGTGTAGGCGGGAGGAAAGGTTTATAGACGTGGCTACGGAAATACGGGTGGCTTATATAGCCCGACCTCAGTCATTGGATGACCTTGAGTTTGAACAATGCTATTGTTCCGCATTGACCGACTAGTAGCACGGCTCTTTGTGTGTTAGAGAGACCCAAGGCTATTGTGTTACGACCTCACCAAATCTACTATCTTCTTTGTTACGGCACCGTGGCGCAGAGACTCTGGATGGCTTTCTGCTTTCCAAATACAATATATGCGCAGTGGAGCAATAGCCTTCTTGACCATCTTTTATCCTCAAAGAATCTATGGAACCCCTTAATCTGCAAAGAAAACTTAAAGAATGCAAAAGCAACAGACCCAGACAAAGTCCATATACCAATCTCAGAGTGCATCACAAGGTTATGCATACCATAGTACAGAATTGTCCCGGCGCCCAGCAACCAATTTTGTTGTCTTTTGGTCAACATACAAACAGACTCATGCCATGACATACATATACTTCGGGGCATATATGTGGTGCCCCTTGTCTTAAAAAGTCCGAGGCTCGCTTTGCATTGCAAGTGCTTATCAACCCCAGACTTTGCTCCCACTGGACGGACGATGGCTATCTGGTTCCCAAGCTGGGGTGTAAGACCATCAATAGTCCCTGCGCTGATCCCCCAATCATCCATCTGGGTTCATTCGAAATATGCATAACCCCCGCAGTAGGGTGCCATTGGTCATCAGCCAGCTTGAATAGTTAAGACGGCGACTATAAACACTCGACGCAATGTCCTGTTAGATTGGTAGACATGCTCTTCTTTGCTTACTATCATGGCTTTACGCTTCCAGTTGAACATGTCCTCCAAACTAGGTGTATTGACATCAAAAGCCGACGAAGGCGGCGATGGCAAGCCTTTCGGGCAACCTACACAGGTTGAGGTAGCAAATACCACGGCAGTGTATGAGAAGTATGGCAACCAATATGACGAGATGGACATGGACCGCATGGGGAAGCTGCAGGAACTGAGAGTAAGTAGCAATAGTTCCAGAAGTACACGAGCTAGATCCACATATTCTGACATATCTCGAACAGCGCAACTTCAAGTTCATGACTGTTTTCGGCTATTCTGTGATTCTTGGATCCAGCTGGGAATTTTCTCTAATGTTTGATATCTCGCAAAACGTCATATAGTAAACTCGTACTGAACCACGTATAGCATCATCGGAATATCGCTTAGCAATGGAGGCACAGCTGGTGGCATCTGGATGTTCCTCAGCGTTTGCTTCGGCATGTGTTTCGTCATGCTCTCGATGGCCGAGCTGGCATCAATGTAAGCATACAAAGCCCTCTGGTCTCGGAATGTTGACTGATAGACCAAGGGCGCCCACGTCCGGTGGCCAGTATCACTGGGTTTCTGAATTGGCTCCAAAACAACACCAGAAGTTTCTCAGCTATCTCGTTGGTATGTTCCGTTTCGATCCCACTCACAATAACAATGCTGATACAAAAGGACCAGGCTGGATGTGTGTTATTGGATGGCAGGCCGCTATGGCTACTTGTGCTCTTGCTACGACGCAGCAGCTGCAAGGATTGATAACACTGAATATGCCGTCGTATGTGGCCCAAGGATGGCATGGTACCCTCTTCAGCATTGCCATTACGCTCTTCGCCATTATATGGAATACCGTCTTTGTCAAAAGGCTGCCTGTCATCGAGGTCATTGGCTTAATACTTCACGTCTCGGCATTTGTGGCGTTTGTTGTCATTCTATGGCTCATGGCCCCACACTCGGACCCAAAGGCTGTATGGACCAATTTCGAGGACAACAGTGGGTGGGGTAGCCTCGGCCTCTCGACTCTTGTTGGTATCCTTGGACCCATTGTGACTCTTATCGGATCGGATTCAACGTGCCACTTGGCCGAGGAGCTGAGAGATGCAGCTTGGGTACTTCCAAGGTCGATGGTCGCGACTGCTCTAATGAACTACGCGCTCGGTTTTGTGATGACAGTCACTATCATGTCCAGCCTGGGGGATGATATATCTGCGATTCTCTCTACGGGACTTGGACAGCCATGGATCCAAGTGATTTACAACGCCACAGGGTCCAAAGCTGGAACATCGGTCATGACGGCAGTTGTCTGGATCTTGCTGCTTTTATGCACTATTAACCAGGTCACTACCACATCACGGCAGCTCTTCGCTTTTGCCCGTGACAGAGGACTTCCCTTTTCACCATTCCTAGCCTATGTACGATGCACACGTTTTGTCTTTTTTATCAGTATGGCTGACATTGAGCAGGTTCGCCCGGGCTGGGATGTTCCCGTAAATGCAGTTCTAGTGACTCTAGGCTGCACCACCCTGCTGTCACTCATCATCATTGGATCGACAATCGCATTCAACGTCATCACGTCTCTCGGTCAACTAGGGCTCGTCTCCTCGTACATCGTTGTCATCTCATGTGTATTTGCGAAACGGATCAAAGGGGAAGTCCTCCTGCCTTCTCGGTTTAGTCTTGGCAAATTTGGATTTCTGGTCAACGGCCTCGCTATCTTGTTTCTAGGGGTGGCTTTCATCTTCTTGTTCTTTCCGGCGGCGCCTGACCCGACTCCTGCTAGCATGAACTGGAGTTGTCTCCTCTTTGGTTTCATCCTTGGGTTTTCGCTGATTTACTATTGGATTTGGGGAAGACACGTCTATGTTGGGCCGGTGGAATACATCAAGAATCGATAGTGAACTTGTTGCTGCTTTGCTTACTTAGTATGAAGGGGCTGAATGCATACTGCTTAAGAAGCAAATGTGTACAGATTAAAAACGAGACCACTTTGCTTACTTATTTAGGTTTGGCGTCTGACTCGGTTTCTTTGTCATCCATCGGCTTAGATATGCTTTCGGGGCGCGAGGGGATCCTAGCGGCGTTGATCACATCATCAACCGCATGTGCATTAATCAGCCTTTACCGCAGTATACTATCTTCAATACGCTTTTATATCTCCGTCCAAGGCACGGTTTTAGGCACATTTTCCCTGTACTCCACCTTCACTGTACACCATGTCGACTCGACGCCCGATCCTCATTTCCGGCGCAGGCCTTGCCTCCCTACTTCTTGCCCAGTCCCTTCGCCGAAGCGCAATCCCTTTCCGCGTCTACGAGCGTGATGCTTCTCTTGCATTCCGCGGCCAAGGCTACCGGTTGCGTCTTTCCAACGAGGGCCTAGATGCCATTGAATCGGTGCTGAGCCCTGAGGACTTTGCACGCTTCTACGACAAGTGCGGCAAGACAGGAGGCGCCGGATTTGCTGGCCTCGATGCTATCACTGGGGAGCAAACTGAGGGCGTTGTGGGCGGTCCCCGGGAGGGGCTAGTAAGCCGGGGTGGCAAGACGGTGGGCATCGCAAGAGGGGAGATGCGCCAGCTCTTCTTCGAAGGAATCGAGGACCACGTCGAGTTCCACAGGCATGTCACGGGATATGAGCTTGTCGACGGGGGCGTCCGAGCGGTGTTTGCGGACGGGACCAAGTCGGAGGTGGGTGAGATGCTGATCGGCGGGGAAGGCATCAAGTCTAGGGTGGCCAGGCAAGTCTCTGGCGGCCGGCTGGTGGTCTACGACACCGGCGCACGAGGCATTCACGGTCAGGCGCCGATAAGCGCTTTTAAGGTTCTAGGCGAGGGTGTCTTTCGCATTGGAGACCAGTCGAAAGAGAAAGGCTCGCGTGTGAGCATTATCACAAACGTGCGCCCGTACGATGAAAATAACCCTGAGACCGAATACGGCTGGACCATGGCGGGACCCCCAGGTGTGATTAGGGCGCCCAACGACGACTACAGCATCGTGGGAAGCACAGCAGCAGACTTGGCCAAGGACCTTACGGCGGACTGGCACGAGAAATTCCGACCGTTGTTTGAGCAAATGAACACCAAGGAAGCCGCGTTCTGGAAGATCACCTGTTCGACTCCTTCAGGGGTCCCAGAATGGCCGAATGAGCCTCGCGTGACGGTCATTGGAGACGCGGCGCATTCCATGACACCAGCCGGTGGTATTGGGGCCAACACTGCCGTGCAAGACTCGGCGCTGCTGGGCCGTCTGCTGAAGGAAGCAAATGGGTGGAAGGGGGATATCACCGCGGAATATGAGAAGCGTATGCGAGTATATGGCAGTGAGGCTGTTGCAAAGAGCTACGGGCTTGCTACCGACGGCTTTTCGATTAAGATTGTGCCGGGAGAGACCCCCACAGTCATATGAGAACTTTCATAGATGGTTAAGGCAATATATCTGCTAGAATAAATTTGGGATTCAAGTATATATATCATCTCCCAAATTCCAGCTTGGATCTTCAAGTCTAACTGCTATAGTAGGGTCTTTCCTCATAGATTTAATCTTAGCAGAGGTGCCAAGGATTATATCAGTACCCTGAGAGGAGCTCTATGCAGTATCGACTTTCCCAAGCCACCCGTTCACAATTGCCAGGCAGGAGAGTTCCAGACTAGGCTGTTGCAGACGCTTTACAATAGAGTCTTCACTCATGTGAGCACACAGCACAGTTACCACATGCACATGCATTGACCTGGATTTAGCTAAAATTCATGAAGCAAATTCTCTCGTAGCCTGGATTAACGTCTATACTTGGGTATTACATGGTAGGCAGCGCTTCATATTCGCCAATTCCGGTAAGTATGCCCTGCACTCTCCAACTTTGTCCCACCATTGACGGATAGACTTCAATCAACTGAAGTCAACTGGTCCACCTCTTCTGAAACCATCATGTTCTCCCTTCCATGCTTTCTTCTTGTGCCAGGAATTGACGTCGTAGCCTAAAAGTCCCGGTCGTGGTGGCGAATCACTTGGAAACAGACGCTGGGCAGGGAGACGTGTTCTCAGGGTCGAACACCTCGTCTCCAGGAAACACAGGCCACATCTCGTTGATAACGTAAGTCGTGGAGTTGTCTCTTGTGCCATTGACATCGACAAACAACGTTTCTGAATACACAGGACCTCCGTCTCGGGGATTGATCAGAGGAACGAATGTAAAGTCCCCAGTCGCGCCGCATATCCTGCCGACCTCCAAAAACGCGTAATCGGCGCCAATGACAGCACCAACGTGGTAGTCGGTAATGAAGTCGCCGGAGGACTGTATATATAGCCCGCTGAGTGTCATACGGTAGTTGAATAGCAGTGAGAACCTGCCGCCGCCATACGCGGGAATATAGTCTTCCTCTTCGGTTGTGTTGATGTCTCCGTCTGTGTAACGCCCAAAGCCACCATAATTGTGCTGAGGCCACGGGTTCAGCTTCTGAGCCACTGCCGAAACGGCGAATAGGATTGCCGTGCAAGCTGAGGTGCGTAAAAACATGGTGGCGAGGACGATGAGAACGAAGATGAAGAAGGAGTCGTGAGTTGAGACGCGGGAGCCCAGCGATGAGAAAGAGAGAAAGTCCTGGTTTAAATAAGCCTCTAGAGAATCACCCCATCTTTGCACCTCACCGGTGAGGTGGTTTTCCATCGAAAATTTAAATAGGCAGAAGCGTAGATTATGGAGCCTCTGAATTATATGGCTGCATTTAGTCTAGTTTAATGCAGGCTAAATCCTAATGAATCCTGAAATGATACGCCTAAAGTAGGCTGCAATTTCCTCTAAGGAGACACTGCTGAGTAAGCTTAAGAATATTGATAGCCTGTTGCGGGAAGGAAAATCTTTGACTAACTTATAAGAGTCTGTAAAGCGAATTTTGGTGTCCCTTATTTCAATTGAGTCCACCCAGACCTTTTGTTTGGACTCTTGCACAGACCATCGTAATTGTTGTACACGAGGGAGAAACATTACTTGGTAGCCTGACAGGGAAGATTGAATTGCCATTTAGACTAGCAATGTGCTTTCAGGGTTAATGGTGCTAATAGAAGGTGGAGTGATTATATTAAAGAAGGTATCTGTCGGCGTAAGAACACGGTGCTGATAGTGATTTCTCGCTGCGGCCACCATTGTCTTTCTCAGGGGAGGTGGTATTTTGTACCATGTGGCTGTGTATTAAGTTCCGATGCCTATTGTTCGGTACTTTTCTTGCTGAGACTGCTATCATAGATAGAAATGTTATTGAGAAACAGTTTGAAGTCTACAGTATATTGAGTGGAGAAGTTAAACAGCGCATTTCTTCAGTCGGATTTAATTTAAGTACTCAGCCCCTCTTCCTCTGCTTCAGGAGCTTCTTACGCGCCTGATATAAGTTTCCTCTCAGTGAGTTTCACCCTCAGCGGGTCTTTCACCCAGACAACGAGGACGCGGCCATCATCCATCCAGTCCTCTTGCCCGGGAGCGAGTTCCACGTCAAAGCGGAATAGCAAGCGCGAGATGACCACCCTCAGCTCAGACAAAGCCAAGTTCTTGCCCACGCAATCTCTAACTCCGAAACTGAAAGGATCTGTTTACGAGTTGTCCGAGTAAGCAGGAGGACTCAGGGCGAGCGAGAGGATTGTGGTTAGGGCAATAAGGAGAAGCGAATGTGTCTGCTACTTACGGAAGCATTGCTTGTTGTCGTTGACAAAGACAGGGTCGTAAAGCTCATGGTTCGCGGGTAGCCATCGCTCCGGCCGGAAGTTATCTGGGTCATGGAAATTGTCTGCATTGTGGTATGTCGCCCACTGGAACACAGTGATAACGGTCTGCACATGCACACAATATGGTCAGTTCTTGAAATTGCTCTGCCCAGGTGTGACGAAGAACATGTAGAAAGTGCAAGGCAAGACGGTGCCAATGGCGGTCCGGGTATTAGATGGAAGGTCGAGGAAAAGAAGCGTTGCTGGTTACTCACCCCCTTGGGAATGTGCTGCCCTTCGAGTTCCGCGCCGGGGCTGACCCGCGGAGGGGTCTGCGCTGCAGGCGGGTACATTCTGAGGATCTCATCAATCGTAGCCATAAGGTATGGCAGACGAGCAGTAGATTTCATATCGATCTCTGCCTCACTGGCGAATGCGCCCCGGATCTCGCTGACCAGCCTGTGGTAATGGTGGCGGAACTTAGCCTGGCCGAGGTGCCATGTAAGTCCTGACAATGCAGTTGCAGTTGTCTCGCTGCCAGCCGAGATAATCAGGGGCGTGTTAGTAATGAGGTCGCTGTCCAGGAAGCCCGGCTGGCCGTCGCGATTCTTTCGAAGCATATACGTCATAAAGTCCCTGCGGCCCCCGGGACTTTCGCCTTGAGACTTTCTCGCCAGGGCCTTCTCACTTGCGAACTTGCGGCCCTCGGCCTCCAGCTTGATAGACTTGGCTGAACTTCCGAGGGACTTCATGAGCGGACGGAGCCAGGGAAACTGCTGGCTGAAACGGTAGAAGCCGCCAGCGACGACGGTCTCGAAAATGGCCGACACCCAAGGATGATAGCCACCTTTTTTGACACACCCAAAACTCTCGGCAAACACAAGATCGCCGATGATATCAAACGTCAGGAAGTTGAACCAAGGGACCACATCGAAGACCTCGCCGCTCTTCTTGCTCAACTGAGAGAGCCAAAGGTCCACGTACTTCTGTACAATTGGCTCTTGTTCGTACATGCTATCGGTACTGAAAGCATGGTTAAGCTGGCGCCGCAACCGCTTGTGGTTCTCATGGGTCCCTCCGACTGGTACGTGTTAATCACTTGCTACGGGTCCAAAGGTGATACATCCTGGAAGAACTTCCAAGGACGAAGATAGCGGGACTGTAGTAGGAGAAGGGTAGTACTGACTTAGGCTAGTCTCGTCGCCTGGATGGTAGAAACCGCGTTGTTTGGGCCATTCAGTCTTGCCGGGCCGATGTTGAAATATTTGTGGCCAGGCAATAGAGCCGTCCACCGAGAGATGGTCTGGTGCCACGCGAACAATCGGGCCGTATTTGTCGTATAAGGTTTTAGATTCGAGCGTAAGTGTGCCAGATATATTGGACTTCCATTGGAAAGGTATGTTGGATGCTGCGTACAGCTTCGGACCGGGGTATTTGGCCAAGGGATGAAAGAATAGACGGTAAACGACAAGGCCAACGCGCCAAAGGACAAGCAGCTGAAGTGGAATTCTTTGTTTAGCCATGGAACGGATGTAACAACGTCAAGCGTGTTTTTTTTTTTTGACGAGTTTCAGGTGACTTACTGCGCCTACCGCAATGCCCAAGGCCGGGAGACCGCCGGTGGAGGTCACGTCATCGCCAATGCCACTCGGCAAAACAGTCTTTAGTGAAGGTGGCATGGTTGTTGAGGTGGTCTATGAGGTGCTGTAGAACGACTCAAGTGTCTTTCTGTGAAGTAAGTTGAGGAGGAAGGGGCAATCATGAAGACACAACGGTAGAGGAAGTAGAAACTGGCATATGCTTTATCACCCGAAAGCAAGATCACTGTCACATGAAATCTTCTCTCCCGGTTAAACAAAAGACCGGCTTGACAGGTTGACAAGCCGTCAATGACGACTGACGTAGTTCATCACAAATACATGTACCTGTCACAGAGCTGAACCGGTGTCTTCATCGGCCCCGAGCAATGAAGCAAGCGGGTCCTTAAATCTCTCTCCCTTTCTGCTCTATCAAAGCCACTCGCATTTACCCCACTCCTCAAACGCCCAGCAAGTCACAGACCTGTGGTTACTTCCACAGATATCAATCAGATTAGAACCCCTCTTCACCATGGAGGGCAGCCGCAGACCGGAGTCTTGGCCGTCTCCTTCTGTGTATGCATGTCCGGCTCTAATAGCGGTGAACAGGCATACAATGTGGTACATACCTACCTGTATGGCACTAATTTGGTCGGACGACGAAGCATGTCTCCCCCACGTTTTCAATGGCACTCTCTTCTTAGGTTACCCCTGTAATATTCGAAGCTTTGACTGCAAGTAATATAGACGGTCGCGACTCAATTATTGTTCGAAATGTTCTTAATCTGAGTCAGCTTGCTATAATAACAAATCGACGGCAGAAGAACCTAATCGCCAACTGGACAAAGGAATTATCTCGTACACATTTTCCCTTCCCCCAAAAAAACATTCTGGCTGCTGCGTGAGGCGACTCTCCGAACTGCGGCTTGTCCCGGAGGCATGAAAGCACCCGACCGCCCGAGATATTAAATCAAAGACCCTGCATTCTCGTGCAGAATGATACCAAGCAATCTCGAATACAACGCGGGGGCGAAAGTCAGGCCATTCTGCAATCTGGTCCTGTCACCTGCGGTCGCCCAAGCAAAGAGCCGCAGATCCGTGGGACGGCCCGCACGGCACCGATTCGGGGCCGTAAGTTCCTCGGTAGGGCTGGCGAATGGGCGGGCGTCTCGATGTTGGCGCCCGCCAGCGGCTCCACCAGCACTTATCGTCGCTTGCGTCTTCGCGTTTTGTGTGGTCTGGTGGGGGCGGTGTGGACTCAGTGGTATCGATGGCCCTTTGCCACCCTGACGTGGGAGATGATATGTAATGCTGTTTGTCGGTACTTTGGCGGGCGAGCCAAGATTTCACAATCTCATCTATCCGTTTTTGTCATCACGAACTCCGCGATCAGCTACCGCAGCTGCAGTAAGAGGCTTGTGAGGACCGGAAAGGTCCGGGAGACGTCGATGAGTTGCGCGTTCTGTTCGAGCACTTAAGCCGCGTGTCACCTAGCAATGACATCTTTGTGTTGTTGTACTCAACGATGACATCATGTACTACGAGCGCGAGGAACTCGACGGGGGACACGGAACGCGTGATTGGAACTGTCTTGCAGACATTTGCCGACAACAGAACCAATTCCGCGTCTAAATTCCATATAACACTCTCCTGCGAAAACCCCGAATGTATCAATATCATTGACCGACTATCTAATTTTGTTTATGAATTGAAGGGCTCAATCAAGCGCAGCGGCGAGCACTTCGAGGCTGAGGAGAGAACTGCAAGTTGGGCTGCAACAGTTGTGGCAATGTGATTGAACTGAATCAGATATGCGCTCTTCCGGCGTTGAATCTGAAGTTGTGGTCATGGGGCCGGTTGAATGCAAAGCTAGGCGGCAGCGGACAGAAACGACAACTGGCGACTTCTGTGCAACCGAAATTTGTGTGACATATTCTGACGCTTATCGCGGATCGTTGGATCACTTGAGAACCATAAGCAGCATCGAAACAAGATCTGGTTTGCCGACAACGTACATTGAATTTGAATCTGCATGCTCAGGCTCTTACATAGGTGATCTTGACTGAAATCTCTCGCGGGAGGTGTGGAAGTACATACCTAGGTATGCTTCTGGGGCAGGCTCACCCTATGCCCACGTCTGCCCACAGACATTGTCAAATATGAGTGAAAGCCTGCAAAATGCTTGCATATACAACCGAGAAGAAGGGTCAGTCACATGTCATGTGTGACTTAAGAGATGCAAAGACCGAATTTCAGGCTCAAGGTGGGCTGGAGATGTATTCCGCTGTCCACCCATGCAGAGGCTACCGAGGTACACTGCAGTGTGCGTTGCGATGGCACTGCCATAGCCATACTACATGGTATACTGGTTTCCAGAAGGCGTCCCGGAAAAGTCTGACTTTTTTTTGGTGCCTCTGGCTATAGCGTAGCAGTCGCAGTGGACTGTCTCAATATCTCAAAAGAACGAAGTGCTCGTAAGAGCAGCTGAAAGCTTAGAATCTGCCTTTGAAAAAAATCCAGACCGATGTACACAATGTATATCAACAGGCACTGGCAGTTTACAAGTAAGTCAGTCCCCGTGGTAGGTGCACAATAAGAGATTCGCTAGCAGAGTCAGGGAAGCGAGGCTGAGATACTTTGTCTTTTTCTGCCAATGAAGATCAAAGACACGCAGCACAAGCAATAGCATTGGGTTCGTCCGGTATCGAGTATCCGCAGCAGTCCCCGGGGGCAACCTCCGCTACTTGGCCCGAGGCGCCGCGCTTGTTGTCATTTAGCTGTTTGATATTGTAGTGGTGGGAGTACAAGTGCGGGGAGAATCCGGGGTACGGGGAAAGTTATGGAGAAGAGAGAAGACCAGGGACGGCCCGCTCCCTTGGTTAGTTTAATGAGATCGACAAACACCCCCTGAGACGTCCTGGTCGCATACAACGCATCAGCCGATCACGACCCCGTAATTTTACATACGCAACCTTATTGTCTGTTTAACCTGCTGCTGTGCGAAAATTTTCTCAGATGTACCGGGTCTTTATGAAAGTAGCCGCAACTGGTAATTATCGTTAGGTGGTGCACCGAAGATAGAGCATGGATTACACACTGACGAGAATTTTAATCCGCGGAGTATTGGCATATCCGTTTCCATGTACCCCTTTGCGTGCCGTAAAATACCAGAGACGTTTGACCTAGGATAACGCTTAGAACTTGAAAAATATTAATAACAACAATTATGTGAAGTAGCGCTTTGCAAATTTGAAAATATACTCAAATTCTTGAAAACTATGTTGTTGTCGACACCCTATTTGACCCGTCTTTGGCGTATTGGAGCCTTTGGTGCGAATGATGAATACAGATGTGCATATGAATGAATATGAATGCGCATATGATCTTGTTTCTCTTGTTTAAGGGCATGTTCTCTGTTGTCTGAACACCTAGTCCACTTTAAAGGGGACATCGGTGAGGTAAAATCATGCCACGCCAAGTCTTCAGGGGGCAGTGATCATCGATACCTGAGTGGATAATGGTGCCAACATCCATTCGACGGAGCGGATCGAGGACCGGGCCTTTGTCCTACTGGACGCCATGGGTGTTGAACCCTCCTCAAGCAGATTGCAGGCTTCGCAAATGAAAGGGGGAGGCTCTCAAAACCCCAACACGACCTGCACGGTGGATTTCTCAACAATAAAGACATGCAGTACTGAGATATCCTCTACTGGCAACAAGACCGTATTCCTCACAGTCATTTTTTCCTAGTAAATCCATCAAAACCTTTTCATTTTTCTTACATTGCCTGTAATAACGCAATGGTACGGATTGCCGTCCTTTCTATCTTGGTGGCCGGCGCGACAGGCTTTGTTCACCCGGGCCTTCTTCATACCGAGGATGACTTCACTAGAGTCAAAGGGTATATCAATGGAGGCAAGGAGCCATGGCTCACAGCCTGGAACCTTCTCACGGCAAATTCACACGCCGCCTCTACGTATGAGCCTCGCGCAGTAGAGACAGTCTACCGCGGCTCCGACGGGGAACACGCAGAGAACTACCCGGTGTTGTACAACGATGCTCATGCTGCCTATCAGCTAGCTCTTCGCTGGAAGATCAGCGGGTCTTCCGAATTTGCGGCCGCATCGACCCGGATTCTAGATGCCTGGTCGTCAACTCTGAAGGCCATTGGAGGGAGTAGCGATGGCTTCCTCGCAGCAGGTCTCTACGGATATCAGTTGGCCAATGCCGGAGAGATCATGCGGGACTACAGCGAATGGCCGGAGGCGAATCGCACGCGTCTCGGCGATCTCCTCGAAACTGTGTTCTACAAAGATAGTTACAGGTTTTTAACGACGCACAATGATGCATCACGGTACCATTATGTGAGTCATCATGGCAAACGTCCAAGTTTCGATGCGGCAATGCTAAGATCGAATGCAGTGGGCAAATTGGGATCTCTGCAGCATTGCTGCCATCCAAGCCATTGGCGTTTTCACTGACAACCAGACGATGTATGACTACGCCGTGAACTACTTTATCGGCGGCGACGGCATGGGCGCCATGCCGAATTTCATAATCGCCAATCACACCGAAGATGGAACGGGCAAGATCCTGGCCCAAAGTCAAGAGGCTGGGCGAGACCAGGGACACGCGACGCTTGACTTTGCTCTTTTGGGAGTGGTCATGCAGCAAGGATACAACCAAGGGAAGGACCTCTTCGAGATCATGTCGAACAGTGGTCTAGCGGCGTGAGTATTCTCTGTGTTTGATCCCAAAAAAAGCCTTTCCTTTCGTGGTGCCTGCGAACTAACGATACATGTCTTGTCAGATCGGAGTACATCGCGAAATACAATGTGAACGAAGATGTGCCCTTCACAACGTACGACAATCCCGATCAGGGCACCATGACTGAGATCTCCTCAGCGTCTCGCGGCAACGTGCGAGCCGGGTTCGAACTATTGTACGCACATTACAATGACATTCGAGGCCTCGACGCATCCTGGACGAAAGCATATGTCGACTACGCCAACAACGGAACCGGTGGGGTTGAGGGGGGTGGTGGCAACTACGGGAGCAACAGTGGTGGATATGATTACCTTGGGTTCGGAACTCTCATGTATCGTCTGACCGCTTAGCCAGGGTCGTTGCTTTGCAGACTAGGGCCATGGATTCTTTGCGTTACTCTCGCTTCCACCGGATATGATCAGAGAAGAATGGCTTTGTGTATATACTTCTACTTTCTTAGTGTATTTGACACCGCGTGCTGGAGTCAGAGGCTTCACGCAAGCCATCACCATTTCGCCTCGCTGTATGCCAGCAAGCCCCACTGCTGAAGTCGAGTGGATGATCCTGGTAAGCTTATGCTGCAGTAGACATGTGCCCACTTTCAGCCTGCTGTAGTAGCCTAGCAGGCCTGTTGGTTGGTCATGGCGGTAAATTCTGCCATTTCTTCCCACTTCCAGTGCCTTCTGATTGTGTACCTAGGTAGTCTACCTAGAACGCCCACGACGAAACTACACAATTGCCTTTAATTGTTGGTCTATCACACCAACCCAGACTCGTCGGAGTAAGCAATGGCCGAGTCGGACCTCACGGCTGGTGTCTTCAACAGCCGCTACTTCGGCCGGCAGTCCTCACCGGCTCATGACGCCGATGCGAAATTCCCTCTGTTCGCACAGCTGCCTCGCGAGCTTCGGCTTCAGATCTGGGCGTGGCACCTTCGCCGCCGCCGCTTCCTCCGCATACTCCTGGAGGAAGGTGTAGGAGCTCAGCACGGCGAGTCCGAGCCAGAGCCAGAGGTTTTGCACGCGGGTGACGATGAATGGGCCTCTATATTCGCAGCCGGACCGTCTGAGACTGAGGCGGAGACTGAGAAATGGATATGGCCGTCTGCGAGCCCAACGGCGCCGCCGCTGCGCGTGACGTTCCTCGGCACCCCGTCACCGGCGATGCCGGCTCTAGGGCTGGTATGTCGCGAGGCTCGCGATGCCCACAACTCGGTATATCGTATCCGGCTCCCGGCGTTTGCGCGCATACCGTGGGGCGTCGGCACGCGCGACTGCACAACCACCCGGATCGTTGCACACCTGAGCCCCGAGCTCGACATCCTCTCACTCCAGACACCGAGCTCGTCCGAGATTGCCACCCTCAACCTCCTCCCCTTGTTCCTGCACCACCTGCTCCAACACGACTTCTCCCCCAGCCCACTGCGCTTCGGCGCCCGCCACCTCTGCGTGGACCTCAGGCACCTCGGCAGCGACTACCGCGACAGCGGAGACAAGGCCAGGCCCGATGGCCCCTCCCAGCTCGCGCCCGACATCCTCGCCTCCGTCCGTCTGGCCGTGCCCAACCTGCGCGGCCTCTACCTGCGGCTCACGACCAGCCACCTCGAGCCGCGCGTCATGAGCGGTCCCTTCGCATACACGAGGTCGCTGCCCTGGTATAACGCCAGCGTCCCCGTCCTCCCCGGTGCCTCGTGGGGGTTTCCGGGCGAGGTAGAGCCCGTCCGGGGCGGAGGCGACCCGCGGCTCCCCGACCCCGAGGGCGCAGAGGACCTGCGCCAGGTCTGGATCGGCAGCCAGCTCCGCCCGTCGCTCGACGCCTGGGCCGGGCTCCGGCGCGCGTGGGGCGTGCCGGCCGGAGGCGCCGGGACCCGCGTGCGCGCCCTGGTCGGGCTAGACGCTGAGGGCTTAGTATGGGCGGGTCGGACGGACTACGGCGGCGGTCGCGGCAGCAGCCTCATGGCCTACCTGCGCGAGGAGCGTGCCGCGTGGCGGTCCCTGACGGACCCGGCGACGGAGATGGGCGCCCTGATGCGTGAGTGCTTCCAGAACGCTCAGCGGACCTTCCTCCTGGGCCAGCCGGTTGTGGGCCCGGAGGAGTGGATTTCCCGGCGGGAGCCGCACACGGCCGTCGGGTTCTGGCTGATCGACCCGGAGGTGCTGGAGGCTGCCGAGACCATCGGGCACGTTGGGAAGACGATCGTCAACCTCGCCGAGAGGGGGGCGGAGGATATCGAGCTGTGGGTGTTTGGAAGGGACTCCTAGGTCTACTTGAATCGGCGGGCGTTTTCATGCGTCATCCATGCCCAGTGCTCCAAGGCTCTCTGATGTTCGTTGCCATAATGATTCTGCTAGGACCTCTTCCCGGGATTTCTGACTGTGACGTTAGCACTAATGATTGTAGAACCGACAAAACCTATTTAATCTTGAGTTGCTCCCCCGTCCAAACACAAAATGAAGGGACTCAGAATGAGAGATTACCAGCACGACAAATCGTGCTTATTGTCAGGGTATTTTGTTGGAATCCCATGTTGTTCATTTCAGTTGGCATGACAGATAAAGTAAGTCAAGCGGATATTATCGCAAACTCCCGGATGTGTTAGGAGCTCTCGGATAGTCCCATTTTAAAAAAACAACCTAAATTATACATTTTAGTTGGCATGACATATGGACCAGCGGAGCGGATATCATCGCAAACTCGCGGATATTTTATGGACCCTCGGATAGTCCCAACCATCCGACATTGCGTGCAGAATGGATCTATCCCAGTGCAGTGAATTCAACGGGTCTATATAAATATTGACATGCATGCTGTGGGTTTCTCCTTTTTCTTTCCTATTTCTTCAACATCCTCCACCGCGGACGCTCCCGCAGCGGCAGCCCGCGGGTCACTTCTGTGCTCGGGGCCTAGTTCCGTATCTGATAAACGAGATACCACAGAGCCCAGGAGTGATGTCTGCACTTCTGTACTGCCCCGCCCCCCTACTGCAACCTGGGACCTTGCAGAGATACCATTTTGGTTCGCTCACGCATGACGCAAGTAAGCGCTTTGTCTCTATGCATTGAGATCCACCCGAGTGTTCATCAAATGTCGACATGAAGTATTTAACTACAGTCCCCTGTTGAAAAACATGCTGTGCCCTCCTATTTAGGCCAAGGTAAAGCAGCCAGGCTGCTCCATAAGACCCATTGTTTACTCCTTGACAGAGGCTGCCAACCTGAATTTTATTCTGGGGCTGGCAATGGGATTGTAAAGGGGCCAGCTGGAGCTTTGGATGTCAGCACCGAGTGGGAATCCCGGCGAGTCCCAGAGGTCCACCTCGTATACAGAAGGCAGATATGAAAAGTGGCGGAATACGTAGCCGTCCAAGAAGATTTTGTGGTCTGGCACAGGCCGGTACACGCACTGCAGTGGGGGTTGCTTTGGCCTTCTCAAGGAAGGTCGGTCCAGCATTTTTTCCCGACAGGGGACTCAAGGTTCTCCACGTCGGTCACATCTTGTGTGGCCAACCATCCGTCTACCATTACAAAAAAGCTGACTCGACCATTTGGGATGGTTGTATAAAAGTCAGAGCGGGAGGACTCCTTCGTCTCGCCCCTCTCTTCTGGACTCGCTATCCTCCGTGCTAATCAGGGAAAAACTCACCTCCAAGTCTCTTTTCTCTCTCACCGTCCGAAGGCACTCGAAGCCGTCTGAACACCCCCCCATAAAAACATGAAGTTCTCCCCTCTAACTTTCCTTGCCGCCGGGCTCTTGTCTGCATCGATAGTCGCGGCTCATGGCGAGGTGCTCTCGCGCTCCGAGCTCTCTCGGCGTGGCGCCCTGTCCAAGCGCTGTAGTTCACATGTGGCTCGCTTCAACGAGAAGCGGTACGCCAAACGAATGTCCAAGAGGAACTGGGCCACCGGCAACAGCACCGTCGAGGTCACTACCGCCGCACCATACTACGACGTTCTCCAAAACGACACGTGCGTCCTGTCCACGGAGATCACCGGAGGGCCATACACATGGCTCCAGTCCCAGATGCTTCGGCAGGACACCACCGAGGGCCAGCCCGGCGTGCCGGTGTGGCTGGACATCGGGCTCATGGACATGGGCACGTGCGAGCCGCTCGAGGGCGCCCTCGTGAGCATCTGGTCAGCCAACGCGACGGGCAGCTACTCGAGCTTCACGGGCGTGGACCCCAACACGCCCTTCAAGGAGGTCATCGCGCAGCACGGCCTCACCAACTTCACCGTCGGCGAGACCGACTTCCACACCGACGACACCACCTTCCTGCGCGGCATGTGGCCCACAAATGCCGAGGGCCTGGCCGAGATCAAGACCGTCTACCCGGGCTTTTACGCGGGGCGCGCCATCCACATCCACGCGCAGGTCTACACGGACTGGACGCTTTACCCCAACGGGACCCTCAGGTCGCAGAATGTCGTCTCGACCGGCCAGCTGTACTTTGAGGAGCATGTTTCTGCGTGCATCATGGCGCTGGAACCCTATGCCTCGCATACTGAGATTGTGCGCCGTAAGAACAGTGAGGATCGCCATTTCGCCGATGGGATCTCTGAAGGTTTCAACCCAGTTATAACCGTTGTTCCTGCAGATGGGGAGAATATGGATAATGGTATTGTGGGTTACATCACCATGGGCATTGACCCGACCGATATCAAGACGGGAGATGCCGAACCAGTCATTTCTGTAGATTAATGTTGATTGGAAAGGATACTTGGAACACCGTTCCGTTAATTCCCTCCAGAAATATGGGATCTTTCAGTAATTTAGCTCTAAAAATGAGTTGAATTACATTACAAATACATATTTAAAACAAGAAAAAAGGCCAGCACGCCTCATCCAGCGTCTCTGTCTCTTGCTCGGCAAAAGATAGCAGCGGCCAGCAGGACTCTCCCTTTGACCTGTCCAACCCGATTGGGGGGAAACGGTCGACAGGCCTCAGGATCATCAGCTTGATAGAAGATATAAAGATCGACGTTTCATGTCTTTGCTAAAGATGGTCATAAAGTACGGTGCCTTGTTGATCTATGGTTTCAGGTGGCAGCACAATGTGTTGGAAGCCTTAGCACCGCATTGCGGTAACAGCAACAACGTGCTTGGAATCAACTTCCTGACCCTGTCGCCGTCTTGAGACGCGTGACCATGGAGATGGAAGTCAGCTCTGAGGATCATACAGAGAATCGCTTTGATCATGTATGACTCAGCAATGATGGCATTTGCCAGTCTGAGGCGAAGCGTTTCTGGCGTTTGTGACCTTATTTGAGTCTAATGGAACAGACCCACAGAGCATATCATTGGTTTAGGCGGGCTTGTCTTCGTGTATGCTCGGAATCGAAATAAACTGTGCCGATTAATCATCGAGGAGTACAACGAGGTTTTCGAAGTTGGGGTCAGCCCCTGAGTGCCCAGATGTAGATTGATTGCGCTGTAGGACTGCTCAAGTGGGGTTCTATCTCAATCGCAAGACAAGTGTTCTGCACCCCGGGAGAACATGCTAGAACATCTCAGGTCTTCCAATGTATCTTCCAAAACTTTTCTCCTTGCTATGAGCTGGACTCAGCTTCCATCCTTAGCCGTCGATTTGACCGGCCGCGACGGCCGCGAGGTAGTCCTCCTCGTTGTTGAAGATCACAGCCTTCTTCTCGTCGGCGCAACAGGTGTTGAACTATGATTCACAAAATTAGCGATGCCCGGTAACGTTGATGTACTGTGTTCAATCCCATATTTAACATAGAATGTGTTGTGGAGATGTATGTCAGCGGTGGAAGTACTCACATTACCAGGAGGGCAGTAACCCCAAAAGCAATCCTGCGGCAGGCAAGCACCGCAGCCCGGAGTGCACTATATTCGTTTGTCAGAACCAGTTGCTTTGTCAGAATTGGCTCCAAGTTTCGTATACGGAGCTGGCATGTTGAATTGAGGGTTATGATATGTACACAAATGCTCTTGGAAAGAGCGGATCCAACAAGGCCAAGGCCAAGGAGAACGACGTTGGTGAGCAGTCTCATGGTGATCGGTGGTGTGTGTACTCTGTTGTGGGTTGATGGATTTGTTTTTGTTTGGAATGGTGATCAAGAAGAGTTGAGGTTCCCAAACTCCTTGATCGTCCTAGGTTTAAATAATTGTGCATCAAGGCCAGGCGACCTGTCTTTATGATTCATACATGGGTGAAGGAGGCCAGTGAATGCTTACTCCACATAGATAACCATTCACTGGACAATTCTATAACTGAGCAAGTTCCCAGTGTGCCCAGTTGACTGTGACCAGGCTCTCCGATGAGACGGGTACTGCACACAAAATGCCGGAGTGAGTGTATCTCTTCTGTCATGAAGAACAAACCAAGCTTAAGAGCTGACGTTCAGCAAACGCCACGATCCGGGCGTTAGCCCAAGCTCCTAAAATTGCAAACAGCCAGTCTTAATAACTGTCAGGACCCTGACTCTTTTAGCCCTTTTCACCAAATCAAATCAGATCCACGGTGATGTGTGTTCGTCAATAAATTCCCAAGACTGACGAAAGCGTGAATGGCTTGGAAAACGCGGATACAAACGCAAGTTTCAGATTCAACCTTTAGCCTAGCGCTTTCAAGCAGTGCTCCCAACTGGACTTGCCATAACCTGTTGGGACTTGATACCTGTTCTTCGAGGCTACAATCAAGCGTTTGCATGATACTGTGCTCGAAGATCGTCATCGATCGCTTGACAAACTGTCCACAAGACCTTCATGGTTCATCTAGACTTTTGCCAAGCTCGCAGCGGAAACGCCAGCTATTTGCGATCTCATGAGGGAATGCACTTCGTCCAGAAGCGCATCACAGCCAGATTCCGCTATGAGAATAGCCAGTTCATTTGCAAACGTGTTGTGCATTACAAACTTTCGTCAAATAAATGGTCACAGAAGTGAAGTCTGACGAAGCAGGATTTTGCTGAGATCTGATTTGAACGGTTACTGTAGATTTTGTGGCAGGCTTTGAAGAATAACGTTTCTTAGAAGTCGTGATCGTCATTATTACTCTGATAATTTCCTTTCGTTGACAAATTGGGCCATCAATCGTTAACCAAGTTCATCTATCGTGCATAAACTCCAATTCATTCCATCCCCGGAAATTTGATAGTGATTCATCCAACCCAGAGTTACATTTCAACGGGACTTTGCAGTCGTACAAATGATACCGGTACCGATGTATGTAGCACAACAAGGCACGCTAGATAACACTCGGCCCCGATAACCTGCTGTGGCACACAAAAACCCGGCCCAGGCTCCGGCATTTGTCATCTGCTCCACGTCGGTGGCTGTCGGTGGCTGGCCTCGCGTCAAACCCAAGTGCCGAACGCGTCTAGCAGAGATAGCGGAACCATTTGTGTGAAGAACAGTCATATTGCCCCTTAAGACATTTCTGCTATCCTGACCATAATACTTGGATTTATATTTCAGAGAACGCACAAATCAATTCTCAAGGGACCGTTTGGACCTATCCGCACAACTTCCAACATCAATCCGTCGCAATCAATTGTCCACCATGCCAGACACGTCATCATCAGACCAAGGACTCACGGTGTCCTGCCAATGCGGCTACATCACATTCCAGACGCCATTGAAAGACCCCGTCCGCCTGGCATGCTGCCACTGCACCTCATGCCAAAAGCAGTCAGCGTCCGCCTTTGGGTCCTCAGCCTTCTATCCCACCGAGGCCTTCGTGTCCAACCTGCCGCAGGAGGCCAAGGACAGGCTGCAGCTGTTCACCCACCCGACCGACAGCGGCAACACCATGCGCTGCTACTTCTGCCCAAAGTGCGGGGTGCGTCTCTACCAGAGCTCATGCCGGCCTGATGGGACGCCGGGGGCTGTGGTGGCGGTCAAGGCTGGCTGTGTGGAGGGCCTGGATTGGAAAGATGTGATCCATATTTGGACGAAGAGTGCTGTCGTCGCGATTCCGGAGGGAGTGACGCAGTATGAGAAGGGCCCGCAATGAGAGAATCGCATCAACGGGAGAGAACATAAGCTCTTTGTGGATGAAAAGGAAGATGAGGAGGTCTGGAATTGCCGCAGCTATGAGTGAAGCACAATGTTTTGCTTCAGGGTGGACCGATGAGATTGGTGAGACGAAGTGGTACCTTCAGCTCATTGTCAACGGCATCGTGCGCCATTAGGTGCTATGTCTTGTCGACCATAAATGACACCAATATGAGTCTATTCATGGCATATCATGCATTGACTTCAAAAAGGCCAGCCTTGCGTATTTCCAAGCCAAGTTTGGCAATTAATCTGATAAGTATTGGCAGTAAACTGCGAATGTAGAACGACCCGAAACCTTCCATGCTGCCCTGATGATAAGCCTTTTATTTCAAGCCGTTGGCCCCCGGGGATTCCAACACTGCAGCATCCTTTAGCCCAGGGCATAATAAACACATGTGAACGACGACTTATGCTCACCATTAGACTCCTTTTTCTCGAGCTGTGAAGTGGAATTGGCCTCGACCAATGTTACCTCGGAGCCCATTGCGGACTTGATCTTTGGCTGGCTCTTGGTCGTTGTGGACTGGCGGCCTGTCGGAAGGAGATGCGTCTTCTTCTCAAGAGCCGCCTGGAACATCGCAACGTCGTAGGAATGCGCCATGGTTACTATCTTTTCTGAAAGGGGGGTTTAATTTCTGAATATGACACAGAAGACTATTAAAGGTGGCGTATGGAAGAGTGACGGGGAAAACATTAAGCTTTCTTGAGAATGCAGAAACGAAAAAGCCAAGAGAAAGGCGAGAGCTTATAGGGGTGGAGCATGTCAGAGATCAGCTTGCGGAGTCACATAAGCGAAGAGTCACACGGTGTGTGCAACCACAGGCATTCTGATCCCGAATCCCTCGAGGCTACCCGGATCCGAACTAGGCATGACGCGCCCTTGCGATGTAGACATGACAACAGATGCCGTTGGCCGGCGTGCAGCGCGTACTGGGACATCCCAGGAGCGGCTGCATGTAAGACGGACCGTTGTTCAAATCTAGGCTGCAGTAATTAATCCATGATTCTCAACCGAGCACGACGCACTAGCTCACCAAACCAAATGCCAAATCCACAGGCATATGCTCGGAATAGCGTCCTGAGTGATCGTGCATATTCGAAATGATCAATGCTTGCATTGTGTCATGCGGATTTAGAAACTGGGCGCCTGCTATGGGTGGATGGAATCCCCCATCAAAGGCAGGTCCGTTGTGGTCGGAAACTACTCCGAGCGCCGACGGTCTCCAGATCGGGACAAGCCGAGCCCCGCTCTCTCCCGAACTGATGCTCCCGTTTTCTCTCACGCACCACCCATCGGTCCTCCAGCCGGCTGAGTGAGACCCTGTGGGACCAACCATCCTCGTTGATCTTATCTGATCAAGATCAGGACACACGGCAATCGCGTCGCACAGTGACAGACTGAGTTCTTGGCCCGCATCATGGAGCCTCCTCACTCCTCAACACCAGCCTCGGCGCTCGGCACTCCCGGCCGTCGCCGCAACGGCCGGCTGCAGGCGTGTGAGCCCTGCCGCAAGCGAAAAGTCTCATGCGACCATGCCGTCCCGGCTTGTCGCCGGTGCAGGGCTCGCAATAATCCTGGTGGCTGTGTGTACCTGGGCGTTGAGGAAACGACTCGGAAGCCCGCCCAGGACCGTCCAAGGGGTTCGGTCAGACCAGCGAGGTGAGCACCTCGAGGCCCTTAGTAATGGCACAGCAGCAGCGTTATTGACCTTGGCATACATAGCAGTGCACGGCCTTCTCCAGGCTCAAACGGGTCACCCAGTATCAATGTACTATCAGATTCACCCGAATCGAGGAATCACCCTTCGGAGACTGGCCCTGGGTACATGGGTTTCACTAGCTTCTCTGCTGTCTACCAGGAGACACAGAACAGTCTTTCCCTTGTACAGGGCCCACTGATGGGTATTTCCTCCGTCGTGGCGGCCAGTCCTCCCGTTTCAGGTGTAGAGAATGGTGACGCAGGCACCACGACTGTCGTCCTGTCCCCACGATCCCTCGAGGCCAGCCTCGTCGTACTCAATCGAATACCGACAGAAGACGTCGCCCTGCCACTGTTCGAAAAGCACACGAATCCAAACGACGGATGGATGCGTCTGGCTGCGAAGCGTGTCATCGAGTCGCTGATCTCCGTCTTCGGCCGCACGCTGAGATCACGCAAGCCAAGAGACCTTGAGGAATTGGCCCACCTGCTCTCCTCAAACACGGCCAAGCAGTGGACCGAGGACGAGTTTGAGTCTGAAGCATGGCTATCTTCGTTTTCCGGTCGTAACATGCGGTGGGAAAGCCTCGGTATACTGTTCACATATTGGGCCCTCGCTGCACTCGCGGACCAACCTCACCGCCCAGAACTACTGCGAAAATCGGACAAGAGGCCCGCTCAACTGACACTGGTATACAAGGAAGCTGCGGATCTTTGTATCCAGCTCTGCAAGGGGTGCACACCGAATAGCCTGCTGCTGTACCTCACGTACAAGGCCGCCATCATCGAGTCCATGATCGCCGGGGACGCGGCCCCTTCGTTTTGGAGACTCCACGGGGAGAACGTTGCCCTGCTCACGTATCTCGGCCTCCACGCCTTACATGATGACAAGCCCTATATCCCGACGGCTGCAAAAGAGGTCAGAAGACGGCTTGTCGCGCAGCTCTTTGTCATTGATAAGGTGGCCGCATCCTTTAGTGGGCGGCCACCGCTGTTGGGCAGGAAGTACATGCTGACGCCACTACCGCTGGACCTGTGCGACGAGGTGCTGATGTCCGACCCCGAGACAATAGCCACGGCCGTTGAGGCGCTGGATGAGAACGGGTGGAACCGCGAGGGCGAGTGTTACTCGACGACTATTGTCCGGGCGAGGGCGAAGCTTGCGCGGGTCAAGGATGAGGTGATGGAGGTGGCCCTGGGTAGTCCTGCATACACGTCTATCGACGCTTTACTGTGGGTGTTGATCTGTACCGATAATTGAGCACTGCTGACAAGTTGACAGGGCGTTGAAAGAGCATGAATACGAGGCTTTTGCGGGGATCCCAGGCGTTCTCAAGTACTCACCTGACACAGTGAGAGATCCGAGTGTTCCAGCCCCGGCCATTTATATAAGAATCCTCGTGCTGCTAGAGCATCTCCAGAACCTATTTTTCATCACACGCCTGCTGGTGCAGTGGGGACACGACAGCAACGCCGAGCTGCTGAGCGTTAGCTTCGAGATGGTCTCTGTCACGCTGGTGTTCTGGACGCACATGGACCGACTGGCAGGGCTCCACGGAGACTTTGAGTGGCTGGTGAGTTGTGTAACCCAACGCTGCAACCTCCTCTTGCTTCCACTATATTTTTGATCACCATTGCCAAAGCTAACACGCTCGAATAGGTCATGGCCTTCGCAGCCCCCGCTGGCGGGGTCCTCTGCAATGAACTCCTCAAGCCATCCCTGCAACACACGCCGGTGCAAGGGGTCACTCGCTCCGGAATAATCCAGCAGCTAAGCCTCCTGAGTGGCTTCTTGGACTGGGTCAGCCCCTCGGCGCCGAATGGCGATCTGTGCAGTTCCTGCAAGGCTGTGATACAACACGTGTTGGACCATGCCCTTAACGCACCGCCGGTGATGCCGTCGAGCGAGGCGCCCGAAGGCGCTTTCGATTTCAATCTTGACTTTTCGTCGGACATCGATGCCATAAATGGGTATTTCAATTTCGACCTGCTGAACACGTTCCACTTCGAGGCACCTGCTCTCATGGGGAGTTCTCAAGAGATTTGAGCAAGTGGTCTGGCCCTAATAGGCAGGGAAATATATCGGCACTGGAATATCAAATTATAATACTACGGGGGTCAGTCGAGCTGAAAGATGAAAAGACGCTTAGTTCAGACTGTGTTGGCCTGGCCTGCTTCGTGATATGTAGTTTCCAGTGCCGTACTCAGCTAGAATTAGATCAGATCCTCGATGCATTGCATTATATTCACTGAGGTATGGGCCCTATTTGTCTCTCAAGAGTCCTCACACAGACTCATGAAAACTCGTAGTAAACATGATCGACTCCACTTCCACTCTGAACGTTAATGCTAATCAGCTCCTTGTTGATATCAAAATCCTTAATAGACCCCCGGATAGATGATGAAAATATCGTGTTCCCAAGCTTGTCCCAGCAAGTCTTCTTGGCCGCCACCGTCTCCGCACCAGACACCGTGAAAGAATCCGTAGCCTTCAAACCCATCCCAGCACGGCATTCCGCAGTCGCCTGCTGCATGTTGACGTTCTCGACGTTGTAGCCCAGCACCTCCTTCAGGTCCGACGGCGCGAGGCCCGTCCTGGTCCAGCACTCCTTGAGGACCTGCCGCATCTTGAGGCGCGGCTCGGTCGTGTCGAGCCCGTTCATGGCCTTGACGACGGTGAGACGCTTTGATTGCTTGTTCACCATGAGGGTGTCGATTGCTTCGGGCCGACCGTCGGCGTCGACCTTATTGTAGCCGTCTGCGTAGACGTTGAAGACCCAACGGTTGCCTGTTTCGTCTGTTTCGGATTCCATGGAGTACGCTTGGTTTCCCTGAGATGCGGTCAGATGCTGGGTTGTGTTACTCACCAGGGTTGGAGCTACTTACTGCGAACGGCCTAACAGGTGCACAAGAAACCTAAAAGTCATTGTAAGAAGAGGTTCTCACACCACGATGATTAGACATAGGTCTTCGTTACTCACAGCGCTTAGAAAGATATTGAGGGCCAGGAAGATGGCCTGGAACGAGTGTGAGACCATGATGGCAAATGAGTGACTGTGGGTGGTACTGGCGACGTCTGGTAGAAAGGCACAACAGGAATCCGGTCGATTATTTGGAAGAATTTATTGCGTTCGAGAGCCGACCCGGATTAAGCATATATAACATATTATCAGTCTGGGGCTGTGGATACAAGGCGTATGGAGTCACCCAAGCTCCTAAGTGATATCATGCACCCTCTTCGCGGCTCAATATTGATCACTATTCTCCCCTGGACCCAAATAAGAGTTGGCAGATCACAGGGGTTGTGACTTTTTTGCATGATAGTCCGTGCTGAAATTCATCTAACGGCATTGGCATTTGAGAGTGCTGCTCTCGACATGCACTATACTGAAAAGATATCCATCTCTTGCCCACAAGAGATCATAATTGAATAGGATAAGTACAACTGTTCCCCTGACAAACTCCGTCATGCATACTCGAAGAGCTGGTCAGTCCACGCAGATCGACATGTCCCCTATCGAGTGCTTCCGCGCCTTTGAAAACTGTTGTGCTCCAAGAATTCCAACTTACTCGTAACAGCCAAGTGCGGACTTGGCAGGGAAGGTTTGTTTGTTTTAGAAACTTCGGCGGGCCCGGTGAGGATCAGATGAACGCGCCGAGTTTCTATTAATACGCGGAAGCACAGTACCCCTGTCGACGCTTTCCAAAACGTCTGATATATGAACGCTTGCACTCCTGGGAAGATCATTGAGCCCGTAGCTACGCAAGATCGGATGACCAGAAAGTGGATGTAGAGTGTTGTTATCTCTTAGAACACTCAAGTTGTCTAGGGTCGGTAGACATTACGCCGAATTTTTTGAGGCTGTCTCATAATGCATCAGCTGAGCGGTATGTTGACAATGTACTCCTATATTTACACATAATTATGTTCACAACGGAGGCACCGTAACCACTTCGGTGCCATTCATCGTACCGCCTCTGTACGCATACGTGAAAGTCCACCCGGATCCCGCACCGCCATGCTCTCCCTTGTTGTTGACCACCACGATGCCCGTGGCTGCTGCCGGATATTTCTTGATCATCCGCGAGACAGCATCCTCAGCAGCCTCCTGGGGCGTCATGCCCCGCCGCAGGCTCTCCACGGCCTGATAACAGGGAAGAAAACGCATCATAATATCGCCATCGCCTGTCGCGCCGCAGCCGCCCACCTCCCCATCAACATAGGAGCCGCTGCCCGTGATCGGTCCATCACCTACGCGCCCAGGGACCTTGTGCGATGCACCGTTGGTCGAAGTGCCCGCAGCCATCGTGCCATCGACATGGATCGCAATCATCGAAATCGTATCGTGCGACCTCCCCGCCGACGTCTCATACGCAGTCGACCGCCTCGTCTTCAGCTCCACCTCCCTAGTCGCAATCGTCGACGTCGCGGCGCCGCTCGGCGCAGCAGGCGCGTACGGCCCACACGCCGTGCTCGCGTCCGGCACCAGGGCCCCAGCGCGGTAGTTGGGCTGGCACCCCGCGGCCCTCCACTCATTGCAGCTCGCAGCGCTGTCGGCCGTGGTCAGGTTCTCCTCGGCGAAGCCGCCGAACCCGACGGCGAACTCGGTGGCCAGGTCGCCGGCGAGCAGGGTGTGCTCGGTGTAGTCGAGCACCAGCCGGGCCACGGCGATGGCGTCCTTGACGCGTCTGAGCCCCGCGACTGCGCCGGACTTCATGGTCGTGCCGTCCTGGATCATGGCGTCGAGGGTCGTCTCGCAGTTCTCATCGGGTGACCCGCCGAAGCCGACGCTGCCGTCGCACTGGTTTCGCTCGCAGGTCGCGCAGCCGATCTGCACGGCGTCGAGGGCGGTTGCGGAGGTGGCGACCAGGGACAGGTAGGCCGTGTCGGTGGCGGCTGTGAAGGGGCCGCCCCAGGTGTTGATGACCATCGGCAGGCCTGGTGATGCCTGGGCAGCTGTCCTGCCGGCCCTCAGGAGGAGGGAGATAAGGGCGAAGTAGAGCTTCATGATGCCTCTTGTTTGGGCAGTTGCTGCTGTCCCGAGTTTGGGGAGCTGAGAAGGGCACAGTATGAAGCCAGGCGAGTCTCCCAATCTGGGTGATACGGTATTTCATCTGTCCCTGTGGATGCCAAGAGACTCGGATGATGACCACACGCTAGACATCGTCGCGAGGAGATGCGACTGTCCTTCCTGTTCCGGGTTGAGAGTCGTATCGAAAGTCTTGGGAGCTCGGGCATTTCGCAGCTGTTAATCACGGTTGATAAGGACAGTGTGATAGCTTGGCGCACTGTACGTGATCTGGGGCGTCTCGGCGCAAAACAGAAGCAATAACACCTGTGACGGTGTTCCCGGAAGTCGCGATTGATACCCTCCGGCTGAACTTAGCTACCCAACCCCGTCCTGGCATCCGTTACTCCTGTCAAGCTTACGTGCGTCCAATTTCAAATTTGATCCGACCCCCAATCTCAACACTTTCAAACCCTGAAGCGAGACTGACGACCACGACCTCGAGCCGCAACCACTCTTGCTTTCCGCCTTTGCGCCGCCAATTTCGTCTTCTTGGCTGGTATAATGAAGCCGGCATATTCGTCCCTCGTGGTGTCGAACGGCAGTCCTGAGCTGTAGCTCACCAGCAAAACCTTGATGGTAAGTTGAGCTCCGCGCTCAGCGACTGATTTGAACAGGCCCAGGAACGCTGAGAGCCAGTGAAAGCCCGAAGGGGAGATGAAGTTACGATTGAGCAAATCCAAGTCCAGGACAAAGTAAACATTTCCGGATAGCTCAGACAGCAGGTGTTGCAGGAGAGAGAACCACTCTTGTTCAGATAGGTCGCCTGAGAATGCTGCCGCATTGAGCGACATCGACTTCTCAGTCTGACCAGATCGTCGAAGGTCCAGGACCTGCCGGACGAGATATTTCAGGAGGTCCTGAGTGATCATGCTCTTTGCAGCCGCGCCATCCTGTGATGTTCCCAATGCAAACAGAATGGGGATTTGTTTCTGGCGCAGCTGCTCGATCACGTCCACCGAGAAGCACCTCAGCGCATGTCGCGAGCGGAAGTCGCCTTTGACGATGCACATGTCTGAGTCTTTTGATCTCACCCATCGTCGCATTCGTGCGAATTCCCAGAAACCTTCGGACAGTTGGCGGGCTTGATTTTGGGACGACCTCTTCTGGTGAACTAGGAAGTAGTTCAGAGTCTTGCCTGGGTCCCACCGGTTGGCATCTGCAATCGACTGCATGATCTGCGAGAATTGCAGGTCAGAAAGCTGCCGGTTCGTATCGATTGTTGTCGATGAGATGACTGTGCACGTGGTCAACGGGTGTTAAAGCAGCCAGTATTGGAGAAGAAACTCACGGCTTGTTGTGGTTGCAATCTCCTCGAACCGTTGGTCGATCCGGGAGAAATTACGCGTCATAGTGTCAGCTATCTGGTCGATCTTCTGGTTCACATGGCGCTGCTCGACCAGCTGTCCACACTCTGCCAAGTCTTGCACCACATAGGAACCGTGTCGGATGTCTTCGAGAATATCCGCATAGCGAAGATCGAATGGTTGGGTGAAACTATGGATGGTACGCTTAAGAAATCCCTCGCAAAACCATTTGTGGGCTCGAGTGACGAACTTGAGTATATCGGCGCATAGCTTTGACACCGCGGTTTCCATCCGGTCTGTTGGGAACAGGTAGGAACGGACTTTTACCCGCGGTAGTGCATCTGCAATTTGAGACAGAGCTTTAGCTAGGCCTTTGACTGTCTTCTCATGATTAATCACTCCCTGTTAATATTGTGTTAATTTCTCATCAGGCCACTTTTTCCCATCCATGAGATTCTTACCAACAAAATGAACTTGATGCCCCCCCAAATCAGCGATGCCGCTTCTGGGTGTTGCTGGATAAGCACGTCGACCACACCTTCGTAGAAAACCACCTTCTCGGACAGCTGCCGCAGCCATTTGAGAGCTTTTGAGTCAGGCTTGCAAGCCTCGTAACGAGTATTGCAGTCTTGAATAGCCCGCAGGACATCTTCAAAACTGTTTCGTGGCTTGATGGTCTGGCATTCTTGTCTGTGATTCTCAGCTGGCTTCGAGAATTCCAGAGCCGCATCCTCAAATGCGGCCTCCAAAATACTAGCCCACGTGTAAACGTTAATTGATTGACAAGTTGTTGCAGTCTCGATTCGCACAGAACAAATCGGGAAATACAAACCTCGTACCAGTAGCTGGTGATGTGATATACCACTCTCGTATTGCATTGGTGACTGGAGTTACCACTGAGGAAGTCATAACGGAACCCGCTGATATTGAGTTGCCTCACTGCGTGACAAAAGGCTTGGTTGGATGCGGTCAAGATCGAGTGTTCTCTGAACCATAACCATCGAACCATGGGCCAGATTGCATGCATCGCCACATCAGGCAACTGACGTGCAAGGCATGGCTACTGGCGAAGGTCGACCCCTCCATGTGTAACACTCCAATGGTTCCCCCCACCCTACAGCCTACATGTTTCCCCGGCCTCCAGCCATTCACATGGGTAGCCGGTGAAGTAGCTAGCCAACCCCTGTGATCCCCGACCCTTCTTGTGTGCGCGTACTGCATTCTGAGAAGCAGTGGCGGTGGCTTTGGCAACACAAGCAGGCTCAGCTGACGGCGCAGCAATAGATGCTGCCTGGGGAACGATTCTTTGACCAGCGCGCTTCTGACACGTGTTCAACATCGAGACCTGGCGCTTTGCCCCTCATTGTGGCCTTCAAATTGTGCGCCAGGACTTTCGTTCTCCCTTTCCAGGCTCAACGTGTTTTCCAATTGCCGTCGGCTCCCACCGTTCCCACAGTGCCAGGCGAAGAGTCTCCTCTAATGAATCTCCAAAATGAGAGATGTCCCCTATTAATGTCGACCCCCACCTACGTAACTACTTTCCCTACTCCATATCCTATGGTATTTCGCAAAACGGAACCATAGGATCGGATTTGGTGAACGTGACGACCTTGTCAAGTTTTGATTTGGCTTCTGCTTTTGATGATTTCCTGAAGAAATCAACAGCTACGAGCCGAAAGGCAGCTCACAAATTTTTCCACGGTTTCGTTTCAGCCGCGTTTAACAATTTTCGGAACACTATAGCCTTCGCATTCATATATTGGTCTGATGACGACGACGGGCCAACCTTTCAGGCTAAAATCTCTTTCCAATTTGAAAGGCTCCAGAAGGACTTAGTTGATCGCATCCGACGAAGCATCCAGCAGCAAACAGAATGGCCCGTTAGTAGTCACTTCATAGATGATTTGCTTGAAGATAGTGGCATTCGCTCGCTGCTTGAATCGGTGAATCTGGAATCATTGTTGGCCACTGCCCTTGACCTCGGAAGAATCGTTGTCCTGCGGAGGAGTTTGGCCAATTCAGACATCCCTCGAGTGGTCAAAGCGATCGAGGAAATTGATCTGAGACTTGCAAAGTACGAAGTTCGTCGGAGGGGCTTGGAGATAAGGGACAACAGTCAATTGATTTCGAGATTACAGAAAAGAATCCGAGCACAGATCCGAGCAGCCGAGACCCCAAGAGAAGTGGATGGACAGGAGTCAACAGCTTCTGGACTGTCTGGATCTGACACAATTCATGGTGAAAGAAAAGTTCACATTGGAAAGCACGAGAGAAAGCACAAGAAATTGAACTCGGCGCGAATCTGGAAGCACTTCACAATTTCGCGGGACGAGACATCTGCGAGCGACTTTGTACAAAAGAGGATTCTGATTGTGTTCCTCAAGAGCCACTCCCAGCTGAATGAGTCCGCAGATCTTATGAGCAGCAACCTCAGATTGATCGAAGGATCAAAGTTTATGCAAAAGGACCCCAAGATTCATTCATTTGGAACATACTCACGACCTGGAATCGCGGCTGAGGAGGTCTTGTCCCGCCAGACCCCCCATCAGAAAGTATCATCCCAACGCTCATCATACAAGAAGTCTTTTCATATCAACGCTATGGATTCGGGCACCCAAGAAAGCCCAACATTTGGGACGAAGGGGACGGATAATGGTTCAGCGGCAGTTTGCTCGGAAGGTCCCCAACATCATCAACTCATACACCGTGACACATCTCTCAATCCCGGAAACCAGTCTCTTGAGATTTCCGAGGTGACTAGCGGGAACTGGAAGAATATCCATCTGATCCCACAGCCCCTCGGTCAGCCACCACAGGCATATCTCGATAAGCCGGCGTGGGCCCCTGGCTTTGGACGTGATAACTTCCGTCTGAAAGCCTTTCTACCAGTCAACAATGTTCAGGAATATGTGCAGCAGTCTGATATTGACTTCACAATTTCTCGATTCTATTCTGAGTCATCTCTGATGCCCGAACTGCGAAGAGCATTGGCAAAGAAAGAGCCGCCCCCGGATCCCATACACTACCTTGAACAGATCCAGCTTCATTCGCAGCAGATGATAGAGGCTCTGCAGGAATTCTTCACGTTTCACCCTGAATTCTTGAAGAACTTTCCCAGATTCAATGTGCGGGCACCGATCACCGCGCCCTACATTTTCTGGTACACGTGTCGATCGGCAGCCGCTTTGCAACAACTAAGTCCTTCTCATCAAGACCTTATGCGCACCCTGACCTCTTGGATCGATAGAAACTACGATGAGAAGTATCTTGAGGCCAAGCTCCACCTTGAGAAAGGGGTTGTGACTTTGAGGACTATGCCGTTCCTCCTTTGCCCGGGAGATGTACTTGTCTGGAAAGAAAAGGGCAAGACAAAAGCTGCGGTAACTTCATCAGAAGTCTCCCAAACATCACCACCCATACTCTACTGGGAAGGTTCACAAATGCTGGAAGTGGGGAACAACACAATGGAGGGCTCCAAAGGAGAGTTCTCAACAACATGGGGTGTCAATGTTTGGAGCTACAGGTTCAACGGCGAATTCCTGCGTGACAAACTATCCAGGGAGATCCGGTTCAAAGCATCGTCTTTAGAACAGGAGGTGGATATATCAAAGCTCGGTGTATATCCCTTGAGATTTGCTGATGAAAAAACAAAACTCCAACTGGAAACCCGAGGCAAGACGTTTTGGACCTGCCGACATCGCAATTTTGTATCACATACAGGAGAGGAAGGCCTATTCACGGTAAGCGGTCTTAATTTCTATGGGATGCACCCTCAGCTGACGGTGACGGTAAAGAGTGGTGAGCGATTCATGGTGGACTTCCAAGTATACAAGCAACTCCACAGCGACTCCAACAAGTTCAAACTCTTGTACGAAGAGCGCAGCGATTATAGTGACGAAAGTGATGATAGCGACGATGACGAGTACGAAGACGACGAGAACGGACGGAGGATGAGTGCTGAAGACATGGCTTCAGAGACGCCGCCATCCCGCCCTTACATCTACCTCTTTCCTGACACCATTCCGGGGTACAACCTGAGGAGCAAAAAGTGGGGTAAGCAATTTGTTTATGACGAAACGGGGAACTAAGAGTCAATACTAAATCGAGAATAGTTGATCTAGATGTCGATTACATAACGGATGTCGAGTGGAACAAGAAGTCCTTTGAAAACCTTGTGATCAATCCGAAGGCTAAAGAACTGATCCAAGCCCTGGTTAGCCACCAGATTGAAAGCGAGAAAGGCGCCGACCTTATCCACCGCAAAGGAAACGGCCTGATCATTCTACTACACGGGGGCCCGGGAACTGGCAAGACCTTCACGGCTGAAAGTGTGGCTGAGATTGCCCAGAAGCCGTTATTTTGCGTGACTTGTGGAGACATTGGCACCAAGCCAGAGCAGGTTGAGAAATATCTTGAATCGGTGTTGTATCTTGGCAAAACCTGGGGCTGCGTTGTATTAATCGATGAGGCTGAGGTCTTTCTAGAGCAACGAAGCCTCGACAATCTAGAGCGCAACGCTTTAGTATCTGTCTTTTTGCGCGTGCTGGAATATTATGAGGGAATCCTGATCCTGACAACAAACCGTGTCGGGACTTTTGATGAAGCCTTCAAGTCACGAATCCTATTGTCACTGCACTACGAAAAACTTACAAAGGGTCAAAGACAGAAGATCTGGAGAGGCTTCATCAAGCACTTGGAGGATACCCATGTTCCTAGTGGTGGCAAGGATATTGGAAGGGAGCACAATGGAGGCTCTTCTACTGCAGCTGCCGCCTCACTGAGGCCCGATCCACAGAATGACCTCCCAGGCATCGACTATCAGGAGCTCCGGGACTACCTCGAAGAGCTGGCCGATCATGAACTCAACGGCCGTCAGATCCGCAACATTATCACCACGGCACGGCAGCTCGCCAAGTTCCGCAAGAAGACGCTGGATTACGGTCTTCTGCAAGAAGTAATATTGGAGTCGGGGAGATTCGACAAGTATTTCAGCAACCTGAACGAGAACCAGTCGGATGAGCAGATTGCAAGAAGTGATGGAATCCGATGAAAAGCCACCACAGGGGCTCCTCCTGTACACACTGTCTCGGGGCTTGATGTGACTGGAGTCCGGAATCGGAGAGAAGGACGACTATAGAGTGTATTGGAGAGGTGGGTTGATTGAGGCTTGTGGGAGGATTTATGCGCAAGGATAGTGTCTTATTCCTTTTCCTGGACGATTTCACGATTTCACTATTTGGTATAGGTGTTTCCGTCCATTCCTCCTTCTCTCTCCAATTTTTACTTTCCTATAGCATTGTCATGACGTTTCCTAAATATAGCTAGTGTTTTGCTTTAGTTGATCAATATCTGCATAAGCACATTGCACTATCTGCGCGCGTACGAATTGATTGAAGGACTCGGATGTTTTCCCAGAAGACACTGCCCATCGCTCGCGTCTTTGCCTGCTCGTGTTTCACTGTTTGTGTTCACCGGTTGGTACACGTGCGGTAACACGCAACCATATTATCTTTGCTGATCTCGACGAATTGGCTGCTGCCAATGATGTACACGGCCGCACCTTGAATGTGCTAGGACTTCTTTACTCCGGGGAGCCTTTTCCGAGCCAACAGCCAGTGATTTGTCATTTGTGATTAAAAGTACCCAACCACATCGCCGACTTCATCTCATTGGATGGGCTCCTCTACCTTCGAAAAGTTCTCTCAAAGGTCCTTGACTGATATTCTTTCGCATTTACTTCTTCAAATTGTTGGCGGCCCTAATCTCCACAAGAGCATTATCATCGCCATGTCTCCATCTATCAGAGTCGCCATCATTGGCGGCGGTTTGGCAGGGGCCTCTCTGATTCATGCCCTCATCAAGTCGCCTCATCTGGACGTACACATCTTTGAAGCCGCTTCTGAATTCAAGGAAGCGGGTATGGCCATCGGAATTGCCCGAAACGCACAAGCTGCCCTGAGGCTCATCGATCCTTCGGCGGAGCAATGTCTTGACCAAGCCGGCGCTGTCTCAATGAAAGGCGTCAGGTTCATGTTGGCACGAGGAGGAGAAGGGTCACAAAGCATGGCTGACGAGGTTGATGAAGCAGCTCAGGGAAAGCGTCTCACGAGCATCGTGCACCGCGTTGAACTTTTGAAGGCATTGCTTGCTGATATCCCCGAGGACCGTATGCACGCCTCCAAGAAGTTGCAAAAAGTCGACCAAGGCGATTCTGTTACCCTCTATTTCACCGACGGGACAACACATGAGTGCGATATTCTCATCGGTGCAGATGGCATTCACAGCATCGTTCGAAAGTTTGTCCTCGGCGAGAACGATCCTGCAGCCTCCCCCCGAAACAGCGGTGCTTGGTTCCTCATGACGCTTCAACCATTCGACAAAGCTCAGGCTAGCCTCGGTAAAGAGCTCGTCGATCTCGACGATGCCCGCGAATACGGATGGGCTGGCCAAGCAGCTTTCTTGATGCACAACATTCTCAGCGGCGGGCAGCTTGTACAATTCGCCATTGCTTCTCACGACAGGGACGCCGAGCATGGGTCATCGGACCAGTGGAAACGTACTGTGGGTGCAGACGAGATCAAAGACCTTTTCCAGGATTGGCCTCCCCATCTCAGCAAGGCTGTCAATGAAGTGAGTTCACTGAGCGTGTGTATCATAGCCATATTGACCAAGTCATAGCTGCTTTGCAACCAGCTTGAGCACGAGGCCTTGTATCTTTGGGAACATCCCAACGCGGCCACTTATGTTTCTGGCCCGGTCTGTGTTACTGGTGACGCCGCCCACTCGACAACACCTTGGCAAGGCTCTGGCGGTGGTATGTCTATCGAGGACAGTCTCATTCTTTCTACCCTGCTCGACCGTGCAAAAACACCGGTGGAGGCGATCACTGCATTGAAGGTGTATGACCATGTTCGTCGTCCTCGCACCCAATGCATCGTTGAGTCAAGTCGGGCCACGGGAGACATGTTGATAGGTGTTCATGAGCTGGACCCGGAGACGTCGAAATCGTTCATGTCGAGATGGGACTTCATTATCGATATTGACATGGAGAAACATCGTGATGAAGCCCTCCAGATGATGGAAAATGAGTTGAAGAGAGAACGGGTCAAAATTTCGTGGTCGAAGTAGTTTTTATTGCGATGGTGGGTGGTTTCTTTTAGACAGGCCCACGGTAGTTAACTGTCAATTGTATTTCTCAATCAGCGCCTTGGTGTTTTCATGACCTCAGCAAAGCCCAATGTCACGTGGCCACAGTCATGCAGATGCCATATTGCTATAAACAAGTAATTTATTTGAATCATGAGGTATTTAGGTATCGAAAATGTCTCGGGGCATGATAGCCTCAATGGGAGTAAGATGTGCAGCCGACGATGCAATCTCATGTGAACCTGACCCATGTAACCCACCCACCCCTCCCACCGAATCCCAGAAGTCGTCTTCTCACTCCTTCCCTCCCCTCCTGACCCGTCCCATACCAACGACGCCACAAGAAAAACCAGTCAACACCACAACATGAACCATTCGTCAGTTCGTGGCAACACCTAGGCACCCAAAACTCCAAGCCTTTCTGATAAAAGGTCTTCGCCGACACCTACACCTACGAAGCCTTGCAATCCAACCCCACCGACTCCAGCGCCTCAACCAACCTCTTGAGCGTCACCGGCCGCGTCAGGAACATATCGACCCCACTAGCAACCGCATCCTGCTGGATCCCCGCGCCCGCGAGGCCCGTCAGCGCGATGATGGGGGTTTGCTCCAGCCGGTTGGCCCTCTCGTGCTGGCGGATGCGGCGCGCCGACTCGAGGCCGTCCATGACGGGCATCGAGATGTCGGTGAGGATGCAGCAGTAGTCGGACGGGCAGTGGGCGTACATCTCGGACGACTCGAGGCCGTTGATGGCCGTCACGTAGGGGCGCCTCAGCTTCTTCATGTAGGCTGATAGTATCTATGTAAGGGGGGGCTCGGTAAGTCTGTGTCTATGTTGTCACAAAGTCCCCACTGTGGGATTGACTGTGTCCACTTACCTTGAGATTGATGGCATTGTCGTCCACGATTAGGACAGATGCCGGCTTGGCGGCGGTCTCCATGGGGTTGGTCCTCTCCACGACCGGCGTCATCACAGTCACAGCCCCGCCGAGCGTCGACTCCTCGGGCGGTGTAGGGAGCGGCGTGGGGTCCGTCTCGGCCGCCGTCCTTGGCGGTGCCTTGTCAGCTACGACAGTCGCGCGCTTAGACGTGACGATGGTGACACCGTGGCCCTCCCGTGCCTCGCGCTCAGGCACGACGCGGCTCTCCCTGCTCACGCTGTCGACCTGCGTGCCCTTGGTCGCCGACGTCGGCAGCACATCCACGGACGTCGTGTGGTACGGGACGGCGGGCTGCTGCGCCTGCTGCGCCGCCTGCTCCTGCTTGGTCCTCCACATGCCGAGCAGGTGGACGAGCGCGCGCGCGAGCTTGCGGGGGCCGAAAGGGGGCGCGAAGAAGTCGAAGGTGCGGATGCGGCTGGCGGCGTCGGGCAGGTTGTACGAGAAGTTGCGGGTGGCGACGATGGCCTCGCACACGAAGAAGACGGGGCACTGGACCTCGCCGGCGATGCGCTCCCCGTCGCTGAAGGAGACGTTCGAGTCGTGGTGGATGATGAGGTCCGGCTGCTGCTGGCCTACCTTATTGCTGCTGCTGTCGAGGACCTCCATGGACAGCCAGTCGCGGCACGTGCTCTCGAGGAAGTGCGCCTGGGACTCGACGAGCTTGCCCGCGTCGTGTAGACCGCTGGGAATGGTCCGATTTTCATCAGCTTCGGGTACGTCGAACCCACGGAGGAGGACTTTGCGGCCTCTGAGCATTTGCACGGCCTCTCCGAATCCTGTTGGGTCTCCTGGGACTGGCCCGTCTCCTGTGAATGGCAGCGGCAGCGAGACGGTGATGTTCGTGCCTCGCCCAACCTGGCTAGCTACCTTGATCTCGCCCCCCAGATTCACGGTGATCTGCCTCACCAGACTCAGACCTAGGCCCGTTCCTGGAGCGAAATTGTCTTCCTGGCAGAATGGGGTGAAGAGATGGTTCTGGATGTAGTCCTCACTAATACCCTTGCCAGAGTCTGAGACGGTGAGCAATACGGTGGCCCCTACGTTGTGCTGGTATGGCTTGGCTGCTTCCTGCGTCAGGCTCACCTTGATGAAGCCAGACCGGGTGAACTTCAGAGAGTTGCCGAACAGGTTCATTACGATCCTCCTGAAAGCCCCTGGGTGGGTGTTAAACCTCCAAGAGGTCGACCGCTCGATGTCGAGGAATATCTGCACGCGTTCTTGGGACGAGTCCGCATTGCCCGTTGCCGGCCGTTGGGAAACCGCGTCTCTGTATTTGGTGTAGTCCAGGTTGTCGCGGAGCGAACGTTGGGCGGATATCCTCTCGTGGCTGTATCCAGCAAGGACACTCTCGACGACCTCCTCAACCAGGCAGTCGAGCTCGACCGGCAGCGTCTGGCTCCTCGTCTTGCCCTGCTCAGAGCGCTCCCCGGGGTTGGCGTTCACCTTGCCCAGCACGCTGTCCTTCTTGTCCGCGCGGTCGTTCTCGATGAAGCTGTTGATCTTGCTGTAGTCGAGCAGGTGGTTGATGGTGTCCACCAAGGTCTTGCCCGAGGTCTCGATGATGTTGAGGACGTTCTGCTGCACGCTGTCGAGCTTCGAGTCGTGCAGCAATTCCACCGCGCCGACTAGTCCGTGCAGTGGGCTCCTCAGCTCGTGCGATATGGACCCTAGAATATTGCTCTTTATCGTCTCCTCCGCTTTCGTGTTCAACCGGTAGAGCTCGGCCATCACGCTCAGGCCGAATACCCGCAGGAAAGTGACCGTGCCGTCGGTCGTGAAGACTCGGGTGGGGTTTCTCGTCCAGATGAAACCACCTGCAGACCACCGTTTCTTTTGTCCGTCCCAGAGCGGTATCAAGACCACGCTCCTCGCCCCAGGGAACAGGTTGACCACAGCTTGGGCAGGGCTCCACCGCTTCTGGGGTGTGATTGTCTTCTTGTGCGCAGAACTGGCATCTAGGTGAATATCCTCTGGGTCCTGGCTGTCCCGAGACCACTGGCGCGTGGGAGAGGCAGGCCGCCTCAGTGGCATGCCTTGGGTGTAAGCCTTTTGCTCCGGAGTAGATGCTGTCTGGATCACGCTTCCGTCCGCGTCGAAATTAAAGATCTTGCCTTGGGGGTATCGCCTGAGCAGCCTCTGCAGGTTCCTATCCCGTAAACCCTCGAATTGCCACGGTGATCTGTCACCGCCGATGGTCGATCCCTGCATGGTCGAGTAGCCGAGGACGTTGCAGTAGTCCTCTCGCCTCCCCGCCGACTGCGTCTGGCTCGTGGCGTCCTCATCGTTGCTGAGATAGCTGATGGTATCCAGGCCGACTGTCGACACCTTCCGCCCGCCAGTCTCATTCTGCTGTCCCACCAGACCGCCAAACGACCGCACCGTGGCGTCGAGGAACAGGACACCGTCGACCTCGACAGACTGGCGGATGATGTTTGCTGCCTTCGCAAACACCCGGCTCGACTCGGCCAGCTGCAGGTCGGCCGAGCTGACCTGTGCGACGGCGGGCTGCTGGGTGCTTGTGCTCGCCCCGGAATGCCGCGAGTCGGGCCGTGGCGTCGACGACCTCGATGAATCATCCGGCGCCAAGCTTGATAAGACCTTGGACCCTGCCGTCGCAGACACAGTGATGGTCCGAGGTCCCAGCGACGTGTCTGGCTTGCTTGTCGGAGAAGCCTCCGTTGTCGACACTGCCGGACTTCGCACGCTGGGTGACGGGAGGGTTTCTTCCTCCCCTAGATTAGCCGCAGCAGCGGTGCTGATCGGCGGCAATGGAAGCTGTCCGCCCTTGGCAAGAATCTCCTCCTTCCTCTTGACGCCCTCTGCGTTGTCAGCCGACACCAAAAGCCTCGACGTCCGCTTGCTCGAGCGCCCGAGCCCACGAGCCGGCCCGTCGAGAACAGGATCGAGCGAGTCCGAGCCTTCCACGAAGTTCCCCATGCCCCGCACCATCCTCTCCGACCTTCGATATTTGGCGTACGAGCCCCGATACTCGAGATACCCCATGATCGTCCGCGACATATCCCGCATGAACTTGATATCGTCACCTGTCAGCCCTTCCGGCCGCGGTTTGTTGTCGAAAATGCAATACACTCCAATATTCACGCCATCTGGCCCCGGGCTGCGTATGGGGACACCGGCGTAGAATCTGTTGTGTGGACGTCCACGGATGTACGGCCTGGTGTGGAACCGCCCGTCGGTCGCCAAGTCAGGGACAACAGATACTGGCAGGTCATCCTCACCCGAGCCGCAGAATTGATCCATGTCTGGGGATGCGTCGGCAGACGAGCTGGCCGAGGAGACGAGGACATGCTCGCATATGCCAAAGGACCGCGGTATAGATGTCCCACAGAGCCAGAAGCCGTCATCCCCGACATCTGCGTCGCAGCCGGGCTGCTGATCCCCATCTGTAATGCTCATGCGCCGGGCCGGTTCGCGGACGCCCAGCGGCGACGAGCGAGTGGCCTCGGCGACGACATGCTGGTGATCCCGGTCGAACAGCGAGATGAGGGCCCTCTTGGCGTTGAGCCTGTGTACGGCGAGCTGTGCGTAAGCGGTGAGGCTCGAGTCTGTGGCCGAGGCGAGGGTGGCGGGCGGCACGGGGTCGTGCGGGTCATTGAGGTTCGCGGACGTCCATCCAAGGTCGTCGTATCTATTTGATTTTGCAGATCTCGTCAGCGGGAGTTGCCGAAGAGCTGGAGAGGGAGGAAAGGTGTGGTGTGGCTGCCGGATGGGCAGTCAAGGGCCGAACGTACTTGAATGTTTCTCTCTCCCGGACGTTCTCCGACACACCTGAGTCTGCCGCGGGCGCAGATGGAGCGTGTGCCCAGCTCGGCTGGTCGATCAGGTCCATAGCCCCTCGGAGCGATGGGTCGTTGGCGAGTCGGGGCTGCTACACGCTTCTTCCATGGACCTCTCTCTTGTTGAAGCGCATGATAGCCTATATGACAGGCGGGATGGGATCAGGGCAGCAATGCACAGGTCAAAACTGGGTTGGGCTGGGCTTGGATGGTATAGAACAGGTTCAGACAGGTCCAGAATCAAGGACGGACAACCAGATGAACAGGAACAGGCGAAAATTCGGAGCCTGCCTGTCTCAGCGGCCTTGGGTCGCCTCCTCGGAACTCAAATCGTTCCAAGTTGCTCAGGAAACCTTATTTTCGCGAACCCCCCCTCCAGTCCCGCGCCCTCGCCTCGGGAAGCAAACCTGTTACCTGTTCCTTCTCCCAACCGGCGCTGCCAACAATGCCAGCCCAACCTGCCCTCCCCTTTCCCAGCACTGACTCGATCCGCACCACCCTTGTCGAAGGGTGGGGCGCCCAGTGCCGATGAGCGATCATCTTGCAGCCGGGAATAAGACAAAGTTGGGGCGGGCTTCTAGGGGGGCTTCTAGGTCGTCGATCGGCTGCCCATCATTCTCCCCTTTCGCCTGGAGCTCCGGAAATGCGGTGTCGATGATGGGAAGAATCCCATGTTGCCATGTCGCATATCGGCAGATCTAGATCCAGATCCGCCTGGGTGAAATCCGAGCTAACTCACGCAGTAGTCCAAAGCAGCTCTTGTGCCACCGGCCTGCTAGTTTTTGGGGTGCGATCTGGACCCTTGGGATCCTAGGGGTCCTGTTTGTCATGGGATGAAATAAGGGGTCCAATTTCAGGGCACTGCAGTGGCTTGGAGATGGACCCTAACCGTTGGGCAGCGCCGGTTCTGACGCCGGTTTTCCATATAGTAGGAGTGCTAAGGGCTAGTATTGCTAGGGCCTCCAATACCAGGCCAGGCCATTCCGGACATGGGTGCCACTAGTCGACTGGCCGCTGGTCTAGCGGGATCTGCGTCCAAAACCCCCGGCTGCCCGAAGTGGCCCATCGCATGCATGCTGTGCATGCGGGCCTGCGTGCGCTGCAGGCCCCATCGTGGGCCTTTCAATGTGCCTGGGGAGCTTTCCCATTTGCTGTCCGAACAGGGGGACGCGGAGCAGGACTCCATCGACAGGACCACTTGACATTCCAGACTCTAGCCGACGGAAGATCTGAAAGTGCACTGGAACAACTCCTGGGGACGATGGACGACCACAAAGCCAGAGGAAGCAAGTCGGCCGGGCTTGCCTGGACCACAGTCTAGTCTGGCAGCGGCACCTGGCGCCTTCCGTTCCAGTCGTTCTCATCTTGGGGACCAACGGTGAACAGGCAATCTGACGACTAAGGGCGCCTGATTGGGGACAGGGACATCGCCTCTCGAGCTACTGGCCACACGCCGTGATTCGATCTTTGAGACTCGCCCAACCCATTCAAGACTATTGCTAGTAGTCAGCTGTTCTTCAATGAGGCACGCTGCTCTGTTCTTGACCCAGAAGCCAGGAGGGGCAAGTCCCAAGTGGGGACAGCACGCGATTCTGCCAGGGACGCTCGCTCGCTGGGACCGCACAGTCTGAACGTTTCACAGAAATGTTGCAACCACGACCCTAGAGGCAATGGTGAAAGGAGCTGTCGGCCTTCCTGGCCAGGATATAATTCCGAAGGGCCCCAGCGGGAACCTGTGATCCAAGCCGGGCCATATTCAACGTCTTCGAGCTCGTCAATCCTGTGACCCCGTGTCCTCTTCAGGTTGAACAGAGCTCGGCCCTCGACTCGGCAGTCACCCGATTAAACGTTACACAGAGCAAGATGGTCAAGCACATGTGGACGCTGTCTCGGCAAAGACGGCACACAATGGATGACTTGCAGAGCCGGGCTGGAAATCCCTTTACGGCTTCGAAAGTTTGCAGCGGTTGCATAGGCCGTATCGGGAAAAGCTGATGTACTCGGGTGCGTAGAGAGGAGGCAAGGCGAAGGCGTGGCGGTGCGCATCACTTTGCCGGGGTCAACATGTGGATTTATAGAACAAGCGTTCTCCTGAGTCTTTTTAGAACGTCAGTCGAACATAACTTCAATCTCGGAGGCGTCCCTGATTCCTGTTGTATCCTTTTGATCCGGCCCAGCCATGAAGCTGAACATCGCCCGGGCGACGGCAGCTCGGAGTCCGTCATCTGTATCGGAGACCTCTGGAACACCACAATCGGGAACAACCAGTCAAGTGCCATTGACCAGGGCAGCCTTCAAGGAAGATGCCCGACTAGACAATCCGGACGATGCCTCCATCGGAATCGACACTTGTGGATGGTACAAAGGTATGCATCCCCGTCCTAATGGATCGGCATCCATCATACTGATACCGATGGAACAGGCACGGCGGTGACCTGCCCTTCACCAGCAGCGTGCGGATTCTCCGGCACCTACCGAGCCTGCTGCTTTGGTCACGCATGCTCGTCCAGCACCTTCAATACCGTCTGTCTTCCATATGATGACTCGGTCTGTCTGTCCGGTACCCCGGGGCCAGCAACGAGATGTTGGTCCGTCTGCCCCTGCTTTCCTCGATACCACCGCGCAGCTAATGTGTGAGATGCACGCAGCACCGACACCTTGAGCCCTGCGTGTCTGACCTTCTTCTGGCCGACGACCTCTGGCGCTCCAGGTCTGACAGTCTTCACAATGGTGGACTCATGCGTCCCGATATCCCTGGCTGGTCAAGGCATGTTGGCCACGACGCCAGCTCCTCAGACACCGACACAAACATCACCGCAAACCTCGAATTCGTCCCCTTTGCTCAAGCCTCCGGCCGGGACGATCCTGGAGGCCATTCTCGGCGTGACGGCCATCTCCGTCCTCGTCATCATCAGCTGCATCATTATCACCCGGAAGGTGCACGCGGCCCGGACAGGGGCTGTGCGGGGAATTGCTTCGCGGAGTTCTCTTACTGTTTCGCCTTTGGCTGAACAAGAGGGCCGGCAGCCTGATATCCCGTTGTCGATGCGGCCTGGAACCGTGCGTGTTGGCAGGGAGAGCAAGACGGACCGGTCCCATGGCGGTGAAAGGGAATGCGGATTGGAGACGGCGAGGGAATAGAAAAAGGAAAACAATGTTCGAGAGCCATACTGTTGATCTAATACTTGACTCCCATCTGTACCCCATCGAGCCTATACATCAGCTCAGTAATTCGGATGTAATTTCTGAAGTGTGCCCAAACATTTCATTCTGATTCCGTGTGTTGCCAAGAGCCGACATCATTGGGTAGGCGTGGGCTCACAGGAGTAAGACGGCGTATCTGGTCGCCGCTGAGCTGCTATACTTGAGGCAAATCGCGGCTGACTGTATTCTACCTGGCCGAGCACCCAATGCAGCTAGCCAACGTGCTTCCCCACCACAGGTCACCCTTTGCGAGTCTTCTTATTTCTCTCTCAGTACCACTGTTTTCTACTGGTATGAGAAACCCCAAGCTTCTACAACCTACTAGCCTCACTCACGAGCATTAAAACATTGACGCCATGGATGCGAAGGACCCGTTGGTGTTCCCGGCCCACAAGCGACAAGCACGTCAATTCAGATGGAGAATTCTCGCCTGGCCCTTGGCATCTTTGGTCCTTCTATACATTCTCATACCGCATTTTCACGTCATGCTGCGGTCCATTTCTTGCCATGAGGGAGCCGGAGTCACATATGAAGGTGAACGTGTCTTTTGGGAGCCTTGCGGTGAGATCACAGGTCACCCTCTGGAGTGCGGCGACGTCTTTGTACCCATGAACCACTTTGGGAACTCAAGCGACGCAAATGGAAAAGAACAAGTCTTCACCATCCCACTGATTCGTATGCGAGCCAAGAACGCCACGCAGAATCTCATCATCAACCCCGGCGGTCCTGGAGGCAGTGGAATCGGGTTCGTCTATCAGATCGGCGACGAGCTCAATACCATCCTTGATGAGGGATATCACATCCTGTCATTCGACCCTCGCGGCGTGAACGGGTCTAGGCCCAAGGCTGAGTGCTACCCTGACGAGGCCACCAGACGGGCCCATTCGATGCCCAGGAGCGGCCCCCTTTCAGACACTGGCGATATGTATGCTTGGAACAAGAACTTTGCTCGCGCTTGTTATGATAACATGGGGGAGCACGCCAAGTATAGTGGGTGACAATTTCACCTCCACCGAGGCTGCGTACTTGAAGCTGACGGCTGGACACAGTAAACACGCCCCAGACCGCCGCAGACATGAACTCCATTCTCGACGCCGTCGGCCAGGAGGACATGATCTACTGGGGCTTCAGCTACGGCACGACGCTGGGCCAGACCTACGCCACCATGTACCCGGAGCGCTCGAAGCGCGTCGTGATCGACGGGGTAGCGAACATCAACGACACGTACAGGAGGCTGGACCCGGACCAGAAGCACCTCAGCGACTCGGACAGGGTGCTCTACGGATTCTTCGACGAGTGCGTCAAGGCAGGGCCCGACCGCTGCCCACTCGCACCATTCGGCAGCACCGCGGACGAGCTCTGGGAGGCGGTCCTGTCGCGCGTCGACGAGCTGAAGGACGAGCCTCTGAGCGTCTACGTCAACAGCACCGTGTATGGCATCTTCGACTACCCCAACCTCCTGACCAATGCGATCTTCTACACCCTCTACGCGCCCAAGAGGTCGTGGGTCCCCGTGGCGGGCCAGCTCGCCAGGTTCATGGGGGGCAACGCGACGGACCTCTGGATGGAGCACGGCCGCGCGGACACTTATGCCAGCATCGGCGAGGCCGTCCGGTTCGTGACGTTCAACGACGCCAAGTCCGGGCCCGAGTACTGGCCCCAGGGCCGGCAGGATGTGGTTGATGAGATCGCGCGCGTGGCGAACCAGAGTCTTTTTTCGAGGATTGACATGACTGGGTTCTTTGGCAGGCAACAGTAAGGATTATCTCAGTTTCAGTGGTCTCTCAACTCTTCTTTTGTTCTTCTTCACCTGCCTGGCCCGCCGGTCCGCTGATCCAAGCTTGAACTCACGCAGGTGGATCATCCCCCGCACGCACGACTTCGTCCCGCAGGAGAAGGTTGAGACCGCTCACCCGTTGCTCATCTTGACGAGCAGCTATGACCCGATATGTCCGATCAAAAGTGCTTTCTTCGCCAGGGACATATTTGTCGGGTCTCAGATCGTCGAGCTAAAGGGGTATGGGCATTGCTCAGATGCAATGCCATCGCTCTGCATTGCCCGGCATGTCAAGGCTTACTTCGACGAGGGCACGGTCCCAGAGAATCACACGCAGTGTGAGGTGGACGGAGACTATTTCCCCAGTCATGGTGAGGATGAGAAGGTGTTAGACGGCCGCGGAGTGTTGTCATTCAATGACCCTGAGATGGAACGTATTCATCTGGCGCAGAGCAGGTTGGCTCAGAAGTGGCCTGCCTGGTGATTGGTCAAGGTATCTTGGATGAACAGATGAGACATAGCGAGAGCAATTAGTTACATCTTGTTTAATCGACGGTCTTGACGTTGTTTCAGTGTGCCTTCTGCCAGAGCCGTGCCATTGCTTGCAATGCCAGACAGCTTCCATGGTGCGAGTTGCAATGTCGTAATGATGTCCATATGTGTTGAGAGATCACAAGTATCTTGCTGCACTGGACACCTTGATGTCCTTGGATCTAGCTGTGGTACTGGAGAGCATCGAGAGATTTGCATGGTATATTTAAGAGGTCGTGATATCAAGGCAGTCGAGATGGTCCAGAAGAAAAGACACAATTCCGTGTTGGTTGAATGCATGTTGTAAATGGATTATAAGTCCGGTGAGGAGCTCATGTGGATAGATGCAGTTGTAGACTTCCTCCGGGGAGGTAGAGCAGGGAAAAGCATGTAGTACCATTGCTTTTGGTTCATCGTATCGCGCGAAAAAAAACATCGAGTTGTTTTTCATCGCACTAGGAAGCTCCGTTATGATTCTTCTCGGTAATACGAAAAATTGCAGCTTATGCCTGTCGAGTCACGATATTTCGCCGATTTCTGAAAACGGTTACGGCTACACTAGGAACTAGACTACATCGTCGACCGGAGCCAAGACCGGCTAGTCCGGCGTCCTCATTCTCCAACTTTGGGGACTGTTTACTCCGCGACTTTCGTCAATAGAAGCAAAGCTGCGTATGCACAGGGTCTTTCTCGGCAAAAGCATGAGGTCAGATCGCCCTCCCCCGCACGAGTTCGTCTCACATGCCAACCTTGATAAACACGCGAACAGAGGACACCACACCCTCTTCCTCTCTACCCGCGCTGGACGGGCATCTGTTCATGCCGCAACTCTAATTCAGACTTCAAGTCCAACTCCGTTGTCAAAGCGTACGGTATGGCTATCTTGTCCAGATTGTGCAATCCGCGAGGGGACGAGATCGATGTGGACTCAGCCCCGGTGCACCATGTTTCTTTACTGAACTCCACCCTGAAGCCCGTGCCGGACGACAGGACCTTCCCATTGTTCTCGTCCCTGCCGAAGGAGCTGAGGCTCCAGATATGGGAGGAAGCCACACCGCGACAGCGACTCGTCCATCTTACCATATACCCCCGCCTCTACCGGTTGAAAGAAAAAGAGTCCGACTATCCTGTGCGGTATCTGAAGAAGAACCATCTTGGTAATCCCATCAGCGGCTCTGACTATCAGATCTTCGCGGAAAATGGCCGGCTCGACCATGCGCTGCTGTCTGTCAACAGGGAGGCCAGGCAGGTTGTCCTGAAATTTTACCGGATCCAAATCCCAGCCATCTGCGTGCAGTCACATTATGGGAAACCAATTCCGCACTGCTACGGGGAGCGGACCACGCTGCACATCAACCCCGAGCACGACGTGGTCCAGATTCGGGCGGAAGAGCCCGTGAGAGAATCGCTCATCGATTTTCTCTGGGACATGAAGGCATACGACCCGAAGGGTGTGGGTTTACTCAGGTTGGCAACGAGCCTAGAGAATTTCTGCACCAACGACCTCCAGTATCTAAAGCGCTCGGATTTGCTGCTCATCCGCCAGCGGCAAGCGCTTGTCGAGACTCTATCGCAGCTGCAAGAAGTGTGGTTCGTCAACGTGGGGTCAGGAAGGTACCTATACCAGCCAACGGAGGACGGTTCGGAGACCATGGTACCTTATTGCATCAGAATGTCGGGGTACGAGTCCGTTGGCCCGGAAGCAAGAGAAGGTGCAGAGGCCGAGCTACAGCGACTCTATATGGGCAGGGTAGACCCGCGTGAGCTCATCTGGCGGTGGAAGAGGCTGTTGCATACGTGGAAGATACAACACCCACAGGGACAAGTCAAATACCGGTTGATGGTAGCGCAGCAACAGAAGCCATCCAAAGATGAACCGAGTGCCATGCGTTTAGCCCGTAAATTGGGGATCTTGAGTATACAGGACCGAGAACGGTATCTCTTCAAAGAAGACAAGATCTTCAGACCCGGTGCATGTGAGGCGGGCAGTGGGCCGGTGCCGGACCAGGTCAAACCCGAGGAATCTGGCACGACGAAGACTGCTGCTCTTGGCTTTTGGTCATTTCCAATTGAAGCCGTGGGGGAAATCGGCGAGGGCAAAAACCTTAGCGATTGTGACTATGAGCCAAATCGTTACTTGGATATGAGGAGTTACTGGCCTGAGCTTATACTGGCAAAGACTATGACGTTTTGAAGATGGTTCTTAGAAGCAAGACTACCTAAATAATTCAACCAGGCACAAATGTGAATTGATAGTTTGAAATGAGCAGCATGCAATTCAACATACATATTACATGAGCCCGTATATCGCCCTGGACTACCGTTTTCAACCATACTCCTGGTCTGCCTTTGGCAATATACCCATGCTAGCCCCCGCACCACCTTGGTGTCGTTCATCGTTCTGCGGCTGCTCACAAAGAACGAGCTGGAGTCTTTTTTCAGACTCATGCTCCCTGACGGAAGCCTTTAGCCTCCATATGCTTGCTCGAGACACTCCAGCTCCCGAATTCTCCAGAAGTGGTGTTCGATCCGATTGAATCCCCAGGGCAAGGAGTTCGCCAAGCTCCGACCATGCCATACTCGACCAAGAAGATCCAAAGAGGCCAATGAGCACGTGCGCGAGGACAAGTGCTACATGTAAAAGCAACACCGACATTGCCAACACGACAGTCAAGTTATCCAGCCGGTAGCCGTAGGCATATTTCGATATCACGAACGGGATTTTTGTGTACAATTCGGCATCCAGAAGGTCAACTTCTTCGAGACTGTCATTCACTGTGGTCTTGAACGCTTGGTTATATGCTGTGCTGTGCATGACTTCATAGCCTTTCCCGGAACCGTTCGCATTGCTAGAGAAATACACACTCGGGTGGGCGTGATGGGACCGGGATATTGCGTCGACTAGGAAAGAAGCAAGGAATATTGCCTGGCACTTCTGTGTAGACGTAGCCATGGAGCAAAATGAGGCTATGTAGTCGAAAAGCGGCACTCCTTCTGTTTCTTCTGTCTGTAGTTGAGGTTGTATCATGGGCACATTCTGATTGAGGGAATCAATCCAGTCCGGTTCGAGACGAATGAGTGGACGGTCATTCGCCGAGTGACCATGTGTCATGCCCTCGAGATCGATACTTATTCCACTCCACGGTACCGGGCTGGCCGTTGCGTTTTGAACCAATTTTATGTCCGAGTCGATCCAGCTCGATTCTGCGATGCAGAGGTCAACTCCTGTAAGCACATTTTGTCGTAACTCCGGAAGCACCATGGCGACTGAGCCAGGGACACCCAATTGGTGGTCGATATTCACGAACCCGGCTAGACGTGTCTCCGTTGGTGGATACTCAAACGAAGCCCACCCAAATGTTTCCTTGAGAAAACCGCCGCTCAGGGAGATATTGGTGGACTCATGGGCTCCCTTTGGAAATGAGAATGACAGAACATCAGGTTTGAGCCGGAGGTACCAGAAAATGTCGTCAGAAAATATCTCAGTCGCATTCGGAGCGCATTGAACGACCACAAGGGGCTGCAACCACGAAGCAGCCTGAAAGTCTCGAACTTTGGGTGGGCCCGGTTCGATCCTGTACGGTGGAGGCAGTTCAGAGTTCTGTATCTGCGAACTCTTCCAGTTTAAGGCCGACACCAGGAAATCAGACGGTGTAGTAGCGTAGGCGATGGTGTTCTCTTGCGAATTGTTGCTCCATGAAAGCCCATTACCAGTGACAATGCGTGATCCGACCAACGCAGAGACTGTCATATTGAAAGACGCTTGTGCACCCGCCGTCGTCTCATTGTGTGTCAGAAATATGGCAGTCAGCGATGCAATCAGATCTCGACAGCCGCCGGATGGACATTCTGCCGGGTAGTCACCAGTGGCGGCGTACCATTCAGTACAGACGTCAAGACGACCGTTGTCGACGGTGATGTTCAGAGGATAAAGGTCGGAGTACTTGGAGCCCATGAAAACATCTTGTATCACCCGTTGTCCTCTGTTGTCCCTTGATGAATCCAGAGCTGTGATTGACACCCTGGACCAGCCTAATCTAGGCATCATGACGATAGCTGATGAAGGCCCCAGAGCCATAACGAGTACCAGAGAAAATATTAACAGTATGTAAGTGAGAATTTGGTGAGGTGATTGGCGAAATGCCTTCATTGGACTCCAGAATTGCTTCGAGAAGAAATATGGGATGGATGTTATTTGGAACGCAGCAATGACAAGTCCAAGAGGAAGTCCTCGCTCGCCCAGCAGCTCGTATCGCAGTCTATGGAAGACAATCTGGGTTATCGAACCAAATGCGAGTGCCTCATGAATCTTAGCAGCGAATTGGATTGAGTTAAGTACATTGTTGGTGGGTCCTGGTGAAGGCCACGAGGTGTGACTGATATAGAATCCGAGTAGGATAAGTGTGAGCGCCACCGCCGGCAGATGGAAAATTGCGGCCACATGAAGCATCTCGCGTTTCCTCTTGCTGAATACAACCTTCGGCCTCTCACACGAAGGTGTGGCAAGTAACTGGTGTCCCAAGCCAGTGCCCTTGGTACCCTGTGGTACCGCAGGCGGCTGAGCTCTTTTCGTCTGTGTTGACGAATTAGGTTCCGAGAGCGAAAACGGGACCGTGTGTGGTTCGTCGATCTCCCTGATGCTCCCTTGTCGTGAAATCAAGCCCTCTTCTGCCGAGCCGGCGTCCTGACATTGACAAATGCTCTCGGGTCCAAGGCTTGGATGGTGTGTACTTTGGGAGCCACGTCTTGGTAAAATAGGGAGCTCATGCTCGTAGCCGTCAGCACGCTGAATCTACATTTGAAAATTAATACTCATCGTATTAGTTATAGGGAATGGTTGCTGGTGTTGGCCACTTGCCTCATTAGCAACGCCTATACAACGATCGATAGACATCATTAGGGCCTTGAAAACAATGAAGTGAAACAAAAGCGAAGAATAGATTTGGTGTTTGGTGTTGATATCTCTAGGGTTCGCACCAAGATGATTGCTCTTGACGGAGTGCCGTGATGGCCTCGCGTGACAGACTGATTGTCGTCTTTGGGGGCGGAGCCTTTGGCAAGTTTTCCTTCGATGAGGGCGAGGCTTCTGCTCCCCATTAATAGGAGCTTCCGTGGAAGGCATCCAATATCTTTGAAACTTCGGCAGCCTGCAGAAGCCCCCAACCGCAATAGGTACCTTTACTTCCTCGTCCGTATCTTGCGAAAATAAACATGACCAATTTCGAACTTGATAAGGCCCCATATTACAATCCAATCCCACTTGTTTCGATTCGGGGCTCGACCGATGACATGCAACGTCTTTCAATTCAGCTGAGCTCCTATTTTAGCCGCCTGTGTTCCCCAAACACGAGGCGCATTGCTATCGTCGGCAAAGTATTGGGCAATAAAGCAAGCTAGCACTGATACGAGACCAGGATTTGAGACTATCGGAAGAGGCGCAGATCTCATCGCAGCTGAGCCAAGCTGAATCCATGTCTAAAGGGGGCTAATTTCTTTGAAAGTTCTGATGAGATGCTTTCCAAGTAATAAGAGCAGTACCATGTCCTCATACGTCTTGCTAACAGTGAGATGTTAAGCTGAGATTCTGTTTGCACACAATGACTTTCACCGCTGCGAAAGTAGAGCCACGGTACCGGGCTCAAGCAGGCCTATTTTCAGAAGCCAATTGTAATCATTACAGCTTTCACCAGCCTCGAACATGGGGAATGGCCTTCCTATTACTTCTTTTGACTCTCAAAAGGCATCAAAAGTTCGTTCGAACGAAATATTCATACATCCTAGAATCATCCAAGAACTACCTTTTCTATACCAGAGCAGCTTTTCTCCCAAATCGATCGGCACACGCGGCCTACTCCACGACGATACAACACATCCTGTTCCCGCACAACCCACATAACATTGTAAAATTCATAAACCGACTTTCCGCCCTTGTAGTCCTGGTCATCTTTATCAAGACCTCCCTCTCGTCTGAAGCGGATGCGTGACTGGGTGTATGTCCCTTGGTTCACTTCCTGGCCTTGGTTCACTTCGTAGCTATTGAACTCAACCCAGCCACGGTTTTCGATCTGCTCTTCACTCAAATCGTTGGTACCACGCTCATCAAGTATTATGTGAGCTGGGACTTGCCCCCTCGATAACGCGATGAGTTCAACCTTCTCGCCTAGTCGTAGGCTCTCTTGCTCCTTTCCCGCCTCATAAGTCTCCACAACTCGTAGCACACCGGCCCAGGTGCCATGCTCATCTTCAAGAACCGCGACAGAGAAGCAGTCGTCTGGCCCCGCTGTGAACTCAGGAAGTTCGGTTACAGAAAGACGGACCATGGAACATTCATGTACAAAGCGCTTTTCATCCTTGGTCATTCTGTCTGGCGTCAGCATGTAGCGTACGCGGAGGGTTGCGCTCGTGGTACTGCCCGTCAGAAACGGGCAACTTGTGTTGAATGACTGGGTCTCATTACTTTCACTGTCCGGAAGAGGTACTGGGTAGGCGAACCTGTGGTACTCAGGTTGTACCACGTCAAGGGAGAACCACCTCTGTGCAACATAGCCATGGGCCTTAAAACTTGAAGTGTTCATTCTCCATCCGCTGGGAAGAGCATCAGTTGTGTCGAACATATAGCTCCTATGTTTCTGCAACATTGCTGGCTCTCTGATATTGTCTCCTTGATCACTGGGGTTGCTCATCACGGACCACTGGACAAGATGAGTGAGTGTCCAAGGCGCGGGATGCTCATGGTCGCAAGGGTATGCGGAGTCTCTCGCGAAAGCCATGCTTCGAGGGTCTATGGCGCATTCCCAGCCACACCATGACCATGTGGGCAGATGTTGAGGATAATTTGGTTCCATGCCACTTCCTGCTCGAGGGATCCTTCGAACCATGTAGCCCTTGCATGGCTGCCACAACAAGGCGGCATCCAGGAATAGACGAGGCAAAGCGTTGATAAAGCCTCCGAGGAATCCTCCACCGAAGGAGTGCAAGATACCTGATAAAGCTGCCTGGCAATCCTGAGGGAAAGAGAGCTTGCGCATATTGAACAGACATATAACCCTGGTGTAAAGCTCCATGTCCGGCCAGTTCAATTCCGAGAGACTTGGTCCCCAGGCGTCTTCTTGGCTGAATGCCCACCCGAACACGTAGGTGTGGTCAGTCTCGAGGTTTTCTTGTGTGGTGTCTTGGTGCCAAATGTCCGAGTTGCAGTCCCAGAATGTTTGGCCATCGCCGAGAAAGACAATTGCGCGTTTCGAGAGCAGATGCTCCTGGAAAGTCCAGCCGCGACTTGCCCTGGCCAGCTGTTAGCACATAGAAACACCCAGCCATAACTGCGGATTCGAAATTACTTTCGTACATACCATGTTGTCTTGATCAACTTGTGATGCATTTCGTGGGGGCGATAACCCCACTCTCTGCCTAAATGCCCATATGTTGTCCTGCCCCTGAGTCCTTCAGCAGCAGCAGCGATGATAGTGACATGAGCACCGGCGTAAATATCATCCATGTGATCAACCTCGGCTCTCGTGCTATCACTACCCTGTAGGATACAAAAGCAGTCAATCCAGAGGTAACGCTCCCCAGCACCCGAAACCAGATCCATCGCGTCCCGCAGCACAGCAGGTACACGATCTGTCAACGTTGAGTTGAGGAAGCCGGGTTGCTGGAAGTCGGCCAGATTTCCACTGTTGAGCCTCAAACTCGCCGGGCCAGACCCCTCCCCTTTGACTGATGTCAAAGCCTGCGACCAAGTGTAGCTGAGACAGGCATATCGAGGCACGCTGGCGCCAGGGACAATGCAACCGTCATGAGTATCTATAACCCATCTCGGGATCTGGTGTGGTTGTCTGTCGGCGATTGGTGGGGGCTGGCAGGCCTCGGGGTGAAGCCTGCAACAAGCATTCAACCATGTTGCCAAATATTCGTGGGGCTTCATCTGTTTGTCTGCCATGATCGGGGGCATTTAGACTTTTGCGGTGGTGATAGTAACAAGCCTTCAACCACGTTGAAAAATATCATTAAGGATTTATGTCGAGAAGCAGCAGTCGAGTAGGGCTTGGCGGTCAAGGAAAGAAAACGCACATTTAAGAGGAGAAAGAGACTCCGAGGGCAAGGGAGGACACACTAACGTCCCCGGCCGGATCTGCCGCATCCCCCGATTTGCGGCGCCTTTCCCACACAAACACCCACTTTTCAACCCACTCTTAAAAGTCCAAATAAATACTTATAAACACCAAATTCTCATTCTACACAGACATTTATAAGCAGTTTATAAATAAGATACATACATAAATCGATTAAGTGAAAATCATTAATATATACTTATATAAAATTATATTATATAAGAAGAATGAAATATTTATAATATAATCATTTATATATTTGAAATCGAAAAGTAAGGAATTTTAGAATTGAAATAGAATTAATGAAGTGTGTTTTAAAAGTGTGAGTTATGAGGTGTGTTTGCACCAAAATGAGTGGCGCGGCAGACCAGGGGGTGCGGCAGATGTGGGCCGGGGACGTTAAGAAAGGTGTCGCACAAATAAACAGGCAATCCAGAGACAGGTTTCATGCTCGTCACACGTAAGCATACCGCCAATTTCGATATACAATATATTTCTTCAAGTCAGACTACATGTGCAGGATACCGAAGGTAGGTCAGGCACCCCCTTACTGCTTGTGTAGTGTGCTGTGGTAATTGGGGCTTCTAAAGTTCGCTTAGGACGGTTTGAGCTTAGGTCTGGAAAATAATCAAGCTGTCTGCTGGAATCACTAGACTCGCATTGGGACTTTGGGTGTATAGAAGACTAGACACGAGTGTCAAGTATGGGCTCACAAAAGCCGTATGGGCTGATGGATTGATGGCTTGCCAGGTGTGGTCCACGCCAAATCATACTGCAATAAATGCGGTGAGAATTGGGGCCGATGTAATTTTATGGAGAAGGCCCAGCAACGGGGATGGGTTTAGCGCTGGGTTGGATAACGTCAAGCCTACACACGTGCCGGTGCAACAAGAACTCATTAGTGCATGTCATCAACGGCAATATTTCCGGGGGGTATGTGACATCGGGCTTCTGCTGGTGGAGCTATGCCCAGGTCAACCTCGGGCCTGATTTGACACGTGCTTAAGTCCGGGGCAGGACGACGCCAAATGAGGGTTACGCGTCTGTGAATTAGACTACGGTATGTCCAGGCTTGTCTGATGTTGGCGTCAACCCCGCAAGAATCCCAAGGTCTTGGCACCTGAAAGGGGCTGGCGGCCGCGTAGATCGCAGCCATGGGTTGCCGTGAGATTGCTTATCTACCTACCTGGACGCGACCTGGCAACCTGGCTGGAAGGATTTCACACCTAAATAATTTGCCTTCTGCACGGTTCCGGCTGTTGGCTTCGTCCCATATCGCGATGCATCTGTTAGTCTTCCAGCTCATCCGGGAAGCCCACCAGTTCACCACTGATCAAGCGTAACAAGGTTTTTGTGAGACAATAAGCGCATGCCTCTCTGTTAGGGTTGACGGCCGTGTAAACCTTTACGCCGCCGGTTCACCGAGTCTAATCGCCTTAGGTTCGAAGTCAATGGCGAATATCCCCGGTCAGCTTGCACAGCGCAGTACACCCACACCCCATAGGGCCCACGACCGTGTCCGACCGTCTGGCCCATCACTCTTGACTTGAGGGTGTTGGCAGAGACATTTAAAAGGACTTCAACGCAGCTTCTCGCCCAGCTAAGACAACATGCTGAACCCGTCAGGGCCGTCACGAGGAATTGTGTTCGTGCTGATTGCGTTGCTGCTTCTCTGGGGCTTCCACCTCGGCGCATACCTGGATCCCTCGACCTCAGGCGCATCTAGCTCGTTATTTGATTTCAAATCCGGCGGCGCAAAGTCCCCACTATCATCACATGTACATACCTACTTCGAGCAGGTGTTTTCCGTGGAACGGCCCCCGGACTATCCATTCTCGGCGCTTAAAGCTGCATGCGAGCGGACGCAATGGCAGGAACACAACAAGAATACGTTCCTCAGATGCGACGGCATCAATGCGGGAATGACTTCGATCATGTCGCAAGTCAAGGTCTGCTTCAAGATGGCGATCGACGCCGGCGTGAACATGCTCCTACCCGACATGCCGCTCCGGGACAGCGACGACTTGCTCGAGTTCAATCTCATGAATGAGTCGGCTTACATGCCCTTCGACCAGTGGTTCGACCAAGACCACGTGTTGGCCTCGATGTCCAGAGTCTGTCCTCAGATGACCATCCGGCAGACCAAAGACGTGGGCACACCATCAATGCCGGTTCTCAACGAGTGGCGGATGGATATCGGTTCTGCTCCAGGATTCCAGATGCTTTCTGGGTACTTCTGGGTCGGGCGGCCCTTCAAGTCCTGGTTTGATGGCGAGTTGGCCGCGATGCGATTTTTCAGCAGCCTGAGTCCCAAGGACGACGCCGAATACGAGCACGCCAGTGAGCTTTCCCGGTCGACGTCACAGGACGGCGCAACGATCCTCCAAATCGCCTCCCAGTTCCTCCTCTTCCGCCTGACAGACGACCCAACCGGCCGGGAAGTCGCCTTGTGGAACGACCTCTCGCACCTTGTCCGGTTCACCGAGACACCACGCAGGCTCACAAATAGGATCCTGTCGCACATCGACCGGCCCTTCTTTGGCGTGCACTTCCGCACCGAGCGGGACAACATCTGGTCATCCTTCGAGAACCAGCTGAAGGTCGACCTCGACGCGCTCGACCAGGCATGGGAGCAGTACGGCTCGAGGACGCAGGAGAAGCCCTTAGTATACCTAGCCTGCGGGGACGAGGGCCAGATCGAGAAGTTCTCGGAGGCGGCGGCGCAGCGCGGCTGGACTGTGACGTCCAAGTACGACATTGCGAAAGACTACCCTGTTACGTTGAAGATGATCAAGGACATGCCTTTTGATTTTCAAGGCGCCGTGGACATGGGGGTAATGCTTGAGAGCCACTTCTTCCTGGGCATCACCGGGAGCGCTTTTTCGAGCTCTGTGGCGAACATGAGAGACTCGACGGGGAGGTACCGGGGAAGCAGTTTGCTCTACCCAGACGATGGGAATGCTCGCACGCACTTGTTTAATGATCGAGATGCTTCAGGATACCCTTGCTGTTTGTAATTAATCCGAGATGTTCTAGGCCAATCCTCCAAGCAGGAAGTTTCCCCATGAACTAAATGTTGCCTTTAGTTGTATGGATTCTTAATCGAAACTCAGCTTGTCATGACTGACCAGACTCTCGGCGTTCGATACACTCTCAATTGAACTTAGCATCTCACCGTTTCGATGGCAGTGTCCGCACCGGGATCAGCAGACCGTGCGTACCAAGACGTGGTGTCACTGTACTTTGTGCCTAGGTATCTAGCAGGTGGTGCCACTTGTGGTAGATATCGTGAGTAGGGTCACGATTTAGAAGAATCAAGCATTACTTTTAAAATTTCGACGCAAGTATTGACTCTAATCAGGTCGCCGTCGAGATGGTCGAGAACCCGTCCGACTCGCGCCTCGTCGCGTTCATGGACACCACGCTGGCGGGCCAGCCCCAGGACCGTGATAATGTGACGATCGTCGCGGAAGAGGAGACGCTGCAGGACTTTGTCGAGCGCACCAAGGAGCTGCGGGCTGAGCTCACGTTGTTCCTGCAGGCGTTCGCGATCCCCAGCTTCTTCGTGCCCCTGACCACCATGCCTCTCAGCGCGTCAGCCAAGACGGACCGGAAGCGCCTGCGCACTCTCGTCGCTGACATGGGCTTTGCGAGCCTTGCTCGCTTTGCCCTCTCCACCCAGCGCGACGTGCAGGCCCAGCAGACCAGGACGGAAGAGCTGCTGCACAAGATGTGGTGCACGGTTCTTGGCCTGGCCCCCGATGACTTTGGTGTCGAGGCTGACTTCGAGTGCGGCGGTGACTCCATCGCTGCTATGAAGATGGCCTCCCTGGCGCGTGCGGGTCAAGTGTCTCTGGCGGTGCAGGACGTGTACGGCCATCCCGTCCTCGGAGAGCTTCGCATCTAGTGGAAGGAAGGTCGGGTGTACCTCAAAGCGAGGCTCTTCCGGAGGTGGCGCCCTTCTCTCCGTTGCCCAAGTCAGTCAACCTGGAGCTGTTGAAGATCAGGGTTGCAGACCTTTGTGGGTCACAGCCGCAGGGTGTGAATGATATCTACCCGCTGACTGCAACTCAACACTCTATCGTGCAGCAGACACTCTCCCGCCCAGAAGCGTCCTGGTTACACAATGTCTTCGAGATACCAGAAAATGTTGACGTTGGTCGTCTCGAGCGCGCATGGCGTCGTGTCGTGTCAGCCCATGCAATTCTGCGCACGCGTATAATCAGTACCCATGGCGAGCTTCTGCAAGCAGTCATGGCATCGCCTGACGAGATCATGCACGCTGATTATCCTTCAACGGATGTTGACGCCTTCGTCGCTGCTAAAAAGCGAAGGGAGCTGGGCTTCGGACGGCCTCTGACACGCGCTGCCTTGGTGAACAAGAAGTGGTTCATCCTGGCACTGCATCACTCTACCTACGACGCCTGGTCGATGACCAAGGTTTTCGAATCTCTCGAGCTCCAGTACGCCCTCCTTGCGAAAGACACGAGCACCGCAGAGCACGAAATCGTCCGGGAGCAAGTCAGCTTCAAGCATTTCGTCAAGGCGCTTCAAGAGCAAGACAAGCACGCATCCACCGCCTTCTGGCACAAGACCAAGAAAGGCGTATCAACACGGCCCTTCATCCCCCTCAAGCCAGCAGACGACCGCTCGGCAAGATGCCTCCTGCAACACACAATTACCCTCCCTCCCCCAACGACGAACACGTCGCGCGCCCACGCGACACAGGCCGAGCTGGCCTACGCCGCGATAGTCCTCGCCCTCCACCAGCAGCTCCAGACCCGGGACACGGTGCTGCGCCTCGTGTCGACGGGCCGCACGTCCCCCACCGTCCCGGGGATCGAGGACCTCGTCGGCCCGACGGTGACGAGCGTGCCGCTGCGCATGCGGCACTCGGACGACAGCAGCACCACGAGCCTGGGCGGGTTTATGTCCAACCCGGACGCAGAGGCTGCGTGTGCCGTCGCGCCGCAGGTGGTAGTGCACCCGTTCGATCCCTACGCCGAGCAGACGGCCGGCGGGATCGGGCTGCGGAGGCGGGAGCTGTCTGCGTTTAACAACGACGGGGTGCCGTTTGCTATTGATGTCTCGCTTGTCTCGCGGGCAAGGTGCTCGAGAGCATAAACGTGCGTGCGCTGTTTTCTGATTTGGTCATTGAGGAGCAGGGCGTGAGGAGGCTTGTTGCCGCGCTGCTGTGTCCTTCTGCGCGGTTGCTTCTGCGTGACCTTGGATGCTTCTCGCCATCCAACTGGATTAATCAAACCTCGAACTTGGCTGCAACACAAATGATGTGGCCTCCTGCGCACCCAGTCTCGGTCTACGGGCGCGGTATCAAACACGGTGTTTCACCAGGAAGATGATTAGATAACTACGCGAACTTGCATGCACCGGCCAGCTCTGTTTCATACCTGTTACACAGTGTGACTGTGATCGGGTGTGCCAGTGGTATATCATTCTAAACTTTCTCCATGCAGTCGGGGGAATCGAGAACGCAAGAGCCTTCTCGAAATTGACCTGCCTAATCGACCTTGAAACCGAGCCCCCTCCCACTCGTCCTGCGTCCAGTGAGCCTAAGCTTCTGAAAGCTCCTTCATAATGTCTGAAGCTTCTTTGGAACTCGAGTCTCCTGTTGCTGCCATCAATCCCACCTCATCCCGAGCTCCCGAAGAGTCGAGACATTCAGCTGTGGACAACCCTAACGATGCCTCAGCAGCAAAGGCCCTTGCAGATATCGCCATATTCTTGGGCCATGGGACTAACCCACCATTGACTATCCGCGATGTGCTTGCAGAGATAAAGAGCTTGAGGTTGGCGCTAAATGAAGCTTTGCCCCAGGCATCCAAACAAGACGCGCAAGAAGGAGAGGGGTCAACAACTGGACCCCACCACGAAGACAGCAGTGAATTACGATTGGCTTATCAAGAAGAACTTGACCGGTTTAAGGAAATTCATTACGAGACTGAGCTCCCAAGTAATAGGAGTGATATCTCAAGTCTTCTCGCCAACACCTTTGTGGAGTTTCCGCTAGTATGGATTTACTACCGAGGTCCCATCTTCCGCTTCAAGTTGCGCCCGGAATCGCTGGATCAGCCTTATCGCCGTGTGGTTATATCCACGCGAAAAGATCCGCAATCGATTGAGCAGGTCTTCTCGTGGCTCAAGGCACGACGCCACTGGGAACGGATGCCTGGAGTTCCCACGCAATGGTGGCCATTGAAAGCAGTAGGTTGACGGTTTAACATTGTTATTCGGTTTGATAAGAAGCTATATCATGTGATGTGACTTGAGTTGGGTGACTTATGAGGCGATCTAGGGCCTTTCACGAGAAGCCGATTTGAAGCACGCGGTAGGAATCATTTGGTAAGTTGACAAGTCTTTGTCGAGCGCAATGATGTATTCTGATGACACGTAGGTGGGTGACCGACAGTCCAGCCCCAGAAATGCGTTTCGGCGTGGGAGTCGACCGCGGTCGGTCCAGGACGATGGACATCAGTACGCTTATGTTCCTCGCCAAATGCTGTAACAAATGGCGCTATCACGACACGACATATAAAGTGAAACCTTTTCAGACATTCATCTTGTCGTTTTCCAACCTGTCCCATCCCTTGGCGAAACGGTCTCTTGTCCATTTCACTTATGGACAGGTCCCCAGCGGCACTCGGTTGGGACTGCAATACCATCTGAGCTACCTCGCGCCCGTGGGATTAGCAGAAGATTTGATGCCATCGCCGGAAACCGAAGGACTAGTTCTTGAGCGGCAATTTTTCAGAATCCGGCGCGTCTCCCATGTTCTGACACAACGTGGTGACAAGAAGACGAGTGATGAACAGTATTTCGAGGAGCACATCTTGTCGTTATGGCTGATGATGAACGATCACCTTGGGACCTTTTGTGTCATTGTGCTTGGTGACAAAGGCGCCAATGTATATGCCCGCAAGCGAAAACCTTGGGTGCTTGACGGAGGTCAAATGAAATCATCTCATGTCGACGGGGAAGCTCTTGGGACAGGGGCCGGCCTTTCTTACTTTCTTAATGTTCTGGTTTGGCTTCTGGAGACTTGGTATCAAGGCTGGAATGAGACATTGGATTCCATTGACGATATCGTTGGCTTCCATGTGAGTTCGAGTCTAGAGGATAACCCATCTAGCCATGAATTAATGGTTGTGGTACTGAACTTTATAGACTAACCACTTGATCTAGGGAAACCATACCTTCGATGACAAGCAGCTAGAAAGTTACATCTTCGACAGCTCCGGCTCGATGGCCTTGTCCAAGCAATACTTCACGGTCCTACAGTTATTGCGTACCGCCAGACAACAGGTTGACGTCAACTTTGCCGAATGGCAAGTGTTTTGTGATAGTACAGCTGGAAATGAAGATCACTCTGAGCTACTTCGTTTCTTGAACCGCTTATTACCTGGCGGAGTAGCGCATAAAGGATGGTTCAAGTGCTGGCAGGGACAAACAGACAAGGTAACGGAGCTTCTGAAAGCGCAGACCGAACACCTCAAGGGACGCATCGATAGGAAGACAGAGGAAGTTGAATCGCTGCGGGATGGGGTACGACCAACGACAGTTTCTTTTTGCATTCGCCTTTTTAATCCACAAGTTTACAACCATACTGACAAGGCGTCTTTAGTTGTTCAATGCAACGTCACTCCGAGAAGCGATGAAAGGAATGGCTCTAAACCGTGCCATCTATGTGTTCACGGCTGTTACAGTTGTGTACACGCCGCTTGGGTTTATGGCCGTAAGTATGTCCACCTCATTGATAAGGGGATTACTAATGAGCCCTACAGGCACTATGGGCATTGCCAATCCTGAACAAAACTCCAGCAAGCGATGACACTCCCTCATCGTGAACTGCTGTTGTAGCCTCTTTTGTTGTGGTGCCAATTTTCACTTACATAGGATGTGGGTATTTGGCTTGGTACTTCACTTCAACAAGAAGTTGGGAGTCTTTTTCTCAACATGCTAAAGACATTCTCTGGGGTTTCCAGGACTGGGGCTTTCGAGCCGCTCGAAGGTGGAAAATTGGAATCAGATTTCCGGTCCGATCTGTGAAAGCAGGGCCGGCAGAGGCTGGTCGTGAACCAGCATGACGATAGCAAATGCGCTACGTGACGGTCGCAGCCATTCGCAATTTTTTGCTAATGAGTTCATATACGTATGTGTTTGCGGACCAGTCACATTCGGACAACGAGGCCGTACCTAGGTACGCAGGGCACAAATCGCAGCCACACAGATATTGTTAAGTCGCGTACTGAATCTATCCGCTCAGTCCTTGTTTGTTACCGAGCTTCATACGGCCTCCGCGCCCGGTTGGTACTGTTGGAGTGATATAGTTTGTGGTTTCGTTGCACGAGGCGGTGGGTGCCGCCGACGGCGCAGCGACAGCAGAGGGCGCCGACGCGTGCATCCAGAGCCTCAAGGCCGCCGTCGAGGTCGAGAAGAAGGCGGTCCGCCGCGCCCTGGGGCAGGACTACTGGAAGAACAACCCGCACATCTCGCCCATCGCGGGCTCGCTGTCCGTGTTCGGCCTGACCATCGACGACGTCACCTTCGCCAGCCTGCACAGGATAGCGACCAAGCTCAACGACGTCAACGAGGCCGCGACGATGGACCACCAGATGCGGCACCTGGGCCGCCGCCGGGGCAACCCCCTTCTCACCGTCGCGCAAAAGTCCGTCATCGGCCACGGGCTGGGCGCGTCGGGCGCCTACGCCATCAACGGCGGTCTGCAGGCCATGCACTCGGGCGTGATCCCGGGGAACCGCAACGCGGACGACATCGACGGGGAGCTCGAGGCGTACGGGCACCTGCTGCTGACGGGCGAGAACGTCGCGCTGCGCGCCGAGGACATGAAGGCCTTCTCGGTGACGAGCTTCGGCTTCGGGCAGAAGGGCGCCCAGGCCATCATCGTGAACCCGCGGTACCTGTACGCCGCCATCGACGGGGACAGGTACCTCGCCTACCGCGCCAGGCAGGTCCGGCGCTCCAGGCTCGCCGCCAGGGAGCTGGACCGCGGGCTGCACGGGCAGGGCATGTTCAAGGCCAAGGAGGAGTTGCCGTACGTGGGTGACGAGTATGAGTTCATGCTCGACCCGTCGGCCCGGCGAGAATAACTGGGCCGTTGGGGATTATGAGGGTGAGCAAGACAAAGGTACCAGTGATGAAACCTGTTTTCACATATGCGGCTGTTGGTTGTTTTGTCGTGGGCCTCGCATTCGGATCGGAAACTCCACCTGAGCTTGTTTTAGCGACTGCTTAGGCCGGCAGTGTCACGGCCAAAAGACTTGGGCAGATGGGGCAATGGCAGGATCATCTCATCCTCCGGGCTTGGCAATGATCTTCAGTCCATATAGCCTCATTCATCAAGTCCTCCGAGGATGGAGGTACGGCATCGGATTGGTGTGCCGATTAGTGCGATGATTATCAGGGATTTTTCGTTCAGATCCGTAATGACAATCAGTTCAAAAGCTGTTGTATTAGATAACGCAAAGCTGCGTTGAACCACACTGTAATGAAAATGTAATTATCTCTCATTCTTGACTCCCGGGCAACCACCGGGACTGTTCTGTTTGCGATATATGGTGTTGAATATATTGAAGACTTTATATACCAAGTTGCCTACTATGCAGTCAAAAAGCAGCGTGTTAGGGTACAATATACTGTGTATGCGGTTCCTGTGATTGTGGGGCTGCCCAGGGATATCGTGGAAACTACCGACATAAAAGAGGGGAGGTGCCACAAAATATCAAATATCAAACCCCATAAATGCGCCAGGCTGCCGTTTTTATCAAATATTTAGACTCGAAGCTTTGTGGAAGCATCCCCGTCAAGTACCTGCGTCCCGCCTGTCTCTACAACTTGCTCAGAGAAATTGCACAAAACAGGAACTATCGCCCAAAATGGTTGACACACTCTCCCTTGAAGGCAAGGTAGCCATCATCACCGGCTCCGGCCGCGAGACCGGAATCGGTGCGGCCACGGCGGCAGCTCTCGCCCGGAACGGAGCTTCGGTGACCATCAACTACGTGTCGGACGCCACAGCCCCGAGGGCGGCCAATGTTGTCAAGAGCATCCAAGAGGCTGGCGGCAAGGCCATCGCCGTCCGAGCGGACGTGACAAAGCCGGCGGAGGCCAAGAGGCTCGTGGAGGAGACGCTCAAGGGCTTCAACACGGACAAGATCGATATCCTGAGTGAGTACCCGCGCAGAATCTTGGACGACGTCAAAGGCCTCGGCTTGCTTGAGGAGTGTTCCCCACAGTGTGCGGCAGCAACTGACTCGTTATCGATCTCTACATAAAGTCAACAACGCCGGTGCGGTCTACGGTGGGCCTAAATTGATGGAGGTCACCCCGGAGGAGATCGATGCCACCTTTGCGACATCTGTCCGTGGGCCGATCCTCTTAATGCAGGCCACGGTCCCACACATGCCCCAATTTGGCCGCATCATCAACATCTCGTCCGTGGCGTCCAGGCCAATCACCCTCGAAGGCGTGGCCCTCTACGGTGGCGGGAAGGCAGCCATGGATCAGATCACTTTCGCCGTGGCAGCTGAGGTACGTCCTGCACCGTTCCATTTCCTCCTCTCATTTTGACTATTTAGGGCTCCTGCTGACGTCCACATGCAGCTTGGGAAGAACGGAAAGAACATCACAGTGAACACTGTCGCCCCAGGAATCACTACCACGGACATTCTGTCTCCCGAAGCTATGGATGCCTTTGACAAGGCGTTGACACCAATGGCAAAAGTTGAGGATCGTCCTGGTCACCCTAGTGATATCGCGGACACAATCTTGCTGCTCGTTCAAGAGAAGAGCAGATGGATCACCGGCCAGGTAAGAATACTGAACACCTTCATATCATTTTATCTACCAGCTTGGGAAGCATCCTCCTATAGTTGAGATGCGCTGACTGGATTTGAAACAGTACATTTCTTGCAGTGGTGGAATCACCGGTAACTGATAACTTGTCACCGGTGTGTAAGGCTTGGGAAATATTGACGGTCATCGGAGAAATCAACAACACATTGTTGCCTTGGTTATCTAGCATAACAGGAGAAGTGAAGGTGAAAAGAAGCAGCCCGAGCTCGGATATCGTGGTATTAGATGCAAACATGAACAGCACAAGCGACTGGATTCCATCAAACTCGGTCAAGACAAAACCAATTCAGTCCTCAACAAGAAAATCATAATCAGGCCACGTCCTTCATCTTCTTGGCCTTCTCCGCCTTGGGCTCGACACGGTCGGCAATGCCAGGGAAGATGGCCGACGCCATCACCGCATCCGACACCTTGGCAACCTGCACAGCCACCTTGGCCTTCCACCCAGTCTGGTTCGACTTGCCGCGGAACCGCAGGTGCAGCACCGTCTCCGTCGCGGAGGCGGTGCTCGCCGCCGAGCTGCCAGTGATGCCCGCCGGCGCGCCGCCGGGCGTCTCGAGCAGCAGGGCCCAGGTGAAGTTGACGCCCGCGCGCTCGCCCTTGTAGACGAGGGCGCGGTCGCTCTCGATCAGGGCCACCTCGATGCTGTGGCCGCCGTCGGCGGCGGCGTCCTTCTTGTTGCCGCCCAGCCCGTAGTCCGGCACGCTGTCGCCGACCTTGAGGGTCTGCCACTTGGGCACGATGGTCGGCGTGCTGCGGAACTTCTCGGGCAGGATCTTCTCCACCTTGGCCGGGAGGTACCAGCCGCCGCGGTCCTTGCCCCACTGGACGAGCCATGGCCAGATGTCCTCTGGGGGAGCGTTGACTGTGACGGTGTTAGCTGTTTGTCGTTGCTTGTGTGCGGTGCGATAGTGAGGCAGAAGGTTCGTAGACAACGCGGGTGGGTCGGTAAGAATTCGTGTGAAATTGGCGTCGGTGTATAGGATCGCTGTTTGTTGGGGAGAAAGTACTCACTCGTGCGCTTCTGGTCATAGACCATCTCTGCATCGGGAATCAAGTTGTCGCCGAGAAACGAGGCAGCCGGGGCAGTTGGTTTCGTCTGCTGTGGAGCCGTTTCTTGGGTTGTTGCCGTGGTTTGAGCATTCTGGGCATCGGCCGGTTGAGCAGATTGAACGTCAGCCATAATTGTGTACTGTGGCTTCTGGATGCAAAGTAGGTGCAAGATCCCCAGGAGATCGTGTTTAAGGTCGAGGAGTTCCAGAAAAAAAAAGCAAGCGAGCAAGGAATGGCTTTGTCTTTCACAGAACTGTGCGAGGCTTCATATCATCTTTAATATTGCGCGTTCCGGGGAAATCAAATGCCAACGCAGGATGAACGCGGAGGGATATACCTATGTTGAAGTTCATGTGTTGGCTGTCGGCCGAACACGTCATGTTCTTGGGACTTGCTGTCCAACGTGTCCCCTGTCAGCCGTATCATGCAAATCCAGGGAGCCTCGTTGTTGAGACTAGTAGGGCGTCATGATTCCAGGGATCACGAAGACTGGATAAGACTAGTCGACAAGGGGGCATCGTCGGCCTACCCAGCTTCTTAAGTTGGCCTACCTAGCTCTTTCCATCTGCCTACCTAGTATAATAAAATAGCTATATATATTATTAAAATATAAATATAACCTAAATTTTAATTAAAATTACCTTATTATTATTTATATAATATATTAAATTTATATTTATTATATTAATATAAGGTATATAAAATAAATTTAACTTATTTTTATAAATCTTAAGTTTTAGCTTAAGTTTACTTATTTATTTAATTAATTATTTTATAATTTTATATTTAATTAATATTATATACTTATAATAGTCTTATTTTCTACCTACTTATATTAATTATATAATATATCTTTAAAATAATTACCCTTTTTATATAACTTTATAACTTATAAATATTCTTATAATTCTTACCTTTTAATATTATTATTTTATTATTATTTAATAGCTTATCTTTATTTTATATATAAATAATTAAGATTATTAATATAAATTAATATAACTTAATATATTATTTATATTATTTTATTAATATTTTTAAAGGTAACTTAATATCTTAATAATATTTATTTAATATTATAATTTATAAATTAACTTTTAAATTAAAGTAGTTTTAATATTTATTATTAAAAATAAAGTTTAATAATTATAATCCTTATATAAATACTTAAAAATTAAATAATTCTTATATTTAAAATATATTTAATTTTTAAATTAAGCTTTATAAATATATAATTTTAATTATATAATTTTAAATAAAGTTATTATATTGCTATATTATAATTAAATATATATTTAATAATATAACTAAGTATTATAATATAAGAATAAATAAGGCTTTAGATAAGCTTATTAAAGATTATAAAGAATAATAAAGAATAATAAAGGAATTAAATAATAAAAAGCTTAAAAGGTTATTTATATTATATAAAATAAGTTGCCTTTTTAGCTTTATAATTAAGAAAGAGAAAGGTATTTTAAATAAGTATATATTATAATTTATTTAAAATATATATTTATTAAAAGTATTATAAGTTTATTTTATATTAAAGATACCTTTTTTTTATATAATTATTTATTATTTAAATTATTTAATAAATATTTATTTATATAAATAATCTTTTTATTATATTATTAAGAATAATATAATATTAAAATTTAATAGTTTTATATAAGTGCTTTAATTATTTATTTATTTTAATTAATCTTATATTTATAAATAATAATTAAAAATATTAATAATTAATATAAATTTTTTATTATTTATAATTTTAAAAGCTATTTATTAATTAAATATTTTATTAATAATTTAATTAATAATTATTATTTAGTTAATTTATTAATTAATTTTAAATATTATATTAAATATGTAATATTTTTTTTAATAAAAATAATATATTTTTAAAATCTTAATAATTTATTATTTCTTATTATAAATATTACCTTTAATATTAATTAATATAAATTATTATTTATTTATATAATTAAGATAATATTTAAATAATAATTATATATTTATTTATTAGCTTTTATTAATAATTAATTAATTAAAGATTTTATTTAAATATTTTAAATATTTAAAAGCTATAAGGTTTAATATAATCTTTAAATAATAAATATTAAATTTATTAAAAGTAATATTATTTATATAATATATTTAAATATATAAATTATTATTTATTAATAATACCTTTAAGAAGTATTTTAAATTAATATTTATATTATTAATTATATATTAAATAATATTATATTTAATAAAATTAAGAAGGATTTTAATAATATAATTAATATTATATATATTAATAATATAAAAGAATTATAAGGTTTATTTTAATAAAAATAAGTAAAAGTTAATAATAAGGTAAATATTATTTATTATATTAAGATAATTTAGCTTAATTATTATTATTAAAATATTTATTAAATATATTTTTTATATATAATATATTTTAATATCTTTTATATATTTATTATAAAAAATCTATATTATTATTTAAAGAGGTAATTTAATTATTAAAAATATATATATTTAACCTTTATAAATATTTATTATTATTTTATAATAGCCTTTTTTTATAAGTTTTAAAATATTTTAGCCTTAAAAGTTAAATTAATATTAAAAATCTTTATTTATATTATTATTTTTCTTTTTAGCTTAATATTTATTATTTATTAAATTATATTTAATTTTATAAGTAATAATTATAAAAATAAAAAAAGCTAAAGGTATTTTTAAAAACTATATATAAATTTTTTTTAATATATTATAAGATATTTATATATTTATAAAGTTTATATTATATTATATTAAAATAATAATATATTTTATTTTATTAACTTTTATTTATATTAATATTAATTAAATTTAATTATATAAAACCTTATTTAAATCTTTATTTATTATTTATAATAATATATAATTATATTACCTTTATATTTATAAGGGCTTTTATTATTACTTAATAATTTAATATTATTTATTAATAATAAAAATATAGCCTTTAATTTTAAAGCTATTTAAGAATTATATTTTATTACTTTATTATTAAATAATTTTTTATAAAATATAAATATTCTTAATTAATTCTTTATTAATAATATTATCTTAAAAAATAAGCTTAATAATTAATCCTTTATTTTATATATTATTATTATTAATATAATATATATTTTTTTAAATAAAATAAAGCTTAATATTATTAAGCTTACCTTTAATATATATATTTATTTAAATTTTAAGGTAAATAATAAGGTTTTTAATAAAATAAGATTTTTTTTATTATTAAAAAAAAAAGGAAATTTAAATAAGTTAATAATAAATTTAAGAAAGTAAAGGTAAATTATTATATTTATAAATTAAATATATTATTTACTTTAATTAAGTAGTTATTAAGTTAAAATAAAGTAAAAAAAAAAAAGTAGCCTTTAAAAGAAAATATAAGTAATATTATTAACTTAAGTATATATATATAAGTATTATATATTTAAATATATTATTAATTAAAGTAATATTAATATTATTAAATCTTATATTAAATCTTAATAATTTAAATTTAAATTATATTATTATATTAAAGCTTATTTAAAATATTAAAGTTTTTAAAAAAATAATATATAATATATTAAATATAATAAAAATAAATATTAATTTATTAAGATATATATCCTTATATTACTTATTAATATTATTATTATATTTAAGCTAGCCTTTTTATATATTATTTCTTTTAAGCCTTTTAAAATATTCTTTTCTTTTTTATCTTAATCTTTTTAAGCTTTAATTCTTAATTTTATTTTTAAATTTTATAATCTTAAAGAATTATTTAGCTTAAACCTTTTTAAATTAAATAATATATAAAGATTATATTAAAATAATTATTATTAATTATAAATAAGATTAAGCTTAATAATATATTAAATAAGGTATATTTAGAAAACTTAATAATAAATAATATAAAAAAAAATATAAGCTTTATTATTAATCCTTAAATTATATAAGTATATTTATAATAAATTATATTTTAAAAAAAAGGTTATTAATATATAAAAGAGATTTAATTATAAAAAAAATGTTAAATTATAAGTTAATAAATTAAATTAATATAAAGTAATATATATAACTTAATTATAAATTAATATATAATAATATATAAAATAATAAATATTATAAAGAATTAAAGAAATTTAACTTTATATTTTTAATTAATAAAATTATTATTAAAAAGTAAAAATAAGGTTTATTTATTTTAAATAATAATATATTAATATATATAAATTATAATATATAAAATATATAATTATATAATATTTATTATAAATTTTAATAATTAAATATTTAAAATAATTAAATAAAAATTTAAGATAAAAAAAGAATTATTTTTTTATAAAATTCTTAATTTTAATTTAAATTAATAATAATATTATATTAAAAAAGGTATATTTTTTAATATATTAAAAAATCTAAATAATAATAAATTTATATAAAATTATATTATTATTATAAATAATATTTAAATAAGTAATAAATTTATAAGTATTTTATTTTATAATAATATAATTATATAATAATAAATTATTAATTTTATTTATTTAAATATTTAAATATTATATTTTTATTTTTTAAAATTATTTTATTATTATATTTATATAATTTATTAAAAAATTATTAAGATATTTATAAACTTTATAAATTATATTTAATTAATAAACTTTAAATATTAATTAATATTAATTAATATAAATTAAGAATCTTTTAATATATAATTAATATTAATAAATATTAATTTTATTATAATATTATAATATATTTATATCTTTTAATATTATTATTATTATTTATATTTATTATAAAGTATATTTTTTATTTATTACTTTTTTTTTTATTTATTATTTAATTTAATATTTAATAATAGCTTAAATTCTTTTATTTTAAGTTTTAAATTATTTTTTAAAATTAATTTTAATATATATAGGGTTTTTTAAGTTATAAATAAATTTATTAAAATTTATATTAAAATTAAAATTTTTAAAGCTTATATTATTATTATTTTTATTATTATTTTTATTATTATTTTTATTATTTTTATTATTATCTTTATTATTATTTTTATTATTATCTTTATTATTATTAAAAATATTAATTATTATCTTTTTATAAGAGTTATTAAAATAAATTAATTTATTCTTAATTTTATTTTTATTTTTAAAATTAATAACCTTTATTAAGAATTTAAATTATTTTTTATTTTTATTTTTTAATAGGGATTTATTTATATTATTAACTTTAATATTATATTTATATTTATATAATATATTATTAAAGAAAATAATTAGCTTAATATATTTCTTTTAAGTATTAAATTTTTTTTTAAGTTATTTAATTATTATTTCTTTTTAATATTTTTTATTATCTTTAATTTTTTTAATTATATATATAAGTTTTTTTTAAATAAATATAAAGTTATTTATTTTATTAATTATATTTTATTATAAATAAAAAAGATAAATAATATAATTATTAACTTTATTTAAGATTTTTATATAATTAATAAAGAGTTAATTAATTTTAAAAAATAAATAACTTAATAAATTATAAAAGTTATTAGCTTTATATATAGCTTTAAAAATAAAATCTTAAATTTTTTTATAATAAATAACTTTTTATATTATTTAATTAAAAAATTAGCTAAATTTAACTTTAAATATTTTATATATTATAATTTTTTAAATAATTTTAAATTTTTTAATTTAATATTAATATTATAAAGTTATAATTAATTTATAAATTATTTTAAAATAAGCCTTATATTTTATTTAATAATAAATTAAGTTATTAAAAGAAAAAAAGGTAAATATTATAAATCTTTTTAATTAATATAAATTAAATAATTAATATATTAATTTATTTAATTAAAGCTTTAAAATATTTATAATTAAATATTATAATAATATAAATAATAAAAATTAAGCTTAATAAAGCTTATTATAATATTTATTAAAAAAATATTAATATTAAAAGTTAAGTTATTAAATTATAAAAAAATAATAAATTTTTTTTTAAATAATTATATTAATATAAATAAAAATAATCTTTAAATTAATTTTTTTTAAAATATTTTATAATAATTTATATTAAATAATTAATTAAAGTTAAAATAATTAATATTAATTAATATTAATATAATTAAGAAAAAAGTTAATATTAATTAATATTAATTTAAAAAAATTTATAATTAAATTTAAGGAATATTTATTATAATAAGAATATATTTACTTTTTTTTATTTATTTATTATATAATTATAAAATATAAATAAATATTAAAAATTAATATATTATATATAAAAGAATAACTTTATATTTAATAAAAAGGAAATTAAAAAAATTATTTATAAAGCTAAGAATTTAAATATATATAATATCTTTATTAAAAATATTTTAAAATATTATCTTAAAATAATAAAATTTAAGCTTAAATATATCTTTAATATCTTTAATTATCTTTTAAATATATTTATAAGTATTTAAGTTATTAACTTTATTAATAATTATAAGGTTTTTTAATATAAATTTATTAAATTATTTATTAATAAAATTTAATTAATATATTATTTTATAACTTAATAAGTTAATATTTAAAAGAATTATAATTTTAAAAAAATTATTATTTAAGAATTTATTATTTTTATTATTATTATTTTTAACTTTTTATATAAATAAAACTTAATTATTATATAAAATTATAAATATAATTTTAATAAAATTAACTTTTATTATATTAATATTTAAGTTTTAAAAATAATTATTTAAAATATAAATAAATTAAAATTTTAATATAAAATAATTTAATTTATAAAACTTAATTTAATAAAAAAGAATATTATTTTATAAATAAATAAGCTAATTAAAGTTATTTTTATAATTTAATAATATTAATATTATATTTATATTTTATTATATATTTATATATTTTAATATATCTTTTATAATTATTTAATTTATATTATTATTAAAATAAATACTTTATTATTATAATATAAAAAATAAATTTTATTAAGCTTAATTTTATTTAATTATAGCTTTAATAAATATATACTTTTATTTATTAAAAATATTAAATTTATTTAAATAAATAAGAGTTTTTATAATAAAATTAACTTTATTAAATTTATTAATTTTAAAATTTAAAGAAAGTATTATATTTTTTTATAATAAGCTATTAAGCTTATAATAATTATTAATATTATTAATAATTAATATTATTAATATTATAAATATAATAAATATTTTATTTTTATTCTTTTAATATTTAATAAATAATTTAATTAATTAATAAATAAATTTTAAAAATTTTATTTTAATATTATAAAAAAGATATATTTTATTTAAAATTAAATAATTAAAATAAAAATTAATTAAAAATTCTTTAATTTAATAATATTTAATAAACTTAGCTAATATTTTTATTTTAATATTTTTTTTATTTTATATAATTAATAATAATTTAAAATAATATTTCTTTTAATAATTAATTTAAATCTTAGCTTTAATATTTTTTAAAATCTTATTAATTAGCTTATTATTATTAGCTAATATTTTATTTAAATTTTTATTTATATTATTATTATTTTTATTATTTTAATAATTAATAGCTTTATTTTTTATTATTTAAATAATAATAAATATTAAATTTATATTTTTATTATAATAAATATTATTAAAGCTAAATATATTATTTTAAATAATAATAATATTAAAAAATGATTTTATATAAAGTTTTAATGCTTATAAAGGAGCATTTAGGGCGCTTTTTTTTAAGATGCTTTTTACCTTAATATAATAATTATTACTATTATTAATTATTTACTTTAAAGGTATATTTTAAAGCTTTATATAAAATAAAGCCCTTTTAATATTAATTAATAGTTAATAATAATTATAAATTAATAAAAACAAAAGAGATATTAATTACTTATTAAGGGACTTAATATATTAAGCTAACTCCTTATTAATTATATATTATATATTAATTTTAAAGCTTATTAACTACCCTTATTTTTAAAAAAATATTTTAATTAAGATTAAAATCTTTATATAATTAATTAAATAAATTTATTTAATTAAATTATTTAATTAATTACTTTAAGATAATTAAAAACCTTTAAGTATTTAATAAGATTAATTTACTACTTATAAAAAGCATTAGATTATATAAATAATAATAAGGTAATTAAATTATTTAGTTAAAATTCTTATTATTACCTAGAAACTTAAATTTTATTAAGTATAAATATTTTTCCCCCCTTTTTTTATTATATTATATTAATTCCCTTTTTTTTTTTTCTTTTATTCTTTAATTTTAATTTATATATAAAATAAAAGTATATTTAAAATAAAGGATTTAATTAAAGGTTTTTTAAGCTTTTTATAATACCTTTAAAATAAGTTAATTAATATTATTAAGTTAATTAAAATATAATTCTTAATTTTATTATAATTTAATTAATTAATTAATATTAATAAAGTAATTAATAACTTAAGCCTTTTACTTAATTAATTAAATACTTTTATAATATATTACCTTTAATAATATATTATAATAAGCTATTATAATTATAATTTTTTTACAAAATTTATTAATAACTTTAGGAATTATATAATAAATATATTTTTATTAATAAATATAATTATATTATATAAAATAAAGTATATAATTTAATATAATAAAGTTTATATTAGGAAATTAATATAGGGTATTTTATTTATATTTATAAAGATATTAAATTAAGAAAACTTACTTAAATAGCTAAATATTTAAAATATAAAACTTACTTATTTAAATTCCTTATATATAATATATAAGGAGAAATAATAATATTAAATAAGGTAAATAATATAAATATTTAAGGAAAATTTATAAGAATATTAAATATCCTTAAGCTTAAAATTATAAAAATAATAATTATAAATAACCTTAAAATACTTTAAATAAAATATATTATAAGAATTAAAGTTAAGGTATTAATTATTATTTTAATTATTATAATTATAAATTATTTTATAATTATATTTTAAAATAAATTAATAAAGAATAAATAATTATAATATATTTTCTTTAAAGAAGTTTAATAATAATATTATCTTATTAAATAAATTAATAAGCTTTATTAAATTATATAATAAGAAATAATATTATATAAGATAAGCTTATAATATATTTAATATAAAGATTTATTTAATATTTTATATATATAAAGTATATAAAATTAATTTTTTAAGATTTAAAATAATTTTTAAAAAAATTATAATAAAAATAATATTTAATTATTAAATTAAATAAATTAAGAATAAAGATATTTTTAAAAATATTTATATAAAGATTATATTTTATTTTAATATTATTATAAATTATTAATAATATTATAATAATTAAATTAATAATATATTTAATATAATTAAATTAAATAATAATAATATTAAAAAAATATTTAAGGAAATATTTTAAATCCTTTTTAATACTTTTTTTAAGATTTAAAAGATATTTAAAATATTATAAGATATAAATAAATAATTTTAAGCTATAATAATTAAAATATATTAAAGATTATAAGAATTTAAAATAATATTATTAATACTTAAGTTAAATATAAAAAAGTTAATATAATAAATTATAATTATTTTTAATATAACTTTAATAAAATAATTAAAATAAAGCTTTATATATATTATAATTTTATTAAAAATAATATATATAAATTACTAATATAATAAATTATTTTAATAAGCTTAATAAGATTAAATATTTTTTTAATATAAAAAAAGCTTTTAAGAATAATTTAAAAGATTATATTAAAAAAAAATAATTAAAATAAAAATATAATGCTAAAAAGAAGATTTTTAATATATAATAAATTTATAATAAGCTTTTAAATATATATTATATATAAAAAATAAGGGTATTAATTAATAAATTACCTTATATAAAAAAATATAATAAAAAAATAATATTTTAATTTATAAAATATAAATAAAGATAATAATTAAAAATAAGATAATTAAAATAATAACTTTAAGATATAAATTATTAATAAAAAAAATTTAAATTTAAATTTAAAAGAGATTAAAAATAAAAATTATAATAAAGAATTTAAAGATAATAATATAAAATAATACTTAATTTATTACTTTAAAGATTAAATATTTATTTATTACTTTATTAATATTATTATCTTTTTAAATTTTAATTAAGAATTAATAATTAATTTTATTATTAAAAATTACTTTATTATAATATTTTAAGGCATTTTTTTAAATATAAATATAATAAAAATCTTAATTATTAATAAATATTAATTTAAAGCTTTATAATAAAAAAACTTAATTATTAAACTTAATATTTTAATAAATAATAAGATATAAATTATTTTTAAAAAAAATAAAGTAATATTAATTAATTTTATAATAATAAAAATTATTTTTAATTTAATATTTTTTTATATTATAAACTTTAATATATTCTTTTTATTTTTTATTAAAAATATAAATTAATTAAATATTAAAATTTATAATATAATTAATAAAATTATTTATATTAAAAATAAATTATTAATTTTATTAATAATAAAATTTAAGTATTTATAATTCTTTTTAAAATATACTTTAAGAAATTTAACGTTTTATTTAATAAAAATAAAGCTATAATATCTTTATTAATATTTTAATTATTTATTAATAAATAAACTTTATAAATTTTTAAAAAAGGTAAGCTATAAAAAGGTAAATTAAAAAATAATAAAATTTATTAAAAAATTTTATTATTAATATTAAATATATTTATTAAATTTATAATACTTTAAATTTATATTTTAAAATAATTATAACTTTAATTATATTATTATTATAAATATTATATATTTAATAAATAAGAAATTAATTTTTTATATTATTAATAAAGGAATTAATTTTTAAAATATAATATTTTTATAAGATATTTTTATAAAGATTATTTAAAAAATATTTTAATAAATTTAAATAAATATTTATTTAAAACTACTTAATTATATTATTTATAATATAAGGATATAATTTAATTTTAATAAATTTTAAAATAAAGTTAAGATTATAAGAATTAAATATAAATAAATATTAATTAAGGTATATTAATTAATTAAAAAAATAAAAAGATATTATTTATTTTTATAATATATATTTTAAATTTTATAATTTAAATTTAAATATTTAATATTATAAAAAGTAATTTTATAAATAATTATTAAAATAATTAATAATATTATAAAACTTAATAAATTTATTTTAATATTCTTTATTTTTAATATATATTTTAAAATAATAAATTTATCCTTATTAATATTAATAATAATTTAAAAAATAAAAGTTATTTATAAAATAATAAAGGTATTAAATAAATATTAAATTTAAAAAAATATTAATTAAGCTTTAAAAATATTTTATAATTTAAATATTATAAGCCTTTTATAATTTTTAATTTAAAATAATATTTTAATTTAAAAAGAAAAAGGGGGCTAAATTAAACTTTTTAAGCTTATTATAATAAATAAATATAATATAATTATATAATTAAGAAATACCCTAAAGATATTTTAATTAATAAATATAAAATTATATTATTATATAATATTATAAAAGAAAAATAAGAATTTAAAATAATAACTTAAAAATATAAATTTAAAAAGTATTTATTTAAATAATAGCTTTAAAGATTAAAATTAAATAAATAATTTATTAATTATATAATAAAAAAGGGAAAGATTATTAAAATTAAAAAATAAGCTAAATTAATATATTATATAAAAAAAGATTAATAATTATAAGCTTTTTTTAAAGCTAAGATAAAAAAATATAATTATAATATTAAATACTTTATTTAAAGCATTTATAATAAAAAAGCTTTAAAAATTAATAAATAAAGAAATAATTATCTTTAAAAAATATAATAAAAAGATTTATTAAAATATATAAATATTTAAAATATATTTAATATATAAAGTAAAGGGGTTATTTAAAAATTTATTTAAAAAAATTAAAATAATTATTTAAAGATATAATAATAAGAATAAGATTTTTATTTTAATATAATTATTAATAATTTAATATATAAATATAAAGCTAATTTTAGCTTTAATATTTAAAAATATACTTTTAAAAATATAATTTTTAATTTTAAGGAATATTATTTAAATATATATATAATTTAAAACTTAGCTTTAATAAAATATTATTATTTAATTATTAAATAAATTAATTAATAAATATTTATTAAGGATTATTATTAAAATTATTAAGCTATTTTATAAATTAATAAAATTAAATATATATTAATTTATAACTTATTAGCCTTATTTATTTAAATAGCTATATATAAATATATCTTTATATAACCTTTATCTCTTTATTATAATTAAAAATATAATTAATTTTAATATTATTAAGATATAAATTAATAATACTTTAATACTTTATAATTTTATATTTAAAAAAAAAAAATACTTAATTATATATTATAAATTTAAAAAATAAAGCTTTAATATTCCTTATATATAAAAATAATTTAAATTTTAATAAATATAAAATTAATTAAAATAAAGGTATTATTAATCTTATTTAAAAAAAATAAAATATATTATTAAAAATAATATCTTAAGGAGATTTAAAATAAATAATAAATAAATATAAATTATAAAAAGCTTAAATAGCTTAAATTATAATAATATTTTAATTAAAAGCCTTATTTTACTTATTTATTATAATATAATTTTAATAATTTCTTATAGAAAATAATTATAAGTATTTAAATATATATTTTAAATAATAAATTAATAATATTAAATATAAATTAAAATATATCTTAATTAATTTTAATATAATTAAGTTATATATATTTATAAATAGCTTATTTATAAATATATTAAACTTAAGCTTTTAAATTAAATTTATTATTATTTTTAAAAATAAAAAATTAAAAAAAGATAACTTTAAATTATATATTAATTTAATTTATTAAAGCTTAATTAAATATAAAAGGGTTATTTATAATATTTTAACTTTAAAAATATATAATATAATAATAAAATTTAATATTAATATTATTTTAAAAATTATATTTAATATTATTATTTTAAAATTATTATTATTATTAATACTTTTAATTATTTATATAGATTTTTTATTATTTTATAAATATTTAATTAAATTTAAAATTATTATTAAAAAGTATTTAATAATAAATATTATAATATTAAAATAATCTTATAAATAATAAGAAATTAATAAGATAAAATAAATATATAAAGATAATAATTTAATTAATATAATAATAAAAATTAAATTAAATAATACCTTTATAAAATTTATAAATTAAAATAAATTTTTAATTTATATAAAAAGAAAAATTATATACTTAAAAATAATATAATTTTTTTATTTAAATTTTTTTTAAGTTTATAATATTTAATTTATTAATTTTAAAAAATAATATTTTTTTTATAATATTTTATTTATTTATTTTAAAAAATAATTTTTTTTTTATTATTTTTTTTATTTATTTTAAAAAATAATAATTTATTAAATTTTTTATAAATTATTTCTTTAAAAGATATTATCTTTTATAATTATTTAAAAAAATAAAGTTTTAAAATATATTAATTTTATTTTATTATTTAATATAAAGAATTTAATTATTAAAATATAATTATATTAATTAATTATTTTATTTTTATTATTTAAAATATAATTAAGAAATAAAAAGCTTATTAATTTTATTTTTAAATTCTTTAACTTTATTTTTATTAAAAATAAAGAATATAAAAGTAATCTTTTTTTTTTATTATTAAAATTATTATTTTTAACCTTATTAATATCTTTATTTTTTTTAAAATCCTTTTTTATAATATATTTAATTTATTTTTATTTTTTAAATAAAGCTTTTAAAGTAATAATATTATAAAATTACTTTTTAATTAAATTATTTATAATAATATTTTTCTTAATATATTTTTTAATAATTTTTTAAATTAAAATTAAAATTTAAATAAAGGTTAGATTATTATTCTTATATATATAAATAAAGAAGTTATTATATATTTTATTAATATAAAGCTTATATATAATCTTTTATATTTAAATTATATTATTTAAAGTATTTAAATTAAGATATTCTTAATAAGCCTTTTAAAAAATATAAAGGTAAATTATAATTAAAATTAAGATATTAAGGATATTAATATAAATATTATTATTTTAATTATAATAAATATAATATCCTTAATATTTAAAATTAATATTAAAATAGTTTTTAATTAATTTATTAAAGGTAGTATTATTTATATAGCTTATATAAGAAGTATTATATTTTAAAAGAATATTATAAATTTTATTTTTCTTTTTTTTAATATATTTAATTTTAATATTTTTATATTATAAGTTTTAAAGCTTTATTTTTAATTAAGTAAGTTTAATATTATTTTAAATAATAAATAATTAAGAATTATTTTTTAAATAAAAAAGTTAATATATTATATTTAAAAATAAGAGTTTAAAATTTATTATTATTATCCTTTTATTTAACTTTTTTAAAATATTTATAAAATATAATTAATTTATTTAAATACTTTAAAGAATATTAAAATAATATATATCTTAAAAGGTAATATTAAAATAATTATTTAAAAGATAATAATAAAAATATTTATTAAAAAGTAATTAAAAAGTAAATACTTTAAAATAAAAGAGTTATAATAAAAAAGATTAAGGATTTATATAATAATAAGAAATATTAGCATTACTTTTTAAAATAAGATATTAAGGAGTAATAATGCTTTTTAAATTATTTACTTAATTAAATAATTAAAAAGTATTAATTTTAATATTTTAAATTATTTACTTAATAGGGTAATTAAATAATAATATTATTTAATTTTTAAATTATTTATTTAATTAAATAATTTAAAAGTAATGTTTTTAAATTTAAAAATTATTTACTTAATTAAGAAATTAAATAATATTATTTATTTTTAAATTATATATTTATATTAAATTTTAAAGAGTAATAGTTATAAAGTTATTTTTTAAATTTATAAATTAAAGGGTATTTTATATATCTCTTAAAAATAATAATTTATTAAATAAATTAAGTATTAATATTTATAGTTTCTTGGAAATTAAAAAGTATTAGTATTAAAAGATAGTTTTATATAGGGTTTTAATATTTATAAAGGGGTATTTAAGATGCTTTTCTTTAAAGCACTTTTTGCCTTAATATAATAATTATTATTATTATTAATTATTTACTTTAAAGTTATATTTTAAAGCTTTATATAAAGTAAAGCCTTTTTAATAAATAGCTTATATAATAACTTTATTTTTTACTTTTTTAAATTAATAATTATTAAAGGTAATTTTAAAAAAAAGCTTAATATTTAATAAATAATTTAGCTTAAAATAAATTAAGGTATTATATTTTTATAAGCCTTAATTATATAATATATTAATAATATTTTTTATATACTTTATATTTTAAATTTTATATATTAAATAAAAAATAATAATAAAATAAAAAAATAATTATATCTTTTATATATTTTATTTAGCTTAAATAATTAATAATTAAAATTAATATTAATAAATATAAAAATTAAAAAATAAATTAATATTATTTAATATTAATTTTATAATATTTATTTATTAAAAATATTTTAATATAACTTATAATTATATATATTTTATAATTTAATATATCTTAAAATATAATAATAATTTATAATATAAGGTTATAATTTATATTATTATTTAATTTATAAAAAATATAAATAAAAAAAATACTTTTAAAGAAATAATATTAAATTTTATTAAAATATTATTTAATAATATTTATTAAAATAAATAATATAATAAATATAATTTTTAATATATTATAAATTATTATATTATTTTATTTAATTAATTTATTAATTTTAAGCTTTTTAAAGTATTTTTAAAATATTATAAAATATTTTATTAATATTATTATAATTTTATTAATATTTATATTATTAATTAATAAAATATAAATTAAAAAGCTTTTTATTATTTTATAAATAATAATAATATTTATATTATATATTAATTAATAATATATAAAAGCTTTATAAGAATTAATTTAATATTAATTAATATAAATATAATTATATTAATTTATATTAATTAATATTAAATTAACTTAATTAACTTATTAATTACTTAAAAAAAAAATTTAAAATTATTAAGATTTAAAAATATATTATTTTTTTATTTTATTAATTAATATATAAATTAATATATTTAATATTATCTTTTATATATTTATTAAGTTAATTTAAATAAATAAAAATATTTATAAAAATTCTTTAAATTAATATTTAAATAAAAATAAGGTTAAAAAAAATATAATATTATTTAAGTTTTTTTAAATAATATTTTATTATTATTTTTTTAAATTTAAATATAATATTATTTTTTATAAATTATTAAAATATTTTTATATTATATTTTATTTATATAATATATTATTAAATATTTTAATTATTAAAAAGTAATATTTAAAATTCTTTATAAATATCTTATCTTTTAATTATATAAATCTTTAATATATTAAAAAGTTTTTATTTATAAATTTTTTTAATTAAGTTATATATAATATTATAAATAATAAGAAGGATTTAATTTATAATATTAAAAAAATTATATTTATTTAATTTTTTATTTTTATTAATATTTTATTAAATATTTATATATTTTTATAAATAAAGCATTTATTTTATATACTTTTAAAGCTATTAAAAGATTATTATTAAGTTAATTTAATTATTATTATTAATCTTTTAATTCTTATATAATTAATCTTAAAATCTTTAAATAATTATATTTATATTTATAATTTACTTTTAAGCCTTATTTTTAAAAACTTAATTTTTTTTATTTAAATTAATAAAATAATATTTATAAAATTAAGTTATAATAATAAAAAATATATAAATTTTATTATTATTATTTATTAAAACTTTAATTAAAATTAAGTTATTTATTTTTTTTTATTTTTATTAATATAATTAAATTTAATTTACTACTTTATATAAATAATATAACTATTAATATTTTAAAATATATTATTAAATAAAAACTTATATAAAAATATTTATATTATTAATATTATTTAATTTTTATAATATTAAAGTTAATATTAATAAAATAATAAATTAAATATTATAAAATATTAAATTTAGCTATTATATTTATATTAATTTTATTTAATTTAAGCTTATTTAAGTTATTATTTTAAATAATAAAAAAAATTATATAAAATTATTAATTATTAATTAAAAAATAATATACTTTTAAAGATTATTATAGCTTTTAATTAAATTTTTAAATATTTTAATAAATTTAATAATTATAACTTTATAACTTTAAAACTTTTATATTTTAATTTAATAAAATAAATTAAAGAATTTAAATATTATAATTATTATTAATAATAATTTTAAAATCTTAAAAATTATAAATTATAATAAAGTTAATATTAATTAATATTAAAATATATAAATTTATTAAATTAATATATCTTTAAGTAATATAAAGGGGTTAATTTAAGAATTAATATTAATTAATATTATTTAAAAAGGAATAATTAATATTATTTAATATTAATTTCCTTTTTTTATAAAATAAAATAATTAAAAAAAAGAATTAAAAATAAAAGTAAAAATTTATTTTTAAATTTAAAAAAATAATTAAACTTTATATTAATTAATATTAATTCTTTAATCTTTAGATTTTATATTTAATTTATTAAAGGTTATTTAATATTAATTAATATATTTATAAAAATAAAAACTTAAGATTTAGCTTAAGTTTATAATATTTATATTAATAATTATAAATAAATAATAAAAAGTAAATTATAAATAATTCTTTTTTAAAAAAGTAAATTAAATAATAATTTTCTTATCTTTATTAAGTATATATTTTAAATATTTAATAAATATAAAGGTATTTAAAGCTTAGTTTTATTATAATATATTTAAATAATTACTTTTATTATTCTTAATTTTATATATAATATAATAATTATAATTTATAAGTAAGTTATAATTAATAAATTTAATATTTTATTTTATAAGTATAATTTTAATATTATTTATAAATTTCTTTAAATATTTAATTAAGCTTAATAGTAATAAGATTCCTTTTAAATTATTATTAAATATAAAAAATAAGCTAAATTTTAATCTTAATTTTTAATTTATAGCTTTTAAGGTATTATTATTTTAATTATTAATTTTATTATAATAGCCTTTATTATTATAATTATTATAGATATTATTATAATTATAATTAAAAGTAATTAAGTATAAGGAAGTTTTTAAATACTTATTTTTAAAATTATCCTTATTTTTAATATTAAATAAGGTAGCTTTTATAATAATCTTAGAAAAAGGCTTTATAGTAATCTTTATAAAAGGCTTTATAATAATCTTTAAGGCAGTCTTTATAATAGTTTTTAAAAAGGGCTTTATAATAATCTTTAAGGCAGTCTTTATAATAATCTTTAAAAAGGGCTTTATAATAGTTTTTAGGGTAGGCTTTATAGTAGTTTTTAGGGTAGGCTTTAAGATAGATATTATAAAAGCTTTTTATTTATTTAAAGGGTTTTTTAAAAAGTTCTTTTAATTCTTAAATTTTCTTTTATAAAAATTAATTTAAGTAAATAAAGATAAGTTTTATAGCTTTTTTTATTAACTTTTTTTAAATTTAAGCTTTATATTATTATTTTTTTATTTATTTTTAATTTTTAAAATTAATATTAATTAATATAAAAAAAATAACTTATATATTTATAAGATTTTAAAAGGTTATTAATAATAATTAGTTAAAAAAAAAAAAAAGATATAAAAAAAAGAAAAGAAATAAAAAAAAAATAAAAAGTAAAGGGTTTAAATATTTTAAAAAAAAAAATTTTACCACCCTTATAAATAAATCTTTATTACCTTTTCTTAATTAAATAAATTATTATATAATAAGCCTATTAATAATATTACTTTATTTAATTAAGATAAATAAGGTTTTTATCTATTTATATATTTAAATTATATAAGCTTTCTACTTATTTAATGATTATTAATAATATTAATAAAATAACTTAATTATATTAAATATTTAATATATAATATTATTTTAACTTAATAATAATATTATAATTTATTATTATTATTTATTATTTATAATAATTAATATTAATAAGTATAAATAATTACTTTAAATAAATATATTTAAATATATAATAAATATATATTTATTAAGAAATACTTAATATACTTATTTTATATAAATAATAAGGTAGCTTTATCTTTAAAGGGGTTATAATTTAAGCTATATTTATATTTTAGTAATATATATAGCCATTTTATTATATTAGGTGGGTAGATAGAAAGAGCTGGGTAGGCTGATTTAAGAAGCTAGGTAGACCAACGATGCCCTATCAATAAGGACTGACATACGACTAAGATAAAATTCAATGGCGCAATTTCTTCCCCCAGACTTGCGAGAACGTCGACTCAAGGCATAACACCGATTGGTGATTAGCTTCTCGAAGTAGTCAGAAATAAAGTTAAGACCGGAAAACGGTTAAGGATTATATGCACCAAGTATTATGACGCGTTGCCCCCTGCATATCAGCCTCATTCTACGGATCTTGGCGGGCTCTCTCCTTCTATTAACCTCCTCCTCAAACAGCTGCGCATGCTCACTGCTGCCCAAAACAAGACGTCATCGGGCGCCCAGCTGATATGCACCAATTCATCGGTGCTGCCGGCACCCTGATCAAATGCCCTTCTCGACCTCGGATATCCCTGCCATGGGCGTAGTGATGAACTCGTTGCTCGTGTCATTGCTTTGGAACACTAGATCCCTCCTCATCGTGGACCTGCCGCGTTGCTTGCCTGAGGTGGCACCATCGCTCACCGGCTTTACAGCGCCTCCACCTACAGTGCGTAGTGCAATCAACTCTGGCGCTTTGCGGGCTCCGTACGTCGGATCTTGGTCCAAGTGTCCAGCAGTGTTTGAGGCACCCTCGATATGGTCGGCTACTCGGTTGAGCCAATCTTTGTACAGTGGCCGACAGACAGTGACCCCGATGCAAAATAGTTGAGTCGTGACGTCTGCAGCATGCCAGATGAGAACGTCGACGATGGTCACTGCAACAGCGCCAAGTGATCAGTGGCAGGCATCTTAAACGAATCCTGGAAGACTCACGTAGGAATTGATCGTCAGCTGCCTGTGACAAACGTAACAGGTTGAGCAAACGGGCTATGCTGCAGCCCGCAGAGCTGTGGCAGCGGATTTGTCAGTGTCAGGATTGCAGATTTTGAAAACCCACCTAGCCACATCATCACAGCAACGGGCGGGAAAAGAAGATACAAATTTCCGGGAATCACTCACATGTAAGAGATACTCATGCTGGTCCCTATCAGGATCTTCTCTCGCCTGGGCATCTGTAGCCCTCGTATGAGGTACCAAGGGAAAGAAGCGTACCAGAGCTCGACAATGAGGATCATCACAAAACTCACGAGCGGTGCCACGAACTGTGTGAGAGGATCGCAATGACCTCCAGGCACCGTGATATCCCATATGTAGCTCACAGGCTTACATGAGAACCAGATGAGCCATATCGCGATGAAGACCGACAGCGACATGAGCGTCACGGGGAGGATGATGGCCACCTTGTGGGCCGTGTTGACGCCGACGATGCGAAGCAGGAAGCATGCGATGGATATCTTGATTGATATCGCGGCGACGGAGGTGACGGTCTGGCCGACGTTTACGAGTAGCTGGGCTCGGGATGTCTCTTCGGAGGCAGGGTCGGTCATTTCTTGACCAAGGCCGTAACGTGCTGCTACGGTCATGAGTATGACATAGACGAGCAGGCAGAACTGCCAGTTGCAACACAGCATTAGCCAGTGTTTCTCAAGAGCTTGCCTGTGGCGACTGTATGTACTATCCAGTCACGACAATATTTGGGGAATAATGTCGTCATGGGTCGAGATTCATAGAAATGGGATGGACTTACAACCGAAAAATTGAAGAAGTGATCGTCGATCCCGTAAATATGTATCACGGCCAGACGCGTGTACAGGCGGAAGCCAACGAGGATGAAAGCGATGACCTGGAACATCCACAGCACCCCCACCATCATGGGAGCCTTCTGCCGGAGTGGCAAGTATTCGGCCATCCTATCTGTGGTCTGAAGTAGACTTGAGTGGATTTCAAGTTGTTTCTTGTGCTTGAGCGTAGTTAAGCCGTGGTAGTGGAAGACTTTGCGTACATTTAGAATCGAGGCGGCGTTCCACTAAGGAGATCAGAGGGAAGAAAATGTCAAGGCGGCTATCTTCTAATTTCAATCTTGGGCTCTAGAAAGTTTGAAAATCTTCTCGTATCGGCAGACACGCGCGAGCGGCCGTTTCTGGACTCACTCATCTTGAGGGGCTGACACACCTAGGTAGCTTCGTTTGGAAATTACTAGGGAAGAAACATTTCCATGTGTTTGCAATCAAACGAGAGGTCAGGCTTGGTATTCGCGCTGTGGTAGGCTTTATCAAAGAAAATGCTCCTTGGGCACTGGTTCCGGGGTCCTATTCAGAACGAAAAAGGGAATAGCCTCATGCACCGATCGGGCAGTGGCTCGACTTCCACCCAACTGCGTCGAAATCGACTGCATGTTTTCAGAGAGCCCTGGACGGGTTGCAAAATGACGCGACCCAATCGAAGTTCAAATTAAATCGTGCCATTGTAGTCAACAAATTGCTCAGCGACATGCGATGCATATTGTCTGGCTGCACTTCGAGCAGTACTAGTGATGTGATTATACCAGATGTTCCCCAATCCAATCATCCCATCCCATGAAATGATGTCAACCTTCCTAAATATAAAGAAATGTTAGTCCTTATATCATGGATATGGCCCGGGAGACTCTTACGGCTTGGCAATTGACGCGCTCAAGATCGCCATTACCAGCATGAAGATAAATCACTCAACACAGAACATTCAATATTAAAATACTGTCTCAATAATGTCGGATAAATCCTCTACGGAATCGTGTAAAGCCGCCCATTGACCTCGCCCTTCCCCAGCATCTCGAGACCCTTCGGAATATCCTCGAAGGGAATCTCCTCCACATATGGCTTGAGCGAGCCGGACGCCAGCAGATCCAAAACCTCGCGGAACTCCTGTATGCTGGCGCTCGTCGACCCCTTCAGCGACACGTTCTGCGTGACCAGAGACGTAGTGGTGATCTGCACCTTTTGTGCCGCCAGCCCGACCAGCACCACAGTGCCTCCAGGGCGAACGGTGGCCACAGCCGCCTCGACCGTGGGCTGCGCGCCCGCAAAGTCCAACACGACATCAAAAGTCTCACCTTCAAACGTCTCCAGGCTCGTGGCGCAGTCAATGGCGCCTAGTTTCCGCGCCTGCTCAAACTTGTCCGTGTTGATGTCGACGCCATACACCCTCGCCCCGCGCAGCGCAGCTATGGCGACGCCGTTCAGACCAAGCCCGCCGAGGCCTATCACCGCGACCGTGGTCGACGCCGACACGCGGCCCTCGGCCACGACGGCGTGATACGCCGTCGCGACGGAGTCGGTCGCCACGGCCGCGTCAACGAAGCTCACTCGATCCGGCAGCCTGACGAGGTTCTTGAGCGGCGCCACGGCGTAGTCTGCGTACCCGCCGTCGCAGCCGACGCCGGGCGCCTCTTGGAAGTTGCGTTCCTGGATGGGGTGGCCGACGCAGGCCACGGCTACGCGGTCGCCGAGTTTCCAGGGCGCTGATGGTGATGGAGCAGCAGGTGCATCGCCCAGTGCGGTGATTATGCCGGCGATCTCGTGGCCCAGGGTGATCGGTAGGGCGCACATCCAGGCTGCGCCGCCGCCGTGTAAGACATGTGTGTCCGAGTGGCAGAGCCCGGCGGCCTTGACTCGAATTAGGGCCTGGCCTGGGCCCGGAGTGGGGACCGGCAGCTCCCGGAGGGCGAGACCCTCTTCGGCGCCGAGGAACCGGAACGCTTTCATGACAGCCGGAAAAAAAGGAGAAAAGTTGGACAAGGAGGAAAAAGTTGCAGGCGATACTTTTGTGAAAGTCCAAAAGATGATGGAGTCATTTCACGCACCTAAACTGACGTCCGATCTTGTATTATATACTCCATTTTCTTCAGGATCGCGACGAAGTAGTAGACCCAACGCTAGTCATGCCAAACGGAAATCTCGGAGGCTATTCCGGGCACGTATCACTCACTGGTCCAAGCACCGAAGGGAATTTCAGTGCAGAGTATGATTCATAGTGAGTCGGTGGAAAGTTCGGTCTGTTCTGCAAGCTTGATCCGCCGGAGTTCAACGCAATTCGGCGCCGATACAGACCAGCAGCATCTACGAGTCACGGGAGAATTATTGTCCGTTCAGTTTATATTTCTGTACGAATAATGAGAAAATAACATCTTGGTCTAAATGCAGTATGTTTTGTGTTGTACCGTCACAGACAGGTAAGCTGGTGTCTATTGTAAAAACAAAACAACGCGTCCTTTAGCGCCACCGGGGCATACAACTCCTCTTCCTTAGACATTGGCAACACAGGCCCTTAGCCGGCATAACCGTATCCCAGGCCCGGATTTTGACTCGCTGCCACACCAGCCCCTACACCACCACCTATAACAGCAGCAGCCCCAGCAGCTACAGTGGCGCCTTTCGCAACGCTGGATCCCACACCACTGCTGGACTTGACAGGTACATCGAGAAGGCTGTCGAAATCCGTAAAAGAGACCGGCTCTCCAGCAGCATTCGTTGTTTTAGGAGGTGTAGCAGGAGGACTTGAACTCCCGCCGATTTTGGGCAGCGACCACCTAGGCAGCGGGGCTGCGTAAGCGCCCTCCGATGCCAGGTTGACGGCGACAAGAAGAACGAGAAGGGTTGTTCCAGCGACCTTGAGCATGTTTTCGAATGTGGTATCGTTTTTTCACAACAGGTTGGATTGGATTGGAAGTAAGGAGTGATTTATCCTCCGTCAAGATGTTACGATACAGAAAGAAACGTTCAGCGAGTGTGGCAAAGAGATCTTTGGTGTAAATGAAGGAACCAATGTGTTATTTTTTGGGTTGTGCTTTTTATCTAATCCAGAACACACTGTACCCAGACCATATATATTTCGATTGCTTTCCTTGGCTGAATGGGTCGGGATCTCCCTCTACCTTCCTTCCCGCGTCAAAGGGTAGCGTTTTACTCTGCAGGCTTGCTACCCGAGCCGCTCCTTGATTCTGCATAAAGGAAGGGTTCAGATTGGCCCAATCGTGGTTTCCAATGATCTGCCCGGACAGGCTATCTTGTGGCGGCCCAGTCCGACTCAGATGTTTCCAGACCTCTGAAATTAGGTCCGAGATTTTGGATGGAATCCCGTACGTTCCGTACTGCCGTGTTCTAGATCGATGGGGACTCCGCTTTTACGCCTGACATACCTTATACACATAAGTTGACGCATCACTGCAAAGTGGAGCTGCTGAGGACAGTCTTTGAGGCTCACCGGCCGCCTGGTCAGACCAAGCACCGGCAACCCGATTTTCTCTTTGTCCTCCGCGCTTGACGTTTCAGGTTCAGAATGCCCTGAATGTCAATCATGCAAGAACTGAAGTTGGATCATTTTAGCATAGCCAAGGTACAGATAATCAACTTCGAGATTGGTTAAGTGTAGCTGACCATCAATAGACTTTTATGCTTGGAAGTTAATGCAGTTTGGTCCCCCATGATTACCCCCAGATTAGTGTCTTAGATCCAGAATTTCACAGTTAGTGAAGAGAGTCGAGTCTGCCCAGCATGGCCATTGGAACATTTTCAAGAAATCATGCTAGCATCAAGTCGAGCAGAAAGAAAAGACGACACAGCTGAGTTCATCAGAGGTCATATTAGAAAGATACTGCGAGGCTTCCAAAGGAATCAGACGCCTTTAGTGAAGAGATTCAGTTTGGTGTTGTTTGATTTTGACTTGAAGAAATAGCATTGTGTGCATATTATGCTTCGTGACCAGTTGACCTGTACTCTGACGAGGGTTGGAAGAAGCATGTGGGTATGTTCGACGTTCCGAATCACTTGAGGCGCATGGCTCCAGCAAAACCAAATGACGCTATATAAGCCACGCAAAGTGGTGGAAGGGTGCCTACCTGCTACTTGAGGCTGGGGGGCTCCCTAGCGAGCCTAGCTAAGCCCACCCTCGCTTCACCACCCCATCCGCGTGCACTGCCCTTCGATTGGCCTGCTTGACAACGGCCCCGGCTCCTCGTCCTGAAAGCTTGCCACTAGAGGAGGCTGCTACTACATCTTGCACATGGGTATCTCCGTAATCTCTATAGTACCCTCTCACCTATAGTTAAAATTAGCAAATATGTAAAGAGGTAGTTGGGTGGGTGCCAAGGCGATCCGTACTTCCCAGGCATAGGATGCATGAGCCGTCCCTTTTCGCTATGTGGGCGAATACTCTGGCCAATCAGAAGGCTCGGCCAAACCTACCGTATCTGGCAAATCGGGTAGGTGTGGGGTTTTGTCCCGGTGTCGAGTGCTTGAATTCTTCAAGCCATATGGCATGTCAGTCGCCGGGCCCTACTGCCGCTGCGGTGCTAGACAGCATCAAGTTGTCAGATATGCCCAGAGACCAGTACCGACTTATGGCCCAAACTGATACCATCTTTCATACTACGCAGGAAGCTCACGAACGATAGACTTGGGCATCCATGAGTGGGTCAATAGTTGATCATATGTACTACACTCTACTGTGGTAGCTTCAGAAACTTACAGATCACCTATGCTACCATATGTTCTAGGGATGTGGGGATGTGGGCGCACTTCGGAAGGAGGCGAAAGGTAGGCACAACGGGCAGTGCCGCTCAAAGTTTCCTAATGTGCTGGAGGTCTCTAAACGAGACATTCCTTGGTCTCCACTGGCATATTTCCGTCTACCCAGTCTTCGGGCTTAGAATCCTGCTGACATTTAGGGAGATGCCGACGACATGACTCAACAGGGATAAGATCTTCAGTTGAGGCTTGTGCCATGGCGAAATCGTTAGGTTACGCAACAATTCAGGAGAAAGTGGACTTCAATACCTGCTGTATGGATAAGAATTGGCGTAGTTGCGCGTACAGACCGCGTCACTCAGGGGCTCTGTCCCAGAGATCCTGTAAAGAGTTAACATTTTAAATATGGAAGACGAGCGCACCGGATCACAATAGCAAAGGCTTACGCTTTGTATCATCGACACAGTCATTCGCTTCCCAAGACTTCTCTGATAGCTTCTCGTTCATACACCCCAGAGCTAAAGTCTGCAACCAATTCAACCGATTCGCGCATACTTTGTGTTCCAGACCAAGCCCACAAGATGGTTCGCGTTTCTCTCGGCATGATCACGGCATTGGCCGCATCCTCGATGACTGGCTTGTCGCTGGCCCACCCGGGGGAGAAGGTCCACGCCTCGCACATCAAGAGAGAGGTTGACAACCTCATCGAGGCAAACTACCACGCCAAGCGAGCCCTCGACGGCTGCCAGGGCGGCATCCAGTCTCGCGCGCTGATGGCCCGGGCGCACGAGCGGAGGGCTAAGATTGTCGCAGACCTGCGCCGCAAGCGTGGTATCACCAACAGTGACTTAGCAATTGCAATACAAAGTATCTGGGTACGACGATTGACTGTTCGTGCAGAGCCTCAAAAGTACCGCAGAGATCTCGCTACCCTTCAAGAGTTTGAGACCATCAACCACAACATGACCGGACTTGTCAGCTACACCGCGGAAACTGACCCGTCTGTCATCTTCGCTGGCAACACGACGTGCCTGCTGGCTCCGGATATCACTGATGGTCCCTACTACGTCATTGGCGAGAACATCCGCAGTAACCTGTTGGAAGACGGTTCCGTCACTGCGGGTGTGCCGATGTACGTCGAGGCCCAATATGTCGATGTCAACACCTGTCTCCCAGTTCCCCAGGTAGCCGTCGACTACTGGAGCTGCAACGCCACGGGTGTCTACTCGGGCGTCGTGGACGCGGGCATGGCTGGTCTCAATACAAGCTTCCTCCGTGGTATCCAAATCACCGATGAGGACGGTGTCGTTGGGTTTGAGACCATCTTCCCGGGTCACTACTCAGGCCGCGCGATCCACTCCCACTTGACATCGCACAACAACGTTACCGTCCTGCCCAACAACACAATCACTGGCGGACGCGTGTCGCACATTGGGCAACTGTTCTACCCGGACGACCTCCGTGCTGACGTGGAGGCCAACTACCCTTACAACACCAACACCGTTGCCCTCACCACCAACGACGAAGATCAGTGGGCACCCGTTCAGACCGACACCTACTACGACCCATTCGTTGACTTTGTCTATCTCGGATCGGACATTACGGATGGTTTGTTTGTCTGGAAGCAGATCGCCATCAACACCACGGTCGATTATACCGATGATGACAACTACAAGATCGCATCTATCTGGACCGCCAACGGCGGAGTTGAGAACACAGACCCTGATACCATGTTCGTGGGCGGTGGCGGTGCATAAGCGTTCAAAACGCTTTTCTTTGTTAAATATAAACTTTGGCTCCCGAGCTCCCTAGTTCTCCCAGTTTGTCAATTTGATCTTTATTCTTTGCACTCTTTCTTAAGCTTGACCCGCAATTCTGTTATGATGTGACCATGAAACATTGTGTAGTAGTTGGAATTGTCAAATGATCACGCACCCTCATGTGACGTTTATAAAGGCCGCAAAAGAATCAAGAAAGCTACTTACCTGAAGACGGGACGTTATTAGGCTCGGAACATTTGGCAATAAGAGACCGCATGGGATCCTACTGGAACCACGCGTCACTACTTTACCAAGTGTTGGTTGGATAAGTCTGGACATTCGGGGGGGGGGGTGGCGGGGATAATCCTTCTTATGAAGTAGCTCGACTGAGAAAAAGGTTAATTACAGTATTGTCGGTTGCGACGTAGCATTTGAGCAGCAGGCGCAATGCGTGTAGCGGTTAGGGTGAGTGCTCCGGCACAGTTCGCGCTGGACATCGCTTCGAGTCGCGTAACCTGCCACGTCCTCCAAGTCCGCCTTTGACCAGCAGTCATCATTCGGTGGCCGTGCGGAGGTCCAGAGCTCGGAAGGCATACTTTTCAGCCTCAAGACACTCACTCCTGCTGACAACGCAAAGCTGCTCCTGGGTTCGGGCCATGTCCCCCCCGGGGGGGGGGGCACATTGGTAGCATTCTCCTCATTGTTGGACGATATTCGACGTGCTGCGAAGGGCCTATCATCTGGGCGTCTCAATCATGAGCTGTGTACTTTCATATCAGACGCAAATTTACTGCAAAGACAACAAACATGAAGCGCAGACTGGTGACGAGCGCAGTGCGCTCGCGGCCCTGCTATTGACATACTGGTACATAGTATGCGAGGTAATACTCGCATGGAGGTGCGTAAAAGACCTGCTGTGGCCCTCCATGCAAATTGCAGAGGAAAATGGATGCACCTAAACCTCTGCGTGTGGTTTAGCCTCATATAATAACTTCCTAATTCCAACACTCCCGGCTAGACTCTTTATCCTGGACCTCTCCTCTGTTCTTCTTTCTCACACACGCACACACGCACACACGCACACACGCACACACGCACACACACACACACACGCACACACGCACACACGCACACGCACGCACACACGCACACACGCACACACGCGCACACGCACACACGCACACACACACACATACACACACACATACACACACACACCATTATAAAAACAATCAGCATTTAAGTTCCGTAGTCTCGGGTATAGAGTTCTGGATATGTTATAGCGATTTGATTCAGTTATCACACACACTTCCCCCGCGAGCGCCTGTCGGTTCGCCGCGTATGCCGAGGTATTGGATATATGGTATGTCATTGAAGAGGCCGCTTCCATTCAAAATGCGGTCATAGATGCCCAATTTGTCGATTTGGACGTTGGCAAGTATAATATGTATATTAAGTTGCCAGCGTTGTAAAAGATAAAGTATACTGCGGCATTCACCCAGCTCCTTTCTGTTGGCCAATCTATTGAGATCACTTTCTAGCCTATACTAAGCAAATAGTGGCGCGGGATAAAGTGGTGGACAGATACCAAGACAAGCCTGACATGGAGAGGGAAAATCCTCCCTCTGGGCTCCAAGGTAGACACTCGGGCCCGCAATCATCTGCCGCCGAAGCAGTAACAGCAGCAATAATAGCAGCAGCAACAGCAGCAGCAATAATAGCAGCAGCAGCCCTAGCAGTAGTAATAATAGCAGCAGCAGCAGCAGCCGCAGCAGCCGCAGCAGCAGCAGCAATAGCAGCAGCCGTTACCCCCCCCCCCCTACCATCTTCCAACATTATTGGAAGCTCACCGCCAAACGGCATAAAAAGCTCTTCTCAATGTCTTTAACCATAAACTCGCCCAAGAACCATAAGCACATAGCCTGACCAAGTCGGCATTCCTACGATCGTCGTTCGATCATCCGCATCAGCTCTGCCAGAGGATCTGGTAACTCATCATAGTCGACCTCTTCGTCTTCGTACTCAATCTCAAAGTCTTCGGGCTCCTCATCATAATGGCCGTTCTGTGGGAATTGTCCCACAATGGCTTGGTCCCAATGAAGAGATTCGTCACTAGGTAAAATTGTTAGCGTATAGCCTTATCAGAAATCCGGTAAAGCATACTCGCTGATCTCTCTGTCAGGGTATTCCCTCGCTAGATTCTTCAACCTATGTGACGGCGGCGACAGAGGTAATGGCAGCGTGGAGTTTTTAAAATAGAAATTTTAAAACGCAGGGCTTATAATAAGTAGCTATAGGTTCAAACTAGTCTTTAACAAGTTCAGGTCTATTATATAGTATATATTAATTAACAAAATGCTGCTATAATATACAGTCCTAGCCAAACAATAGATATCCAAGCAGAAGTCTATAGGCAAAGCAACTATGTCTCTTAAACCATATTATTTCCTGAACCAAGTACCTTAATACTACTCTTAGACTTATAATAAATTTAAATTTTATAAATATAGCTTAATAAAAAGTAAAAGGGGTAATATAATAACACAGCTATATAAATTATATTAAAATTATAAATATTATTTTTAAAATTATATACCTTTTATAAAACTATAATATATTTATAATATATTAATTATCTTTTATAAATTTATAATTATAGCTTTTTATTAACTTTATAAATAAACAAACTTAATAATAAAATATTATAATAATCTTTTTTATTAATATTTTTAAAATCTTAAATATAGATTTATTTTTAATTTATTTTAAAGTTAAATTATATGATTATAATTAATAAAAATAATAATAAATATTATATTAAGTTTTAATCATTTTTTTATATTAATAGAATTAAGTTAAATATAAAAGAGAAGTAAGTATAAAAGAGCTATATGCTTAATAAAAGGCTTATTAAAAATTAAAAGATAATAATATTTATATAAAGAAATTAAAGGGATAACAACTTTTATTTAATATTAAACTTTTAAAACTATTTCTAAAGAATTTATATAACTTAAGTACTGAAAATGTAAAATTCAATAAAATTAAAAAATAAGTATTTAAAATAAGGTATTAGTTAAAGCTAGTGGGTATAAGGGCCGGGCGGTTGGGCCCTGCACTGCAAAGGCCCCCTTATCGATAAGCCCCTCCTGCCTACACCTTCGCAGCCCAGAGGCCCAGGGAGACCTCTCCCTCCTCTCTTTTCTCTTCAGGCCAGCTTACTCGTAAAATCCGCATAATTTCGTGCACAATTTGAGACAACGTGCCATACAAGTGACGTCTCACTGGGCTTCTCACTGCTACTGCTGTTTGCTGCCAAATTATTAATTGGCAATATGTGACGAGACACTTGTACCTCCATAGTCTCATCTCAATCTCAGGGGCTGCAATTCTGGAATACGAGTGTCCGGTCACAACAAAACACAAAGAGGCCATGACAGAAACACCTTGTCTTCGAAGTCTAAAGGCTTAAACACCTGTTCAACCAATCAGACTCACGGACCATCAGCTACAGGAGGGCCCCAAAGGCAATCGCGAAGGTGCACCATTGAGATTCCATGACGGCCCAATCCCGGCGGTGAGGCACAAACGCAATGCCGCCACCACCAGATTTCGAGTCCTTTCCCCGGCGTCGGCCGCTCCTTCGCGGCGCGGCGTCGACGCCGAACCTAAAAGATCCGGGCATCCCGTCGATCCATGACCCACCACCAGCGTACGAGGTGTTTCCCGGCGTCGACGCTGGTGGGAGGCTCAACATCATTCCCCCCAGCCCAAGGAGGCTGCCATCGCCCGCACCGCCGGGTCCCGGACCGTTATTCCCGGGGCCGCCTTCATGTGCAGACACTTTTAACGAGCCGCAGTATCGACCCTACCGACCTGCAGTATCTCCGGTCCCTCCGGTGTCTCCCTTGTCATCAGTTCCGCCTGCTCCATCAGGGTCAGAAGCCTCGTCATCCGCATCGCATTATCAACCTTCCCAACCAATGGGCTTTCCTCCTCCAGTCAAGCCGGAAACATTCGCAGTCCCTTTCAATCATGTCCCTCCTCCTCCTCCACCACCTTGTCCTCCCCCAGTCAATGCGGCAACCTTTCCCGTAACTGCACACGAACGCCCTCCAGCCTCCCCAGTCCTTGCAGGTCCACCTTCGGCAGGGACTTTCCCCTTGACCGCGCCTCATCCGCCAGTCACGCCAAGCAATGGCCACTCGGAAGCGCTGTCCACAGGCTCGCAGACAACTGAGAAGACCTTTTGGCAGACGGCCCTTGATGAGACCAAGTACTTCGCTGGAGGACTAATCAGTCATCCTTTTGAGTACACCAAGCACTTCGCCATCCTTCGCCACTCCACCGCCTTAATCTGGTATCGTGGTCCCTCGACATCTGTCACAGTCACCGTCTTCTCAGATGCACCACTGCCTCCTACCCGCACAGTATGGCTTCAGCGAAAGGGTTTCTCCGGAAACATGGGGATGAACCTCAAGTCCCTGGTCGGCGCGAATGACTCCTGGCTCGACGTCACGCCCTCATCACAAGCCTCACCTGCAGATATGGCAGAAGGCGATGAGCGAGCATGTCAGCGTGACATCAAGAAGTTCCTCAAGAAGGCGCCCAAGAACCTCAGCAGGCACATGCCGAGAGAGACCCACGTCGTCCGTATCCCAGCTGCAGCTGATGATGGGTATTTCCGACTTGTCCTCTGCGCCGGCGGTGGCGATAACGGGAACAGCAAGAGGAAGGTTCTCTGCCCCACCCCGGTCTTCCGCATTGCTAGTACATCTACCGATGCGAGTGTCGTACGTGGAGCAGGTCTCGCCAGCATGCCACTTGAGCTTGGCATCAAAGCCGGCTCGATCGTCGCGACGACGGTCGCGAATAAATACATCGGCCCTGCTGCCGCCGTTGTGCAGTCAAGGACGAAGAAGCTCCAGACGGCCAAGTTTGTTACAAAACAAGCCACCCATATCGCCTCTGGAAAGTCTGCCATCGAGAAATCAGGTATCAAGACGACCTTTACGGAATACGAGGCACAGTATGCCACCACGAGAAGCCGTGGGTATGCGCCGTGGCAAGATGGTGATGCCGGCTTTGAAGAGGCGCCGCCTGAAGTAATCGGCCCAGACTCGGGCCCTGTCGACCCATTTCCCGTCGAATTCGACGGCAGAGTTGTGCGCGGCACCGGGAGAGGTGGGATGGAGCTGGGGATCCCAACAGCCAATCTCACCGACATCCCCGAAGACGTCAGAATGCGCATGCGGGGGGTCTATTTCGGCTGGGCATGCATTGTTCCGAGAAGCGGCCTCGAGCACATTTCTACGGACTGGCACGAGAGCATCATCACAGTCGGGCCAGCCCCCTACGCCACTCCTCGTATTGTTGCCAAGAACATCGCTACTGTGCACATCATCCACGAGTTTGGTGGCGCCCTATTCCTAGAGACCAAGTTGAAAGTCTTGGTCATGGGCCAGCTGCGGGTGTCTACATCACCAGTCGGCTCAGGCGCGGCCCTGCAGGCATATGGTGCAGATGTCTTGCTTGCCGTTGCGAGCTTGAGTCGGGCCAACTGGGGTCCGGGAGAGACGAGGGAGCGCATGCGCACAATGAGGAGCGAGATGAGCTTGGCGGATCGGTACGTTGAGGCTAGAGAGAAGGTGCAGAAGCAGGTCGATCGGATACCTGTTCATCTGGCTGGCGTCAGGACGGAGGGTGCGGCATTGAGAGACCAAGCCTTTGGGAATGGGGGCATGTGGATTCCAAGATGAACTTTCTAAATGCACCTGAGACGGTCCTCACGCTTTAGAGGCAGCGGAAGCACAATGCAGCTGTGAAGAAATGTTGATTCAGAACTATGGTTGCCGAAGGAAAAAGAGAGGAAAGGCAAGAATTGCTTAAGGGTCAAGTCACAGCAGTTTTATAGGCCAGTTGCGCTAATAAGATAAGCCTTGAAACTGGTCTCGCCCTAGCTGGCACAAGGAACGCACGAGTTTCATTTCTACACTTTGAACTGCTAGACCGGGGTGTTTCATTTCCTAGTGGGAAATGAAGCCTGCGGTGATACTCACGGCCGTAAGGATCCCAAACAGATTGCCCATAGCTATGTCACTCAAGGATTTGCAGCCATTAGCCACGGCCTCAGTCGCCGCCCCGCGTTCGCGTCTGTACCGGCACACTCTGTGGGTATGTAGGAGGTGTACCACGTTGAGCTCACTATTCATAAAATTTTGAGGTGGTCTGTAAGTGGCTGAAGGAATGAAGTCCAGTTTCAAGTGAGGACCGACAGTGGTGTTATTGAGATTGTGGTTGTGGTGGCACGACCATGTTGCGCTTCGCCGCTTTCCCTGGGATTGCACCCCTGCAGTTGGTGACTTGGGTGAGTCGAGTTCTATTATTCAGACCAACAGCAGTACCAAATGCCAAAGCATGGGTCTTGAGGCGAACTTGCCGTGCTGTGCATGCAACGTGGTGGCACGGTTCGTGACTGCTGGTGTTGGTCAGGGTGCATCTCCGCATCCAGCCAGTCAAGTAACACCCCCGGTGATAACGCAAGCAGTCTCTTGCAGTTACTCACCTGAGAGCCTTCGCTGCTTTGAGTCATTCAACGTTGCGCTTGCCCATAACCTTCAGGCACATTGACGGGACATTCAGCGACGAACCAGTTGACGCATTCCAGTATTCTCACCATCTGAAACCCACCACCTCCCGCCGTCTCCCCATAGATTTCAGTGCTTCTTCGCCCGTGACACGGCCCATTTCCAGCAGAACCATACACTGCGTGTAGTCCGAGTTCCAACCCCGCCTTACAGTTCTCCCGCATGCTTGGCCAACTAACGTGGTCCGAAATGCGCGACTTAAACTTCCCCGAGCTTCCACTGCACTTGCTCTCTGGCATCCTGTCAGAACTCGACTGCATGCAGTCACTTGGCAACGCAATACTCAGTCACTCATCCCTATACGCTGCGTTTTGTGACGACACAAAGCATATCGTGCAAAGCATTCTGGGTAACCAGATACCCCCGGAGCTCATGCACTATGCCGCCGCTGCCTTGGAATCCAACTTCATTGACAACAGCAACAAGTTCAAAATTTTTACCCTCTTCAGATCAGCCCTGAAAGGCTGGGATCGTGCAGATACTGGAGCACACTTTCAAAAATGGTGTCTAGACCGCATGTTTGATCATTTCTCAACCCCGCGCGGCCTGAGATGCATCTTTTCGAGAACTCATGATTATCCGGAATATGGCGCCTTAGATGGAAAGACTATCGCAAGCATGTTCAGTAGAACCCACACCCTTGTTGATTACTTTGCCGCGAGCTTTATCAACGAACGACTGCCGCTATCATGGGGCCACGCAAGCCGACGATGCTCCGGGAACAAGCAACCTTCGAGACGAGAAAACACTCGGATCAAACGAGCTCTGTATCTCTATCAGATATACTGCAACATTGTCTTTCAACACGAAACCGACTTTCACCCAGACAAGGAGATCAAGCGACTTCGAAGGCCTTATTTATACACTTTCTTCTTCAGTCCGTTTTCACCATGGGTGAATGAGCAGCTTGCTTGCATGCATGACTACTTGGAGGAAGTCCTATCCGAGGCGTTCGACGAGGTTGCAGCGCACGATATGGAGTGGGGGAAAATATCAGTGGACTGGCTAGCTCAAGGCAAACTAAATGAGCACAAACAAGCATATGTCAGTCTCCAAGTTACCAACTAACATGAAACGTACGTCTTGAGTACTAACCCCCGGTTTCAGCTGACATATGGCCTACCGTTTCTCTTTAAGCTCAACCAAAGCCGTTCGTACTCTCGGCGCCTTCAACTGCTGAAGTCCAAGGGCCTACCAAAGACTCCAGTGGCACTCGCAGCACATCTGGAGCGAGGCTGCGCTAGACTCGTCTATTCTTACGAACAACCTGGTAGTGCCATCCTCAGCGACAGGGCAGTATGGACGTCGAGGCAGCTCACAAAGCTGCTTGGGATCGATCGAACGGATCATGACGGGATCGATGGCTTGGACTCCGGGCCGTTTCGCATATGGCGGGAGGCACACAAAGATTTCCTGGTGTGTGACACCCCATACTGGCCCGAGCACTCATACCTCCGCAAATGCGGCTATGTAATGTGGGACCTCCCAACGTGCGATGCCGAAGGTCCCGATGTTGACGAGGAAATGAGCAAGTGGATCGAAGAGGGCAGGAGGCGGGGTCTCATCGAGAAAATAGAACGCATTCGAGGGCGCGAGCAGATGAAGCGGTCGTGGGAAGAGAGAGCGGTGCTTTATGACCAGGACAAGAGGGGTTACTGGGAGCCAGACGGTGTTGGGCCTTGTTGAAGTTATTTGTAGTTCTGTACGAGATGGATTGTGGTGCCTCGAGCAGGTTCACATCTGGGTAATAGCTTCAAATTTTCGACCAGGAAGAAATGCATTAGAAACTAGTTATAATACATCTTCTAGGCTTATCTTTCTTCCCCAAAGTACCCAAGAGAGTGATTGGCCCTTGCCGCTAAATATCCTGCGTCATACTGTGCGCAGCATCGGGTGACAGTAAAGCAGCGAGACTCCAATGAAGCACAGGGTACACGTGAACTACGCCTGCGGGAGTGAGAAAGGTTGTATCGATTCTCGGGGTCCAGAAATGAGCTGCTGTAAAGAGTCTAGGGCCACGGAGGTGGCGTCCAATGCAGTGTGATGCTGGAGATCAGCACAATTTCGTCAGGCGGGTTGATATCAGCATACTCACCCTGCACGGCATAGCCCTCCATCCGCATTTTTGCCCAGTTCCGCGCTGTGTAACATGTGCTGACCACCGCCTTGTAGGCTTTGGATTCCCGAACTGAACTTGGCATATTCCTCTCAGTTCGGGATAAGATGACCTCCACATGCTCTCAGCCCGCCATTTACTCTGTAACTATCGACTACCATACCAAGTTACCCCTCTCAGTGAACAATCTTCAGCGATAAATGGTTGACACATCTTTTCGATCCTGAGCGAGGACTTTCTGGCACTCGGATCCCGTAGAGTCAAGGAGTCGAACATTATTATCCCAAGCGAGCATACCAATCGAAGTCAAAGAATGGTCTCAGGTCCTTGGCCCTGAGACACTGGGCTTTCGACGGGAACTTTCAGCGATCTAAGTCTGTGCGCGTGATAAAAGATCCGACCCTGACGACCCATAGCCCATCCCAGGCCAACGAGGCGTTCCCGATCTCAAGTCTTCAGCTGTATCCACTAAGTTCTGCCAGTCCAAAGGTCTCAAAGACCTTAAGAAGACGAGGAGAGATGTTCTGCTATGTATCCTGTAGAGGTCTAGCTCAAGACCAGACTCAGAGCGTGCGACAAGCTCTCATAACTAGATATTCTAAGGTATACTTGACTAATTCCAACTACAGGCTGATCAGCGATTCATGGTCGATATGACAACCTATAAGAAGCTACACCCCAAAGACACTCACAAGGAGCCCCCGTATCGGAACGATCTTGGGCCTGACAAGATGAGCCAGGACAACCCACAATTGGAGGACGGGTTCTATATGACCCTTCCCTCAGAGATTGTAGGGTTCAATATGCAGACCAAAGAATGGAGTGAGTCTGTTCAATTGGGTGGTATAAACCAGCAGCCGGCTGACGAGATAATGCAGTAATGCTTGTTGTGGATCAGATTGAGGATGTCACCTGGAATAGCGCGGCCTTCGGCGAGTATCTCGTTATCGGCGACTCGACCAAGGAGCTCATCCAAGCTGTGGTCACGGAACATCTTCGCACGGGGGAGAGTGCCGATGTGATCAGCGGCAAAGGCAACGGACTGCTCATCTTGCTGCACGGGTGAGTCTTGTGTACTCGCAGAGCTACTACACTCGACCCCGAACGCCCTACTAATGCGGCAAATAGGGCCCCAGGGACGGGCAAGACATTAACTGCAGAGAGGTCATAACCGTCGCGTAGCCATCCAGCAGGACATTACCGAATTCATTACTGACCGTTTCCCAGCGTTGCCGAAGTCGCCAAAAAGCCTCTCTTCCGTGTCACTTGTGGTGATATCGGTACAAAGCCTGAAGAAGTCGAAGAGGTGAAGACATTTCCAAACAAATTCTCTTGCCTCCTCTATCATTATGAGCTGACGATCGCAGTATTTGACAACTGTATTCACACTCGGGAAGACCTGGGATTGTGGTAAGATCTCACTGTGTATGAAAACTGTCCGCCCTGCTGAGAATGATTGCAGTTGTCCTTCTTGACGAAGCAGATGTTTACTTAGAGCGACGCTCGAGTAGAAATCTCGAGAGGAATGCTCTCGTGTCAGGTATGTTGTCCAGCAACACCTCGAAGCCCAAGTTGTTGCTAATGTGGACTACCAGTTTTTCTGAGGGCTTTGGAATATTACGACGGTGAGATATACCATGAGGTCTGATTGAAACACTTAGGATACTAAGGACAATTTCTGTCTAGGAATCTTGATCCTGACTTCAAATCGCGTCGGCATCTTTGACGAGGCCTTCCGCTCCCGGATACAGCTCAGCCTGAAATACAACAAGCTAGACGAGGGGCAACGCCAGCAGATCTGGAGAAACTTTGTCAAGCGACTCGACAATCAAAAAAATGACCCCGCAACCCTTCGAGGATCCGACGATGCGATTGGGGCTGTGGTGGCGGGGGCCAAGCCCCGTATCGGCGTCAACACGAAGGAAATCAGCGACCACATCGCCGCCTTGGCGGAGCGAGAGCTGAACGGACGGCAGATCCGGAACATCATCTCAACGGCTCGGAAGTTGGCCACGTACCGGGGCCAGCCGCTTTGTTACGAGCACCTGCAGAAGGTGATAGATGAAGCGGATAAGTTTGAGAAGTACATTGTGGATCTACATCGCGGGATCCCGGATGATGACTTGGAGTACAGTAACCAGGTGAGGTGAGCCGTTCGGTCTGCTGGTACACTTCTTCTGGACCTCGTCAGCAAGGCCTGTGTCAGCACCAACATGGACAAATTGGGTTTGCGGATTAGACCACTCTACCCAGGTAGTAACAACGCAAAGGGATTTTTCTAGCGTCATCTAACCCGGCAGCCGAATAAACTGCGGATCTAGCTCCATCAGATATCATACGGAGGGGTGGGTAATATTGCTGCTGTTGGCCATTTGATTACTTTACCAGAAGAATGAGACTGCTAAGCCGTCCTCACTGAGAAACCATCTTCCCCGTATGATTTCTCGGTCTTGAGTCCCATCATACCATCGAGAACTTCAAGCAAGTAATAGGTGCATTTTCTGATAGTTAAGCCTCCAAAGATAAATGCACCCGGAACTGGCCGCATTAACGGGCCCATGTATATGAGAGTTGAGCCCGTGTACACTGAAATACTGCATTCCCGCAATCATATTGATAGACTACGTGATAACTTATTGTGTGCGAATCAACCAGGGCCACTGTGGAGTCCATCCTTCTCTTTAGTTATCGTGCAGCCCTCACTCGGCGTCCAACTACGGGGTCTGGCTCGCCATGTTCCATCGCAAATTCGCGCTGCTCTGCCTTCGTAGCGAGATTGCGATAGGTTTCGCCTAGTGAAGAGTTCATCCTGATGTGGTACATCATCCCGCGGAATGTGAATGTATACCAATCCGCACGTACTGCTCGCTTCTTTGGTTTGGTTGCCCCCTTGTTGTCTTGTATAGAAGCATCGTTACCACCGCCGTTACCACCACCACTATTATCACCCTCCACAGAGGCACTAAGAATTGTTGTAACGGGGCTTGTGTCTTGGCGGCGCACTCCACCTGGCTTCAGCACCTCCATATGGTCGTTGTCGGGAGTGGTTGCGAGGGTAGAAACAGGTTGGAGGAGCAGGAGCAGTAATGGAGTAAGTCCACGGGTGCGAGGAGCTGCATTTTGAGTCACGGCTTGGCAGCAAGTGACTGTCACAAGCCTAGTAGCGAGTAGGCTGCAATGGTGTAGTGAGTAGTGTGGGGACGATGAAGCGCGCTTGGACACTAAGGAACCTGACATGGGCCGAGACCGACGGCTACATGATTACACGTATTGATCTGTGACGATGTGCACGATGGACTGATTAACCACGTGAGGTAGTAGACGGATAAACATATACACAGCTCGGCCGAAAGCAGAAAACCGGAGATGGAAGGTTCGGGCCAGTCTCCATTTCAAAGAACGAGCCAGAGCCCCCAATAGGTTGCGAGACCGAGTACGCTCTTGGCGTTTGCTATTCGTCTAGAATAGTCAGTGAACGGAAAATTTGACACGCCAGACCCAACTCGAAACTCGAAAGCTGATTGGCCAAGCAATCTGCCAAGCAATAGTGCCAGACTGAACTCGAAACTCGAAAGCTGATTGGCTAAATAACCTGCCAGGCAATAGTAGGCTGTAAGGGATATATAAGGGCTATATAAGGGCTGCAGGGCATATATAAAGACTATAAGGCATATATAAAGGCTATAAGGCATATATAATATATATATAAAATATATAAAGGCTATAAGGCATATATAAAGGCTATAAGGTATATATAAGGGCTGCAGGGCATATATAAAGGCTGCAGGGCATATATAAAGGCTATAGGGTATATATAAAGGCTGCAGGGCATATATAAGGGCTATAAGGCATATATAAGGGCTATAAGGCATATATAAGGGCTGCAAAGCATATATAAATTATATATAAAATATATAAGGGCTGTAAGGTATATATAAGAGTTATAGGGCGTATATAAAGGCTGTAGGGCATATATAAGGGCTATAAGGCATATATAAGGGCTATAAGATATATATAAAATATATATAAAATATATAAAGGCTATAGGGTATATATAAGGGCTATAGGGTATATATAAAGGCTATAGGGCGTATATAAAGGCTATATAAAGGCTGTAGGGTATATATAAAGGCTGTAGGGCGTATATAAGGGCTATATAAAGGCTGTAGGGTATATATAAAGGCTATAAGGCGTATATAAAGGCTATAAGGTATATATAAAATATATATAAAATATATAAGGGCTATAGGGTATATATAAGGGCTGCAGGGCGTATATAAGGGCTGCAGAGTATATATAAGGGCTATATAAGGGCTATAAAGTATATATAAAGGCTATAAAGTATATATAAAGGCTATAAGGTATATATAAAATATATATAAAATATATAAGGGCTATAAGGTATATATAAGGGCTATAGTGTATATATAAAGGCTGCAGGATATATATAAGGGCTATAAGGTATATATAAAAGCTATAAGGTATATATAAAAGCTATAAGGTATATATAAAATATATATAAAATATATAAGAGTTATAAAGTATATATAAGGGCTGTAAGGTATATATAAGGGCTGTAGGGTATATATAAGGGCTGTAGGGCGTATATAAGGGCTATAGGGTATATATAAGGGTTATATAAAGGCTGCAGGATATATATAAAGGCTATAAGGTATATATAAAAGCTATAAGGTATATATAAAATATATATAAAATATATAAAGGCTGTAGGGTATATATAAGGGCTGTAGGGTATATATAAGGGCTATATAAGGGCTGTAAAGTATATATAAAGGTTATAAAGTATATATAAAGGCTATAAGGTATATATAAAATATATATAAAATATATAAAGGCTGTAGGGTATATATAAGGGCTGTAGGGCGTATATAAGGGCTGTAGGGTATATATAAGGGCTGCAAAGTATATATAAAAGTTATAAGGTATATATAAAAGCTATAAGGTATATATAAAATATATATAAAATATATAAAAGCTATAAAGTATATATAAGGGCTGTAAGGTATATATAAGGGCTATAGGGTATATATAAAGGCTATAGGGCGTATATAAGGGCTATAGGATATATATAAGGGCTATATAAAGGCTGTAAGGTATATATAAAAGCTATAAGGTATATATAAAGGCTATAAGGTATATTTAATATATATATAAAATATATAAGGGCTATAAGGCATATATAAGGGCTGTAGGGTATATATAAAGGCTGCAGGGTATATATAAAGGCTATATAAGGGCTATAAAGCATATATAAAGGTTATAAAATATATATAAAGGCTATAAGGTATATATAAAATATATATAAAATATATAAAGGCTATAAGGCGTATATAAGGGCTATAGGGTATATATAAAGGCTATAGGGCGTATATAAGGGCTATATAAAGGCTGCAGGGTATATATAAGGGCTGCAGGGCGTATATAAGGGCTATATAAAGGCTGTAGGGTATATATAAAGGCTATAAGGCGTATATAAAGGCTATAAGGTATATATAAAATATATATAAAATATATAAGGGCTGTAGGGTATATATAAGGGCTATAGGGTGTATATAAGGGCTGTAGGGTATATATAAGGGCTATATAAAGGCTGCAAAGTATATATAAAGGTTATAAAGTATATATAAAGGTTATAAGGTGTATATAAAATATATATAAAATATATAAGGGCTGTAAAGTATATATAAGGGCTGTAGGGTATATATAAAGGCTGTAGGGTATATATAAGGGCTGTAAGGTATATATAAAAGCTATAAGGTATATATAAAAGCTATAAGGCATATATAAAATATATATAAAATATATAAGAGCTATAAAGCATATATAAGGGCTGTAAGGTATATATAAGGGCTGCAGGGTATATATAAGGGCTGTAGGGTATATATAAGGGCTATAAGGTATATATAAGGGTTATATAAAGGCTGTAGGGTATATATAAAGGCTATAAGGCATATATAAAAGCTATAAGGTATATATAAAATATATATAAAATATATAAAGGCTGTAGGGTATATATAAGGGCTGCAGGGTATATATAAGGGCTATATAAGGGCTATAAAGTATATATAAAGGTTATAAAGTATATATAAAGGCTATAAGGTATATATAAAATATATATAAAATATATAAGGGCTGTAGGGAATATATAAGGGTTACAGGGCGTATATAAGGGCTGTAGGGTATATATAAGGGCTGCAAGGTATATATAAAAGCTATAAGGTATATATAAAAGCTATAAGGTATATATAAAATATATATAAAATATATAAAAGCTATAAAGTATATATAAGGGCTGTAAGGTATATATAAGGGCTGTAGGGTATATATAAAGGCTGTAGGGCGTATATAAGGGCTATAGGATATATATAAGGGCTATATAAAGGCTGCAAGGTATATATAAAAGCTATAAGGTATATATAAAGGCTATAAGGTATATTTAATATATATATAAAATATATAAGGGCTGTAAGGCGTATATAAGGGCTGTAGGGTATATATAAAGGCTGTAGGGTATATATAAAGGCTATATAAGGGCTGTAAAGCATATATAAAGGCTATAAAGTATATATAAAGGCTATAAGGTATATATAAAATATATATAAAGTATATAAAGGCTGCAGGGTATATATAAAGGCTGCAGGGCGTATATAAAGGCTATAGGGTATATATAAGGGCTATAAGGCATATATAAAGGCTATAAAGTATATATAAAGATTATAAAGCATATATAAAATATATATAAAATATATAAGGGCTACAGGGCATATATATAAGCTATAGGGCATATATAAGGGCTGTAAGGCGTATATAAGGGCTATATAAAGGCTGCAAGGCATATATAAAAGTTATAAGGTATATATAAAGGCTATAAGGTATATATAAAATATATATAAAATATATAAAAGCTATAAGGCGTATATAAGGGCTGCAGGGCGTATATAAGGGCTATAAGGTATATATAAGTTATATATAAGGGCTGCAGGGCATATATAAGGGCTGCAAGGCGGGTATAAAGGCTATAAGGTATATATAAAATATATATAAAATATATAAAGGCTAAAGGGTATATATAAGGTTTATAAAATATATATAAAAGCTGCAGGGTATATATAAGGGCTGCAAGGCATATATAAAAGCTGTAGGGTATATATAAAGGCTGTAAGGCATATATAAAGGTTGTAAGGCATATATGAAAGCTATAAGGTATATATAAGGGCTGCAAAGCATATATAAGGGCTGTAGGGTATATATAAAGGCTGTAAGGCATATATAAAGGCTATAAAGTATATATAAAGGCTGCAGGGCGTATATAAAAGCTATAAGGCATATATAAAATATATATAAAATATATAAGGGCAGCAAGGTATATATAAAATATATATAAAATATATAAATATTATAAGGTATATATAAAGGCTTTAGGGCGTATATAAAGGTTATAAAGTATATATAAAATATATATAAAATATATAAGGGCTATAAGGTATATATAAAGGCTGTAAAGTATATATAAAAGCTATAAAGTATATATAAAGGCTATAAGGTATATATAAAGGCTGCAAGGCATATATAAAGGCTGTAAGGTATATATAAAAGCTGCGGAATATATATAAAGGCTGCAGGGTATATATAAAGGCTGCAAGGTATATATAAGGGCTATAAGGTATATATAAAGGCTACAGGGTATATATAAAGGCTATAAAGTATATATAAAAACTATAAGGTATATATAAATTATATATAAAATATATAAAGTTATAAGGCATATATAATATATATATAAAATATATAAAGGCTATAAGGTATATATAAAAGCTATAAGGTATATATAAAAGCTATAAAATATATATAAAAAGTGTAGGGCGTATATAAAGGCTATAAGGCATATATAAAGGCTATAAAGTATTTTATAAAGGCTATAAAATATATATAAAAGGTATATAAAATATATAAAGGTTATAAGATATATATTAAAGTTATAAGATAAATATAAAGGCTGTAAAGTATATATAAAAGCTATAAATTATATATAAAAGGTATATAAAATATTTAAAGGCTATAAAGTATATATAAAAGTTATAAGGTGTATATAAGGGCTGCAGGAATTAATAAGGGAATTAATAACCTTATATAGACGAATAGCTCCCAGGGCCCCGGGAGGGGCTTCCACCTGGTTTCTCAATGAAGCCCTGGCGTTGCATCGGACAATTTCCTGGCGACGGACGTCTACCCCCCGAGCGGGTATGTAGGTTAGTGCACCCCTCCAATTGGAGGAGTTAGTATGGGGTATAGAGTGATTCTCATGACAAGAATTGAGCATTAATCAACAGCTGGCCAGAGTATAAAGCATGGGCCGATGGGACAACGACTGGGAAACGGCGGCCCTGCCACATCTCGCTGCATGTGCTTTATCAGATAGACAATGCACTCAAATTGTCTATTTTTGTTCTTGGCGAGCTTTCTGCTCGCCACCGGCTCGTCCGCCTCGGTAGCCAAGGACAGCCGGGCCGAGACGTTCCAGAACCCCGTTCTCTACGAGGACTACCCCGACAACGATATCTCCGTGGGCCCAGACGGGGCTTTCTACTTCTCGGCGTCCAACTTCCACTACAGCCCAGGTGCGCCGATCCTGCGGTCTCTGGACCTCGTCAACTGGGAGCCGGTCGGCCACTCCATCCCTCGCCTGACTTTCGGTGATGGCTACGACCTTCCGCCCGGTGGCCCGAGGGCCTACCGCGGGGGAACATGGGCCTCGACTCTGCGGTACCGCGAGAGCAACGGCCTGTGGTACTGGATTGGGTGCACCAACTTCTGGATTACGTGGGTCTTCACCGCCAAGTCCGTAGAGGGGCCCTGGACGAACAGCGCCAACTTTGGAGGGGGGAACTGCTTCTATGACAACGGTCTGCTCATTGATGACGACGACACGATGTACGTCGTCTACGGCAGTGGACAGGTCAACGTTTCGCAGCTGAGCACGGATGGCTTCAGCGTGGTGAAGTCCCAGCGGGTCCTCCAGGCCTCCGATGTGCCCACAGACTCGCTTGAAGGTAACAGGATGTACAAGATCAACGGCACGTACTACATCCTCAACGACCAGCCTGGATCTACGACCTATATTTGGAAGTCAAGTAGTCCGTGGGGCCCGTACGAATCCAAGGTCCTCGTACAGAACATTGGCCCACCAATTGAGGGCGGAAACTCTCCCCATCAGGGTAGTCTCATACAGACAGCCCAGAGAGACTGGTACTACATGTCCTTCACTTGGGCGTATCCAGCAGGTCGCATGCCAGTGCTGGCCCCTGTGACGTGGGGCGCAGACGGGTTCCCCGAGTTCGTCAAGGGCTCCAACGGCGGCTGGGGCTCGACCTACCCTCTGCCCCTACCAGCGCAGTCCCTTTACAACTGGACAAGGACGTACAACTTCGAGAGCGAGCTGGGCCCGACCTGGGAGTGGAACCACAACCCGGACGTCGCGAGCTTCGAGGTCAACAACGGCGTGACGCTCCGCACCGCCAGCGTCACGGACGACATCTACTCGGCGCGGAACACGCTAACCCACCGCATCCACGGCGAGTTCCCAAAGGGGACCGTTGAGATCGACTTCAGCAACGCCGCCGACGGCAACCGGTTCGGGCTCGCAGCGTTCCGCGACCAGACCGCCTACGTGGGGATCCACCGCAACGGCAGCGAGTACACCCTGACTGCAGTGCAGAACATCACCATCGACGAGTGGTCCGGGAATCCCGTCGGCCCCGGCCAGGAGGTGGCGTCCGCCCCGGTCCCCGGCGGCGCCACCAAGGTGTGGTTCCGCGCGGAGCTCGACGCCCGGGCGTCCGGGACGAGGGCCGCCAACTTTTTCTACAGCTTCGACGGCGTCGAGTTTGCGCAGCTCGGGCCGACGTATGAGCTGTATACTGGCTGGGCGTTCTTTATTGCCTATCGTTTTGGCATCTTCAACTTTGCCACGAAGGAGTTGGGAGGCTTGATCAAGGTTGAGTCTTTCACAGTTGCTTAGCAACTTTGGACTTCTATTCGATGTTATATATCACTTATCTGTATAAACAAATCAACAAATACTTCCTCAAAAAGCATGCAAGTAATATGAGGTGGTAGCAGCACTGTGTTACCTGCATCAATTCATGACGAGTAAGATATAGAGACAATGGCTATGTACGGCAGAGCGGAGCTACCACTTTGGTAGTCATTTAACGGGTGTTCTGGTATCATCCATTTCTGGTATCCTCTTTGTAAACAGCATTTCCATGTTTCGGATACGCTGGTGGCTTAAGGCACTGGTCGCAATCCCTTTGTAGTCTTATGTTATCTGACAGTTCAATCCACATCTCACAATACCTCTGATGGCGCTAAATCAATCGGCAAAGGGAGAAGTTATGGCGGTCCTAATAATAGCTAACAAAGACAATATTGTACTGTACTGCACTCTAATGGCATCTGTATCATAGAAAGTAGAGTGCACCATCTGCGTTGTTCTTTGATACAGTACAATGGCTTTACACAGTTTACACATCACAATGTCATTGTTGTACAGGCTGAGAACAGCCACCTCTACATCACTAGAGATCCAACTACAAATATGAAACATCTTCTCTGGGGTTGGAACAGAACTAAATACCCAACCTGCAGGCTCAAGAAGAGCACACACACCCACACACACAAACAACTCACAACAGCTACACACAACACATTCACCTTCCAAAAACGCACGCAAGCAACGAAACACACAGAGACTTGACAATGTTTCAAATCATCCAGGGCATCTTCACATTCAAGGCCATCTGGGGCTTCATCATGTCCACGTGTCAGGAATTCCTCCAGGGTCGGCTCGTGGCCGCGTGGAGCGACGAGTCGACATGGGATGACTTCATGGACAAGCGTTCGGTCGTCGAATATCTCGTCGAGACCACGATAATCGATGCGTGGGACGACTTGACCGAGTACTGCGTCAACCCCTGGTATCACCCTGTGGCCTCATTCAAGCAGGTCATTAAACCTCTTCTCAGGTTCTTCTGGGAGATCTTTGGCATGTCTCCCGTCTTCTGGTTCATCGTCGCGGCCTGGACCATTCGATGGGCCCATTCCAACTATAACCTCTACCACGTCGCGGTCTGGATCATTCGCTGGGCCTATTACACGGCGGTCTGGGTCATTCGCTGGGCCTATTCCAACTGTAAATTCTACTACACGTATCTCGTCGAGGCCATCAACACGCGTTCTAGCTGGTGGAGGAACAGGTCGCTTGTGTTCTGGAATCGGAACGCACCGGTCCCGGCTGACAACTCTCCTCCGGCTGAAAATCCCTTGAACGATGAGAACGCACCGGTCCTGGCTGAGGACGCTCCTTTGCCTGACGACGCTCCCACTCCGAATAGAGCCGCTCTTGCTAGAGCAGCTGAGAGAATCTTCCTCTGGCTTGAGAACACTGATATTCCGAATGGAGACGCCTGTGCTGCGACTGAAAGGGCTTAAGCATGTGGATCCGTCTGGGGTACACAGCTTGAGGGTGGATTGGTGGTTAGTGAGTTTTCGAGTTACTGTGGCTTTTCTTTTGTAGACAGGAAATTGAATTGATTAGGCATTTTAATTCTTGAGATTTTGAAAATGCAGTGATATGTTTCGCAATTTCTTACGTTTTTCTCGAAGACTCAATTTTTGAGTTAATCCAATGCACCATCTCCTTCCTCCGTTACCGTTTGTGGCAAAGTGCATTCGATTTCGATTTATGTACTAAAACCCTAAATTCTTCCATGTGCGTGACTAGCGCCTTGTCCCTCCAAAATGATTTGAAAATGCTACACACACAGCATGTGAGGCGGCGGGCGGGCCTCGCCTAGGCAGGGGGGCTAGTGTGACGGAGCCTGACAGATCATTCATGCCAGTCATGGTGTGCTAGTTCCAACACGAGCGGCGTGGTCTGTTGGAGGCAGAGCCTGCGCCAGATTATATTACTTACGTTGAATGATTGGCACGGCGAATTGATCACCTCGTGCTATCTGCGTCCGGGCCTTGCCCCGGCCGGGACGAATGAGGCCCCATGCTCTTATCACCTTCTACTTATGGGGCCCCGAATTTGGGTCCAGCTGGGGAAGACAGTTACCAACAGCGTGGTGTGGCCCCAGGGACCTTGCCACCGGTCGGCTCCACCGAAGCAAACCGCGCTCAGTGATTCGAGTCGCACATCCCTCGGCTGAACTCTGGAAGCCTTGGCGGGAGTGCCTGGACCAACTGAAAGAGGCAGGTCATTTTAATCCTCCAGGATCCAGAACATGCCTGTCTAGCCACTTGCGGCCACAAGAAATCCCACCCATCTTCCACCTGCCCCGCTTGATCTAGTAGCGAACATGCAGTGGACCCTGGCCTGACTGCTGCTCCGACCACACGCGAGCGCATAAAGAAATAAAGGGCTGCAGTCCCATCTGCATGTGCGCCGCGGGGTGGGTTGCTCTCAGTTCGTTTCAAGATATTCCATCTATCTCCCTTCAGGTCCTCGAGGTTCGTGTCCCTCAGCAGTGACCGTCAATCCCCAACTCAGAGTCACGATGGCGTCTATCCAGGCCCACGACGTTACCACGGCCCCCGTCACTGCCCCGGCAGATGCGAAGACGGGGGAGCAGGTGCCCGAGACGGTCCGCGAGCGGAGACCTCACTCCGCTGGCGAGAAGGACATGTTCGTGGACATTGACGGCGAGAAGGACCCCGTCGACGAGGACGAGACCGAGATCCTCGACAACAGGTTCCCGTTCCCGCCGCTGAAGGGCGTCCCCGAGGAGGAGCAGCAGCTCACCGTCCGTGCCCTGGTCGTTGGTATTCTTCTGGGCGCTGTCGTCTCCGCATCAAATATCTACCTCGGTCTCAAGACCGGCTGGACGTTTGGCGCCTCCTTGTTTGGTGGCATTCTTGGTTTCGCTATTCTCAAGTCGATTTCCAGAGTCGCTCCTAGGATCCTGGGCGGAGGCTACTTTGGTCCCAAGGTTTGTGACTCACACGAGAGCATCACCATCTTAGAGTTTACTAACTGTGGCATAGGAAAATGTTACTGTTCAGACCGCTGCCACCGCCGCTGGTGGTCTAGGAATTATCTTTGTCGGCCCCATCCCGGCCATGTACCAGATGGGTCTCATGTCGAACAAGGCTGAGGAGGGTAAGCAGTTTCCCGTCCATTTTACTTGGCGTTTCTTGAAGTGTGTCAGAACTGGGGCGATCAGGAAAGCTAACTCTATACCCCAGACTTCGGCAAGCTGGTCACATTCTCCATCTGCACGGCCTACTACGGACTGTTCTTCGCCATCGCCCTCCGAAAGTTCTACATCCTGAAGCTCAAGCTCATCTTCCCCTCCCCCACGGCCGTGGCCTACACCGTCCGAGCACTCCACGCCGGCGGTGCCGCTAGCGAGGCCAGCGGCCGCAGGAAGGCCAAGTGTCTCGCAGCTGCGTTTGGTGGTGCCGCCCTCCTGCGTGTTGTCTCCATCTACGCCCCCGGTATCCTGTGGGACCACCACGTCTTCTGGTGGCTGTACACCTGGGGATGGAGCGGCATCATCGCCGCCGAGTCCTGGGGCTGGATCTTCGAGTACACGCCGGCATTCATCGGTGCGGGTATCCTGTCTGGTCTGAACGCGTCCCTCTCATTCTTCGGAGGAAGCGTGCTTGCCTGGGCGCTCATCGGGCCTCTGACCGTCAAGTATGGCGCCACGTTCGGACAATTGGTGGGCCTGGACGAGGAGACTGGCGAGAACCCATTCCCGGGCTGGTACAGCTACACCTCGCTGAAGAACACCGAGACCGCGCCTTCCCCCCGGTACTGGAACCTGTGGGTTGGCATCATGGTGATGCTGTGCGCCTCCTTCGCCGAGGTCGCCATGAACGGCCCCATCCTCTACCGCGGCCTGAAGAGGGCAATATTCGAGACGGCAGAGAAGATCCCCCAGACGCGATCCTTCGCGGCCAAGCACCTCACCGGTGAGGAGCGCGAGATCGAGGACCCGTCGCCCAAGTCGGAGCAGGTGCCGACCTGGACCTGGTCCATTGGTGTCCTGGCCTCCATCGCCCTCTCCATGATCGTCCTGGCTCTTCAGTACCACGTCAGCCCCGGCCTGACCATCCTGGCCGTCATCCTCGCCTTCATCTTCAGCTTCATTGCCGCACAGTCTTCTGGTGCCACCGACATCAACCCCGTCTCCACATGCGCCAAGAGCTCACAGCTGGTCTTCGGAGGTGTCACGCAGGGTCAGGGCGAGCATGGTGTGGCAGCCCAGCGCATCAACATGACCGGAGGCATCGTCGCCGCAGGCGCGGCCGCCCAGTCCGTGGACATGTTGGGAGACCTGCGTACCGGCTACCTCCTCAGCGCCTCGCCCCGCGTGCAGTTCATCGCACAGGCCGTGGGCTCGGTGTTCAGCATCGTCCTCTGCTGTGGCTTCTTCGTGCTCTTCTCCGAGGCTTACCCTTGCATTATTGACGAGGCGCTCGCCGACAACTGCCAGGTAAGGATTCCTGTCTTCTCACCGTGACACCTGAACAAACGTACTAACTTTCTACTTTTACAGTTTGGTATCCCCTCCGTCGCCGCCTGGAAGGCCACCGCGATCGCCGTGACCGCCAAGAACTTCCCCGTCCCCACGTCCTCGGGCATCACCGCCGTGGCGCTGGGCGTCTTCTCCGTCGTCCTCGTCGCCGCCAAGTACCTCTGGATCCCCAAGAAGTACCACTGCTACGTGCCCAACATGAACGCCGTCGGCCTCGCCTTCACCCTGCCCCAGACCCAGTACAGCACCGCCATGGCCGTCGGCGCCATCGCCAGCTACTTCTGGATGAAGAAGAGCCCCCGCACCTGGGACGAGTACGCGTACAGTCTCGCAGCTGGTCTCAGCGCCGGCGAGGGCATCGGCGGTGTCATCAACGCCATCCTCCAGGTCGCTGGTGTTGCTGGTGATGTCAAGGGTAGCGCTGTTGCGTGCCCTGGCTTCGAGTACTGCGGTTAGAGAGAGGAATGAGCTCGTAAGGAGCAGCCGCCGCGTGACTAGATCTCTTTGGAGCTAGCGGGTTGCCCTGGCAGGGCTCCCACAGGAATAATACCCCATATATAATGTGACATGAGCGTTATGTATACGTCGACTGGGTCGACCTAGATACGAAGCTGCAATGTAATAATTCACCTCAACAAATGCCTATGATTCTGAATCGTCCTGCGGGTTAAGTGGCCGGTATGTCTCATCGTCCTACTCGAGTGATGTGCAAGGCTCGCGGCAAAGGGCTTCACCTCCGACGATGTGACAAGGCTCGCTGATGGATGCACTATGGCTCTGGAAAGGATCGACCACGAGCACGAGCGGGGTTCCCACAATGTGGCTTGCTCGTGTAGGACTCGGATCGCCACGGTCTTGGCCTTGTTAGGCTGCGTGTTGGTAAGGTGCTTGATGGTAGGGCTGGGGATGCGGGCAGACCGGCCGAGTGGGATAAAGCCCATGTAACCTGCTGAGCGTGAGTAGCAGCGTCCTGCTCTAGCTGCGCACAATCAACGGACATCGCCCAATGGCAAACCAGGAATGGACTCTAGATACGATATCGTGTTTTTCCCCTCATATCTCAAGCGCCAAACCCATCTCTTTGCCACGATCCTTCGAATCGCTTGGCATTGACTCATCAACTGAGAGCGACTCTGATATCTGGGCCGTTGTGTGGCGGACCCCTGTGCCGCACCGATGGGCAAGATATTTCCACTTCCCTTCTAGCCAGCTTCTAGTGCGTTTTCTAGCGCGGCCTCTAGGCCAGGTTCTCATGCGACCATTTCCTTGGCGTCCGCCCCCAGGTCCGGAGGCTGAAAGGGATCCGTTGGTGTGGTAGCATCTGCTAGGGCCGGAAATCCTTTCGCTGTCATGATGGGCTGTGAGACGTCCAATTGGACGGCCAACTGCATGGGCCTTGACTAGCCCCGCCAGTTCCACAGCTGGTTGCTGACTGTATGACTGTGAGCAACTGTCATGGTGGTCATCTGGGTGTAAGAAAGCTTGTGTTGAGTGGATTTTGCTGTTCGGATACGAACCGAGGCTTTGTATTCTGACTGTATCCGGATCCGTCCGTTATCAATACGGACCCCACACTGGTGCTTCACTCGGCGATCGGCATGGAATGACGTTCTACCGAGAGTCCCCGTTAAGCTTCTCACGCTCCGGTTTCCCGACGAGATATTGAATTAACCACCACACGCGTCACCTGACTTCGACGACTATTTTGGGTCTTCCAACCCATACGAAAGTCGGCACTTACTCTACAGCGTGATGCCGGCAGCAGCATGGGCGCCACGAGAACGCTATTCGTCACCCTGATTCGCACGCACCACGTCACGAGCCGCAAGAAGCTCCAGCGCGTCAGGAAGGCGGCCGCACACTTTGGCGTGCCGTTCGTGCTGGTGCGCTATGGCGGCTCGCCGGGGCTGATGTACGCGGAGAGCCCCGAGAGTTCATGCCTAGGGTCGTGGGTCAACGCCGTCAAGGACCTGCGGTACAAGGATTTTCAGTGCGTCCATAAGCCCGAGGCGAGGCAGCTCGACGACGGCCCGGCTACGACTCCGATGGCTGCTGGGGCTTTTAATGAGACTGAGTCGGTGTCTTCGTTCGGCCAGGTCATGGAGCAGAAGGGGCTTGGCGAGTGGTTCAAGATTGGCCTGCTGAGCAAGCGGGCTGGTCAATTTGATGGGGACGGTTGATGAGTGGCGTCACCTGGGCAACTATCCCTCTGGACGACTGTCGACCTCTTATACGATTTTACGTGACCAGAGCATATCTCAGCCTGCTCATGAACGGACATTGGTAAACGCAAGCCATTTACACCGAAGGTCACCATGTCGCGCAGATGCACGCAAAAGTCGGATGGAATCTGCGACTAACTACGCCTGATCAACTCGTCGAATTCTTGCGCTCGAGAGAAAATTACATCGTCAGGACAGCCCTGAAGCGAACCTTTCCGCTTGTCATATGCTCAAACGCCTCCTGCACCTTATCCAGCGGGAACTTCTCAATCAAGCACTTGACGCCATGGGTGCCTGCAAACGCAATCGTCTCCTCACAGTCAAGCGCATGCCCAGACGGCCACCCATGCACGCTCGCCGCCTTGGTCACCATCATGGCCGTGTCGAACTCGACGGGGCCAAGCGGCGCCAGCACGATCAGCTTGCCCTGGGGCGCGAGGCCGCCGACCAGCGGGCTGATGGCCTTGGGGTTCGGCGCGGTCGAGCAGATCATGGCGGCGCCGCCCAGCTTCATGAGCGCCTTGACGGGGTCCTCCTTGCTCGTGTCGATGTAGTGGTGCGCGCCGAGCTGCGTCGCGAAGTCCTTCTTGTCGCCCCCGCTGCTGATGGCCACGACCTCGTAGCCCATCTTGCTCGCGAACTGCACCGCCAAGTGGCCCAGCCCGCCGAGCCCTTGCACCGCGACCAGGTCGCCCTGCATCACGCCCATGCGGCGCATCGAGTTGAACGTCGTCACGCCTGCGCAGAGAAGCGGGGCTGCCTCGGCTGGGTCCACGTTGGAGGGAATCCTGACGGCTGCCTCGGCGCGCAGAAGCACGTACTCGGCATATCCACCGTCCATCGAGACTCCGTTTATCTCCTCATTGTCACAGGTTTGGAATATCCCGCGCTGGCAGGACCGGCAGGTTCCATCGTGGCCTGTATTTGGTTACCATCACCTTGACGTCAGCGACATTGTTCGGAGGCGTGTTAGCTCCCGCGTGGTCGGGTCTAGCTAGAGGCGAACCAAGCGCGGGGGTCCGAGGAATGGGCATGCAGGAAGGGGACTCACCGCCGTGCCACGGCCCACCAACCCTCTCGCCCTCCTTGACGCGGGTGACTCCGTCGCCAACGGCGACTATGTCTCCGATCACCTCGTGGCCGGGAATACGAGGGAACGAGTTACCCAGGAAGCCTTGCCGGAGAAACTCATCGGTATGGCAGACACCGCAGGCCAGTGCCTTGATAAGGACTTGGCCTGGGCCGGGCAGCTTGAGGTCGATGTCCTTCAAGACCAACTTGGTTCCCTTGTCGTCAAGGACAGCGGCTCGATAGGTCTTGGGAAGCGATGGGGCCATCTTAATTGTTTGGAGTGGCGAGTCGGCCTAACGGGGGAAGTTTAGATGTGGGGGAAAGATACGATCAATTCAAATAAATTGATATTGCCTTTATAGGTATTGAGGGAAATAGAAGATATTCACAGGCGGGTTGTGTGGGATTTGCCTGGTGACGTGGTCTGCGATTGATGCCGTTTATTTATATTCTTTCATGGCTATGACATGTCTCACCTGTAGGCGCTACCAAGGTACGGACTTAATAATCGTCTTCTCCTATCTGTGGGGTTTATCGTTGACAACCGCTATATCTCCAGTGTGCGTAGGAAGTGATTAGTGATATTACAGTATGGCAGGATTCACTTTTTGCCGGTTGAGGCTGTCTCTTGCAGCGCGGAGACCACTCAATCAATGACGGGTGTAGGCGGATGAGCCGCCCGCCTGCAGGTGACGTATGAACCCTGCAATCAAAGGGAGAGGCCGTTTAAGACTTGGAGTTGTGAGACTACCGGCACAGGCAAAGCTCCACAGCACTAAAACCGCATTCATCTGGATGAGTGCCACTGCGGCGATAGCGCCGTTTACCGCCACCTGTCGGCTTTGGTATGGGCTCCTGCTGGTGTTCCGAGTTGGGGGTTTCTCCGATTGGCAGGCTTCCTCCGTGGGCGTCGGGAATGGAGCAGCGAGTTGTTGCATTTCCGACTGCAGTCAGCACCACTCTTGTATGCTGACGGCATTCATTAGTCTACCTACATACGGACATATGAACGTCTGTCCTGCAACCGCATCCGCACCAAGGCCCTCTGCAAGATGTGATGAATTGTTGTTCATGACGACACACTCGTTCGAACGGATACACCTCTGGTTGCCAGTGCTAGCGATGCCTCGCCGTCCTACATACTCGTCGATCAGAGGGCCTGGCCATATCGATCGTCATACGCGCGGCATGATAACTGTATAGTACAAACGAACCGCTGGCATCATTGTTATGTGCAAAGCACCACAGACGCGTGTTTGCTGAAGGACTGCGCAGCTCTTCCGCGTGTTGACCGATGAGAAAACCATAGTAAAATGCCGGGCTGAATTCTACGCCCAACTCAAAACGTGACCAGGCCGGCCGCTTGGGCGGCCTTGCGCGGGAGATAAACTCTTGCGGACGGGTCTAGATCACTGCCGTGCGTGTGCTAAAGCTGTCTGCCCTGACAGCACCCGCCCTGGCCGCGTGCTGAAGTGCCGAAATAAAGTTGCTAAACAGCGTCAAGTTGACGCCGTCAACTGCCCAAGTCTCTCCAAGCTGCAGGTACGGAGGGTTATTGTTCCCACTTTCATGTGAAAGGCCAATGAATGCGTGCGCCGCACGGGGGTCGTGCCGAGTCAACAGCCTTTTCGCCGACTGATTAAGCGCAGCCGAAACCTTGTTTTCCTAACCACGCTTTGAAGATGCCAAGCTCTTATGCGCAGGGCCTGGTCGATAATCATCGCTGCAAATACTCAATAATTCCTGATGACTGTCTGAGAAAGCAGCAGAGACCGATTTCCCAAGGCGGTTGCCAAGGCCAGCTTCTGCTCGGTGGTAGATGAAGGAAATCAACACCGTGAATACTTATGCGAAACCAGAATCGGAGGAAGTCTTCATATTGGACAAAGCAAAGGGGTAATTAGTCGCCTCAAGACAAGCGATAGACTGTGGTTGCAACGAGGCTCAAAGAGCATAATCATCTTCAGATGACGCGGTCGATTCATGACAGCGGCTGTAGAAACTTAGAACTAAAGCAAGACAAATCGTGGAGGTTGTATGGGATCGAGATTAAGGCGCTGGCTGTAGACAGTGCAGTATTGGAAGCTCCCAAATCTTCAATGAAGCCAAGGCCCATCCGCCACGCCGAATAAGCACATAACGATATGCTCAACCTTCCAACTATCCTGAGAATACAGCCAGCCCTGAATGACCCGTATTTAATGCTCCGTTGCTGGTTGCTGGGGCTGATCGTGTTATCGACCTTCCCGAACCATAATTCCTCTCGGAAATTAGCTGGGATCCAGAGTTCGTGATCTCCCATCCAAACGACGGGTATTGACCTGCATTAGTACGGATGCAACATCGCAAAGCATGCTGCGGCGCGAAGGGGTAGTGCAACATTTGCGCTTGGGTCCTAATAAAGTCGATGGCTTGTCGGATAAGGTCCGGGATGCAGGAGTGTCTGTCCAAGTTTCACACTTGGCAGCGCATTGTCCCAGCGGCTTGGTCACCGTGATGGCAACCCTACGATGTAATGGCTCGATAAGATTCGAACTGCTGATACATGCTTTTCAGCACCTGCCATGTTCAACGCAAGTGTTCAAGCTCCTCAGCCTTGTTTGTGTCCAGCTCCGATCTTAGGTTCCGCCAACGATCTATGCTGCTATCACTTTCGTTCGCTTTTTCTTGCTCTCCTGGGGTTTAATGAATGTCAAATGACAACCTTGGAAAACTCATCCGGTTTCTCGAAATTCCACACGTGGAGATAGCAACCAACATGGCTATTGACAAGAACTTCGAACATGGCGAATCAACAAAAGTGTCAAAAAATCTTCAAGCAACCGGCAAGAGAAATCATCGCAGGCATGATGTTCGCCAACCCCCCTGTCGCGGGAGACCCAGCATGGCAGCTCTTGTCATCATAGCTATTGCGCTGGCCCTGCTGCTTGCCGCAGTCATAGTCATTGGCACTACCCGCCTACAGACCTCGATCAATGACCAGCCTTCTAATAACACAACGACGCCGTCTCAACCCCGCCCGCCACCGTCTCCCGCTTCTACGGAGCCTCCTGGAGGCGACCAAGGCTTGTCATGGTGCCAGGTCCAGGGCGACGGGAACTGCACACTGGGAGTCTACCAGAATCTGGATAGTGGACAGATACGTGCCCAAGTATTTGACCATACATGTTTGTCTGCCCTCTGTCACGCTTGGTCTCACCGCAGCCTGTCAGATTGCAAGACATTGCAAGTTACAGGCGTAAATGACCCAGCTGACCTAGTCATTGACACAGGTCGGCCCCTTGGAGGCTCCGATCACATAAAACTCGAATCGACGACAGCACTGAACTCTTCGCTACCTGAGACCGTAGTCCTACTCATCCACGGGATTACGGGGCCAACTGACGAATTTTGGTACAACGGCACGCATTATTCAGATGGATGGGTTTGGCAGAATCCAGCGCCGGTTTGGTACGAGACTCAAAGTTTCCCGTGTCTGTGACTGGCGGACATCAGTACAAAAGCAGAGCTACTATTGCTACCAGCCGAGAGAGTGTCTGAAGCGGATATGAGAAGTACTGTACTGGGAATTTAAACACAATTTCACTTTTAGTTTGAGACGTGCAAATGATATTGGAATGTTTGTCGTCACCTCGTAATAGACAGTAGCTGTCTCCCAAGACTAATATAACTACAGGTCAATACCTAAATTGCGAGAACGCCCACAACATTATGAAGTCAACACAGTCATGCTCACAGCCACCCAGTAGCAGCTGTGTCATGCTATGTTGATCTGGCCCCTCCTGCCAGAAGGTCGCGTCAAGTTACGAACATCTCATTGGAATCATTCCACCAATGACAAGTATCAGCGCACTGTTTTTCGAGTGACCTGGTCGAAATCTGTGCATTCCCTGATCACAGACAACATGTCTGACCATATGGAGATGTAGCAGGTCAACCCTTCCATGATCTTGCCAACTCCTTTTCCTAGGATGGAGTGCCGTGGGAAGAATCCGCAGTGGTTGTGAGTTGTGAGGGCCGCCATTTTTTTGTGAGCAAAGTTGACACCAACCTGACATTTTGTGAGTATTGTTTACTTCGACATTTGCCTGCTTTCCTGAGCAGCATTCTATGTGTATTTGGATTAGGACTCACTCTCTTGAAATAGACCACGTGCAGCCGCGTTTTGCACAACGCGTCCAATCTAAGGGGTTGGCGCTGAGATGCAGAGAGACAAGCTTCCAACTGAGAACATCTGCAACTGTCTCGTATGGCGATAAATCCGATTGGCATCACATCAGTGCAAAAACGAACACGAAGGTGCAGCACGCAGCTCGATTTATATATCTAAACTGTAGTTGGCAATAATGCTCCGCAGTCATCCCTATTGCCGTCTGTCCTTTTTCGTCCCATCGTCCCTGAGGTCCCGTGGCAGCGGAGTATTTAATCAATTTAGACCACCCTAGTCACTGCCGGCGCGGAGGACATTCTGGAAGTAGACCCGCCATGCACGAAAGAAGAAATCGTTGCTTATTGGGACACACTGCCTAGACTCGGTGTGCGATCTCAATCCAGTCGGGGAGTTTTCAATCCTCCCACCAGGTTTGCATTTTGCTGGCACCTCAATATCTGCCGTGCTCTCCATAAGGTGCTGGTCAACAATCGAGGTGGAGAAAGGGTAGGTTTGGCAGCAATGCATTCGCGGGTGGGGTTTACTACTGTAAAGGCCCTGTGGCCACTGGCCACATGCTAATGATGCCGTTGCGCCACACCCGAGCCCGAGTGTGATCTCGGGTGCTATCCTTGTAAACCTCCAGCTCACCCCAAAAGACCCTTCGGGGCACGTCATGCGACAGCATTTTGCGACCTTGGTCAGTTTAGTCATGGCTGCAGAGCCTTCACCGCGACGAGTCAGCTGCGGACTGTGTCCGAACTCTATCATGAGACAGGCGTTGGCCCCCCACGACTCGTGGACAGAGGTGTCGATTCGGGCCGCTGATAGGATTGGTGGTGAGGGTGGTTGCTCTGTCTCACACACGGGCGGTCGTTGCAAGGCCAGCCTGGCCCTGGACGCTGAAAAAAAGGGTCCTCGACTCACGACGGGCAGGCAAAGATGAGGTGCAGATCCGGGGTCTTCCCCAGAGGGACTCTGACGGGGCCCTTGTCTTCTTGGCATGATGGCTGACTTTTGCTTCGACGTGAGTGGGCGGGGGCGGCATCTGGTCCCCAACTATCTCCACCGCTTTGAAGAGTCTTATCTATTCCATCTGTGGGTGTTGTCTATCTGGCCAGCAGTTATCTAAACGACGGTCAGCTGGCTGTTCTTCACCCACCCATCCTTTTTGTTCGGTCTCACATTCGTAACATGATCTTTTTGGTTTCCTATTGGAATAGATTTCTATAGATTTGTTCGGCGACTCTCTTTTTTCTCTAGCTTGATTTTGCACACCACAAACACCTGTCTACTCGTTCCAGTCTGCTTGATATTCTTCACTCAGCTCGACATGGACGAGAAAGCGCCCTTGCTTCGCCCGCTTCGCCCACTTGTGCGGAGGGAGTCCGGGAGGCTCCGCTTCGAGCTGCCCCTGGCTCTCCTCGCGATTGCGTGCTTTATCACATTTGGCATCGTAGTACACAAGTCCCCAAATCCTAGACAGGACGTTTCCAGCATCGATATAGACATACAGACTGAAGGTTTCTCATGGGGAAACATAAAACCGAGCAAGACACTCGAATGGCACAGCTGCTTCGACGGCGAATATGACTGCGCGCGGCTGGAAGTGCCGATGGACTGGCTGGAGCCCGACGATGACGGCCAGCACGTCGTGCTCGCCATCGCCCGCCTGCGGGCAACAGACACAAAGGACTACAAGGGCCCGGTCTTCTTCAACCCAGGCGGGCCCGGCGGCTCCGGGATCTGGGCGCTCAAGGACCACGGGTCGCAGCTCCAGGCCGTCGTGGGCCGCAACTTCGACATCGTGACGTTCGACCCGCGCGGCATCGGCGCGTCCGTGCCCAGGATCGAGTGCTGGGGCTCGGCGCAGAAGCGGCAGAACTGGGCCATGCAGGAGACGCCTGTCATCGACTCGCACCCGGGCGTCCTGTACGACGTGTGGGCGCGCGCGGCCGCCTTCTCGTCCGCGTGCGAGGCGTCGCACAACGCCTCGGGCCTGCTGCGCCACGTCGGCACGGCGTCGCACGCGCGCGACATGCTGGAGGTCCTCGAGCAGATGGGCGAGGAGAAGCTGCAGTATTGGGGCTTCAGCTATGGGACTATCCTCGGCGGGACGTTTGCCGCGATGTACCCGGACAGGGTCGGCCGGCTTGTGAGCGATGGCAACGTCGACTACAAGGAGTGGTATCACAGCCTGCACATCAACTCTGTCCGCGACGCCGACAGCGTCATGGCCGCATTCTACCGGTTGTGCCACAAGGCTGGTCCTCTTAAGTGCGCTTTCCACGGCGCATCGCCCGACGACATTGAAGAACGCCACCAGGCTATCCTCGACCGGCTCCGCGTGCAGCCTATCATCTACATGCCGGAGACGGGCTACGGGTCCGAGCTGCCGGAGATCATCACCTACTCAAAGCTCCGCCGGCTGGCAGCGACCTCCCTCTACCGCCCGAACTACTACTTCACCCACCTGGCCGAGATCCTCGCCGCGCTCGAGCAGGGCGACGGCAAGGTCTACTACGACTTTGCCACCCGCTACGGCCTGCCATTCTCAGACGTGTGCTCCGCGCAGCCCGTCCCGCCCGAGGAGCCCCTGACGAGCGTGGCGGAGGGCAGCAAGGACGCCTTCCCCACGATCCTCTGCGCCGACGGGCAAGCCCTGCCCGACAGCCCGGTCGACTACGCGGGGCACGTCGAGGAGATGCAGCGCGTGAGCCGGGCCTCGGGCGCCATCGTCGTCAAGGACCGCGTCGCGTGCGCGGGGCGACGGGTCCGGCCCAAGTGGAGCTTCGGCGGGCCGTTCGAGGCGAGGACGGCGTACCCGATCCTGTACGTCGCCAACATGGCCGACAACATCACGCCGCTGGTCAGCGCGCGGAACAACTCGGCAGGGTTCGAGGGCTCGGTCGTGCTCGTGCAGAACTCGTACGGTGTGAGTGCTTTTTTTTCGGCCCCTATCTGCATGTGTTAACTCGCCTTGCTGACTTGTGTGTTTTGTAGCATACCAGCTTGGCCGCTCCGTCCGTGTGTACGGCAAGGGCCGTCAGGGATTACTTCCAGACTGGTGCGCTGCCCCGGGATGGGGCCACGTGCGAGCCGGAGATTTTGCCGTTTGATCTGCCTGGCCATAGCATGGCTGGTGCCAGTGATGAGGATATGGAGCTCGCCGAGGCGTCACGGCTGCTCTCAGCAAGGGCGAATTTCGGCCTCGGTGACAGTCAGAGGATGCTGTAGGGACGACCGAAGCTGGAAGGTTGTTCATGGTATCACATATCAATAAGTATGTTCCCTCTCCGGTGAAATTCCCCGGGCGGGGTAAAGCGTTCGGGATAGAGCCCGAATGGAACCCTCTGGGCAATGATGCGTTGCGCCAATGAATGATGAATCATGGTTGGGATGAGGAGTACTTCGGGATTTGGGCGTTGCTCGGAAAGAAAGGCGTGCAGTGCAGCACGTCGGATGGCAGGTCCAGGGTACTTGGTGTACAGGCGTGGTTGTATTGGCCACCATTGGGTCGTTTTTTGTTTGTATGCTACATCGACAATATGCACAGATAGACCGCCATGAATTCTTGCTTTTGGCTCGCCTTTACACTGCTGACGAGGAAGCTGATAAGCCAGGCGAGTGCAGCGTGAAGACTTGCGCACCTTGCGTCGGATAGGTACAACAGCCGGCCTGTTCAGGAAGTAACGAAGGCTTGGATGACTGATTTGTGCACATGGCCGAGGAGAACTTGGAAATCGGCCGAAATATCAGATAGAGTTCGGGCATCTGGTGCACTCGGGCAACTTTATCCGATATGTCTCCTAGCTTCGGAAGCTTAAATCGTTATTTGGGCGGGTCACTGGGCACTTATATTTGGTACCGTCGGTATGCACCCGCGGAGATTTGTAGTGGACCGATTGTCTTGACCGGTGTCTTCGACAAAGGCTGTCCCTCCATGCCTGCCAAGATATCAGATCGTGCCAAGGCGGTCTTGATTACCATATTTGTCTCGCAGAGTATTTTTGACCCTTGTAACATTGAATCCGGCATCACTGTCCACATGGGTGTGGCCAGCAAAACACGCGGGCAAGGACTCAGGTCAAGCCAGTGGAAGATTGCGCCATTGGTAGGGGCCGAGCTCCAGATATCACATCTGGGGGCGAGAAGCAGGAACAGCCTCCTCGAACACAATATTCAGCGTTAGCGCTCCACGCCCTCCACAACACCGGTCAAAGGGATAGCAACAACCTAAACGAGGGCCTCATCTCGGGTATGACAGCAGCAGGCTGGTTCATTTCACCCTCATATGTGGTCCGTTTCCGTTTCCTCGTCACCATGCGTTGCCGTGCCTAAGCCGCCGGTGGTTTCATAACAGACTGCAGCGCAGGCTGGCCCTGGTGGTTCTGAGGTGCTTTCGAAGAAGACCGGGGCTTTCCCGAAAGGTGAAGCCGGCCAACTTATGTAGCTACGACTTTGATCCCCAATACCATCCGGTACATGCGCTGTGCGATTCTTGGCGCCTCTATTCCCGGCCGTTTCCCGGCCGTTTCGTCGTCCATCAATAATAGCTTACCCGCCGTCGCCTGGTATCTGTATGCTCGGCGTTTTAGTCCTTATGGAAAGAGTCAAGCTAACGGTTTTATCTCATTGAATAGTCAGAGGACTACCGAAATGCTTTACAGTGCTTTGCAGTGTCTTTCTCAGTGGATTGCATGATCTACCACTAATGAATTCAAGGATCCTCATCTAATGCAACTACACTATTGACAATGAATACGGATATTCGCACCGGCTGAAACGTCTATTTCACCGGGCACAGACCATCCGCACGGATCAAATACTAGCCCTAGCGCATCATTAACAGCCTACCACCAAATTAATATAGAGAAATATTAAGTCAACTTTAGCAACGATCTCAGAGTACCATCACCTTACCACTACGCCTTACGACCAGAGTAATCTAGTACCTATGCTATCACTGCAATACTAAAAAAACGAAATCTAAGTAATTATGAGTTATTTCTAATGCTGAATAAATTGATTCTGATTAGCAATTATTTAATTTAATATGGCGTTGATTAGGGTAGTTGTGTTGAATTTAGTGATAATGGAGGCTATGCAGGGCGTTGGTGGTTATGGTGTAGTTGGTCCGTGCCCGGTGAAATAGACGTTTCAGCCGGTGCGAATATCCGTATTCTTGACAATACACATACGGAAAATGACAAGGAATACACCCGATCCTGGAAATGCAACCGGAACCAGGCTTTTGTGGGCAATATGACTCGATACAGACCCGAGGCAGCTTTTAACAGCAGCAAAATGCAACAACGTATTACCAATAGAGCACCCTGACTACGAATCAACCGCTCTCGATTTCAAATGTAGCACGAGAACCGATAAGAGAGTGGAAATTGGAGGTCATCCGTCCGCTGCACGGCCACCATAGCGTTGCAGCTCAGGGGAAATCCGTGCACCACCCAGGCATAACTCAACAGAGTATAGCGCCCGATGGAACGGTCGCCGTACCACCCCGACGGAGCAGGGCACGGCTCGGGTACGAAGTGGAAACCAGGCCGCCGAAATATAGCGGTCAGGGCAGAGCTCGTGCACACTTCAGCCCCTTCAGCCCTTAGGCATGGAGGCGGTGGCTTGCGGACGCAGAGGCTGGCTCCGGGTATTTGTACATGCCATGAGAAGGCTAAGATCGTCCGTTGGGCGCCCTTTGCACTGACTGCACTAATTCCTGGTCTTAAGCCTTCGACTCCTGCCTAATCAAATCTCCCAAGACATGTCAAAGCTGTCAGTGAGGAAGTCCGGCCCCCGAAGCAGCTATGCTCAAGACTACGAAGACAATAGGGGCTGAGATAAGGAGCAACTAACTAAGAGGCGTTTGAAACAGCATCCAGCTCTGTCCGAGCGCTGGAAAGGCTTTCAGGCACTGTCGCTGTGGCTGTCAGGGTGCAGCCAAAGCAAAAGGAAAGGAGGAACTAGGACATAGAAGGCAATGGTCCTCGGGAGGGAGCTGAAGACAAGTACAAATAGATGACTGGTCGTTGCCTGACTTGTCAAGAATTCTGGCCTTGAGACCATTCATCTCGTCTTGTCCTACTGTCACTCGTTGCCATCTGGCTTCACATTCGTTTGTTTTTGAACAACTTCAGCACATTCATTATTTTCACTCTTTTCGAAAACATCAACATGAAATTCAGCACCCTTCTCGGCTCATGCGCTGGCGCAGCCACGCTCGCCCAGGCGTATCCGGGCATGAACAAGGTCCTCTCCGAGATCAAATCCCGGCAGGACAACGATACCGAGTTCGACTCCAAAGAGCTCATCGGAGATCTTCTCAACCTCACCGACTCACAGCTGACACCCGTTGGTCGCTCAGTGAAGAAGATCATCACCGACTCCGGCGAAGATGGGCAGTCCAGCGAGGGATATCCTAACATCCCGGTCCGTGACACTCCCGAGTGTGCTGCGGACACGTGCTGCATTTGGCACTACATATCCGCCGACATGGCCTCCAAGTTCCGGGGCCCGTCGGGGAGGTGCACGAACCTGGCGCGGCAAGCAGTGCGGATAGGCTTTCACGACGCCGCAGGGTTCTCCAAAGGGACTGGGCCGCAGGGTGGAGCTGACGGCAGCATCGTCCTCGCACCAGAAGAGATGACACGCCCGGCGAACCGTGGCCTGGAAGAGATCGTCGCGCAGATGCAGGACTGGTCCGACGAGTACAGCCCGTACGGGGCCAGCATGGCCGACCTGATACAGATGGCCAGCACCACCGCCACGGTCGTGTGTCCCCTCGGCCCTCGTGTCAGGTCCTTTGTGGGCAGGAAGGACAGCTCCGACCCGGCGCCGGATGGCCTGCTCCCCAGCCCCTTCGACACCGCCGACAACCTGATCTCTCTCTTCCGCAACAAGACGATCGAGCCGCATGGGCTTACTGCTCTCTTGGGCGCGCACACGACATCGCAGCAGCGGTTTGTGGACCCCGCTAGAGCAGGAGACCCCCAGGACAGCACCCCCGGGGTCTGGGACGTTTTGTTTTACAAGCAGACACTCGACAGCAACGCGCCGAAGCGTGTCTTCAAATTCCCGAGTGATGTAAACCTGTCAAAAGACCCGAGGATTGTGAAGGAATTCAACGAGTTTGCAGGCCCTGGGGGACAGGAGCACTGGAACGAGGTATGACGACTCATTATGCATCTAGCATATGTCACAGAAGATTCCAAACTGACCTCAGCTACAGGACTACGCCCGGGAGTACGTGCGGTTGAGCCTGCTGGGCGTCTTCAACATCAACAACCTGACGGAGTGCACAAAGGTCCTGCCTCAGCCTAGTGCGCCGTACTTCAGCCCTCCTGACCAGCCTGTCCTGAACATGTGGATGAACATCACCCGGCACGTCGAGCCATTCGCGAAGGCTGTAATGGACGGGGATATCCTCTCGGGCCTGGTGGGCATGCTTACTGGCCAGCAAGATGTCCAGGCCACTTCCAATGAGACCACTTCCAACCAGGCCACTTCCAACCAGGCCACTTCCGACCAGGCCACCTCCGACCAGGCCACTTCCATCCAGGCCACTTCCGACCAGGCCACTTCCAACCAAGCAGCACGTGAGCCATGCAAGAAAAAGATGATGAGGCGGCTGTGAGGGAAAATAAAACGATCATCCGATCTCCGTCAGTTGTGGTGTGAATGCTATCTCCGCTGAGAAGCCAGGCACAGTAGGGTTCGAATTATGAATGGACCAGAAGAATTGGCCATATGGATGTAATTTATATTTCTCTCGCATAGACCATCGGATTGCTTGGGCGTTCAAAGTATGTACAAGCGAGTCACCTTAAGTCTCAGAGATGACTTTGTAAAACAGGAGGACTGTCCATGGGTCTCAAGTGCTGTGAACTGAACTCAACGCCACAGGTCGTGCAAAGGCGGCCAAGCACTTGCTACTGCTAACGACAAACGCCCATGATATCATTTGACTTGTAAAATACTAGCCATTATCTATTATATTAATCCTGGGTACAAGGCTCCATTTCGTATTCTTGTCCAGGCAGTATATCATGCAGGTAATTTCATGGGTAGGAAAGTTGAGCATCGCAGTTTATATACACGCACTTTTTTTTATTTATTTATTTTCTACTGAACTGCCAAACTACTTCCCCAATCTCAACTGGTTTCCCTCGAGATAACCTGTAGGGGAAGACGGCCTGGAAGCGAACTGCACCTCCGCCCGGCATGCGATTGCCCGCCACTGACGGAGAAGAGTGAATAACTGCGCGAGGCAAAAGTCAAAACTATTGAAAAGGAAGGGTAAAGCAGGAAATGAGGAAATCAGAAAAGAGAATCTTGGTGAGGGAAGAGATTGGAGACGAACTCTGCCTTGCGGCCTTCCTAGGACCAAGACTCTGGGACCTTTTAGTCCCTCTGGATCTCTCGAAATTTCTCTAACATCGCCTCCACCAACTCCAAAGTCTCCTGTGGAGAATACTTGAATGGTCCCTCAGGTTCGTTTAAAGACACTAGAGGGAACCCAACCAAGTAACACTTCACATCTTCGAGAACCCTGTACGCGGTAGCGAGTTCATCAGGATGGAGTTGCATGTATAGCATGTATGTGGACTCGTGGTGCTTGAACAAGTGCGCGGACACATCCAAGTCATCTTGCCACGACAACGCAGCTTCTCGCGTGGACTCATTCTCCATCATCTTCTCCCACCACGTGGGCGAGTCGTCGTCGAGCGGGACATTACACAGAGGCCCGTTAGGAGGCTCCCTCAGCTTCGGGACCTCGATGAGCGCTCTCGGCTTCTCTGTAATAGGGGCCATTGGTCCCAAGCCGTAAAAGGGTGGACCAGCGGCGAGAACTTCTGACTTGGCGCTCTGCGCCTCCTCAGACAACCGAAAGGTGTACTGGGCCCGAGTCTTCTCTAGGCCTGAAGTTGTAGGAGATTCCAGTTTCTTTTGCATCCCACACATTATATAATAGTAATCCCAATTATCGAGATACTCGTCGAAATGGGTAGAATTGGTTCTCGCACTTATTGCGAGCACGGTCTTGTTGATACCACCATAATCAAAGAAGTTGTCATTCACGGTGTGGTCTCCCGCCGCGGCCAGATCTTCCTGCGATAGACTCGGATCCGCACAATAATCCACTCTGGGTGCTGCCGGTTCTGTGGGCGCGGGCGGGGCGGGTGGGGTCGTGCTCTGGCCATCCGGCTTGATCTTCAACAGCTCGTCCCGGAGGGACAGGAGCGTCTTCAGCGTCTCCTCGGGCTCCATCGTCCCCGGCGGCGACATCCTGACGGATTTCGGGTTGATGTGCATACTGCAGATCGCGATCGGGACGGCCTTCAGCAGCCTGTCGACTTCCCAGTGGTTCAGCTTCAGGTAGGCCAGGTAGTCGGGCCTGGTGGTGTCGCGGCTGAAGCGTGCCAGGCCGTCAGACACCATCTTGCCATCGTTAAAAAAGGAATCGGCCATCTGGTCGCTTGTTACGCGCGAACAGAATCCCTCTCCTGTGGGCTCTGGCGCAGCAGGTGAGCTGGTATCAGTTGCCACGTCGGGTTCTTTTGCGGTCGGCGACGGGCTATTGGACGTTGGCTGAGATGGGTTCGTGCTGGGAGGTGGGCTCATCGTGGGATATGGGCTCGTCGTGGGAGATGGGCTTGTGCTGGGTACCTCGCCACCCTTCACAGGCCACAGCATCACCTTGTCGCCCCGAATCCTCTGGCGCCGGTACGGAAAGGTGATGTCCATAAAAGGGCCCATCTCTGGTGGCGGGCCGTCCGCTAAGATCTCTTCCAGAGCCTTCGAGAGCTTCGAGTGCTTCTTGTGCTTCTCTCCCTCGAGCTTCTTGAGGCTGCTATGGACAGCCTTCGGGTACGCGTACCAGAAGTTGTACGAGGATCCGACGACATTCATCAAGGCCCGGGCCATCTCCTTGGCCGGGTTCGGGACACCCCCATAGCTGGTGTCAAAGAAATCCGGAGGGAAAGCGCGCTCGAGGGCGTTTATTGCGGCAGTCTTGAGATTGGCTCCGGTATACCCGGTGGCCCTGGCTTGATTGATGGCTCTCGTCACGGTCCGAGAAATACCGCCGACAAAATCCTCGGGAACTCCAGACCCGCGGAGGTATTGGTCCAGAGTCTGGCCAGGCATATCACCCATCGCGGATGACACTGATTCAGCGATAGCCCTGCCTTGAGGTGTGATGGCCTTTGAGATGACCTTGTGCGCGGCCTTGGAGGCTGCATTGCTTGGTCCTGCGTCGGGCAGAAACTTGATTGCGTTGCGGATGGCTTTCGCGGTGGATGCGACATTGCTGGGAGGGACACCTGCCTGGATGAGGGCGTTAGAAACCTGCGCGGAACTCGCTCCCGAAGATGCCACTTCCGCAGCAAGCTGGGCACCGGCCCAGTCCCCGAGGTTCACCACCGAAGAGCCACCACCAGGTGCGTTAGAGCCGCCTCCTCCACCAGGTGCGTTAGAGCCACCACCAGGTGCGTTGGAGCCGCCTCCGTTTGATTTGCCTTTGCCTTTGGAGTTGCCTCCGTTTGATTTGCCTTTGCCTTTGGAGTTGCCTCCGTTTGATTTGCCTTTTCCGTTTGAGTTGCCTTTCCCGTTTGAGTTGCCTTTTCCGTTTGAGTTGCCTTTTCCGTTTGAGTTGCCTTTGCCGCCATTCGAGCCGCCATTCGAGCCGCCATTCGAGCCGCCATTCGAGCCGCCATTCGAGCCGCCGCCGCCGGAGCCTGAGCCGCCTCCATTTGAGCCGCCTCCACCAGGTGTATTGGAGCCGCCTCCGTTAAAACCTCCGTTCGAGCCTCCATTCGAGCCTCCGTTCAAGCCCTCGGAGCCTCCTTTATTTAAGCCTCTATTTAAGCCTCTATTTAAGCCTTTATTAAAGCCTTTAAAGCCTCCTTTATTTAAGCCTTTAAGGCCTCCTTTATTTAAGCCTTTATTAAAGCCTTTATTAAAACCTTTAAAATCTTTTTTATTTAAGCTTTTATTTAAACCTTTATTAAAGCCTTTAAAGCCTCCTTTATTTAAATTACCTTTATTAAATATATTAAAATTATTTTTATTTAAGCTTTCTTTATTTAAGCTATTTTTATTAAAGCCTTTTTTATTAAAGCTTTCTTTATTTAAGCTACTTTTATTAAAGCTACCTTTATTAAAGCCTTTTTTATTAAAGCTATTTTTATTTAAGCTATTTTTATTAAATATATTAAAGCTACCTTTATTTAAGCTTTTTTTATTTAAGCCTTTATTTAAACCTTTATTTAAGCTTTTAAAGCCTTTTTTATTTAAGCCTTTATTTAAGCCTTTATTTAAGCCTTTATTTAAGCCTTTAAAGCTTTTTTTATTTAAGCCTTTATTTAAGCTTTTATTTAAGCCTTTATTAAAATCTTTAAAGCTTTCTTTATTTAAGTTTTTAAAGCCTCCTTTATTTAAGCCTTTATTAAAGCTTTTATTAAAGCCTTTAAAGCTTTTTTTATTTAAGCCTTTATTTAAACCTTTATTAAAACTTTTAAAGCTTTTTTTATTTAAGCTATTTTTATTAAATATATTAAAGCTACCTTTATTTAAGCCTTTTTTATTTAAGCTACCTTTATTAAAGCCTCCTTTATTAAAACCTTCTTTATTTAAATTACCTTTATTAAAGCTATCTTTATTAAAGCCTTTTTTATTAAAGCTACCTTTATTTAAGCTATCTTTATTAAATATATTAAAGCTGCCTTTATTTAAGCCTTTTCTATTTAAGCTTTTATTTAAGCTTTTATTTAAGCCCCTAAAGCCTCTTTTATTTAAGCCTTTATTTAAGCTTTTATTTAAGCTTTTAAAGCCTTCTTTATTTAAGCCTTTATTTAAGCCTCTATTTAAGCCTTTATTTAAGCCTTTATTAAAGCCTTTATTTAAGCCTCTAGAGCCTCCTTTATTTAAGCCTTTATATAAGCTTTTATTAAAGCTTTTAAAGCCTTTTTTATTTAAGCTATTTTTATTTAAGTTATTATTTAAATTATTATTTAAATTATTATTATTAAAATTTAAATTATTTTTATTTAAATTATTTTTATTAAATATATTAAAATTATTTTTATTAAAACCTTTATTTAAATCTTTATTTAAGCTTTTATTTAAATTTTTAAAGCTTTTTTTATTTAAATTTTTATTTAAATTTTTATTAAAATTTTTATTTAAGCTTTTATTTAAATTTTTAAAGCTTTTTTTATTTAAATTATTTTTATTAAATATATTAAAATTATTTTTAATAAAGCTTTTATTTAAGCTTTTATTAAAATTATTTTTATTAAAGCTTTTTTTTATTAAAATTATTTTTATTTAAACTAGCTTTATTAATAATATTTAAATTTTAAATATATTAAAGTTATTTTTATTAAAATATTTATTATTAAAATATTTTTTATTAAAGCTTTTTTTATTTAAATTATTTTTATTAATAATATTAAATTTTAAATAAATTAAATAATTAAGCTTAATAATATTATAATTAAAATATATTAAATTATTAAATATTATTTTATTATTATTTAAAATAAAATTAAATATTTAATTATTTATTATATATAAATAAAATTTTTTTTTTTAAATTTTAATATAATAAATAAATTAATATTAATTATTTTATTAAATTTTTTTATAATTAATAATATATTATTAAATATTAAATAAAATAAATTTATATTAAAAAGTAAATTTATTATAAAAAATATAAATTTATTATAAAAAATAAATTTATTGATGGGGAAAGCTGTAATGAAGGAGGTTGTGAGAACTGAAGATGAGATTCTTTGCTAGTAAATGGGTGGGGACTGTCTCCTTTTGAGTTGCAAGAGCCGTTTCAGCAGGCGGGGCCCCCGGGCTGCAGGGCCCTTTGGCCTTTATAGCGCCCGTGCCTTCCGTACTGCATTATTTATATTAAATATTTTATTAATTTTTATAAATTATAAATTTATTTTATTATTTTAAATCTTTTAATATTAATATAAAAAATAATATTTATAAAATATTAATTTTTAATAATAAATTATTTATTAAAAAAATATATTAAAATTTTAAAATATTTTAAATATTTTTATATTATTTTTTAAATATTTTAAAATTATTAAAAATAATTTTTAAATATATATATTAAAAATTATATAAAGATTTAATAATAATTATTAAAATTTAAATTAATTTTTTAATTAAATTTAAAATATTTTTATAATTAATATTAAAAAGATTTTAAATAAAATATATTAATATTTATTATAATAATTTTAAAATTAATTTTAATATATTTTATAATTTTAATTTAATTAATAATTTATATTATAATTTAAAAAATATTATTAATAAAATTTTTAAAGATTTTAAATTTATAAAAATATTAAAATAAAATTTAATTAAATATATTATTTTTATAAATAATATTAATTTAATAATAATTTTATTTTAAAATATAATAATTTATAAAATAAATTTATATATAATTTTAAATTTTATATTAAATAAAAATTAAATTATATTTTAAATAATTTTTATAATAAATATAATATTATTAAAATAAATATTTATTTAAATAAAAATTTTAAAAATTTATAAAAAATTTATTTTTAAAAATATTATTTTTATAATAAATTAAATATTTATTATATTTAATAAAGCTTATATTATATAATATATTTTAATTATTAAATAAAATAATAAATAAATAAATAAATAAATAAATAAATAAATATATAAATAAATAAATAATTAAATAAATAAATAAATAAATAAATAAATAAATAAATAAATAAAAAAATAAATAAATAAATAAATAAATAAATAAATAAATAAATAAATAAATAAATAAATATTTTTTAAAAAAGTTATAAATAATTATAAATAAATATATTATATATAATTTTAAATTATAATTATTTATTTTAAAAATATATAAATTAATATTATATTATTTTATAATATTATTATTAATATATTATATTTAAATATAATTATTAATTTTTTAAATTATATATTTATAATATATATTAAATTTATTTTTTATTATAATATTATTTAAAATAAATATTTAATTTATTAAATTATATAATATTTTAAAAATATTTTATATTTTTTAAATTTTTTAATTAAATTAAAATAATAATATATATTTTAATAAAAAAAATAATATAAATTATAAATTATTATAATTAAATTTATTATATATATTTTTAAATAATATTTATATAATTTAATTTTATAAATTAATATTATATTAATATTTTTAATATTAAATTATATTTAATTATTAATTTAATTTAATTTAATATTATTAATTATAATATTTATAAATTTATATTATATAATTTAAATAAATATAAATTATTTAAAATAAATAATATAAATTTATTATTTTATAAATTATTATATAATATATAAATAAAATATATTTATATTTTAAATATATAATAATTATAATTTTATTTTTTATATTATAAAAATAATTAAAAATAATTATTTAATTTATTAATAAAATATTTTAATTTAATATATATAATTATTATTAATTAAATATATTTATAATTAATATTAAATTATATTATTAATAAAATAAATATATATTTAATATATATAATTAAAATTATTTTTTAAAATAAAAATAATTTAAAATTATTAATATATTTATAATTATTAATTTAATATTAAATAAAATATATAATAATTTTATAAAATTTAATATTTTATTATTATTAAAATAATAATTATAAATAAATTAATATATAATAAAAATATATAAAATAATTAATAAATATTAATTTTATAAATATATAATTAAATATAAAATATTTAAAACTTTATAAATATTTTTAAAATAATTAAATATAAATAAATTAAAATTATTATTATAATTAATTAAAATATTAAAATAAATAATATTATTAATTTTTTTATATATAAATAAAAAAAAATTAAAACTATTTAATAAATATAATTTATTAAAATAAAATAATAAAAATAAAATTTTATTATTTAATTATTTAAATAAATAAAATAAATTTTAAAAAATAATTTAAATTATATAAATAAATTATATTTATTAAATATTTTTAATTTTTTTTTATTTATATATAAAAAAATTAATAATATTATTTATTTTAATATTTTAATTAATTATAATAATATAATTATTAATATAAAATTATAAATATATTTATATTTTTAATATATATAATATAAATATTATAATAATATTATAAATTATTAATAATTATATTAAATTATTTTATAATTTTATTATTTATATTAAAATTATTTTATTTAATATTTTATTTATTAAATTATTTAATTTATATATTAAATTTAATTTAAATATCTTTTTATAATTATTTTTAAATATTATTTTATAAATTTTAAAAATATTATAATAATAATAAAAATAAATAAATATATTTAAAATAAAATAATAATATATTAAAATATTTATATTATTTAAAAATATTTATATAATTTATTTTTATTAATAATAATTAATTTAATAAATATTATTTAATATTATATAATATTATTTAAATTAATATTTTATATTTAATATATATTTTAATTATAAATATTTAATTTAAATATAAATATTTTAATAATAAAATTTTATAAATAAAATTTAAAATAATTATTTTTATTATTATTAAAATTAAATTTAATATTTAAATTATTTAAAATATTTTTAAAAAAAATAAAAAAAATTAAAATAATATTATTTTTAATATTTTTTATATTAATAAATAAATATATTTTATAATAATAAAATATTAATATAAATTTATATAATTTATATAATAAATAAATATTTAATTTTATTAATATAATTTTAATTTTAATTTTATATTAATTAATTAAATTAATAAAATATATTATATATATAAATATAATTATAATTTAAATATAATATTATAATTAACTATTTATTAATATATTATAATATTAATTATTTATACCTAATAAATATATAATAAATTATAACAAACTACCGTTTCCTAGTAAATTCATAAATCCACCATAAATCCACCGTGAATCCACCGTGAATCTACTGTGAATCTATAATGGAATCCCGTTTCCTGATAAATATAGTGAATCCACAGTAAATTGCCGTTTCCTATTAAATCCATTATAAATCCACTGTGAATCCACCGTAAATCTATAATAAAATCCAGTTTCCTAATAAATATACCACAGTGAATTGCCGTTTCTTACTGAATTTACTATGAATTTACCATGAATTCACCATGAATCTACAGTAGAATCCCGTTTCCTAATAAATATACAGTGAATCTATAGTGAATTACTATTTCCTATTGAATTTACTAGGAATTTACTGTAAATCTATAGTGAATTGCTATTCCTTAATAAATTTATTATATAAATTGATTTTACTATTAGATATATATTGAATTTAATAAATATTATATTTAATACTAGGGCCCTGGAAGCTAGGTGGCCGGACCTTGGCTGGGAAAGAACCACCCTATGTCCAGCCTACCATGGTGCAGACCTATTTAAGGCGTATACTTTGATTATGCTAGAATATAGTGCCGACATATACTCTATTACCCATCACGCTAACCTCTAATAGCAATAGGAATGCATTAGAAAGCAAACGACCACCAAGGATTGCCTTAAACCATCCTCTCCCAATCTCCCAATAAACATCCTCTGCATTGTTTGACTCGGTGGCTACGTCTGTCGGCCACATTAATTACAACAACATTGCTGAGATTAGCTCCCTTAGCCTACATTAAGGCCCTTACTACCTTAACATTAGGCCTAAATAACTTATCATTATTATCTTATTACTAAACCTAGCTGCACTAACTATAGCCCCTTAATACCACTAACCCTATATTTAATGCCTGGGTCTATAAAGCTATATATAAACTTATAAGCGCTATTGCTAAATCGTAGTCTTAGAGATATTACCAAGTAGCTATTCTTATTTAACCTAACCCTCCTTTAAATCTTCCTTTAAAAACCTCTTTAAATAAATATATATATATATTTAATTAATAATCCCTTTATAGGTAATATTATTTTATTATAAATATTTATAAGGTTATTATATTTAATTTTGCTAGATTATTTTTACTAGATATTTAATAAAGTAATAATTAAAAGCAGGTAATAATTATAACGCTAACTATTAATAAAACTCTTAATTATATTATATTTAAAGTTTTAAAATATATAAACTTTATAAATATAAATAATTTTATTAAGGAATTAATTAAAAGATCTATTAATTCTTTTATATATATTATTAATTTTATTAACTCCCTTAAAGCTTTAATAAATATAATCTAGCTTATAATATAAATCATTACTTATATATTAATAATAAGTTTATTATATCCCTCTTTATTATAAGCTAAGATTTTTATATATATTTATAAATAATTAAAATCTAATAATATTTAAACTTTAATATAAGTTCTTTTTAAATTATTAAATATATTATTATATTAAATACCTTTATAAATAATATTACTTTTATAGCTAATATAATTACTTAAAAAGAAAGTTTCTTAAAAGCTATTTAAAAAATTAGGCTTATTAATAATATAATATAATAAATCTTTAATAAGTTCTAAGAAGCTAATATAATAAATAAAGATAACTTTAAATAAATATATTTTATTTTTAAAAAAATATAAGCTTTTATTAATTATTTTATTAAGATATTTACCTAAGCTTATTAAGTATATTCAAATTATATATCCTTAATTATAATTTTAAAGCTAAATAATTCATTTAAATATACTTTAATAACTAAAAGGTTAATATTAATATAAAAATTATATTTTTTAAATAAGGCTTTAGCCTTAAATAATTTTTATTATAAGCTTATTTATAAATTTATTAAGTATTTATATTAAATTAAGCAATAATATAATGAAATATAATAATTATATAAAGGTTTATTATTTCAGGCAAAGTAAACTAAAAGGGCAGTTTTAAAATAAATAAATAAATAGGCTTAACTATAAATATAATTATATATAAATAAATAAATATAAACACCGTTAATTAAAGTTATTACTTTATTAAAATTCTCTATAGCTACAATCATTTTAAATATTTAAAGACGCCTCTTTAACTAATTATAATAAAAGGCTAAATACTATTAATAAATAAAAAAAAGAAAGCAAATAAATAATATAAATACTAATATAAGATAACTAATTACCATAATAATTAGCACCTTAATACTATATTAAGTAGCCATTCTAGCTATAAATAAAGGTTATAATATTACTAAGCTTCATCCTTTCTTAAAGACTAAGCAGTATTCCTTATATAATTAAGCTTTTCTTTAAATCTTATAACCCTTATATTTAATATAACTTTATAATAGCTTTAAGTATCTTTTATATAAGTATTAAATTAAATAAAGCTATTAATTTTTTAAAGCTTATAATAAAAGATCTTACTTATTTTATTTATTAAGGCGCCTTAATCTCCCTTATTATAATTATAATTTAATACTTAGTTAATATTAATAACTACATTATAACTATATCCCTAGCTAGCGCTAGCTCCTTAAAATGCATTAATAATATTATTAGCTAAGCCATTAATAACAAAATCAACTTTATAATTAATAAGTATATAATATTTAATAATGCTATAATTCTTAATATAATTTATAAGGCCAGTAATATAACAGCATATAATCTTCTTATACTTAGAAATAAGGTTATTAAAATATTTCACCTTTTAAGCCATAATTATTATATTTTTATTAAGGCTATTATTATTATATTAAAGCTTAATAACGTTAAAGTCCCAATTTATATAAAATATAATATAAAAAATAAAGCTAATAAGTACCTTATTAATTAAATTATTAGGATTTATATTATAAAGCTTATATATAGCCTTAATTAAGCTATTAAGAAAAATAAAGGGGAAGAAGCTGTTAATAATAAAATAATTATATATAAATATAATATAAATTTACTTTTAGCTAATAATAAAAATAATATTATTATTAATAAATTAGCCTTTATAAAGGTTTATAATAGCAGGGTAGTATGAATTAAAGGTAAAGTTAGTAACCTTATTATATTTATTTATAAATATAGCTATATTTTTAAAATATTCCTTATTCTTAAAAAGAGTAGTAATAGCTATTAAGTTAGCTTTTTTAAAATAAATAGCCTTTATAATCTTTTTAATAGGTAATATAAAGGGGTTTTTAATAAAGATATTTATTAATTTATAAATATATTAATTTTCTTTTTTATCTTTAAAAAAGTTAATAGTTATTTTATATTTATAATTAAAGGTTATAGAGTTAAATTAAAAGTAATAAAGTACTTTAATAAGAGATTAAGGCTTATTAATTCCCTTATTAATTTAATTAACTTTATTAATTATTATAAAGATAGCAGCCTTATAAGCTTTTATTTTAATAATTTACTTAGCTAGGTAATTAAGGTTTTTACTTATATGAGTAAGGACGGCCATAATAAAAATAATAACACTAGCCTTCTTTAAATTAATTAAAATCTTCTTATTTATATAAGTAGACTTATTATAAATATTATATATTAAAGCTATTTTATTATAATTACTTAAAGTATTACTATATTAATTATTAAAGGCAAGGCTATAATATTATAAATTAAAAGGGTTTATAAAATACTTTAAAATAAGAATACTTAATATAAATTATTAATTTATCTTAATTAGTTTTAGCTCCTTTAATATTTATTTTCCCTTTTATATAAAGGGGTAAAAATTCTAGTTATAATATTATAAGCTCTTGTAATTAATTATATAGCTTTGCTATTTACTTGCTATATTTTAATATATAGCTGTACCGCGGGTATATTATTCTAGGACCCTAATTAGTTAAATATAATATTATATAAAAATTAAGTATATTTAAGGTAACTAATTTTAATAAAATTTAAGATAATAAAGAGTAAAGGTGCCTAAAAAGTATATATTAGTGTAGATATAAAGGTAGCAGTGAGAGTTAATAAAGTAAAATAAATATTTAATATAATAAGATAAAGGTAGTAAATAAAATTAATAGTAAATATTAAAATAAAAATCTTAGAAAATTTGCTATAGATTTATTAACAAAAGAGGCAAAGGTTAAGGTGGATAAATAGTTGCTTTATATATAAGTGAATTTATTATTAATTTATAATAAATTGTTTATTTAAGCCTGGCAGCTTTATATATAGTTTATGTATTTATATAAGTGATGTAATAAGGCTTATAGTTTAGGATTTTAAATAGTATTAATTTCCTATGCTTTATAAGCTCTTTGTACCTTAAATTTCTTAATTAGGTTGTTATTTATAAAAAGGATATCCCTGCTATTTATTTTACTATAATTACTCTTAAATTCACTAAAAATGCTATTATAGGATGCTTTATTTATTTTTAGTAATATATTACACTATATTATTAATTATGCTAATTAATATTTATATATATATTTCTACTTTAATTCTATTTATTATAGAGGCCTAGACTTTAGCTATTTAATTAATCTTATTTCCTTATTACTACTTAGTTTGCCTTTCTATAAATTGTCTTTATATATCAATTCATTTAATTTAATATTCGTGGTATTTCATCTCCCTTTATAAATACATGCTAATATAAACTCTTTAAATAAAAGCACTTTTTTTTAACCTCTTATATTAAAAAGTCTACCTTAATTTATATTTTATAACTTAGCGTAATAATTAAAAACATATTAATACTAATATTTAAAAGAAATAATAATTCTCCTTTACTTCCTTCTAAATATAAACTATTTATAAAAATAATTAAAATTATAATTAATAATAATAAAGAGTTTAAGGACTTTATAAACCTCATTATATTAAATATATAATCTACTTATTATGTAAATACTTCCTCTTTATATTATAATAACCTTGCTCCCTTATCCCTTATAAGTAATAATAGCTTTATATAAGCAAAAGTTAGTAAGTAATAGCAGCCTATAGATAATATACCCACTAATTTATATACTTTAAGCAGTTATTATTAATTTAATAATAATAAAAATATATTTATTATAATATAAACTTATATTAATTATGCTGCTAATACTGCTAAGAAGGGAAAGCTAATCCTTTTTAAAGCCTATAAAGTTAAGATTAAAAATATATATATTAATTAAGTTGAAATTACTAGCATTAATTATAATACTTTTATAATAATTAATAGTTATTTTAAATATTTAGTAAAGCATATAAGTTAAAGTATTTTTAAATAAAAGGAAATGTTTAATAGTAATATTATTAAATATCCTTTAATAATTAAAAATATAATTCCTTTTATTAAAGAGTTTTAAGTTAAAGTAAAATCTTTAATTATTAAGGGTACTTTAATAAATAATTATAATGATTTTATTATTATAAAGATTCCTATTAAATTAAGTATTAATATTTATCTATTTATTAAATATATTATTATTAAATAGGAGCTAATAGTTATTAATTATTAATATGCTATAAAAGAGCTTAATATAATAAAGGCTTTTTATAAATACCTTAATAGCCATTTAATTATAACTTAGAGATAAGTTAATAACATTAAATAGCTTATTAATATAAAGGATAATTGCTTCTTAGCTGCTATTAGTTTCCTTAATATTTTTAATAAAGATACTTTTATATTCTTTATATTTAATATAATGTAAAGTATTAACTTAATTTAAATTATTTTTATTGAATTTATCCTTATTATTTATAAGCTATATATTAAGTATATCCTTTTAAATTAGCTGGACTATTTTAAATAAGCTAACTTAGTCTTTTTTACTTATATCCTAAGCATTAATATTTACTTCCTTATATATAGCTATAAGCTTAATATAGATATTAAAGTTATTATGGAATTTTGGAATAAAAGGGAATTAAATAATGAGTTTAAGCTTATAATATATTATTATATTATTAAGGCTGCTATTTATTTAGCTATTATATATAAGATTATTATTAAGAAATCTTTTAATTACTTCTTTATAATTAATATAAAAAGTTTTTAAAAGTCCTTTATTATAATTATTAATAAGGCTTGGAAGATTATTAAGTTATATAAATGCCTTTAGCTTAATAATATATTAAATTTATAAAAGCTTTCCTCTTCTTTTAATAATAACTTAACTTATAATAAAGAGGCTTTCTATATAGCTATTATAAATACTAAGCTTAATTTAACTAATCTTAATTATTATCTTACTGCCAGCATTACTCTAGCCTTAATAACTTCATTAAAGCATTATATATTTATATTATTTAATAGTAAAGAGAGGGATAACTTTTATAATAACTTAAAGAATATATTAAAGGTATTTATAATTTATATTAATTCTGCTATTTTTAAAAAGGATAGCTTAAAGGGTAGAGAATAATAAAAATATATAAAGCTTAATATTATTATTTAAATAATTAATATAAAAGTTAATTAAAGGTATAATATTTAGTTATATAAAAAGATATATTATTATTACTACTTTATAATTTTCTATCTTAATATAATATTAATAAATAAATATAGTTTATTATAATATAATCTTTTATATTATTATTATATTAATAAAGGGCTATAATAATATTAAGCTGCTTAAGCTAAAGAGTTATATATAAATAAATTAAAGTTAATAATAAAAGCATAGTATTAAAGCTTTTATATATAGATACTTTATAATTAAGATATATTATCTTTTAAGCTTTCCCTAATCTAAGCACTATGCTTAATATATTTTAAAGCTATATTTATATAATAAAAGGTCTATTTTCTAATCAAGAAACCTTATTTATATAATTGGATTTTTAAAATAAGTTAATTAATATAATAATGCGAATATAATGCTTTTGCTGGTTGCTTCTATATATATAATATTTCATCATTATATTTCCCTAGATAAATTAATAAAACCTAGTATAAGGTTTTAAAATATAAAACTTAAGGATATTTAATAAGGTAGTGAAGATATACTAAGAGAATAATTAGCTGCTATATATATCACTTGTAACCTAGAATAGTATATTATATTAAACTACTCTTTGCTAAGTCTGCTAGTATCTTGAATGTATTTAAATATAGTAGCATTTAGATTAGCCTCCTTTTGTATGGTATTTATTTATAGTTTGAACGGCAGCCTTAATTAGATTATAGGCGGTATGCTGGCTATGGATACTGAGGAGCGCTGGCCAATGGCCTTGGTGTGCTGGTCGCGGTTTATTTGGACTCATTCTATTTCAGGCCTGCATGGAAGTATGCATTAGCGAGGGGACATTTCGGGGCCCTGGGGAACAAACACGACTTCAGTGTGCCTCTGTCGAAGGGCGAGAGGATGCGGCAGAAGGATGCCCAGGTGTGTGGGGCCCGTCTCCATGGCTGCAACATGGTTAAATCAGTCACACAATTCAATCTTAGCGACGATCACGATAAAGAAAACTCACTGGGTCATTCAAGTCAGGGTGATGTTATGCGTGCAAATTACGCGACGCAATGTGCCGACGCAGCAAGAAGGGGATGCGCGGAGTGAGGAGGCGGGCAGTTGAGGCAGAAACGGGCGACGCAGATGGACGGTGCCCAGGTTATGCACAAGACGCAAGACAGGGCAGGGCAGGCAGGTGATGCGAAAAATGTGAGACGAAATGATCGCCGACACAGCAATAAGGGGACGAGACGATGTAAAGAAAAAAAAAGGAAGAGTTGCTAAGACAGGACTGGGGCAAAGGTTTAATCGGCTTTCCTTGTTGGCTTGTGCTGTCGACTGGTATTACGTAGCGGTTGGCATGGTGAAGGTACGGTGAATTGAACAAGATAGTGGTACATCCATGTGAATCAGTTCAGCAATAACAATATGCCACGAAATAAGCCTCACCTGAACGAGTGTTCATCAGACTGATGGTTCCAATGGCTCGGACCTCGTAACTGCAGGTGTGTTGAACCGTTTGATAAGTTGGGTGCCTACCTACCTAGGTAGGTAGCTACTGAGCTCCCACCGCACCTTCCCACCAGACGGTGCTGTGTTTTGTACAGCTGCCTGTTGTGCTTGCGACCAGATCTTTCTACACAGACTACTTCCACTCCTGCCTGCGCCCACGAGCCACCCTGCTGCGACCGCCAACCTCTTCTTTCTTCCTCATGGTCCAGTCCCCCCACCAGGCAACTGACCAGGAGCCCACGCTTGCGCACATCCACGCGCCGACCGCCAACTCACCACCGCACATCCAATCTCAGAGCCGACTTGTCAGCCCAAGCCTCCCGCGCCCTGCCAGCAGCCGCTGCAGCGGAGTCGAGCGAACAGCCCGCTCCAATATCAACACCATCACCAACGGCAACACGAGCGCCACCATGCCGGTAATTATCATGGAGTACCTCCAGTCGTTCGCCATCGACATGGAGAACAGCACTGAAGAGCGGAGACACATTGGCGTGACTCTTTCCAACGGAAAGGTCCTTAAACCTGTATGCTTCAAGGTCCCAGCCGCTGCAACGGCATCTGAAGTGGACAATTTCATCGAGATCCTCCGCCGCGGAGGATCACCAAACCCGTTCTATTGTGGCATCAATCTCATCCATGAAATGGTAGCCATCGTGGATACAATGCTATCCAGAGCACAGTCAGATCTGCAGGAGATGGCTGTTAGCACTACGTTTCCCTATCTCTTGCGTATGATTGTCTAACAATTAGAACTAGATCTACGAGGCTCGACAGCGCCTTGAAGCTGGAATCTGGGACCTACAGAATGCGCTGTCTGCGATCACGGACGTCACCATCATGACGGAGAGCATGGCAGTCCTGGAAGATGCAATCGAGGATCGAAAGAGCTGCCTGTCGTCGGCTGCTGCTGAGGTGACTACTGCTGCCAACAGGACGATCGAGGCTCTCGTTTACCTCCACCATGGTGGCAAAATAACTGAGCAGCAGTTTGATTCTGTATGTTATGTGATATTCCAAGGAGCATGTAACAATCACTGATATGTATCCTAGGATATCCATGTTATCTCCCTGAATGCCTTTAAGTTGCGTGTCTTGAAGCATGCATTTGTGAAGGAGTGGTTTATCTAAGGCCCCGCCAAATCATGGGGTCACACATGGGAGGACTGTGGGCAGAGGATGAAGCTATCTCGAGCTCGGGATCTGGACCTCTGCTGTCCGGGGCACTAGGTAGCTTGGTTTAAGGGGTTTCTGTCGACAATGGGGTTGACGTACACATGGCAGGTCTATTTTGGTAGGAGGGACGGTTAGCAACATGGCGCAATGGCGACAACAGAATGGAGGAGGGATAGTGCTAATGTAATGGTGGTATTGTGTCAAGTACGCGAGGGACCCACGCCTTATCAGCCGGCGAAGGTGGGATATAGACAGAGTCATTCATATATTCGCTTGAACTTGCTCAAGGCACTGTGATATATCTTGGAAGGTGCCTGACTATCAAAGGTATTATGAAGTCTGTCCATATTGTCCTGGATGTCATAGGAAGGAACTTAGCAAACATGATGAATCTGTGGTGGGATGGGCATTACCTAGGTACTACACCGTCAAGTCGACTGTCACCATGAGGCACGAGAGCGACAGCAGCCAGGCCCTATTAGTCCAGCCTAAGAGAGTAGCCAAGGGATGGCTGGCTAACCCAGCATATGGAAACTCTAGCGCAATACCGGCTAGGCGGTTGAGAGCTTTAATAATAGGTAGGCTAATAGGGCTAAAGGCCGCTAAGCTAGTAGTGGGCTAAATATAGGGCTTAGTTAGCTAAGCGCTATAGCCTTACCGCAATATATAAACTATATTAAATATAAGGCTTAAGTATATAATTTACTATAAACTTATAATAAATTTATTATATTTAATTATTGCTATCTACTTATTTTTATATATTATTATTCTTTTATATCCTTAATACCATTAGCTCCTTATTAAACTTAGCTACCTTTTATTATAAACTTTTTTTTTATAAGATAATAAATATTATATATAATTATTCACTTTACCTTATCATTACTATATATAAATTTGCTAAAACTATATACTTATTAATACTATTAAAAATATTATACTTAATTTCTATACTATTCCTTATTTAATTAACTAAAACTTAAGCTAAATATACTTATAATAAAGCTATATTATTAAATATTATTATTTTATAATAAATTTATATAAAAATAGCAAGTTATTATTTAAAAGATATTATTAAGCTATATATCTTTATAAAAGAAAGATATATATATTTTTATATATATATATTACCATTACTTAATATAATAACTTATTTTTTTATTATTAAGGTAATTATATTATATTTTAATAAATATTAACTAAGGAAAATTATAATAATATACTTAACTATAATATTAAATATAATATTTATATATTATATAATTTACTCTTAAATTACCTTATTAGCTATATTATAATTAAAACCTAAATATAAAACTATTTTAATTAATTTTTTATCCCCTTTTAAATAAATTATAATAACTTATTATATTATAATTAATACCTTAATATTAATACTTAAAAAAATAAATAATTACTTAATAATCTTAAATTAACCGCTAACTTAATATATAAATATATATTAAATACTTTATTATTATTAATATCTTTTAATCTATTAAGTTTCTTTTTATATAATTTACCCCCTAGCGATTTTTATTACAATATATTATATAATTATAATTATAATTGCAATCACAACCATAAGATACCGTTAAAAGAGCAGGCTTGTAATACTTAAAGATAATTTATTTATTAAGAAAAAAATATAATAATTAACCTAAGGGAGGCTATTACTATTATCTTTACTATAGTAACCCTTATTTATATATTTAAAAACCTTAATTTATATCTAGCTAAATAAAATATTAAAATAAAAATAAATAAAGTTATTATTTTATTATTAATTAATAAAGTTAATTAAATTATTAATAGATTTAAACTAAAATCCCCTACTAAGATACTTCGCCGCCTTTAATTCAATTCTATTATAATAACTTCTAGCTATAAATATATTATAATAGCTAATCTTTTTAAAAATAAAAAAGAAGATTAGCTTATATATAAATTTAGTATTTTCTTTAAAAAGAAGGATAATTTATTTATATTATTTATTAAAAAAATTAATATTATTACTTATTTAAAAAAATTTAATTCTTTTATTATTATTATTTTTTTTAAAAATAAGGAATATTTTAAATTTATAGCCATTTTTATAAATAAATTTAATAATATTATTAATTTTTCCTTTAACCTTTATTATCTTATTATTAAAAACCTTTATACTAATTATCTTATTAATAATAACTTTAATATTATTATTATAAATAGCCTTAAATATATCTATATTATTTTTATTTATAATCATTTTATTATTAATAATTTAATCTTAAATACCCTATTTAAAGGATTTAATAAAGCTATAAACTTAATTTAAAATATTAATTCTAATAATCTAATTAATTAAATATTAATTAGCTTTATCCTTTATATAATATTATATATAAATCAAGATTTTAATATTATTAAGCTTTAATATATTAATAATAATTATATTAATAAGAAAGTTATTATAAATATATAAAAGATTAAATATATTAATATCCTTAATTATAATAATAAGGAAATTATATATTAATAAGTAGCTAAGCTTATTAATTATATTAAGAATTATAAAGTAATTAAATACTATATACTTATTAACTAAGAGGTTAACCTTATTATTATTAATATTATTAATAATATAATAAATATGCTTTAAGGTAATAATATTAATTATATAAGCAGCTATAATTTTACTTATAATATTAACTAGCTGTATAATATGTTTCTTATTGCCTTAATATAGGCTGCTTAATATAGTATTTTTATTAAATAATGTTAATAGCTAATTATCCTATAAAGAAGTCTAGAATATTTATTTTTTTCTTTAAGTAATTTATATTTTATATCTTATTATGCTAAATTATCCTAAATACTTTAAATCTTCTTTATATTATATAGATTTTTATAAATTAATAACTTTAATTAGCAGCATTTATATTTATACTTTTTTAATTAATTATAATTAATTAAGCTACGCTAACTTAAATATATATCCTTAAATACTCTAACTTTTAATTATATTATATAAATTTCTATAAATTAATAACTTTAATTAATAGCATTTATATTTATATCTTTCCTACTTAATTATATAATTAATTAAGCAGGTCCTTATATTATACTTTATTAAGCTACCACTTAATAATTCCTTTATAATATTTCTATATAATATTAAGTTAATTCTTTAACCTTATTAAGCTCTCTTTAATAATATAAGGCTTAATTATTATTACTCTTATATCTCCTTATATAGCCTTTTTATAAAATTTTTATTATAAATTATACTTTTTAATTATCTTTATAATATTAAAAATACTTTTAAGTATTTAAATTATAAAGTAATAAGAATAATCTTTTTATTTAATAAAGGTTAAATCTCTTATACTTTATATATTAATAATTTTTAAGCCTTATAAGACTTAATTTACCTAAGAATTATAAGTATATAGCTTAATTAAGTTAATATTCTTAGGATTATCCTTTAATTATTTATATTAAGTCTGCTAGATAATTTAATATCTTCTTTATCTTAACTTCTTTATATTTAATCTTAAAATCTTTACTCTCCTTATTATTATAGTTATTTTATAGGAATTATCTTATAATAGCTTAATCTTAATAAAAAAATTTGTTATTAAGTAAAATTATTAATATATAACCTTATTAGAAATTTAATAAAGTATACTTATTAATTTCCTTATTAAGGTCTTCCTTTGTTAGATAAGTTAATAGGTTTTTAATAATAATAAGTAAAGTATTGAAAATTAAGTTGATAATTTATTATAAAATAAGTAGAGGATTAAAATAAATCTCTTCTACTTTATTTATCTATACTTTTATATTAGTTATTGAATTAATTTATTTATGGTTGTTTATATCTTAAAAAGATAGCTGCGGGGAACTTAGTGTTATGAATTAGGCGTCGTTAGATGTTTTTATTACGCTAGTGTATATAATATTGCTAGAAATTAAGATAGTAGTGGATATAATAGGTGTATATAGTGTGTTCTTATGGTTATTAAAGGTTAGTATAAGGTTCTTAAGTTGTTATTTATCTTAAGTAGTGGAGTATTTGGTGGTATTATAGTTTTGTATAGTTAAGGTATATACTTTAAATGATAAGTATATATAAAGTTATATGATGCTTAGAAGGGAGGGAAGAAGTAGTGGGTTTAAGGGTATATATATAATTAGTATGTATTGCCTTTAATTTAAGCTGTTGTAAATTTATTATAAATTGATATAATATATACCTTGAATGATAAGTATATATAAAGTTATATGATATTTAAAAGGGAGGGAAGAAGTAGTGGGTTTAAGGGTATATATATGATTAATATATGTTGCTTTTAATTTAAGCCGCTATAAATTTATTATAAATTAATATAATATATACTTTAAATAATAAGTATATGTAAAGTTATATGATGTTTAAAAGAAAGGGAAAAAGTAATGGGTTAAGGTGTTTGTTTAAAAAGGTCTTTAAAGGAAAAGTTAAAGAAGGGTAGCTATTTAATGATATCTTTAATATTATAATCTGGTAATAATATTTGTAAATTTATGTGTAGCCTTATGGATTTAGGGGTTTATCTAATGATAAGGTTGAAAGAAATAATAAATAGTAAGAATAGTAGAGAAAAGAGAGAGGTGTGATATATTTAAGAGTGTAGGTGTAGTTAGAATATGTCGCTTTTATATAAAGTTGTTACGAATTCATTATGGATTCACTTTAGCATTTATGCCTATTTATCATAAATAGATCTTTTTTATATTTGTATATAACTCTGCTGAGGCTTTATTTGCTTGCTGAAGCTATCTGCCTAGCTCTTTCCTTACTTATTTAGATATTTATTTATTTATCTCCTCCTTTGTATCTCTTTTATTTTATCTCTTCCTTTATCTCTTTTATTTAGTCCTTTATACTATCTAGCTTAGCGTATATATCTATCGGCTATATCAGCTATATTAATATCGCTGAGATTAGTTCCTTTAGCCTGCGTCAAGCTATAGGCCTACGCTCTTAGCCTCGCTTAGTTAGTCCTCTGCACCGTTTGGCTCAGCGTGTACATCCGTCGGCCATATTAGCTACACCAACATCGCTGAGATTGGCTCCCCTGGCCTGTGTTAAGCCACAGGCCTACGCCCTCAGCCTCGCCCAGTCAGTCCTCTGCATCGTCTGGCTCGGCGGCTACGTCCGTCGGCCACATCCTCTGCACCATCGTAACAGCAATGGTCGAAATGGGACATAAGCCCTGTACTAGGTGGTGGGAAAGCAAGGCATACAAATGGGTCCGAGACGACATCGAGAGAGTAATACCTCGTCACATCCAGAGAATCGATAATTTCAAACTAGACCTCGCTCGCAATGCACGCAAGATGACTCCGAGCACGGATTGCATTGATTACGACATGAATGCCATCCGTCAACAGCTGCAACAGATCCAGAATCGTTTCAAAAAATGGAAGAAGACATTCTCTGAGAATGGGTCTGTATATCCTCTTCTCTATTCCTATCTCTTCCATCGTCACCCTCTTGCTTGACAACAAGACCCCCCCATCATGGCACAAAGCACCATGGACCATGGAAGATGCTCTGGACAGAGACGAGGTCTGAACGAGTACTTCTGCCCTCGTTCCTCTGCTGCAGGTTTCTTCCGTGTGGTCTCTGGTCGCCCAAGCCATGATGGGGAGCTTGTTGACAGCTGACGTTCCGGTGCCTTTTACGTTTTGTCTTTTTTTGATGTCCACAGGCAGGCTCACGGGGCGTATGGCTCGTGATCCTGATTGGAGAAATGTATCCGAGATGTCAGAGACCACGTTCTGTGACCCCCTGACATCTAGGCTTTTACATTTCTCCTACCCTTGCCTTTTTTCTTTTTTTCTTATACACATATTCAGGTCGGTACTGACATATGTATTTAGGGATACTTTTCGCTGGAAGCAGATGCCAGGCGCCGAGCATTACGCCAGATTTAACTGGAGGGGCTTCCTTCCCGGCCCAAGTGACAATTGGAACAATCAGATACCGGTTCTTGGATTGGATAACACCTCATCTCCTGGTCCTGATGCTGGCGCTACTAGTCACCCCAGTATACTCCCTAGCCCGCCGGCCCCTATACCATTTAAGCCTATAAAAAGCTTCCTTAGCAGCATTCTTATTAATCTTAATATAATTAAGCTAGTAAAAAGCCTTTATATTAGCCTATTAGCCCTTATATTATTTAAGCTTATAAAAAGCTTTCTTAATAATATTCTTATTAATCTTAATATAATTAAGCTAATAAAAAATATATTCTTTAATTTATTAACTTTTATATTATTTAAATTTATAAAAAGCTTCTTTAATAATATTTTTATTAATCTTAATATAATTAAATTAATAAAAAATATATTTTTTAATTTATTAACTCTTATATTATTTAAATTTATAAAAAGCTTTTTTAATAATATTTTTATTAATTTTAATATAATTAAATTAATAAAAAATATATTTTTTAATTTATTAACTCTTATATTATTTAAATTTATAAAAAGCTTTTTTAATAATATTTTTATTAATCTTAATATAATTAAATTAATAAAAAATATATTTTTTAATTTATTAACCTTTATATTATTTAAATTTATAAAAAGCTTCCTTAATAATATTTTTATTAATTTTAATATAATTAAATTAATAAAAAATATATTCCCTAGCTTATTAACCTTTATATTATTTAAATTTATAAAAAACTTTCTTAATAATATTCCTATTAATTTTAATATAATTAAATTAATAAAAAATATATTCCCTAGCTTATTAACCTTTATATTATTTAAATTTATAAAAAACTTTTTTAATAATATTCCTATTAATTTTAATATAATTAAATTAATAAAAAATATATTTCTTAATTTATTAACCTTTATATTATTTAAACTTATAAAAAACTTTTTTAATAATATTTTTATTAATTTTAATATAATTAAATTAATAAAAAATATATTTTTTAATTTATTAACCTTTATATTATTTAAATTTATAAAAAGCTTTTTTAATAATATTTTTATTAATTTTAATATAATTAAATTAATAAAAAATATATTTCTTAATTTATTAATTTTTATATTATTTAAATTTATAAAAAGCTTTTTTAATAATATTTCTATTAATTTTAATATAATTAAATTAATAAAAAATATATTCTTTAATTTATTAACTTTTATATTATTTAAATTTATAAAAAGCTTTTTTAATAATATTTTTATTAATCTTAATATAATTAAGTTTATAAAAAATATATTCTTTAATTTATTAATCCTTATATTATTTAAATTTATAAAAAGCTTTTTTAATAATATTTTTATTAATTTTAATATAATTAAATTAATAAAAGGTATATTTTTTAATTTATTAACCTTTATATTATTTAAATTTATAAAAAGCTTCTTTAATAATATTCTTATTAATTTTAATATAATTAAGTTAATAAAAAATATATTTTTTAATTTATTAACCTTTATATTATTTAAGCTTATAAAAAGTTTTCTTAATAATATTTTTATTAATTTTAATATAATTAAGTTAATAAAAAACTTTTATATTAGCTTATTAACCTTTATATTATTTAAATTTATAAAAAGCTTTTTTAATAATATTTTTATTAATTTTAATATAATTAAATTAATAAAAAATATATTTCTTAATTTATTAGCTTTTATATTATTTAAATTTATAAAAAGCTTTTTTAATAATATTTTTATTAATTTTAATATAATTAAATTAATAAAAAATATATTTCTTAATTTATTAACCCTTATATTATTTAAATTTATAAAAAGCTTTTTTAATAATATTTTTATTAATTTTAATATAATTAAATTAATAAAAAATATATTCCTTAATTTATTAATTTTTATATTATTTAAATTTATAAAAAGTTTCTTTAATAATATTTTTATTAATTTTAATATAATTAAATTAATAAAAAATATATTTCTTAATTTATTAACTTTTATATTATTTAAATTTATAAAAAGCTTTTTTAATAATATTTTTATTAATTTTAATATAATTAAATTAATAAAAAATATATTTTTTAATTTATTAACCTTTATATTATTTAAATTTATAAAAAGCTTTTTTAATAATATTTTTATTAATCTTAATATAATTAAATTAATAAAAAATATATTTTTTAATTTATTAATCTTTATATTATTTAAATTTATAAAAAGCTTCCTTAATAATATTTTTATTAATTTTAATATAATTAAATTAATAAAAAATATATTTTTTAATTTATTAGCCTTTATATTATTTAAATTTATAAAAAGCTTTTTTAATAATATTCTTATTAATTTTAATATAATTAAATTAATAAAAAATATATTCCCTAGCCTATTAGCCTTTATACCATTTAAGCCTATAAGAAGCTTCCTTAGCAGCATTCCTACTAATCTCGGTATAATTAAGCCGGCAAAAAGCCTTTGCATTAGCCCGCCGGCCCCCATGCCAACTGGCCTGAGTTCTACTAGCGGCTTCTCCTTGTCCGTTAGACAAGCTAACACAGCAAGAAATCTAGCAAAGACATTTCTTGCAGACTTCAATAGGGCTGGTTACTTTGGCAACCAACCGCTGCACCATGAGAATAAGGCGCCGTCTGCCAAAAAGACGCCAGCCATGATTCCCCTTCAAGAAGAGGGTCATTACATCAGAGACCTCGAGGTAGAAGGGCGCGAGAAGCCAAGAGTCACCAAACGACAGCAGTCGGCTGGTTGGCCAGACTTCATCACACGGCGTGCTCCCGCCACCGAACCATTCGGCAGCCCTCCTTTGAGGCATCTCAGCACCATTCCTATGGCTTTAAGTCCTGATGGAAGTGAAGAAATGTCCGACCTTTTCAGAGACAAGAACATGGGCTCCCCGGAGATAGCCAACGAGCCAAACCCACGTCAATATACGATCATCCCCGTTGCCAAACCTCTTGGAGTCGCTCCGTCTATTTCTGTCGGGACAATCGCAAAGCGTACTCGCGATGTCCAGGCAGATATCAGTCCCTGTGTTCGCCGCTCAAAGATCCAGAGGACCCTGTCCCCGCAGCCATCAAAGTCGCCATCATCCGACCGAGAGATTGCCCATCAGCATGATCGGATACTCTCAGAGAGACCACGTGCACACGACATTGCTGACCGAGTAAAGTTGACCATGGATCTCATCGCCGACACCAGGGACAGGTTGATGAAAGGACCGCCTATAGCATACAGCAATGGGCCCGACCCTACATGGTTCATACGTTGGCGCCTCGGGTACGCTTTCATGGACTCATACATGGAGCGAAGCATTATGGCACACCGATCAGAGCAATTCGTCCCTCTTCCACTCCTCATGTGTGACTACGAGGTCAGGCATATCAAAACACTCACACTCGAAGATGCAATTCGGCAGCACATCAACCATCCACGAGCACATGGGTCGCTTTTGAAGAGTCGCAACCCAGGAATGTTCAGGTCTGATGATGGTGTTTCTCATGGATGCCATGTTGGCCCTTGCAGGCTATGGCTTCATATCTGTGGTGAGCTTTTTTCAGACAATATGAGTCGGGAGTGCGAAGGATGTCACAAGATTGAAATTTGCAAGAAAGAGAACGATGGAGTGGTACCATTCCTGTGCTTCAAGCATGGCAGTAACCCATGCTTGACAGGATGTTCACTCTTGTCGCCACTGGAGAGGATCGTCTACCAGTGGATGGCAGCAAATGACTACGCCTCATTCAGAGAGATTCCTGACGCAAAGAAGGGACAACTTGCTCATCTTGACAACGAGTTGTTGAGCACCCCTTTGGTCACGTACCTTGTGCATGAGCGGACACTGAGCATCCAGGGCTTCGATACTCCTCAGACAGGACCGTGCATTGTACCCCACTCGGCGCACTTTCTCAGTGAGCTCTTCGAGCCGCCTACACTTACGTCTAGTACCGGCCGTATCGCCATCACGCATCCCAAACCCAACGAGGAGGCCGGCAAAGCACCAGCACTGAGGTCTTCTATACAACGTCCATCCACCGAGAAAGAGATTATCCAGATAAGGCTGGCATCTCTGGTCAAGTCGGCACACCGGCTGAACTCTGCAAATCCAGCCGAAAGCAAGCAATACACTCAAGAATGTATTCAGTTACAGCAAGACAGCATACGCCTCTTCTATGAATCACCCGCTGGCCACAAGACCGTGCAACACAACAAATCATTCAATGGCTGGCGCCGTGACAGATCAGGAATGATGTGTGCTTTGTGCCAGACTGGATTCCACCTCTACTACGGCAACAATACTGACGTTACTGCACCTGGGGCCAAGATTGTGGTCGGGCCGGCGCATTTCCTCGGGCATGTACTCCATGGTCACGCGGCATATCACCCAGATGTTCGATGCAAAGAGGTGCTGGATATGCTGGTCCTATATCCTGATTTTGGTAATATCCCCCAAGTCCAATCGGATATCGGGTCTGACTAACCTTCATGTGTACTATACAGCGGCAAGCCTCGAGATCAATCAATCCGGCATTGGTGTGGCCGTATTACAGGAAATGCTCCGAAACCACGAGGTGCCAGATCATGATTTCCTCAAGAAGTTCGCAGTGAGGTCTAAGTAGACGTGGCAGGCAAACCAACCAAGGGAATCGGAGGGATCAAGTGGCTTATCGTTTGCTGCATGCGGATTTCATTTTGGAGGCTATCAGATATATACTGTAATGGACCGGGGATACAATCATGTTTATTTCTAGGGATGATAGCCTCGCTGTAGACGAGCAAGAGCAACATCGTCAGCAACGTAGTGTATTAGAACCACCTTGGTGTCACTCATCTGCTCCTAATATGCCAATGACTGTGCCCGGCCAACGTCTCCGTGGTTGTAATGCTTCCTCCGTGGCAGCAGGTCAGCATGTGCCGGCAGTCAACATCAATCCACCTCAGAGCACCACCCTGACAGAATATCGCCGGGAGCAACCCCAACGAGCCTGATGAAGCTGTTGCGCCTTCCTCCAGTAGCCCGCGAAAGGGGTCAAGATCCGAGCTGTCGCAGCAACCTCGAGCAGATACTCGGGTGATGGTCGTCGACTTGTCCTATCATAGATACATCATTTCAGCAACGCGGTCTTCTAAACCCCATTCTCAAGACAGAATTTGGTCAGGTTACCGCAAACCCTTCCGTATCGGAGCTCACGGTTCCTACCAAGGGAAAAGCTAGTATTAATGTTGTCTTTACAGCCCTTACCGACTGTTGGTATGCTGGCCATGGGCATGGATGTACGGCGCAAGTGCGCTTCGTACTTTAATCAGGCGTGCCGGTGGGATGCAATCCTATCTGCTTTATCGGATGGTCAGTGGGGTAGAGCACGCAGCGCGGCGCATGGAAAACGGTAGAGTGAGCAGGTTTGTTTTGGCTGGTGAGTAGTGGAGGAGCGGTAGGCGCTTTGGTGCTGGTCGCATGGTTATATGCTAACTGTGATCTACTAGTGATTACTATTATGAATCCGCAAATTCAAGGTGTATCATCAGTATAAGTATGCATTATAATTCAATTAGTATGCTATATATAATGAAAGCTATAAATAGTAATACTAGAGGGTACTCTCCTATAAATAGCGCTGTGAGCTAGATATCACCTTCAAGTAGATAGTAGTGTATACTCTAACTTAGCATACTAGTAGAACGTAATTCATTTTTACTATATTAGGCGGGTGGTAGGCTGGATTGTACTATATAGGATCTTGAGGGTAGTTAATAATAAACTGGTCTATTTTAAGGATATATATAGGCTGTATCCTGGTATAATAAGTTATTAGTAGGAAATAATAGGGCTGCGGGTTTAAATTATGCAATTAGTATATAGTAGTAAATTTATATCTTATTATAAATTCACTGTAAAGTCATTAAATATAGTATATAGGACTAAATTGATGGCATGGCGGGCATAGTTGCATGCCTATAAGGTGGGTTGGTGCAGGGGATTAAGGTGCCTGTAGTAAATCAGTCCTGTGAATTCACTATTTAGTCCTAGCTCCCGTCCAGGCAGTAAAGGATTATCTAACTGATGGCAGAATTTACTAGGGCAAATTATTTATATATTTACCTAATCCTAAACTTATACTTTCTTTTTTTCTAATTTCTTTTACTATCTCATCCCTTCTTCTTCCATTAGCTATCATCTCACTATATATCTTATACCCCGCCTACTTATCTACCTATTTACTTATTTATACTTATTATATCAGCGCTTAATATTATATATTTTATATTAAACTTAATACTATTCTTATAATTAACTAACTTTAATATTTTTATAATAACTTAAACTATTATTATATAAGTTTATTATATATAAAGCTATCTTATTTATATAGCTTATTAATTAAAATATATTATAGTAATGAAAATTATCCTTATTAATATAGATTATTAAGGTAGCCTACCCTTAAACTAATTATTTAAGCTTAAAAAATATAAACCTATCTTTATTTACTTTATTAATAAAATCTAACTATGCTAAGACTTATTTATAATCATTAAAGTTATATTCATTAAGTCTTAATAGGAGAATATATAGTTACCCTTATATATTTAATTTTATTTTTAATAGTTATTTAAGGCTAATGCCCTTAGTATAATATTTAACTTAAAGGGCTTTATATATAATTATTAGCTTATTTAAGTAAATTAATTCCTTAATTTATTTAATATATAAGTTTAAGTTTTAAGTTTTTAAAAGTAGGCTACCCTTTAATAATTAGCTATAAATAATAAGGAAAAGGCTTAGATTATGGTAGATTTATGCTGCTGCCTAAGTATGTATTATAGGTAGTACCTAAAGGGTATTAATTGGCTATATTTAAATATACGACCTAACTTTATCTATATCTTTAAGGATTAATTCTATCTTAAGCTTATAAAATAAGATATAACTTTATTTATTTATATTATTAATATTTATATTATTATTTCTTAAGGAGAAATAGTTTATAAAATATTATAGCCTTAAATCTTATTTAATTTTTAATTTTATAATATAAGATATTTTATTATTTAAAATTTTAATTAGTTTTCTATCTTTAGGGATTATATCCTATTTATATTTTAAAGGATCTTATTAATAATAACCTTTATTATTATTAAAAACTTTTCTTTAATAACCTTATATTTAAAAATCTTAAATTATTAGTATATTATTAATAAAGCTTAAGCTATCCATTATATCCTTATAAATGCTAACTTTATTTATTTTAAAGAGGATATAAATACTTATAATGTATATATTAAGTTGCTAAACTACTAAAAAATAAACTTCACGGCTGTATAAATATAACTACTTATTATAAGTTAACTTATAAAAATCACTTTCTAGCTTATAGGCTACTTATAATATTATAGCTAAGGATAATTCTTAAATTAATAAATATTTCTTATTTAAAAAGGAAAGATTATTCCTTTTAGCTTAAAAATTAATCCTTTAATTAAATTACTATATAACTTTTATTTTTAAATATAATATTTAAATATAAAAATAAATAAAATAATTAGCTTAAAAAATAAATCTATTATAGTAATTAAAAAGCTTTATTATATAAATATCTTTAGCTTAAATACTTTTACCTTAAATACCTAAGTAAAGGTAATTTATATAAAGTTTATCCCTTTTATTCTTATTATTAAAGATAAGGTAGTTATAATAATTTATATTATATTAAAATTATATTTAGCTTATAAATATTATTTTAAGAATTAAGAGAATTATTAGGATTAAAATATAACTTTTAAGGCTAGCTAATTAAATATTATATTAAATAACCCTTATAATTATATTAATAATTATATTAAGAAAAGCTTAAAGAGCTTAAAATACTTATTTAAAATAATAAGGTTTACTAATAATAGCCTTTAAATTAAGCGCTAAGGAAACCTACTTTATTTATTAATAAAGGGCTTTTTATTAAGTTAATTTATACCTAAATTAAACTTAAAGGTTAACTTTTAGTCTTATCTTATTATTATTAAAAAGGAACGCTTTTTAATTATAATTCTTAATATTAATATTAGAAATAAATTCTAAGTATATTTTTTAGTTATGCTATATAGTATTCTTTTTATCTTTAGCCCTCCTAATATAAGTAAGATTTAATTTATAGTTATATTTACTATTATTTAAACCTATATATATTAAAAGATTGCCTATTAAATATTAATTAATATAGCTACCTTTATATTTTATAATTAATACTTAAAAATCCTTAAGAATATTAAATATAAAGATTATTTTTTTATAATTTATTATTACCTTATTTATATAAAGATTGTTATTATCTTTAAATTCCTGTAATTTAATTATAGTAAAAAGGAGTGGAACTCTAACTTATATTATATATTATTTATAAAAACTAGCGATATAGATATTGTTAAATAATTATAAGAGGGAAATGCTATTATTACTATCCTTTTTATTTTAAGTAAAATTAATGAATTTCCCTGTAATGAATAAACCCTACGTTAAATATATAGCTTACTTTTAATTTAGCAGATAATTAGCGTTATAAAGGCTATAATCGCTGCTTATATCTTTAAGGAACTTCCTTAGGGCAATATTAACCTAGATAACTTCGTTATATATAGTATTAAGGATAATGGAGGTAATAATAATAGCACCTATAACCTAGATAGGCAGCTATAAGATAATTATATTCAAGTAACCCTATATAATAAGAATCTTAGTAATTTTATAAAAATGCTTTTATTATAAATTTATTAAAAAGTATTTATTATCTTCTTTATTACCTATATAAGTACTAGCTTATTAATTTAAAAATTTATAAAAACTATAAATAAATACTTTTTAAATAAAGCAGGCTTTATAATAATTATTAAAACTCTTTAGCTATAATATATAAATCATTATATTATCCTTTTAAAAGATTTAAAGTAATTATAACCCGTAATATTATTTACTAATACCCGCTATAATATTAAAAGGGGACTATTATATAATATTAACCTTATTACCCCGCAATATATAATATTAGTATTATATTATAATATAATTAATAACTTCCTTATCTTTATATTTTAAATATAGCGTTATATAATTCGTGATTTCTTTAACTTATTAAAGGATCTCTTTTATAATTAATTAAATGCATTTAATAAGCAATTAAACCTATCTTATTTTAAAACTAGTAATACTTTAAATAAATAGTATAACCTTAGCTTATCTTATAAGAACTAAGCTAGCTAAGTATTTAATATTTAGCTAATTATTAATAAATGGATCCTACTTATCTTTATTAATATATTTAAAATTTAAATTTAATATATAGAAGTTTTTAAATTATAATTAAATATAATAATAATAGCTATTCTTATTTATCTTTTAAATTAATTATTATTAAATATAAATCTTAAATTTAGCAATATTATTATTATTATACCTTATATAGCTTAATAGTACGAAATATTTAAAATAATTAGCTTAAGTGTTTTAATGAATAATAATGAAAATAAGATCTTATTTATAATAGTAAATAAGATATAAGGTAATAAGTAATTAATAATTATATTCCTTATTATAAATATTTAAAAAAGTAATATTAGATTTTTATATAATTTAAATTAGTTTAATATTATTAATATTTAAGTATTTAATTATTTTATTATTATTAATAACTTTATTATTATTAATTTATATATTTTAATAAGAGTTATTAAATCTAGTGAGGGTTATTTAGATAATAAGGCGTTAAAGGTATAATATTAATTCTTTATGTATTATTAATATATAATTTAATAATTAGATATTTTATAGTTAATAAATAATATTATAAACTTTTTAGCTAAGTGGTTTATAAATTTAGGTAATAATTAAAGGATAAGTATAAGGTAATTTTTTAATATATTTAAGTAGCTTATAATATTCTTAATATAATTAAAATATAAAGGTTAATTATTTTTATTTATAAAATAGTGAATTTTATATTTAAAAAAATTATTTAATATAAATCCTCTTTTATTTATATCCTTTATTTAAGCGTATAAGTAAGGTAAAGATAGCTATTAGGCTAATAGGTTAATAAAGCTTAGGGTACCTACCCTTAATAATCTTTATTATTATAGCTTTATTACTTTAATAAAGCATATAAGCTATTTAAAGGGTAGTAATTAAAGTATAAATAATTTATTATAAATTTATAATAAAAACTTATACTTATTTAATTATATTACTATTTTACTTTATTTATTTATAAATTAATAAAATATTCTTTAAATATTTATTTATATTATTTATAAGCTAAATTAAATTATTATTTTAATTAATTAATTAGCTATCCTATAGCTTTAAAAATTATTATTACCTATTAATTATCTTAAATAACTATTATTCCTTATAAGCTAATTTTATTATTATTACTACCTTATTAAAATTAATAATCCTATTATATTAGGCTTTTATATAATTTTATATTTAATTAGCTAGGGTTATATTATATTATTTATCCCTTATAATTTTCCGCTTAATTTTTTAATTAAGCATTTTATTATTAAAGTATATATTAAATCCCTTATTAACTTATACTTTATTCTTTATTAGCTTAAATATAATAACTTATTATATTATAATTAAAGCCTTTAGGGTATTATATAAAAGAGAGTATAAATATTAAAGGATTTAAAACTAATAAAGGAAATTAAATAAGAATATATATATAATACCCCTACCTTAAATAGCTATAAGAACCCATTAAGCCTATATTTAAATAGCCTATTCTTTAATAATTATTACTAAAAAATGCCTTAAAATTATAAATATAATATCATTCTTAAAAGCTATATTTATAACTTATTAAAATAGTTTATTTACTAAGATAAAGAAATATTAATTAATAATAAAAAGGCTATTAAAACTTATTATTAAGGACTTATTATTTATTATAATAATATAGCTATTAACTAAGCTTTAAAGTAAATATATAATAAATATATAAGAATTTTATATTAACCTTAATAATTATTTATCTTATAACTTATTTTAAATTTAACCTATCGGCTTTATAAATATTAATTATATTAATAAAATTATTTTATATTATAATAATAATATTAGTAAAATTAAAATTAATAAGGGTAATATTAGTAATAAATATTTATAATAAGCTTATAAATAATATTAAGGCTTAAATATAATATATTATAAATTAAATTAAAAGTCTTTAATAATAATACTTTTTTAAAAGGTTAAAGTAAGATCTTAAGAATTTAATTTTTATAAGATATTATGCTTTTTAAAATAATATTTTTTACTTTTTTTATTTAATATTTTAATAATATAATAATAAACTTAGGAATTATAGTTATCTTTATAAATTAAATAAAAATATATACTTACCGCTGCTTATTATTATAAAAAAGATTATATATAAAATTATTTTATTTCCCTCCTTTTATTTACGTTATATTATAATTATTATTATATCCTTAAATTTATTTATAAAGAAAGATATTATATTAGTTATATTTTTATAACTTATTAATTAATTTAAAGATATCTTTATTTATCACCCCTTATATATATTTATTATATATTTACCCTTTAAATATTATTATATATATTAGCTTATATTAATATAAAAAATAATAATAAGTAATAAGTAATTAGGCTGTATTTATTAAATTTAAAGTAGATATAATATATAAATATATTCCTATAAAATTAAATATATCTTAGCTTATAATAATCTTTATCTTTATATCTTCCTTAGCTTATTTTATTTTAATAATATATAATAAATATATAAACAGTATTATATAATAAATTAAATTATTTAAACTTAGATAATTAAAAAGGAATAGTTAGCTTTATTTTTAAATGTTAAGGTATAAAAGTAATTAGATCTTTTATATACTTTATATAATAATTAAGAATATTTATTTAAGTATAATAATAATAAGAATATTATATTAATTTTATAATATTATATTATAAAGGCTGAAAGTTTAACCTTAGGTAATAAATAAAGTGTTAATAGGTTATAAATAAATCTTTATTAAGTTATTATATAAATTTAATTCTTAAGATATAATATTTAAGGTAGTTTTATAATTTCTATAAATTATAATAAAGTTATTATTTTATATAAGCTGATTAAATATAAATAGGAATATAAATTTAATTTATTCTTAAATATTAATATTAATTTAATTTAAGCTATAATTTATAATTATAATATAAAACTATGCTATAATAAAGGATATCTTAGGGCTATTAAGAGTAAAATTATAATAACTTAAGATATTAAATTATTTTTATTATAAGTTTAAAGCATTAAATTACTTAAAAAATTAATTTACTTTTATATAATTATTCTTTATAACTTATATTAATTACTAATATTAATTAATAATCCTTAAGATATTTATAATTTTTAAACTAGTATTTTTTAATATATTATTTATAATAGTTATTTTTTAAATAAAGTATTAGCTTAAATTATTAATTTCTTTTATTAATAAGTTAATAAGTAATTAATTAAGTATATAAGTTTATTAATTAATATTAAATGCTAAGCTATTTATATTTATTATATCTTTATTTAGCTTATTATTATTAAAATAATAATAGCCTAGGTTAGTATTATATTTATTTTTATTATATATATTATATTTAGGTATTATAATAAATTTAAGATTTAGGGTAGTTATTAAGATTAACTGTTAGTATAAGCTTATATAGCTAAGATAAGAGCTAAGGTTTATTATTTATAGATGTATTATTAGTATATAAGGCTTATTATTATAATGAGAGTAGATGGAAATTATATTTATTAGTAGTTAAAGTTATGCTTAATTTAATAGGGTTATATAAGTAAATCCTTTATATTAATTTATTATGCCTTTATTATACTTTTATTATATTAATTATTATTATATAATATTAATATTAATTAATAATAAAAGCTAGTAGGGGAAACTAGTTAAACCTTTATCTTAAATTTAAATTTATAACTCTCCCTTTTCTTTTCTTATTATTATTTTATCCCCTTCTTTTTATATTAGTAAATATTTTATTATATATCTTATATATTACCTGCTTACCTAGCTCTTAAGTATATATTTTATAATATATTTTAATGAATTGTTATTTCTTTCTTATTGTAAATGCTTAGGCTTATATATTTATGCTGCCTATTTTCCTACTTTATGCCCTATTTACCTACCTACCTGCACTTATTGCGTTAGCGCCTTATGTTTTATATCTTATAAATACCTTGCGCCCTTTTTATATTAAATTAACCTTAGTTGATTTATAGTGTGGTTTTAATTAATATTAATTGCGTATTATAGTAAATATTAGTGATTATTTATTATATTATTGAAATATTAATTAGGTAAGTTATCTTTACCCTTCCTTAAAAGCCTTATTTATTACTTATTAAAAAGTTACTAATAAAGAGTTATTAAGCTTAATTAATTTTTTAAAAGCAAAAGCTATATTAATTAAGCTTTTCTTATTATGCTTTAAATTATACTTTTCTTATTAAAAAGATTTTTATATATTAATTAATAAGTTATAATCTTTATAAATATATTAATAATTGCTTTTATATTTAATTAACTCTTATGAAATATAGTTATAAATTATATTAAAATTAGCATTACTTATAATAATCACTAGGCTATTTTAATTAAATAATTTAATATTATTAATTTTAAAAAGCGGGTTTTAATTTATTATAATAATGAAGTATAGTTATATTTAGATTTTTTTATAATTATTTAATTTTAATTTATTAGGTCTTTTTAAGATTCTATCTAATAGCTTTTATATATTTACCTTTATATTTAGTAGCTGTTTAGGGGTAATATTTTTAATATAATCTTTAATTTAAAGGGTAATATAATTAATTATTAGGTATTAAAGGTATATTAATTCTTAAATTATTTTAATTTATAAATTTAACCCTTAATAGCTTAAAAGTAAGAGATAATTATTAATTTTAATATTTTATAAAGCTATAAAACTTAAGATGTTTTAGAATTCATTTGGATTATATTAGGCGTTAATTATTATCTTAAGGGTATTATATAGCTATTTCTTAATATATACTTAAATTTCCTTTTTATATTTAATAAATAATTTTATAAAGTATTTTATAAGTTAAGTATAATTCTATTTATTTAAATTAATTAATTTAATATAATTCTTAATTAAAAAAGAATAATTGCTAAGTTAGCTATACTTAAGATTTTATTAAAATTATACTTTAATAATATTATTCTTAGGTAATTTATTATTTAAAACCTTAATTAATTTATAAGTCTTTAGTATAAAGTTATAAATATATTATAAAGAATTAACTCTATTATTATATATAACTCCCTTATTAGTACTTATTGCTTTATTGCTTTTACTAAGGTCTTAAATATATAATATTTTATTAAAAAGGCTATATTAATTTAAAAAGCTATTATAAATACTTATTTTATAAATCTAAGAAGCAATAAGTATTATATATATATTAAAATACTAGATACATAAAAGATTAAGTATATTGCTATATTTACTTAATTTTTATTTATTAGCTAGCTTATTAAAATTACTTTTTAGTCTTTAATTAAGATATAGCTGCGCCTTAAAGGAAATAAAAGGTAATAAGATTTTAAAATAGCCTTAATATAAAAAGAAAAAATCCTTTTTTTAAGTTTTAAAGTAAACTTTTAAGCTTAAAATCCCCTTAACTTCCGCTTTTAAATATATTAATTAATACTTATAATTAATAAGATAGCTAGCTTATATAATAAATCCTTAATTGCTATAAATTCATTTTATAATATAAATATTTATATTATTAAAACCCTAATTATAAATACTTACCTTAAGGGTATATATATTAAGCTTATTTTATTAATTATAATAATAAAAAGCAGATTAGCTGTGATTATTTATATACTTAAATATTTATATTATAACCTTAATACTTAATAGGAAAACTTAAATATATAATAATTAAAAGATAAATAGTTTAATATTAAATAATTAGTTAATTTCTTAAATAACTTATAAAACCTAATTAGTAATAATATATATTAAAGCAAAGAAACCTTAGCTTATTTATTTAAGCTTATTATAATAAATAATAAGTTTAAATTTATTTATAATAATAATTCTACTTATTTACTTATAAAGGGTTTTTTAATAGGCTGAAATATACTTAACCTTGATTTAAAATTTAATTTTTAATCTAATTTTATAAATAAAGAAAAGTATATCTTTAAAAATATGCTTCTTATTAATATTAAATTATAGGTTATTTAATTCTTAGGTTATATATTATGTAAACTCCTTTTAATAATTAGCCCTTTAGGTATAAGTAAGACTTAGTTAATAGCTTTTACTGTAGTTATTTATTTAATTATTAGAAAAAAAGTTAGCTATTATGCCTTAATAAATATTATAACCTTTATTTTTTTTAATAAATATATTAGTATCTTAAAATAAAAATAGTAGGATAGCTTTTACCTTGCTATATATTATTATAATATTTATTTTAAAGTTATTATAGTTATTAAGTTTCTCTTTGTTAAATATAATAAGTAGTAATAAAGTTTAAATCCTTAATATTAATTATATAATTTAAGTAACGATATAAATATTAGTTAATAGGCTTTAAAAGGCAGTGCTGTCGCTGCTGTCTTATATTTTATAAGGAAAATTAGTATTATTAAATACGGCTTTAGGGTTTTATATAATATGTAGTAATGTGAAGTAATGAAATATATTTTTAAATTTATTAAAATTATAATAAATGATTACTTAGATATAAATATTAGCTTTAAGGGTTAGCCTTAGGTTAATATTAATATTAATGATTTTTAAAATAATAAGGAGGGTGATAAGGATTAAGGTTATAATGGCTAAGCTAATGATAATATTAAATATTAATATAATAAGGAGTATATTTTATTTAAATTAAAAGTTAAAAGTTTTAATAATTTAATTTAAAAGCTTATCTTTTAAATCTTTTAAAGGGTATTTATAGTCTTTAGTATTATTTATATTAATGCTAGCTAATTAATTAAAAAGTTTATTAAGGTTATAAATAAGTACTTTCTTAATAAGGTAGCTATAGTAATTATTTTAAAAATATTCTAGATTTAGTGTAATAACCGTCCTTTTATTATAAGTAGTAACTTATTTTAATTACTGCTAGCTATTTTATTTAGTAGCGCTTATTATTATAATATTAATTATATAATTAACCCTGTTGCCCCTTAGTATAAGCTTTCTTTGCTTTAGCTAGTAATACTTTATAGTTAGCCTTGTCTGGTCCTTAAATATTAGTGGTGTATAGTATATAGTCTCTTTAATATATTAAAGGATATTTTTTATTATAATTAGCATTTGAGTTATAATATAAAGTGTGTTCTTAAAGAGTATTTAATAGCTTAGCGTTATAAGGCTTAAATTATACAAAAGCTAAATATCGTCTAGAGCCCTTTAAATAAAGTTCTATTAGTATTTATTTATATTTAATATTTTAAAGTTAAGTATACTAAGGTTTCTTAATTATGTTTTAACTTAGTAATGCTTAATATTCTTATTTAAATATTAAATTATTTAATTATAAGCATTAGCCTTAGTTTATAATATATTATTATTATTATCCCTTATATTTTATAAAAAACTACTATCCTTTAAATATTAAGTAATAGTTATATTTTTATCTTAAATATCCTTAATAGGATCTTACTTATAATAGCTAATAAGGTATAAAGTAATAAAAGAAATATTATCATTTTTTTTATAGTAAATATTAAGGTAAGTAAAGTTAGATTTTTTTAAGATGAAAATTATATAAATATTATTAGCACTTAGGCTGTAAACTTTTTCTTTATTATTAGTAATATTAATATTATAAAGAAGAGGTCTTTAGAATATATAAGGTAGTTTAATATAAAAGCTTTAGATAGTAATAAGTTGCTTTAGTGAATTTAATTCTTTATTAGTTATTAGTGTATAGTTAATAGAAATAAAGCTTAAAAGGTAATATGGCTTAAGGGTAATAAGGCGACCTTTAATTTAAAGAAGTTTTAAGGCTTACTTAATAATTAAATTATGAGAGTTATATATATACTTTTTATAAATGTGGATTAATAATTCTTTAAGTAGTAGATATTAAGTTAATAAAAAATAAATTATGCTTTCTTTTAATTAGGCTTTAGTATTATTGCTTATATTTATATTTATAAAAGATAGATATTTAGCTTTATTTTTAATAGTAATTAGTATAGTAAATTCACCGTGAATTACTATAAGATTTAGTTATATTGTATTAATTCCTACTTTTAGATGATTTATATCTAAGTATAATCCATTAAAAGAAGTTTATGCGTAGGGTGCTGTGCTGTGCTAATTAGGGCTAGTATTATAATTATTCTAGGTATGGCGGCCAGTGGTCTTAGTGCTCGTGCTAGTGCTGGTGCTTAACATAAATGTCTATTATTCTCGCCTAGCCAGCAAATTCCCACCTTATAATTTAATTAAATATTATTAAACCTTTTCTTAATGTATTTTAAAAAGGATAAAAAGTAGTTTAAGATTATTTATTATAAAAATAATATCTTTAAATAATGCTTAATTATTAAAATAAACCTTAATAACATCTTATAAATCCTAAGTATTTTTTTAAATATATTAAAAAGCTAAATCACTCCTTTTATTAACTTAGCTAAGGCCTTTAATAAAGGTATTTTAATTAATAATATTATCCTTAAGATTTTTAATAAAAGTAAGTTATAAATTAATAAGTATAAGTATGCTGCTTAGCTTAAGTATATATATAATAAGGTTATTAACATTATTACTTTTAAGCTTATTAACCCTTATACTAAAAGGGTTTATATTATAAATATAATTAAAAAGGCCCTAAATATACTAAGCTAGTAGGCCTACTAAGGCCAGGGTAATAAAAATAGCAAGTTTACCTCTGCCTTTACCTCTACCTTCGCTAATAGCACTGCAACGCCAGCTGCTGCTAAGAATAGCAATGCTAAATTAAAGCCTATTATGTTAACCATCACTATAATAATAGCAGTAATAATATTATTATTATTATTATTAAAAAAATATATTTAAATAAGCATAATAATTATTAAAAGTATAAAAAGCTAAGCCTTTAAAGCTATTAAGGTACTTATTATTAAATAGCTTATATTAATTATTAAGGTAAGAATAAAGCTAAAAATTACTTATTTAATTAATATATTAAAGTAAGCTATTAAGGTACTAATATTTATAATTAATAAAAGTAAGGCTAAAAAGGAAATTAAAAAAAGATAAAATAATAATAATAAAAAAAGTAAAAAAAAAGCATTAAGGATTATTAAAGATAAGATATTAAATATTATAAAATAAATTAAAAATTAAGATATTATAAGCTTTAAATAAAAAGTTATAAGCTTTATTAAACTTAAAGTATATAAAGGGCTTTTAAATTTTATAATAAATAAAATAAAAAGATAAAAATAAGTAAAGATTTTAAATATAATAATTATTATAAAGGATAATTAAATTTTAAATTATTTAAATAAATTAATAAGTATTTATAATAATAATTAGTTATATTAACTTTAAATATATGTAAATTAGCTTTAAATTATATAAATCTTAATAATTTAATATCTTTATTAATAGCTATAAATATAAAAATATTTATTATAAAAATTTAAATTTTATATAACTTCCTTTATATAAAGTTTTTATAAACTCTTATTATAACTTAAATACCTTTTAATTTTTATAATTCCTTTTATTTAATAAGGATATTAGTTTTATGTTATTAATAAGCTTAATATAAGTAGCAACGCCCTCTTTATAAATTAAATAATGCAAGCTATAACCTTAATACCATTCATAGTATAGCAGCAATACAACTATATAAAAAAAACTATATATATCCCATCTAACTATTTAAAATGCTAATAACTACCTTTTTTTTTAATCACCCTTTTTCTTAAAAACACTAATAGTTTAGCTATAATGATTAATAATCTTAATATATTAACTATAAACCTAGAAGCCTTAATAATATTATAAATTATAATAAGCCTAGATCTTCTTTAAGTAATTAAAGTTATTATAAAGCTTAAAATTAATATTATTAATAAAAACCTATAAGTCTAACTATAATAACTAATAATCTTAATATACTAGCTATAAACCTAAAGACCTTAATAATATTATAAATTATAATAATATACTTAAATCTTCTTTAAATGCTTAAGGTTATTATAAAGCTTAGAATTAATATTATTAATAAAGACTTATAAGCCCTTGCTATTAATTATATTATATTATTAATTAAAGAACTTTAAATTGCTATTAATTAGCTTAATACTTCTTTCTATCTTCTTCTTTCTCTTTTACTTTATATTATATTATAAATTTACTTACTCTTATTATTTAAGGTAAAATAAGGGGGATTTAAGGTATAGAATTAATATATAGCTAAGAATTTTATACTAAGTGGGATTTTAAATGATAATAATAATATACTTAAGCTCCTTAGCTATATAAGTAGTATTAATAATTTTATTTAATTTTATTTTAAGCTAGCTATTAAGGCTTTATATAAGGGTAAATTATATAAGGGAGCTCTTTAGCGAGCTTATTTAAGTTAATATTAGCCTTCTTATAAATAAAGTTAAAATAATAATAATTAATACCCTTAATTTTAATAAGGATATAAATAGCCTTATGCTTACTATTAATATTAATATTAAGTAAATGCAAGGTGAATTTAAAGTTTAACTTCTCACTTAGTATTACTATAAAGGCATTAAATAAATATAAGGTGAATTAAAAGCAAGCTGCTATTAATGCAGCTGCGCTATATATAAGGATATTAAGGCATTATATTAAAAGGGTTAAAGAGGGCTAAGTTATAAAATATATAATAAGTTTATAATAAAAGGCAATATATATATAAGAAAGGATACTAAGGAAAGTATAAGGTACTTACCACGAGTATTATTATATACTTTTTTTCTATAACTTTTATATATATATAAATTATTTATTTATTTTTATTATTAATTTATTTAGATTTATTATAATTATTAGCTTTATTATAATTTAATAATATTATTTATTATAATAAGATAATTTAATTAAAATTAAAATAAAAATAAAAAAAAGTAAGATAATAAAAGCTTATTATTATTATTATAAATATTTACTAAAATAAAGATATAAAGATTACTTATAATTATATTAATATAAAGATATAGTTGCTATTTAATTAATATTTATTATAATTCTGCTAAGGCAGCTATTATAAGTACCTTCTTAAAAATTAGCTATTATATTATTAATTATAATAGCTATAATAAGGTTAACTTTATAATTAATTAAAGCATAACATTTAATAATGCTATAATCTTTAATATAGCTAACTAAGCTTATTATATAATAATATATCTTTTTAATATTAATAGCATTAATAAACGCAGTATACTTATTTTTCCAAGCTATAATAATAATTAACTTATTAATATAATTATTCTTAATATATTAAATTTTCATAATGCTAAAATCTTAATTTAAGTATAATAAAGTATAAAGAATAAAGCAAATTAATACCTAATTAATTTTATTTTTAAAGTTAATAATATAAAAAGTAATTATAATCTTTATTAAACTATTAATATAATTAATAAAAAATAAATACGTAATAATATATATATTATATAAAAACATAATGGAAATATAAGCATTAATAATAGCAAGTATATTATTATATTAAATAAGGTAATTAGCTAAAAAATCTTTAATAATAAGGTAATAAAGATTAAATTCCAAGTTAATAATTTTACTAAAGTAACTTATAAAAATAATTATATTATAATAAAACTCCTTAATTTTAAAAAAGATAGCTATATTAATTAAATTAATCTTTTTAAATTAAGAGTTATTAACCTACTTTTTTATAAGCAACTTAAATAAATTAGCGCTATTAAACTTAAGCATAATCTTATAAATAAGCCGGTCTTTATTATTATTAATTAAATTAATAATTACCTAATATTTATAGCTTAAAATAATTAAGCTAAGCCTAAAGTTAAGGCATTAAAATATATTAGCTAAGAATTAAAACTTAAAGTTAGCCTTAATACCCTAATTAACCTTAATAGTTAATAATAAGATAATAACTTTATTAATCTTTACTTTAGTATTTCACTTAATAGGATATAAATTAAGGTTCTTACTTATATAAATAAAAGCAGCTATAATAAAAGTAATAGTTATTGCTTCTTTAAAGGTAATTAAAATTTCCTTTTCTTAATTTATAAATTAATCATAATAATTATAAGCTTTATCCTTAGGAGCTATAATGAAATAATAGTTATAAGGAGTTTTATATTTATTTTTAATAATAGGCTATATAAATATAAGCTTAGCAGGTTTATAATACTACTTAAAAAAGGAATTTATATATTATTTAAGCTCCGCAGTTAGTCTTAGCTCTCTTAATATTTATTCCCCTTCTTAAATATTATTATATAGCTCACAGCTATAGTATAATAAGCTATTACAATTAATTTAAATAAGAATAAGGTACTGCTATATATATATATAAGCTTGTATTCTTATAATAGCTTAATTAATAAAATTAGCTAATTAAATAAAGGTTTATATAAAAATTAAACATTATATATTTATTAACCTTAAAAGTAAAGTAAATAATAAATAATAATTTAATATGCTGATAATATAAAGGTAGATTTAATATAAGTAATAAATAAGATAAAATAATAATTTATATAATAAATAAATTGCAGGATAATTTATAAAACAATATAATATAATGCTATAATAAATAAAGAAGCATAATAATATAATTAAAGGAGCTAAATATATATAATCTTATTATAAATTTATAATAAATTATTTATTTAAGGCCTTATATATATATAGCTTTATAGTAAATTCATAATAATTAATTTACTTAAGTATTATATTTAATTAATTTATATATTATAGCTTAATAGCTTATTATTACAGCCTTGCAGCTCTTTTATTATAAGCAGGAGGACTTTACCTAAATTTAAAGGATAAGGTTTCTCTTAAGCTACATTATTAGCCTAATTATAAAGAATATCTATTTAAGCTCTTTAAGCCTTAAAGTATTTAATTAATTCACTAGCTTATATATAGCTTACTAATATTTATATATTATATTAATATAAATCAATTTATTTAATAAAATACCCTATTATAAATAAACCTTTTCTTATTTTATAATCTTATCTTTAAATAATTCATTTCATTTTATAATATTTAAAAGCTTAAAAGCCTTTAGTATTATATTTAATAATATTAATATTAAATAAAAGTATATTAAGGTAATAAGACCTGTGCTTAAATAGTAAAAGCTGGCGGGATAATACAGCAGGTAGGATGCTATACTTAAATATTATCTTACTAACTTCTATTATCTATTTTATTAATTATTTAAGATTCTTTTTATATACTCTCTCTAAGTAATATCTTATTTAGCTTATATTATTAAGCATAAGCTTTTATCCACCCCTTAATAAGCAATTAAATACAACTTACCTATAATACTAGCTATAATATTAAATTACTTTTAATATTTTATTATTAATAAGCAGTATAATATATATAATATATATATATTTATTATAATTCTTTTTAATAGCGCTACTTTTAATTCTATAATACTTAGCACTCTAGCTTATATAATTATAATAAATATAAATATATTTATAAAGGAATTTTATTATAATATTATACTTAATCCTTTTATATATGTAATTATGCTTATTTAGGACTTTATAACCTTTATATGCTTAATATATTTATAAATTTAAAAAGTTATTTATATTTCTTAGGTTAGCTTTTAATTAATCTCGCTTTTTAGAAATATTTTTTAATATAAAGCTAAATTAATAATGTTAATTAAGGCCTTAAGGCTATTAATAATTTAATTAATACTTTTATCTTAATTATAAATAAATATTATTTAAAGGAGGAGGTTAATTTTAATGTAACTATTATATTTTAAAATAAGATTTTTTTTATAGCTATTATAGTAGTTATTATATCTATTAATATAATGATTAATATCTTTAGAGAACTTTAAAATGCTGGCGAAATTAGTAGGGAGGGGTTTAATTTTGTATATTATTTCAGGTCGCAAGGTGGTATATATAGCAACTGATCTGTCTTTTAGGTCTTTATTATCTCGTTAAATACCTTCAAGGTGTATATATTAAGACTTAATTTCAGGTCTTATTGGTTTGTCTAAGGAATTAAAATGGCTAGTATTTGATATATGAGAAAACGACCGGCGAAAGCGCCTTATTGTATAAGCATATGGTACCTTATCTGCTACTACTTAGACGTAGCTTTAGCAACTAGCGAATGTTGTCCCTTCTAACACATTGTTCTGCAGACATATTTACTATATATCCGCCGTTAATTTCCATCGTAAATGCGCCGTGAATGCACCATGGATTTACTATAGCGTACAACATAAGTTAATAAACAGTAATAGTATAATAAAAAGCACCACTAGGCATAATTCTAACTAAGGGATTGGATTTATATATCTTTAAAAAAGGATATAACCTATTTAGGAAATCATTATATAAGTTCTCTTAATAATAAATAGGCTTATTTAAAGTTAAAAAGAAGGTAAGTAAGCTTATATATTAACTATTACTTTTATTATACTTAAATATATATATAATAATTATAATTACTTAATTATCCTTAATAAAGCCACTAGGTTTTAACTTATATAAATATAATCTTTTATTAATAAATATAGTAAATGTTATTAAAAATAAAGCTAAAGGCTTTAAGGCCTTTAAATATTATAAAATAAAAAGGATTATTTAAAAGTAAGATTATAAAATAAGCTAAGGCCTAATGATTATTAAATACTTTATTAAGTGGATTAACTACTTAAATTATTATAATATATAAATATTAACTAGCTATTTATAAGCTAAAGATTTAATTAAGGATTTTAAGGTATAAAGGGTTAATATAAAAGCCCTTTATTATTAAGCTAGCTATAATATAACAGCAAATCCTTTACTCCCTAAGCTAGGGGATAACCTTTAACTAAGCTTACTTATAAGGCAAGGAAGGCTATTAAGCTAAAAGGCTAATACTAGCCTAGCTACTACAGCTTTATTATATTAGTATAATATATAGGCTACCTAAAAGGCAATAACTTAAATATAAATAACTTATTATAAATTCATAGTGAATTAATATATTTAACTAGCTATTTTTATTAATTTATTTTGCTTATTTATAAATTTATAATATATTCCCTTAGCTTTCCTTAATATTATTTATTATTAAGCTTAAATAAGCTTTTTATTTAAGGATTATCTATATATTATTATAAAAAGCTATTATTTATCTTATTATATTATAATATTTACCTTCTTTAATAATTTAATATTATTATATTTATAAACCCTTTAAAGTTAATATTTTTATAATATTAAACTTTTATATAGTTTTATACTTAATAAGCTAAGACTTTAATATAGTTTACTTATAGTAAAGCTATATTTATAAATATTATTACCTTATAATTAATTTATATAAAGTTAGTAAGCTATTAATAATAGGCTATTATTAAATAGCCTATTTATATAATAAAAAGATATATATATCTCTTTATATATATATTATTATAACTTATTATAATAATTTATTTATTTATTATTAAGGTAATTATAATATTTTTTAATAAACCCTTTATAAAAAAAAATATAATAACCTCTTTAATTATAATATTAAATATAATATTTTTATTTTTTATAACTTCCTGCTTAACCTCCTTATTAAATACTTTATTATTAAGATATAAATTAAATCCTTAATTAATTAATACCCCTTTTTATATTAAATTAATTATAATAGCTTATTATATTATAGCTAGGATCTTTATAATGCTATATAAAAAGGTAAATAAATATTAAAGAATTTAGAATTAATGGAGGAAAATAAATAAAAATATATAATTAACTCCTTTACCTTTAATTAATATAAGAATTTATTAAGCCTATTTATATATAGCTTATCTCTTAATAATTACTATTAAGGTACTTTAAAAAATTATTAATTTAATATACCTTTTAAGGATTAAGTTTATAATTTATATAATTAATTTATTTATTAAGATAAGGAAATTATTATTATTATTAAGGAGATTATTATTGCAATCTTTATTATAGCTACCCTTATTTATATAACTAAGAACCTTAGCTTATACTTAATTAAGTAAATTATTAGTATTAAAATAAATAAGGCTGTTATCTTAATTCTAATTATTAAGGTTAATTAGCTTTTTAATAATAGTAAGCTTTAATTCCCTATTAATATTTTTTATTGCCTTAACCTTAACCTTAATATATCTATCCTTAATTATAAATATAAAGTAATTATTAGCCTTTTTAAAGAAAATAAAAAAGATATTAAGCCTATTTATTTAACTACCCTTAAATTTAATTTTAATAACTTATTTACTTTACTTATAAAGAAAAAGGCTGATATTATATAGTTTAAAAAGGCTAACTTAGCTGCTATTATTATTTTTTTTAAAATAAAAAACTTTTATATAAATATTGCTATATTTATAAGTAAGTTTAGTAAAATTATTAACCTTAAGTTTAATTAATACTGCCTTATTATCCTTAATTTAATTAATAAATGCCCTCTTTATTATAATAATATAATTAATATTAAAGGCTAATATATTATTATTATCTTTATTTATAATAAATATATTATAATAACCTTAATTTTATACCCTTTTTTTACTAGCTTATATAAGGCTATTAATATCTTATAATCCTTAAACTTTAATAATAAAACTAATTAAATATTTATTAATTTTATTTTATATAGCTTATTGTATATAAATTATAACTTTAGTATAATTAAAACCTATTATATTAAGAAAAATATAATTAACTATATTTATATTATTTATACTTAAAAGGATAAATATAATATATTTCTAATTACCTTTAATTAAAACATTATATATATTTATATAGCTAGCTTAGTTAATTATATTAAGAATTATAATATAATAAAATGCTATATATTAATTAATAATAAAATTAATCTTATAATTAATAATATCTTTAATAAAGTAATAAATATTATTTAAAGAGCCTTTGCTAATACCTATATTAATAATAATACTATTAATATTAATTAAGCTATATAATATATTAATATATAAGCAGCTAAATAGTTATATTAAAGCTTTGTTATAATAAAAAGCAAAAAAAGATAAGGTTACTTTATTTAATTTTATTTTATTTTATTTTAATTATATAATATCATTATAAATAAAGGTAATCTAGGTAATTCCCTTTTTTTAATAGCCAGTATACCATCTATTTTATAAACTAATAATCTTATATTAATATAAAGAAATATTATAAAAAGAAGGTATATAAATAGTTATAATATCCATATACTTAGCCTTAACTCACCTTATAGGCATATAACTATATCCATTATATCATTAGCTTATTATTATAAGTTATATTTAGTAACTTTATAATAAATTTATAATAATATATTAATTTACACCGCTTAATAATTATAAAACTTAAACTTATAACCCTCTTATATCTTATTAACAATTCGCTATATTATAGCATGGCTTATATATATTATTAAAATAAATTAATTTATTATTAGCTGCTTAAATTATCTTAAATAATATAATTTACCTTATTACTTACTTAATGCATTAAAATAATATAGATATTAATACTGTATTAATTAAACTATAAATTATATTTATATTAAGGATGCATTATAAATATATAAATTTATTGAAATTTATTATAAATTTATAGATAATATATAACTACTTTATTAATCCTAAAGCATTTATTAATTCTTTATAATAAATTTACTATACTTACTATATTACCTTAATTTATACTACCTATATAACTAATTAAAAGATTATATATAAAGGCAAATTATTAGCTAAAGGGAATTTAATATAATATAAATAGGTTAAAGATATATTTTAAGTGAATTTACTGTGAATTTACTATAAATATTAGCTTTTATAGTACTTTTATAATGAATTTATTATGAATATTAGCTTTTATAGTATATTTATAGTGAATTTATTATAAATTCACTATATAAATAAATAGATTAATAAATTCCTTATATATTCACCTTAAATTCACGGGGACTATTAAATTTTATATCTTTATATTTATTATTTTTTAAATAAAATATAAAAATAAATAATTTTAAAAAATAATTTTTTTATTAATATTTAAGTAATTTTATTTTAAATTTATATATATATTAAATAATATTTATTAATTTTTTTATATAATAATAAATATTTAATATTTAAAAAAAAATTAATTTTAATAATAATAAATTTTAAATATAATTATTTATATTATTAATTAAATAAATAATAATAATTAATTTAAATATTTTATTTATAATATATTTTTAATTATTTATATTTTATTATTTTAATATTTAATTTAATTAATTAAAATAATATTATTATTAATATTATTATAAAATTATATTAATATTAAATTATTTAATAATTATAATTTTAATTTTATTATAATTTTATAATAATATTAATAAATTTAAATATTTATTTAAAAATATAATTTTAATATTTAATATTTTAATAATATTTTAATTTTTATTATTATTAAAAGAAAATATTATTATTAAAATTAAATTTATTAAAAATTTAATTTAATAAAATAATATTTTATATTTAAATAAAAAATTATTATTAAATTTTAATTATTTTATAAATAAATTTTTTATTTAATAATTTATTATAATTAATTAAATATAATATTTTTATTTTATATAATAATATTAATTTAAAAATTTTAATTAATTAATATTAATATTTTATATTAATAATATTATTTAAATTTATATATATAAATTAATTAAATTAATATTATTTTAAAAAAAAATTTATATTTTAAATATAATTTATAATTATTTTATTATTTATTTAATATTTAATTAATTAATTTATTTTTTAAATTTAATATTATTAAAATAAATAAATATAAATATAATTATTATATTAATTAATATATATAATTTAAAAATTTATTAATAAATTTATTTTTTAATATTAATTTTTTTTTATTTTTTATATTTTTATTTTTTTTTATATAAAAATATTTATTAATTTTTATATTTATTTATTTATTATTTTAATTTTATAAAAATAATATTTATATATTTAATTATTTTATATTAAAATAATATAATTTTAATATAATAAAAACTTATTTTATTATTAAATTTTTTTTAATATAAATTTAATTTTTAATAAATTTATTTAAAATATAATAATATAAAAATAATATAATTTAAATAAAATTTTATTTTAAATTTTATTATTATTTTTTTATTTTTTTTATAATATAAATAAAAATTATAAATTAATTATAATATTTAAATAATTATATAATATATTTATATAATATTATAATATATAATAATTAATTTAATAAATTATTAAATATAAATTTTAAAATATTTTATTAAAAATTATTTTATTTAAATAAAAATATATTAAAGATATTTAATATTTCTTTTTATATAATATAATTATATTTTAATTAATATAAATATAAAATTAATATATAAAAATTTTTATATTATATAATAAATTATAATTATAAATTAATTATTATTTTTAATAATAAATATATAATATATAAAATAAAAATAATTATTTAATATTTAAATTTTAAGCTTTAAATTATATATTATATATATATATTAAGGATATTATAAATAAATAAATTTTTAAATATAATATATAATATTAATTATATAATTTTTTAAATTAATAATTTAAAATTTATTATTTATTATTAATTATATTTAAAATTAAATTAAAATTAAATAATTATTTATTAATAATTATTTTTTAATATTTATTTATAAATAATATTAAGAAATTATAATTATATTTAAATAATATTAAATATAATAAAAAGCGCTTAAGCTTAATTTTATTATTATATTTTTATAATATATAATATTATTTATAAAATTATTATAATAATTAAAAAAATAAAAAAATTTATAATTATATATAATTATTTATAATTAAATTATCTTTAATTAAAAATAAAGGGTTATTATATATATATATATTTATTTATTAATAATATATTTATTATAAAAATATAATAAATATATAATAAGCTTAAATAATAAAGATCTTAGCTATTTTAATATATATATTAAAATAATAAATTACTTTTAATATATATTTTATTAATAAAAAGTATTTTAAATAAATACCTTAATTATTAAAATATTTTAATTATATTAAAGATATTAATATATTTTTTATAATTATAAAGTACTTTTTTATAAATATATTATAATATAATATTAATATCTTAACTTAATATAGCTAGCTTTTTATTATATACTTTTTAAATTAATTATTAATAGCTTATATATTAATTTCTTCTTTATTTATAAAATTATCACTTAATATAAGATCTTATTATAAGCAAGTAACTTAAGCAAATCATAGCTATATACCCAATACTTATCTTCCTAACCCCTAAGATCTTATTTATAAATATTAAAAATATCAGGATATACGCTAATACGGCGGTGCTATTTAGTTTCTCAGCCCGATTATAAGAGATGATAGTTAGGATATACCTATTTATACCATTCCCCTTCACTACCCAATACCAAAAGCACTTCACCCAGGGCTACAGGTAACTATATACGGGCTAGCTATTAATCTCCTTCATCACTTATAAGCCCCTAATAGCTGAGCGTCAAACCCCCGAGTGCGAGCATATTGCTGAGCAAACAGACTAGTTTAATCAATGAGGTAGGGACGGGCTCATGCCACCTATATATGTCGGCCTCTAATCCAAGATAACCTTCTTCCACCCCTTCCTCTCTATCTCTCCTCCTCTCAGCCGTCCCCAAATTCTTCTCGTCTCCATCCCTCTCCCACGCCCCTTGCATACCATTAAGATGACAGGCAGCCGAAGAGCAGCGCCAGCACAGCTAGTGACCGTCAAAAGGGATAACGGCAAATTATCCGGCCCAGGGCAGATCAAAACAGGGAGTGAGGTGACCATATCAGAGGAGGGGCGGAAGGAGCGCAAGAACCTGATACAAAACCGCTAGTCGCGAAAACAGAACATCTGGAAATACCTTCACGAGCTCTCAGTTCTCTTCGAGTCGCAGGTATTTTGTGTCATCCAACACGACGGTAAGGACAAGAAACAGGTCTTCCATTCACAGCCACAGAAGCTGAACTAGCCCCTCTCCTACAAGGACATCGTACGTCTCACACCCCTAGGCCGAGGAGACGACGCCGCTGACATCCTCAGCTCGAGTTCGACTATCCCATCTACCTCCGCTCTCCAGAGACGATGGGGCCCATCACGAGGTTCCTCAAGCCGAGATATCAAAATGATCCGGCGACGCCATCAGCGCCCACGCTTGTTCAACGTGAAGGAGTTCATAACATGTCTCATGCTCCCCGTCCGGCCGCAGCACCACGGGCTTCCACTGCCATCTATCAGACTACAGCGGCTCAGGCGGTGGCGCAACAGCAAAGCCAGCACATGCCACAGGTCACTCACCGCGGGCATCAACAAGACGCCTCTCAACTTGGACGTGCGGCTGCCACCTCAGAGGCCAAGCTGACGGCCGTTCAGCAAGCCTCTCGGCAGCTTCAACGTCTTCAGAACAGCCACTCCACTTGGACCCAAGGGATACAAATTTTCTTATAGGGGTATGCTTCCCCGTGTGAATAATTGCTGGCTGCCGCGAACGCTGCCCGTCCTCCGGCACTTGGCTACTCGCCCCGCCGACCCCGATGTCTCCGGCGTTGAAGTGACGATTCCTGCGACTCGGCCTTTGCCGCTCGACCATGAAGGACCTTTCCACCCTGCTGTGCCACTTCGAGCTTGTCGCATGCCAGCACAAGCCGGCCTGCGGTGTAAGCCGGGCCCTTTGGAGTCAGCGAAGATGTATGGCGGCCGCGTGCCGGCGGTGATGCATACGTTGAGGGGCCGGGGTCATTGTGGGCATCTTCAGGACCGTCGCCATGCTTGAACACACTGATGACACGGGTAGCAGGCGGAACACCGTTGTCCACAACCGTGCTATTATGATTGCCACTCGTGATGACGCCGCGAGGCGGCTGGGCAGGGGTCCTTGCCACACCGTGCGGCTACTACCCAGGTCGTTATTGTGCCACCCGCGTGATCGTGATTCAACTAGGAATCTGTACACTAGACATGGTATGTTCAGGATGTCGTATCCGTGGGAAGCATGCCCAGCAGACGCTGTAGTCCCGGCACTCCTGGCAGACACGAATGGTCCCAGCTAGCTCGGAATTACAACGGCTGCACCAGAACGCCGTCCTACGAGCACTGCGTACAGTAAGATGTCGGGTTGCTGGGTCTGTCCTCAGGTTTAGGATCCACTTCTGATCCCGTGAATCAAAGACTTTCTTTTGTCTGTAGTCGATTCTCGTACAGCTGAGCACAACAGGGATATCCTTCCGGTCTAGGTCGGCCGAGGTTTCTCGTCCTGATGCGATGCGGTCCAGGACGGAGCTGTCAACCCTGAAGTGTACAACGCCAGCGGGGAGGTGGTCTGCCGTGATGTCCCAGCCCATATCATATGTCGTAGCATCTCCAGTCAGGACCTCTTTTGGCGGGTTCACCTTGATCGGCTGGAATAGCCCCTTACCGCCAGTGCTGACGTAGTCAGGATCACAAACGAGGGCGAACTTCAACGTCCGGGCGACATCCGGGCTAGTCGACACAGCTTGGTCACTGGGCCAGGTGTTGTGGCACCGCTGTATCCCGTCAGCAAGCAGAAATACGACGAGTAAGCTCATTGCTTACTAGGCCAAACATGATATCAGCAGCGGTCTCTCCTTGCCACCGATCATCTTGCATAATCAGTAAGTGAAGACCTATAGCTGACTCCTTCAAGAGCCCGACTGGATAAGGCAGGCCTAATGCAGACAGTGCAGCGCCCCCAGATACCGTAGACGACCTGTAGCAGCGAGTGTGAGCAGAGCAAGTCACTGTCATGAGACGCCTCAAGTGCTGGGACACTGACCAGAATTGGGTCTCAAATTCTCCCATGAACTCCAGGCCAATAGTTATTCCCTTCTCCTCGGCCGCCAGGCGGTGCCGCCCTACCTGTTCCTTTATGACACTACGGAAACCACGGTCGGAACAGGTACCCCCGCAGCCCAGGATTGCGAAGTCGCTGTCGAAATCAAGGAGAAACTGGCATACGTTATCAAACGCAGCGATGCCGGGAGCAAGTGCAGTCTGGAAGCACTCCCTTGTCTCTGATGCTTCAAGGGTGACTTGTAATGTGCGATTCCGCTTCCCGGTGTGGAGAACAATCTCGAGATCATCATCCTCGTCGTCAGCATAGTTAATCTCGACCTTCCGTCGTTCAAAGTCTCGCAGGTAGGCCGCTAGGTCACCCGGTCGGAGCTTTACGGTGCCCGCCCTGATCCGGTCGTCTAGTTTCGCCATGAGATATTTCTTGACCGCGCTGTTCACCGAGTCACTGCCGCCTTGCACACCTGGCTGGGCCGTTAGGGCCAGAAAAGATGTTTCGCGACGGATGTTACACACGCACCTAATTGCTGTCCGTCAATGAGGATAGACTCGCTGCTGTTCATCTCCCCATCATCGTTGAAGCGGATGGCTATTATTTGGATATTCTACACAGGCCCGGGGCATCAGCTTATACTCGTGACTCTCGGCCGTAAACACATCCCATGCTGCTGCTCCCGTTGTCAATCACAACAAGGATAGCTTCCCTCCGGTCCTTGAGATTTGGGAAAAGCTGCTGCATCATTAAGGTGCGATTCCGACCCACGACCGGGTCGCGGAACGTCTGACATATATACGAACCGACCATCTGCCCCTCACTGCTGGACTCGTACCTGATATGCTGGCACCATATCTGACACACAATGCTTTCCAAATAGTCCATGTATTTGTCGAATTGGCGGGACTGGTTCGTACCTACCTGTATCTTGCCGAGGTAGTTTGGGTATGTGACGTTGATGTCTAGGTCCAGAGCCCTCCTGCCTTCTACAGCGCGGCCCCCATCCACACCAACCGCTGCCACAAACTCGAACAGCGTTTCATTAATGACCAAGAAGTCAAGGAGATTGCTCGTGTGGGGTTCCATGGCAGTCTCGACGATCCGAATAGACCGCAACGGAATTCGGAAAGCAAGCGTTATCTTGGAGCTGTGATTGCCAAGGTCCAGGCCTAGACAGCTGGGCCGATGGTCAGCGTGGTCGCGATATGCACGGCGGGGGTCGAGCATGGACGAAATTACCATTGCTTCACCTCATTACTGGCCTCGGTGCCCTCATCCGACCCGCTGTTGCTCATTCTCCGCAGGAGTGGCTGTGGCAGCGGACTGGTAGAACCAGAATATCAGGTCTGAGGCGCTGTTGAGACTGTGGTATGAAAAACTGCGAAGGATGGTGAGGCACGCATTCAAGGTTCGCGTTCCACATTCGGAGACGCGCCCACCGTGTTTTTGAGTGGAGAAAACCTGCAGGCCCGCTTGGCTGCTTCGATCCTGGCGAGGCACCGCGTAGGAATCAACATTGACATTGTTCTCTCGAGTCGGCCGTCTTCTGTCAGACAGGCGGCTAAGTCATACCACCATCAACTTCTCACGCGGGTAACAGGCCGCACAACATGCCTCAAGCAGGGGGGCCCGGCAGCAACCCGGCCGGCACTCCGGGCGAGCGGCCTCTAGACGTCGTCAAGATTCTCGACGTCAAGGCAGCGAAGCGACGCGATAAGAAGGGCGCACTTGGCTGGCAAGAAGTCTCTTACCTCGTCCTATTCAACCATGAAAACAAATCATATTGCGACCGGAAGAGCGCGTCGGAGGTGCAACACGCCAATGCTCTCATCGCCGAGTTCAAGGCCACACGGAAGGCCAACTCAACTTCTAGCGCGGAGGCCCCGGAGACTCCCGCCAAGTCCAAGCCCGCCGCTACAGTAACGCTGGCCCGGCCCCGAGCCCCACTCCTAGGCCATCCGTCCACGTCCTCCGACTTCAGCTCATGAGGAAACTCTCGCGCATCAACGAAGGCCGCTTTAAGTGACTGGGCTCTTTTCGCGACCAATTTCACTCCTCCCGCGACGAATGGGCGAGGCGGCGGAAGGAATGGGACACCGAGGTCGACGTCGTCCTCGCAGACCTGACACGCAATGGATTCCCGGACGAAGCAGACAAGCTGGCAGCGCATCTCCTGAGCAAGGATAGTGTTTCCACCCCCGGCGACTTCGAATGGGTTCACCTGGTCCCGCGAGGAAAGGAGGTGATAAAATTTAGCGGCTTCTACGACACGAATGACGCCGGGTTCGATACACAGATCGATGAACTGGATACCCAGGACGATGCTTCTTCCGCTGATGATGAGATCACCGTCGGTGGCGAGATCACCACGGCCCAGCAGCATCCGGGTACTGTTGCATCTTTGGCACCGAACATGGGCAGCACCGAGGATCAGCTCACGGCATACCTATCTCTCACAGTTCCTATTAACATAGATGTAACTCGTCTGAACAGGGACCCTGTCGCCCTCGCCGAGTCGAAGCAACCGGTCCATCTGAGCCCATCTGGGGTCGCCTTCTGCATCAGCTGCAACTGCCCAAAAGTCCTAGTCCCAACATTGCATATAGACCCTTCATACCCCACACACCACCTCTTCCCACCATGTATTGACATAGGTGAGGCTGTTACCCACTTCCGGGACAGACACGAGCTGCGCCTCGACCTGAAGCAGCTCATAGAGCTTCATGGACAGGAGGGTAAAGTAACCCATCTGCCTTCATCGAGAAATCCGTACTGATGAGACACCCAGTCAAGATCGGGCACCTCAATAAATACGACATTGCCGCCCACAACTCATCTGTCTTTACTCGGCACCGTCTTGCCCAAATCGAGTGGGAAAAATTGTCGTCTGGGGACACAACACAGGCGGCTAACACGAGCATCTTGACATCTATGCAGAACGTGCAAAGGACTGTCAGCCGGGACTCTCTACCCCCCAGAGCCTCTGTATTTCCCTGGCCCGATGCTGAGAGCGCGTCCTATGTGGTCTTCTGTACCAAACCAAGCTGCGGGTTGGTCGCCTTCAACGAACATCCACTCCAAGGGCGTAGGGCTGCTGCCCATTTCGAGTCACACGGCCTCCATATGGAGGACGACTACCAGGTTATCCAACTGTTCGGCCTCAGAGGTAAGCTATATACATCGCGCACTGGGGCTCCCACATGCTTATAAATATTAGTTCTCAATGATAGGACACCAACTACAGACATACCCAAAAAGCCGAAGAGGGCAAAGGCGAAGTCGAAGGGAACAGTAAACCAGAGCCCGGCAGTGGTATCAGCCACCCAGACCACGGTGGACAGCCCGATGGAGACACCGGCCCCGAAGAGAAAAAAGGACATCCGGAGACGAATCCCGGTCAAAAGACAACGGCTAAAATACCAGCCACGAAGACTGCGGCAAAGAGACCGGGGGGGGGGGCGGCAGTCTCAAAGACAAATGCAGAACGCCTGGAGACAAATGCAGTTCAGAAGACAATAGTTGCAGTACCAGCCACACATACCGCGGCGGAGAACCTGACGGAAAAGAAGGCCCCAGAGACGAAAAAGGAACATCCGGAGAGTCCAGACCAGGAAATAACAGTCGTGACTGAAAAGTGCGTAAGGTCAGCTGAGAAGAATTGCTCACGAGTATGAACGATTTACAAAGTTTCCTTGTTCTTCGGTATGAATGCTGACCAATCACCAGTGCCAACAACGAGGCAGGGACTGTAGGCAAGAGCAACCTAATTGCTCCATCTGTGTCCAGCGTCAGGTCCAGTGCGATTACACAAGAGAGGTGGATTCTCCCCCGGCCCTAAAAGAGGAGCCAAACACATTCTGGGGCACAGTGATAGATGCTGCTTGAGCTGGGAGTTCGCACTGGATAATCAAACGTGGGAGAAGTCCTTGCAACTGGGCCTCTGGAATGTACTACCAATGGAATGTTCGATTCCCAGTCCATTAACTGCGTGCATGAATTCTTTCGCTTCTCGACAAGAAGCTGTCCACTCGTTCATCGGCAGGGGTTGCTGCAGAGCACAGACCTGAGCGTAACCACCTGGGCCGCACTCCAGCCTACCTGGGTATAGGGTCAGGGCGATTTTGATCCGGTCCAGACACCGGTCAGACACCTCTGCCCAAGACAATGGTTTTGTTAGGACATATCCACTTGGCCAGATCGAGGCACGCGCCGATCGTCCCCTGGATATATACTTAAATTGGGGCACACACCCATCGTCCACTCTGAATAAGTACTAGCTCAACATGCAGCTGCCATGTCATATGCAGTTTGTCTCCTCATGCAACGCCGTCGTCTCGTGAGGGCCGGGCGCCTGGGCACTGATCCGTTCTCACATTTTCTGGTGCAGAGGAGGCCTGGTACTGTGAACTACAGATACTCATCCTCACTGGTGACGCATGCATATGTGACAGGATGTGACGCCCCGACCGCCCGGTTGCAAGGAAGTTCCATCCGCATACGATGTGCCGTCTACGCAGCTAAGCACTTTGGGTTGCATATCGCACGCAAACAACCGCGGCCAGAGGCGTTGAGCCCGCGCAGACAGCCAGGATGAATTTGCACAGAGCCCTGGCGTTGGCAGCTGCAATGTATAGAAGAATCGCCGGAGTCGAATTCACTCCGACTCTCGAGGTTCTCTGCAAACATTTTCGTTTTTGCCTGACAGCTTCGACTTCCTTCCCCTGAGACTTTCCATCTTGCTGTGCCGCGCATGACATGTCTCTGCCCAGATCTTCCCGGACGAAGAAGTCCAGCTTCGTGTCGGAATTCGGAGATCCGGATTTCGGGTCTGACTGTTCAGATTCCGCCTCGAATTACGCACCAGATGAGGACTCGGCATCTGAGTCTGAGCCAGACGAGGAGAACAGAATTACGAGCATAAGGGCCTTCACTCCTACGGACCTTGAAGACAACATCGACAACATTCTTGAGCCGCAGGACGAGGCAGACATTGACGATGTCACCAAGCAGATTCAGAACTACTACGTTGATCACCCTGCGCTGCCGCTAGACGGAGATGACTTGGTCGATATCGACCAACTCCACAACGGCAACCTTCATCCCCCAGAGCATTACCGACAGGGTATCACAGCGACTGTGGAAGACAATTACAGGCGAAAAGTGTATGCGAAAGGCACAGAGAAGCTGATAGTCCATGCCGAAACCCAATGGCGCTTGTAAGCTGCTCGTTCTCCCCTTACACATTAGGTTTCTAATGCTAGTAGATATTGCGAACAGATTCTACAGAGCACCGATCCAGTCGCGTGCCTCAAGGGCTTGACATTCCCGATCTTGTTCCAGTTTTTGAGGTGGTATCTTGCGCAGATGGTTAACAAGAATGGCACGAGAAAGAGGCAGGTCAAATCGAAACAGTCGCTCATTACCTTCTGGTGTAATTTCCGGCTCGGCGTCGAGAGAACAGTCAACGTCAAGGTTGACAAGCTGGTGGACCGCCGCTTGATATGCAACGCGCTGGCCCAGCTGGGCAAAGGGCTCAACCACAACGTCAGGCCGAACAGGTCCATGACGATCAACGATCTCAAGCTGATGATCGAGACGACCCTGACGACCACCAAGAAGGCTTTCAGGCTAGGGGAGATCCGCATCCTCACGGTCCTTTTCCTCCTCCTACTTGCCCCCCAGGGCTCCCGGCCAGCAGCAATTTTGCAGCTTCAGTTTAAGCATATCGGCCTGTCTCTCGTTCGTGACCCCAATAAACCGGATGGGCCACCACGACTTAGGTCCGCCTCAACCTGGAATATACGAAAACATACCTTGGTCCCAAGGCGACGTGAGTCGATGTCTGGGCTGATGTATTTGCCTCATTCTCACCGTTTCAATAGGAAATCTTTCATTATGCCGGAGATTATCTATGACCCCAGCCTGCTTCTGAGCCCTCATGTCTTCTTGCTGGCCATCTTGTTCCGGCACAAGGCCTTCTTGTCTGACGAGCTCAACGAGAACCCGTACCGTATGTGGGCCTGCCCCACTGCACCTTCGTCGTGCCCCGAACGAGCATGATCCACTCGTCACTGACTTCACCAACAGTCCTCGGCACCATGCCGATTTACTCAGATGAACCGGAACTCCGTCTAGGCCTAAAGCATGAACTTCGCGAGACTTATGTCTTTCGCAGGGGCACCCGGCTAGTCTCTGGATGGAGCATGGGGACCAGTCCGATCTATGTGCCCACGATGAGCGGGTGGATCTCTCGGCTTGGCATGCTTGCCGGCTTCGAGTTCAGCACAATCGCGTACAGCCTGCATTATATGGCGGGCAACAGCCTGGATCAAAACGGTACGTGATAACAATGAACTTTGGGCCCCTCTGCTCGTGAGTAACAGCGTACAGTTAATATTAGCGATGCCCTACGGAATCTGGTAATGGATCACGCACCCAACTCGGATACATTCCAGAAGCACTACCTGAACCGTTTCGTATGCGCTGATCTAATGGCTATCCACCGGGGCATGGAACCTCAGGATGCACTCGTCCGACAGGCCATAAGCCACGGGGCTTCAGTCAGCGGTCGAAGGCCGACGAAGCTCGAGCCTGAGCAGGTTGAGACCCTGAAGAAGCAGGACCGGCACTACGCGCAACTCGTCCGCCAGCTTCTTGATTATCCCAAAACATCAGAGATGTATAGGAAAATCCAGGCAAAGCGCAGGGCGCACCTCGATCGTATCACTAGGATTAAGCTCACTCAGATACGCGAGGAGTGGAGTGAGAAGCAGGGCGTGGAAGATGTAGCTCGGCATGTGCGAGGCGAGGCGACCGAGAAGGCGGTATCGACCAGACGCCCCATGCGCAGGCTACAGCAGAGCATGTTCGACGCTCTTACCGCTCCACTTGTGAACGACCACACCGCCCAACTGCGTCGACGGACAGCTGCGATCCAAGCATTGGTGGCGTACTGCGGTGATGAAGACCCGGTCACCCTTAAGGTGGTGAAAGCACCCGCTGCCGCCGCGGTGGAGCCAAGCCTGGGCCTCCCGCCGCAGGAAAAGATGGAGGAGATCAAGAGGTCAACGCTTGTGGAGTTCGCCGGCAAGGACGTACGCAAGTGCTTCATCTGTGTTGCCAGGGCAGAACAGCTCGGTATAGATCACGACAGCTTCGACAGTCTCTGTCGGAATTTTTCTCGGGCCGGCACGCTTGCCAGGCACTTTATTTCCATCCACTTGGACGCCCTTGCCCAAGACGAGATTGTATGAGTGCCCAATTTGCCAGGTCACGCTGGTCCACAAGACACACCTCAGAAGCCATAGTGACAGGGTCCACGGAATCTGCACAGACATTGTGTTCACGAGGCCGTCGAAGAGGTTTTGATAGGTTGAACTGGTCCATAGGCGCCAAGACATCTCGTGTGTAGTGTGTTGGCTCGGTCACGTATACCCCAAGGGCTGCCATTACGCGATGCAGCGTTCATGTGATTGCAACATGAACATATCTTGGGTGTTTGGTTGTGTTGATCTCAGGGGAATGGGTTTACATTCTGCATCCTAGTCCATGTCAATTCTACTTCGTTTCGTCGTCTTAGTGAGCCGCTCACGGCCTCTGACCTGACATGTGCAGGGCGCGTGGCAATCAGGGAGACCCCCGGCTCAATCGCACGGCAGGTGGGCCCCTTGTAAGCTACCTAGGTATGTAGCCACAGCAGCCGGGTATTAATAGTGGTACCTCCACCCCAACGTCTCGCCCCGCCATCATCACCTTGGTCATGTCCGGCCATACTACTGTGCACGGTTCGTCTTCAATATCTTTCGCGGCAAAGCGCACCTTGGACGTCGAGTCGCTTGCTCGCAAGCTGAAGCAACCTCGGTCACGTCGAACCACGCGCAATGACACCGACCACGACATCCACGCCGCGGCGACGGCAACTCCACCACCAAATGCGTCCGCTGCCTCATCGTCGACGCGAATAGGAACCTCAGCAACGTCGACTCCCGCGGTGTCGATTTCCGAATCTCGTCGTTTATCCCATTCGAGTCTCCGACAGCCGAGAAGAAACCCGAAGCGTGCGCAGGAAAATGTGATGCCGGCCACGCAGGGCCCGAGGCGCAGCGGCGATCTGAGTACAACTGAAGAGAGTGAAGCCCAGAGAACAGGCCACACCGGGAATGGGGTGCGACTCAAACGTAGGCGCAGACCTAGAGATCAGGAACCACTACAGACGGGAATGCTTGCCGAACAGACAGGCGAGCAAGGGGATGCGGCATCTAGGAAACGGGCCAGAACGACGAGCAAGGGGACCCGGGACGGTGACATTAGACGCGTCAATTGCTCCCTCTGTAATCGTAACGTCAGGCGTCTCCCCAGAAAGCAGTGCCGGCAATGCCCAGACGCCCAGTTGTGTCTGCGCTGTGCTGACGCAGCTCCGGAATTCCATCCGGGCCACGTACTCGATCTCATCAACCCTGGGGAGCATACCGAGACGGAGAGTCAAGATCCAGAAATACTCACAGACGGACGGGAGAACTGTGAAGAGGCGGAAGAGCAAGATGCCCTGGAGCAACATCGTCACCCAGGTCCAGATATGCAGGATGAGCCCAGCGAGAGCCCCATGGAGGATACAGAGGTGACTGTCCGCATACCAAAATGTTCTTTGTGCCAGGCCAAGCTGTTTGAGCTGCGCTACGAGTGCCAGACGTGCCCCAAGGCATATTTTTGTTACGGTTGCCGCAAGCGACATGATCACATCGTCAAGATCGCTGCCGGTCCCATCTTGCATGATGATGCAGAGGGAAATGATGGCGAGGGCGATTCGCCTGACATCGGCGCTGGAAGTCATACTAGCATTTGCCGGGATCGCGACGCCGATGGAGATTCTCTGGCCAGCGCAGACATCTTTGATGGCGCCGGCACGGAGAGCGACGAGGCAAATCAGCACGGAAACGTGGAAGATGAGGAGCGAAGCCAGAACTCCAACCATGACATGCATATTCAACGCATGCCCCGCAACACCAACGTTGCCGTACACAGACACCTTCAGCAGTCTAATAAACTAGCAAAGATGACGGAAGACATGGCCACGGCGATGAGGACGATGCAGGAAGACTGGGCGCGGATGGCACAAGGGATGACCACAACGATGCGTGGCATGCAGGCCATGATTGGAGCCGCGGAAGATCTCCTGCGGTTATAGGGCAGTGGCGCCAGCGCTCGCGGTCGCTCTCGCAAGAGGCCTCAGGTGGCTGCAGCGCGTACGGGCTCGCATGCGCCTCGGCCTCTGCTTAACTTCCCAATTGACTTTTGCACCCTGGATTCAGATGATCATGAGAGTGCAGAGCATGAGAATGGGGACAACACCGCAGGAGATGGGAAGGAGGGCGGTCTTCGCCGATGGAGCGCAGAGGAAAAGCAGAGGCTCAAGAGAATGAAGCAGAGTGGACTCACGGATGATGAGATTGCGCTCAAGCTGGGCAGGACATCTGGCGCCGTATCACAGCAGTGGCGGAAACAGAAATGATCCGAAGCTGTTGCAGCCACTAGTAATGGGTCTCATCAGTGTCAGCAACCGTTGCTCAGCGTGCGATATTTCTTTCAGGTACAGCAGACACCGAATCAATTGCACAAATGCATCGGAGTCGAGAAAAGTGACTTGAAAGCTAAACGGCGTGGCGGGAAGCCAGCCGCTGGACCCCTGCACTTGCAGTCCACTGATGCACGCTCCCGAGCGGCCGGACGCAACTGATCCACAGCCGGACCTGTGGCCGGCCCAACACTTCGACCAAACCTCTACTTTCCATCAACCTGCCAGCCTGCCCACGCTCTATGCATCAACCCAACCGCCCGCACATGCTTTCGCCCATGTCTCTCCCCTCGCGATACTCTCCAGCCAATGGTAAACTGCCCTTCGAATATCCTCCCCGCTGAGGACCTCTCCCATTGCCTGGCCGTTCGACCTGTCCCATCTCGCCGACCTCAACTGTTCACCGCCATGGCTTCGACCCCCGAGACGAGCTTCAGTAGCACCGACGGAGCCTACACTCGATGGTCAAAGGGAAAGAAACAAGTGCCTCTGCTACCATCACCCCAGCGATCCGACGACGGCTCCTCTGGCAACGATCCCATCGATCAAGCATACAGCACCATCTGGCGAAGCTTCTGCGGCCTGCCTGCTCGGAAGGCCAACCCGACATTCAACCTCCGAGACCAAGACACGTATGAATGCCTCTACGAGCGACTCGGACAACGGGAAGGTCTTCTGGACTACTACGAACACGAAGTTCGCAAGGATTGGGACAGCGAGACTGGCGAGTTGACATTACGGCTTATGGCTGACTCAATACATGAGGTCGTCATCTCGTGTCTGACTATCGAGATTGCAAAACAGTTGGATCAAATCTCTAAAGATTCCGCTTCTCTGAGGGTTTTCTGCCAGCAAATGACTCCCAGTGGCCACGCATATATTAGGAAGATCCCAGATATTGTACCAACATTCGAGAAGTCTCCCGATGGGCAGCTCAGATGGAATGGTCACCAGTACCCACCCCTCGTCGTCGAGGTCGCCTACAGCCAGAAAGGGAAGAGCATGGAGACCAAGATCCGGCGGCTGTTCGAAACCCTGCCCGAAAGGATCACAACTGCACTTGGCATTGATATAGCGTATGCAAGGAAAAAAGAGCGTCACAGCCCTGGGTACTGCCATCCGGCAACGGTGTCTCTGTGGGTATCGGAGATGGACGGCGATACCATAACGATCAATCGCGTCCTGAAGACTCAAGTCTTCCGCGACAAGAACGGGGTTGCCCCAGACGGCGAGGTAACCATCCCATTCAGGGACCTTGTGCCGTTGGATCAGCGGGGCCATCTGCCACCCGAGGCTGCAGATAGGGGCATCAATTTGAGTTTCGCTGCTCTGGCAGGGTTTGTCAAGATGGACGAGGATCAGCAACTTGTGAACGAGCAAACGGCCCTACAGCCACAGCAGGCAAGGAAAGTGAGGTTTGGCCAAATTTTGAATCGCGGAGGACGCTCCTTGGGAGCCGGTCGTGTAACTGTCCGCCTGGGCAGCCAGGTCGGCCTGGAGCTCACTCATGAGGTCAATCGCCTCTTCTTCGGTGTACCCGGCCTCCTGCAGCATGTTTTCCAAGTTTTCGACAGTATCGGCAACCTCGTTGCCCAGGTCCTCCAGGTTCTCGAGAGGCTGCTCCAACTGCTGCTGAGCCTGCTCCCCAACCTCGTCGACCCATTCGTTGACAGGTTCGTCGTCGAAAAAGTCCATGTCAGGGTAGTCTCTGGACAGATCCGAGTAGTCGTAGTGGGTGGACTCCGTCCATTCCGGGAGGTCGTTGAGCGCGAATTCACCGAGTTCCTGCAAGGCACCCTGGACCGGCTCGACAGCCCTACCCATGGACATGGCCTTTGCGATCCACCCGGCAGCACCAGCGGCAGGGATACCAACACCCACTGCAGAAGTAAGAGTTAGCCATCGAAGTAACGTGGGTAAGAGGTATACGGGAAGAAGGGAGGAGTAAGACACCATGGGGCCGTGGACTGTCTAGACTCCTACAGCCTCATGTTTGAGGCGAGTGGTGAGGCAGATCGCAGATATCTGCAGATGTGTCGCCGTGGGACTGTTGATATCATATGGTTAAACTACTTACATCCAACACCAAGACCAATTTTCAAGGCTTTATCGCTCTTCGTATGGATCACGTCGGTCACATTCTTATACGAGTCGTCAGTTGGGGTTGGCTTAGGGGGGACAGGGCTCTTGGTTGTCGTAGGCCTTGGGCTCTTAGTTGTCGTTGGCACAGGACTCTTGGTTGTCGTAGGCACTGGGCTCTTGGTTGTCGTAGGCCTTGGGCTCTTGGTTGTCGTAGGCCTTGGGCTCTTGGTTGTCGTAGGTCTTGGGCTCTTGGTTGTCGTTGGCACAGGACTTGTGGTTGTAGTTGGCACCGGGCTGGTTGGCACGGGAGTCGTCGTTGTAGTCGGCACTGGGCTGGTCGGGACAGGGCTTGTGCTTGTCGTAGGCACAGGGCTCTTGGTTGTCGTTGGCACGGGGCTGGTCGGGACAGGGTTCGTGGTTGTAGTCGGCACAGGGCTGGTCGGGACACGGCTCGTGGTTGTCGTTGGCACCGGACTGGTTGGCACCGGAGTCGTGGTTGTCGTTGGTACCGAACTGGTCGGAACTGGAGTCGTCGTTATAGTTGGCACTGAACTGGTCGGAACTGGAGTCGTCGTTGTAGTTGGCACCGGGCTGGTCGGCACCGGACTCGTGGTTGTGGTCGGCTCGGGGGTGTGAGTATGCTTAGGCTTCTTAGGCTTTTTGGGTTTCTTGGGCTTCTTGGGCTTCTTGGGCTCCTTGGGCTCCTTGGGCTCCTTGGGCTCCTTGGGCTCCTTGGGACGGTCTCCATCGTGATAAGGAAAACCTTGCAACCATTCGAGTAACTCCGAAAGGGGGATCTTAACGATGATGTCGCCGAATTGGCACTGATGTGGGATCTTGGTACCCTCTTCCCAGTCACAGCTCACGTCCACGAGAGGATCCGGGTCCGGGTCGTCTCCAACATGTCGGATAGTAGTGTCTTCGTCCTTCAGTAATTGACATTCGCGAACCCATGGGATCAAGTCAGGGGTGCAGACTTTCTCGAGTTGGGCTGGGGTCAGCGTCGTCGTGGCATTTGGAACTGGGGCGGCTTGGACGACTGCGCCACCAGCGAGGACGAGGAGAGCTGCCCTCCACATGGTGACGGAGTGTAGATCCGCACGGTTTGATGGTATTCGTAGAGGTATGAGAAGTAAGAGGTGAGAGTAAATCAAAGGTTGGTTGGTTTGTGTATGATATGTATGGGGAAAGGTTGGTGAGAGAAGAAAGATTTGAAAACTGCAGTGCGAGAGAGCTTTGCGAGTATTTATAGGGAGAATTTCGTTAAAGTCCATTTCTTCCCACGTGTGTGCTTTTTGTTCTTCTAAATCCAATAGCTCGTCTTTTCTTGATTATACGCCCGAACTATATTGCGACGGTGCTGACTACTGCTGCATAAAAGGACTGAATCTATCACGAGAGAAGTAGCGGAAAGTCGAAGCCCTCACCTTCACGGTTCGATCGTCAAATCACACATTAGAGCCTATCTAGTTGAGAAAAAAGACTAGAAGCGATGAAGCTGGCTTCCACTTGCACCATGGTTCAAAGGGCCTAGAGCCATACTAGTCGTCACACACAGCGCCATCGGTAAGTCCGTCCACAGACTTGAATTATCAGCACACAAAATTTCAACACAAGACAAAATAACTTCTGAACCGCAAATTTTAGCGATACTGGAGGTTATTGTAGCGGGAAACCGTCGCTACATCTGGCAATATTCCCACACACTTGTCCCCGAATACACAGAACAGCACATCTAAGACTTTGGTGGGCCATTTTTAGTTACGCATTGTCTTCGTCATTTGAATTTAAACTGTCATTATTGATCTCGCAGAAATTCAAGTTCCGGAAGAATGCGAACATGGCTTTCTTTTCCAACATCTTTACGATCAGCCGTGAGTTTGGCTATTTGACTGTGAATTCGTGAAGGGCATCCCACACCTTCGCGCAACATTGCTAGGCGCGTGGTCCTATGACCCAGATGCAAGTGCGGATGCCACAACACGACACATATTCGTTTCCCTCATCTCTTGCCTCGGTATATGACCTTTTTCGATATATAGCCCTGTATCTCAAGTCTCCTTGCGACAAATATACGGCTAGCTTCTTGTGAGCCGAACTGGCCAACTCGTGATCTCATAGTGAGTTGATTCTACGTGGGGAAGATGCCGAGAGCTCCATTGTTCTGTCGCGCAAGGCCACCTCGAACGTGTTTTGGCCGTCGGAGTTAGACATGGGCAAGCTGTATAATTAGCTTTCCACAAAGTTTATCACGGGTTGGAGCAGAGTTCCGATTCCGCCTCTCTCGGATATAGGCGACTCTAAATTACCACTCAATATGCGTCCTGACTGTGGCAGGAAAGACTGGGTCGTGCAAATATGCGATTATTTATATTCAAAGTAGGCGTATTGCTAGGTTCTGACTGCAGAAGGGGCAGAGGGCACCCTTTTTATAGACGTACGTGCATCACGTGACCCCCCTTCCATTGACTGACCCCCCAGTGACCGCCACACTGACGAACATTTAACCTATTCTCTCAAGCTGCAAATGCCTTGCTTTTGTGCAGCCCGCGACTTTAGGACACCATGTAAGCCTTGTTCAGACTGACGCGGTGAAGACATTGCTGCGCCGGGAGCTAAAGTCGGATCTATTGGCGGGTTGTCCCTTGGCAAATGAACTAACTTGTCGCCAGCGTCGCAGCAGCTATTGGAAGTGATTTAGGAGCGGCTGAGGCGGTCGATCCTACGGCTCCTTCGCTCCTTTTCTTAATGAATGACGGCTACTGTGCGACGGACTGACAGGGTCAGAGTAAGCCAGGTCAGCATATGTATCACGCAAACAGTAATGCGCATACACTGACTGTCAGTTTGCAACATTACAACCACCGAACTCGTCCATATGTCTTTCGCTCTCAACGCATTTGGAAGTCTCCTTGGGCTCGTGAGCCGCTGCCTCACAGTATTCCTTGGAGCGATGGGTTACTACTCAAGGAGACCAACGAAGCCGGATCTGCCCTTTGGGAGTCTGTCATTCGTCATTGTTGGAGCAGGAATTGCCGGGCTCACGGCTGCTTTGGCCCTCAAGAAGAAGGGACACCATGTCGTCGTATGCCACCAAAATCCACCACTGATCATCCTCTTGACTTTGAAATGCGCTAAAGACTGTCGCAGGTCGTTGAAAAGTCCAAGTTTGCGACGGAGCAAGGAGCAGCCCTCACTTTGTCGCCGAATTGTTCTGTGCTCCTGAACTGGCTTGATCTTCTGCCCGAGAGCTGTGGGTCGGACTTGGTTCATCATGTCAGTGCCTTCTTGCGCTCTCCGCTCTCGACACATCCTTCCGTGCCGGAACGATGCGATGGTCAGTGTACCAGTTGAAGCTCACGCAGCATCTATAGATGGTCCGTCACGACCGAGATGGAAACCTGTTGCTTCACGCAGATCTATCAAATAGGCGCAAAGGTTGGATAGCTGTGAGTATCCTTTATCGGCGTTTTGTCTCCCAGCAGAGCCTAGGGTGATTTATTTATCTGATGACAGGAATGGTATTACGTACAACGCCACGCCTTTCACAACTTCCTGAAGGAGAAAGCACTGCAGGAGGAGATAGTAATACACACCTCGTGCAAGATATCCAAGATCGATGTGGACGAAGCCAGAGTCACCTTAGAGGATGGCCGCCGATTCCACGGTGATGTTCTGCTTGGCGCAGACGGCATTCATGTACGTCCACCGCGCTCTATGGTTGAAGTTTGCTGACAGGCCTCAGTCGATGACACGAGCGGAAGTCTCCCCAGGGGCAAAACCCAAATCAGCAGGTTTTAGTGCCTTCCGATGGCTGATGCCAATCGAAAAGGTTGCTGCAATCATGGGCGACAAAGGACCTGTCCATGTTGTACAAAACCCTGGCTGCATGCTACAGTGGGACGACACGGACCGGAGGCTCCTGGCTTATCCATGCTCCAACAACACGATCTACAACATGCTGGCATATGTGCCAAGCAGTGCAGTTGGGGTGATCGAGGAGGGCAGTTAGTATTCATCTCTTTGGCCAACTCATCGTGGTGAGCTGTGCACTGACCAGAGACTTTAGCCTGGAACAGCGACGGCAGTAAGGATAACCTGATACAAGCCTTCTCGAAATTCTCGCCAGAAGTACAACAGCTCGTGGGCGAGGCAGATGACAGCTTGAGGGTGTTCGCTCTATCCGATCTTGACCCTCTACCATCATGGGTGAGGGGGAGGACCACTCTTCTGGGAGATGCTGCGCATATTGTACAGCCATGTACGTCAGAATCATATACCCTAGCGATTCTACTGGTATGAAGCTTACATTTCACAGATGTTGGCCAAGGAGCCTCCATGGCAGCGGAAGATGCCCTCTCGCTCGCGACAATGTTTCCTCTAGGCACCAGACCGGAAGACGTCAACACACATCTGCGGCTCTACGAGAAGGCGAGAATTAGCCGCACCAAGATGGTGTACGACTGGTCCCTGAAGAACCGTCCCGGATCCGTCCCCTTAACCTCCGAGGGATCGTGGTGGTTCTCAAACGCCGTCACGAAGCTCAACAGCTGGAGGGTCTTGGCTCTGACCGCGATGTTCATGCAGCAGACGTTCGGGCATAATGAGATCGATCATTCCGAGAAGCTACTACAGCAGGCTTTGGCCCGGCGACCGAGCTTGGATGTGGACGCTGGGAGGAGAAGATCGAGTATTTGGTCTTTTGTGCTCGGTGATGGCCAGATGGGAACGACCTCATCGCAGTGACTTTTATTTTTCTGAATTACCCCCAATTTTATAACAGCCACCACGAAATCGCAAATTGAATGATGATCGATTGGCTGAAGCTCAGAGCTGAGTCTGCCAAGCATGTCAACGCACCAGCTCATGAGCAGTCAGTAGTGTGACCATGTCACTACACACGAGCTCATAGCCAGGTGGTGACTGGTCTCGTAGTTGTTAATCCACTCCAGAACTCCCCACAATCCCGCTAATCTTAGATCAGTGATTTGATTTGAGGGCTTCTCTTGTCACTGATGGAATTGAAGCTACATGATGGCGACGGGACGGATCCCAAGGGCGCGGTGACGCAGACCGGCCACAAACCCTTTCTTTGCCCTCACACGACAAGCAGGGAGATTCTATGTCTCCTAACCGGTTTATGAGACAAAGCATGGTAAAAAAAATCATTGTTCTCGAACAATCAGATTCTCCCAGTAGTGACAAGTGAAAGGGAGGGATGGAACAATGGGGCTCTATTTAATGCCAGCTCTCCCCTCATCAAAGACATTGTTGGCTTTCGGCAAATTCCCAATCGTCCCAACCAGGCACTCTGCTCCTTATCAAAACTTGAGTCCTCTGTGCGGTGAAAAGGTTTCAAAAATACCGAAAAGATGAGCGAAAGCGGTGAAAGAGATGCCGATCCGCATTCATTATTCCAAATTTCCCAAAATGAAAATCTCGACGAGGAGGAGCGAGACCAGGCAGAGCAAAGGCTGAGAGAGCTGGGAGGTGGCAAAGTATACGTCCCCCCGCCGACGGTGCTGGTTACGCCGTCGAAGAAGCGAGCCCGAGATGATGGCACAAGTGAAGACGACTCGGAGAGCCAGCCTGCCAACAATAACAGGAAGAAGCGCAAAGTCGACGACAATGGACCAAGGAAGCCAGTGGTTATTCCACCAAACGTCGAGGTAATTGTCATATCTTCCGATTCAGAAACCGCAAGCAACTCAACTACTTTGAATACAAGAAGGCAGCATGAACAGCGCAAGCGGCTCTACCATCCGGAGAACCACACAAGCACTTATTGGAGGTGCCCTGTGGGTACTTGCCGAAGACATAGTCCCGACTGTGGTTTCCAGACCAATGCACACGTGGAGCGCCACATTAGGAACCGACATGCCGATGAGTTCGTATACCCGTGCATAAGTGGGTGCTCCATAGCTTTTAGAAATGGGCCGGCATGGGAGAAACATCATATAATGTTCCATGCTGACGAGATTGGCTAGTAATGCTTGGCCGTGCACAAATTAACATCTGTTGAAATAATGGCACACTATGAATTGAAGAGACTGCTTCATCGAATCGTTTCCTGTCAGGTCGGGTTTGTCCAAGTAGCTTGGAATATTGAAATGAACTTGTCTTATACCATATAAGTTTTCCGTGACGTAGGAACATGTCTGTCATCAGCTGATCACTTTGATAGCAACTGATTCATGTAGATACCTAGCTAGGGACTTCTCAGCCCAAGCCTCCCGCGCCCTGCCACCAGCAGCACCGCCAGTGCCACCAGCAGCTGCAGCGGAGTCGAGCAAACAGCCCGCTCCAACACCAACACCATCACCAACGCCAACACCAGCAACACAAGCGCCCTCCCGCCTGCCCTGCCTGCCCGCCTGCCTGCCAGTTTGCCGACCCTGCCGCCGCTGCTGTCGTCGCTGCCTTCCCGTCGGTCGTCGCTGCCGCGTTTGCGCACGTGCGGACTTCGGCCCGGCCATCGCGGACGCCGTTGCTAGTCCCCCAGTAAGTCCGTAGTGAGAGCAGTTCACAACTCGGGATGCGCGCAGTTGGCGCAAACGTAGCCATCCATGACGATATGAGATTCATCTGCCGATACTATTGAAAACGAGCACCGCACATATAGTGGAGCAGTGTTCTGCTAGAAGCCTCGGTGCTACGCCCAAGGGCATTCTAACGCGAGACGGAATAAAAGAGGGCCATAGTGCTTAGGGGCAAAGCAAATAATCACGAAATTTGCAAATAATATCTTTGAAATAATAGAGGGGAGTTAATTGTTCTGATCAGAATGAATCTAAAGCAACGAAAGAAAGCCGAAGCTATCATAATAGCCTTCGGAGAAAAGAATAGCCGAAATGCTTACAATGCATTCCCTGCACCCGACAACACTATCATATTGAAACACAAAGAGTTATCCCTGAGAATTCGTCCTCAGGCTTCCTTTTTGATCGCTTCTAGCTCTGTCTTGACCCATTCGTCAACGCTTGTAGGCTCTCTGCCCAAGAGCCACCTCAAGACATTAGGGCTGCCCCTCAATCCACGGCGGTTAGAGAACAGTATGAGTCTCTCGGCCTCGTCCCTAGCGATATCCGGGCGCGGATCCCCTTCCGCAGCCAGCCCACCGAACAAGTAGTGCAACACGCGGCCGACTCCCTCTTCGAATGCCGGAGCCCTGGTCTGGACCTCCTTCCCGAGATGCTTTCCGATGACCTTGGCAACCTCGTTCTCGGACATGGGCAATGTGGACGACAATTGGTATTGGGCAAAGTAGTGCTGTTCGCCCTCGTTCAGCACCTTCGCAGCCGCTTCCGCCAGGTCGTGCAAGGCAATCATACTGTTCGCCGCCTCGGGGTTCCACAGCTTGTCCAGGACGGGCTGCTCCTGGCCTACCAGCAGAGCTATGGGGAAGAAGTTCATGAAGTTTGCCGGCTGCAAGATTGTCCAGTTGAGCTCCACGCTGAGGTACAGCCGCTCCTCGACGAAGGACTTGATCTCGTGCTGCATCAGGTTCCGGATCTGCGTCCCCATCACGCCCGAGAAGACAAAGTGCTTGAACACGTTGCCGGGCCGCTTTGTCTCGGCCACCGCGGCGTCGATCATGTTGAACCCTATCTCACGCTCTCTTGAGTGGAAGGACGGGCCGACGTGGTAGACGGTGGTGGCTCCGGCGAGAAGTGCCTGGCAATCGTGCAGGGTAGTGAGGTCGATTTGAACGACCTCGGCGTCGGGGTACTGCGACTGGAGTTTTTCGTGGGATGCTTTCGAGTGAGCGGCCAGACGGAGTTTCCACCTGCCCTTGTTGTAGAGCAAAGGGATGAGGTGGGCACATTGCTTGCCACCGGGGCAGGTAATGACAAGTAGCTCCGACATTCTGGCTTCTGCTTCAGGTCTTGTGATCTCAGCTGTCTTTTGATGGGTACAAGGAAAATACGTATGCCGTAGCCAGTGTGCTTTCTGGACAGAAAGTGTTCTTTATGGTCGTGGGTGCTCGGAACGCCGGCTCAGGTGTATTAATGCACGGATCTAGTCGTATCTTGGTAGCTGACTTAGATCCTGGGGCTCTCCAATTGCAATCAGGGAGCACCAAAGCTAGCGGCGATGGAAGGGGATACGGTACCTTTTTAGTGCTGACAGTATTAGCTGACGTTGGACAGCGTTATGCTTGCCGTTGATACACCACTCCTCACACCTTTAACCAGATTCTGGAAAGCCCAGTCGACAACGCCTGGTCTGCTGAGCGGGGTAGGTCATCCGAGCAGTGGTGTGCAGTGTGCCATCTCTGATACCATGGGCTGCATCTCGTGATTAGACCAAGGACTACCGTTACTGGCAAACAGAACAGAAATTCCACCACCTCATGAAGGCGTCCAGCGATCAGCGCCTACCTGCTCGTGGTACCCGAATGTGCATATGTATTCCCTTCTTCTTCTTGATTCGACGCTTCGAAGTAGTCAGTGGTTATTTGGACTCCTGAATAAGTCGATGTTGTATTTAAAGGTCTGGTAGTGGATCGTCTGGGTCAGGCTCGCCCGTAGAAGGGTAGAGTCCAGGATGACGGTGGAAGGCAATGGCGTTTGTAGGGGTCTGGATCTGAGCAGGACAAACACCAGAAGGTTGAGGAAATTTACACATGTCAGTGCCACGCCATTACTACCGTGTCAAGTGAGTAATGTACGTGCCAGAAACCAATCGTCATTGGCAGATACAATACGGGTCTCGAGGGTCGTTACTTTCATCGTACGAGCAAACACTGTAGCTCTGCAAGCAAAAGATATTCACCTGTCTTCAGTCCAACTGCATCATGCTAACAATGATGGAATGGCCGACGCTGGTTAACAGGTTCATGGACCCACAAGGCTGTTGGGTTTGGCTGTGGATGCTCCTTGATGGCTAGCATCACATCCCCCTAAAGTCTCAACACCGCAATAACAATACTCACCCAGGTTATCATTGCCTAATTTAACATCGTGAACGACATTAATACAGTTCATTTCGAGGTAGTCTGAACGCATAGAGAGTAAAGAACGCCCGTGTGCTTGTGTAGATGGTGCTTCAGCCGCAAGCTACAATTGTGTTCGAAACCTACTGTTATCGGCATTGTATTTTTTTTTAACGCTAGGTGCTTAAGCGTTTATCACTGTATGAAGGGACTAATGCATACTGCTTAAAGAGGCATATGTATACAGATTAAAAACGAGACCACACGTAGATGGTGCTTCATTGAGTCAACAAACAGAGCGAATAAGCTCGACGACCCTGAGCGCAAACGCCGGCGCCCAACGTGCTTGTCCTCAACCCAAACGATCCAAAGTAAACCGACTACGTAGTCCCCAGTGTGTGTCGGAGGTGGGCATTTGTTCTCCTCAGGTAGATTGGCCCCCGGTACACTTCACTTGAAGTAGCCCGGCACCCTGAAGATACTCACTGGCACAGTGCCAGGTATGAATCACTTCGAACGAACGCCCATAACCACCCGATGTACTCAAAAGTGAATTGGCAGTGAACTGGCAGTGAATGACATTTCTGAAGAGCATCACTCCTCCACAAATAAAAGTCTGGGGCACCCCAGCGGCGGTGATCTGCAACCTCCTTCCTCAACACCAACCAAATACGTCTGTTCTACTTACGCTTTTACAGTCCTACGTCCTCTGACATTGCTGATCACTACATTCAAGTCTCAAAGCAGCGTAAATCAATCGCATAATCTTCAACCCCCTTGGGAGAGACTCGTACGCTATATCAAAACTATCTCTTCCAGAAATTCTCTGCAAGCACCATCCAAACAATCAAAATGCCTGCCTTTTCATCTCATCATTGGTAAGCCTTGGGATGGAAACATCTCCCTGCAAAGCTCGAACATCATGCTAAATCTACCCCCCAGCCCGAAGTGCGGCCGTGTCGGCAACAAGCACTGCATTGCCGCTGGACACTACGTCGACTGCGACATCCACCCCGGAAGCTTTCACTCGTCCCTCACGGAGTGTGTCAAGTGTGCCCATGCCAAGCAGCGACAGGAGAAAGAGGAGCGTGCTGCCGCGCAGAAAATGAAGGAGGAGGAGGATGACGACGGCAAAAATCAGCAGAAGAAGAAGACCAAGGCGCCCAAGGCCAAGCCTGACTCCCAGAAAAGCATGAAGCAGTTGCGGAAGGAGAAGAAGGAGAAGAGAAGATCACAGGGCAGCCAGGATTCCTCGCCTTGGTAAGTCTAGGAACAAGATTTCCTATTTTCTCAGACAAACAGGTTTGCAAGCAGAGTTGGCTGATGAATGTGTTGGCAGAGACGCAGATGAATCCCGCAGCAAGAACAAGCTCATGACTGGTCAAAGACATGCGGCGAGGCACTTCCTCGACGGTCCTGACACATGGACGCACATGGAACAAAAGGGGGCTAGTCGGACGGGAATGATCACAACGGCAAAGTAATATAAACTAGGAAATCCTCTATAGAGACGCTCGCTTGAGCAGTCGACAGACACCTTTCAAAGAGAATATTTGAATGTCAAACAAGGCATGAGACGTACTTACGTAAACAGTCATGTGAGGCAAGACCGTTATTCAATTACTGACTTACCTATATATAGTCCGGAATGGACCGGGGAAAAAGAGACAAAGGAAAAATTAGGGGAGGCAGCTATGCCCCAGTGTCAACAGTCACAAATCCGTACCGTTGTATCAAGCAATTTTCCGCACCTCAACACCATCTCCTTACAAAGCTTCCCCATCGTCTTCGATGAATAAATCAGCGAAGTGCCCGCGTCGAGGAATCCGCCCATTACCGGAAGCAGTCCGCTCCAGGGCCGACGGGTCGAAAGCACTCACCTTGGTCCCGTCACGAGGAGTGCTGGACCTGGAACTGGGCCGCCGAGAAGAAGAGGACACCGAGGACCGCGGGGTGCTGTCACCGCGGTGATAGCCACTGTCCCGGTCGTCCCTGAGCCTGGACGGCGCCTCCTTCAAGCGCGGGCGGTCCTTGCTACTTTTACCCTCCCGCCGGCGGCTCTCGCTCTCTTTGCCCTTCCCGTGGCGGGAGGTCGTCTGCCCTTCCCTGCTGGCGTCGCGCTCCCTGAGCCGACTCCTCCGCTCGGTCTCCCTCTCGTCCAGCCTGCGCGCTCCGCGGCGCACCTCCTCCTCGAGCTTCCTCGCGTCCTCGGTGTGCCGCCTCGCGCGCTCCGCGTGCGCCTCCTTGGCATCCTTGCGGCCGGAAGAACTGAACAGGTCCATGAACGAGACGCGGCGTGCAGGTGCGGGCTCAGCCTCCGCCTCCGCCTTGCGCTTGACGTTGGTGGTCAGGTCGCGGCCGTTATCCTTGGGCGGGACCGGAGGAGCGGGGCGGGGGTTCGTGAAGCGGCGGTCGGCCGAGTAGACCATTTCGGCGTTGGGGCCGGGCTGGACCGCCGCGATCGGCATCGGCTGCGGCATCGGCAGGCCGCACAGGGCGAACATGGCGGGTGAGTCCGGGTGCTTCTTGGTGAAGGGCGTCCAGAAGGCGGCCCTGGTGACGTGCCTGCACTCGTACTCGGTCAGTGGACCCGTGCCCTCCTCAGCGAAATTCAGGTCCATGATGCGTTCGAGGATGGAGAAGACGTTGTCCTCGATGCCCCGGAGGCGGCCGTCCTCCTCGCCGTGCCGTCGAAAGTGATCCGCCCACGCGCCGGCGCAGTTGTCCAGCAGGGCCGGCAGCGTCAGTACGTTGACAAGGGCGACCTTCTCACCGGCGTAGGGGTTCCCGTCGTCGTAGCGCAGCGCCATCTCCAGCTTGGGCATGGCCTCGAACGTCGCCTCGCGCAGCCAGCGGATTTTAATGCGCCAGGTGCGGGACGGGCTCTGGGGCGTGCCGGGGGACTGGAAGGTGAGGATGTCGGGCTCGGCCTCGGTGATGCTGAAGCGGCCGCTCGTGCTGATGCACCAGATCTTGACGGCCTCGCGGGACTCGATGGGGCACACGACCGACAGGCCGCTCTTGGCGCCGTTGGCGCAGCCCCACACCGACATGCCCATCCTGCCGCTGATCGAGTACCGCGTGTGCTTGAGCGCGCTGTGGAGGCTGCTCAGCATCTCGTACCATGCGCGGTCGTAGTTGTGTGGCGCGGGTGTGTCTTCGCCGTCGCTTCCTACGAGGTCACTCAGGTCTGCAGATGGGCGGTGGGCTTTCCCCAGGTCAAGAGAGGCCCTACCTGGCGGGTTCACGGGGAGAGGCTTGGAGATGTCGCCCTTCGATGGCCTCGCCCCGTTCCGTCTCCCTTTGTTATCCAGAGTCTCCATCAGCTTTAGTCCGTATGTGTTGCTCTGCGGTGTTAGCTCGATGGTCTCTTCTTTCTTCCGGCGTCCGAGGCAGCAGTCGAGGAAATCAACAAATTTGGTGGGACAACCCTCCATTTCTTCCTTTGCACTTCTTTTTCAAATGACGTTTTTTGGGATAGCCGAATAGCAAGGCCTTTCTTGGGTCCGGCCCTTCTTGGCTTGCTTTGGCTATGCTATGTGGAAGTCAGGAGGGATGTATTAATGATTGCAGAGAGCATCATTCGAGACATCTGGGAATGCGGGCCTGTTTTAAGAGTGAGAAATGATCAAGCCAATGATATCCTCAGCAGAAAGAAACGCGGGTGAGGAACATAAGAGTATTGATTGGAACAATGGTGTTGTTTCGGAGCGCGACATTGTTTTGCCTTGACTTCGGCTCAGAGACAAAAGGGAAACAGAATCGTCGGCTGGGGAAGAAGAGAATTGTCCACATGTCAGACAGTAAAGATTTCTGCCTCTTTGTGACTGACAAAGACGGATATGCCGTTGTTTCCAAAGACAGTGAGACAAGCCGGACGCTCCGTGGCCGAGGAACAGCAACACTAGAGACAAATCAACACACGAAGGGGCACTGCAACAGGATGATGAGCTTACCAGAGAGCATCTTGCTCCTGTTTGAGCCGTCAATAAAATATCGTATAAGTCAACCACGGACCGTGAGAAACGAAGCAGAGGGTCATGGGCTTGCGGGACGCAAGCTGGGCTAGACGATTTCAAATACACGTCTACCTATCTACCTTGTGGCCCCTCCAAGCCGGACGCCAAGTCTAACGCCATAGATAGTCGTACAATGCCATTATGGTATACCATGAATCGTGTCATTCCAGCGCAATGGGGCGTGGTGATCAGCTGTCAATGTCCATATCACCGCCGTTCGCAGCATCTTTCGAGCCGCTTGTGCTGTCCTTCTTGGGCATGGTTGCTTCCTTGTCGATCATCTGCTTGGACACAGCAACAATGTTGTCCTCGATGAGCTGCTGGCCGACATCCTCCAAATGCTTCTTGGGATCCAGCTTGCCGACGTAGCGGGTCTTGAGCTGGTCTTTTGTGAGTTCCGTCTCCTCCTTAACACGCTTCTCATAGCCGTCCGCCAGGCTGACCAGCCTCTCCAACCTCTCCTTGTTGTGGTCCGCCTCTATCCGGAAGTCATCCATCTGCAGCGCCTCGGTCCAAGGGTGCTTGTGCAGGTTCATCAGCATGTTCTCCTCGAGCGCGGTCTTGCGGTAGTTGATGCCGATAGAGTAGTAGTGTCGGTTCAGGCCGTGAATCAGCGCTTGGATAGAGGGCTTGTTCAGGTGACCCAAGTTCGATGTGCTCTGGCGGGGCTCCTGGCCGAGCATGAGCGACTGAGGGTTGATCAGCCGGAATGCGTCAATGACGACTTTGCCCTTGACGGACTGGATGGGATCGACGACGACGGCGACGGCTCGTGGGGTAAGCTGCTCGAAGCTCTGTTGGGTGTTGATGTCGACGCTAGACAGCCAGCAGCCGAAACCTGGATGGGAGTGGTACCATCCGACGACGGACTCTGGCCTGTGAAAGATGGTCATCAGCATCCTAGCTCCCGAACAGGGCATGGGCGCGACGAGGCTTTGCTGCCTACCTTCCTGTTTGCCGCAGCATCTCCATCATCTTCATCTGGAACACAGGGTCGACGGCCTCGACGCTGACACCTGTACCACTTTGTGGCATGGCAAACACATCCACGACGCGGACAGTGAAGTCGTCGACGAACTCTCCCAGCATCAGACCCATGACTTCCATCGGCACACCTGCCCGGCCATGTCGCAGCATCTTGAGGAGGGCGAGGGAGGAAATGTAGACGGTCTCGGAGTTATCGATCAGGGTAGAGTTGTCCTACCGAAAATGCGGCTAGTCAGCAACTTGATCGCGAGCGAGGTTATGTGAACGGGCATCTGAAGAAGACGAGCCTTGGGCGACTTACCGACCCGGGCTGAGCGCCGCCCAGCTGGCCGCGGGCGCCACTCAACAGTCCTCTGAACTGGTCCATGCTGCTTGTGAGATCGGGTATTGAGGGTTAATGTCGTAGAGAGCAGGGCGAAAGCGTGTTGTAGAAAGGGTGATTCGCGTGGAAACGGTGGAAATGACGTGGTGCTGTGTTGGAAGAGTCAACAACCCGAGATGCGGCTTGGGGGTGGGAGGTGGTTTGCGATGGACGGATCTGATTCAAGTTGACGACAGCTCGAGCAGCCTGGAGCCCGAGATGCAGCTCCATCCACCCACCCAATCCTTGCTAGCACCTGGGTACCCAGGTACCGAGGTGCCCAAGCACCCAGATCTCTTACCTCATCAATTCCGCCAGCCGGCACCAGCTGTTGACGCGCAGTTGCTCCGTCGGCGGCTGGCCCATTCTAGCCCGACGCACCAATCAGATGGCGATCGCGACAGTTAGTCCATCGTCACCGACAGGGGTCCGAGCTTCGCTGCCGACGCAAGGTCCCTGCCCGAAGTGTCGAAGCAAGTGCACGGCAGGCAAAATGGAAGGAAGCTCTCCCAACTTCGTCACCTTGTGGCAGCCATCGCCTTTTCTTAATCCCGGTTCCAAACTCTCACTCCTCGTAACATCCACCAACCATTCGCAAGCCTCCTTGGGTACTCGTCAGAAATTCAGCTGCTGGTCTCTCTAATTGACATCAATCTAGTTCAACTCTTTCGAGAAACTATACCAAATATTCCACAACACCCACAGTTCCTGGATCGCGCAGAGCGGTCCGTCCTGCTACTCCCGTATGGCGACCGACCCAGCTGGAGTCGATCGGTCGCGGCCCCTGTTCTCCAAGCTGAGCACGAGCAAGAAGAAGGTTGCCTACTTTTACGACTCGGATATTGGCAACTATGCATATGTCACTGGTCACCCCATGAAGCCACACAGAATTCGACTGGCACACAGCCTGGTCATGAACTACAATGTCTACAAATATCTCGAAGTCTACGTCAGTCACCGGCTTTCTGCTCCCTTGACCCATATAACTCTGGTGTCGAAATGCCCCCCTTGAGGATAGAAGACTGATGCGATTTTCGCGCAGCGGGCCAAGCCAGCCGTGGTGAACGAGATGACCCAGTTCCACACAGACGAGTACATCGATTTCCTCCGGCGAGTCACCCCAGACAACATGGACAGCTACATGCGCGAGCAAACTAAGTACAACGTCGGTGATGATTGTCCTGTGTTCGACGGCCTGTTCGAGTTCTGTGGTATCAGCGCTGGCGGTTCTATGGAGGGCGCCGCTCGCCTCAACCGCCAAAAGTGCGACATTGCCATCAATTGGGCTGGTGGATTGCACCACGCAAAAAAGAGCGAGGCCAGTGGGTTTTGCTACGTCAACGGTATGTGTTGGATACCTAGATACATGGGGCAATGTCTTTTTATACTAAGTGGGTCCTCTGCAGATATTGTCCTTGCGATTCTCGAACTCCTTCGATATAAGAAGCGTGTTTTGTACATCGACATTGACGTCCACCACGGCGACGGTGTCGAAGAGGCTTTCTACACTACCGACCGTGTTATGACCTGTTCTTTCCACAAGTACGGAGAGTACTTCCCTGGGACTGGCGAGCTACGAGATGTCGGCATAGGTGTCGGCAAGAACTACGCAGTTAACTTCCCGCTGCGCGATGGAATTACCGACGACACGTACAAGACCATTTTCCAGCCCGTCATCCAGGCCGTGATGGACTACTACCAGCCTGAAGCCGTAGTCCTACAGTGTGGCGGAGACAGTCTCTCGGGCGATCGTCTGGGATGTTTCAACCTGAGCATGCGTGGCCACGCTAACTGCGTGAACTTTGTCCGCAGCTTCAACCTGCCTACTCTCGTCCTTGGTGGCGGTGGTTACACGATGCGCAACGTGGCCAGGACCTGGGCATACGAGACTGGTCGATTGGTGGGAGTGGAGATGGACCCTGTCCTGCCGTACAATGAATACTACGAAGTAAGTCCCGATCCCACAATCAATCATGCCGCCCTGACCTCACGTGCTAATTGTGGGTTTAGTACTACGGTCCTGACTACGAACTTAATGTGCGCCCATCGAACATGGAGAATGCCAACAGCACCGAGTACCTCGAGAAGATCAAGAATGCCGTGATCGAAAACCTCAAGAAGACCGGTGTGCCGTCCGTCCAAATGCAAGATGTTCCCCGCCAGAGCCTCGGTGGCATGACGGACGAGGATGACGCCGAGCTCGACGACTTGGACGGGGACCGCAACAAGGATGTGCGTATGACTCAACGACGGTGGGAACAGAAAGTCACACGCGACGACGAATTCGAGGAGAGTGATGACGAGGAGATGGCCGAGGCCAACGGCGTGTACCAGACGAATGGCAAGCGCAAGAGTATCATGGATTACAAGAACCCCCACGCCCCCGAGGACGAGAGCCGCCAGCCGTCTCCTGTTGTCTCCAGGGCAGCATCACCTGCGCCTCCGGCAGCAGACGAGGCAGAAAACGCCGAGGGCGACGAGACAATGGAAGATGTCGAGGCCGATGCGGAAGCGGCAGCCCCAGAGCCGGAGGAGCCGGTGGCGGTGAAGGAGGCCGAGCCCGAGCCGGCACCGCCAGCTGCAGAGGCAACGATGCAGGTGGACGAAGATGGCGACGTCGACATGGCCGAGCCCGAGGCCACGGTTGCTCCTCCCGCGTCTGAGGCCGTTGAGCCCACTGAGACTCCGGCGATCAAGCAGGAAGAGGCGGAAGCACAGCCATCAGCGGCAGCCGCAGACCCGGCGACCACCGACGCTGAGAAAAGTGAAAAGGCTGCAGATGAGCCGGCCAAGACCGACGAGCCCGTGGAACCGCCCCCTGCAGAGGCACAGGATGCTGCCAAATCCAAGTCGCCAGCCGCAGCAGCTGAGCCCCAGGAGCCTGCGGAAAAGCCTGCGTCTCCGGCCAAATCAGTGGATAAGACGGATGATGCCGCGACGGAGGTTAAGGCAGCGTCCCCGAAGGCCGAGAGCGCAGAGAAGCCAGCTGAGACGGCGGAGAAGCCGGCCGAGGAGTAGCGTCCTTCCACCAGGTACCGGTTGTCCACCGAGCTGCAGGAATTGTTACGGATTCGGATCAAAACGTCCCGACTCAGACACCTCAAGGTTTTGCCGGAAGCTACACTTTAGCACTGCGAACGGCTCGAAGTCGAGTCTCTATCACAAGGCCACGGTACATGAGGAGAGAGCTTAATGTCAGCAGGGGTTTGCTTATTTACGATCATGAGGGTGTGTCTAGTGCAACAGGAAGGAGGTTTGTCTATTGTCTGTTGGACTGGCACCGAATGGCACCGGCATGGGCGTCTGCGGCGTTGAAATGGCTGGCCTCTCGCGAATAGGGTTGTTGGAGGCAGGGCAGCGTTTTTGCAGTATTTCTGTTTTGTGCTAGGCTTTTTCCATAAGCAATTAAAGATGATGGGCATGACAAAGATTGTGTGTTGCTTGAGACCCGGTCGCTTGGTGGTCTCTACGCCGTGTAACGCATTGTGTTGCTCGACTTACTAATTACACGGAGCACAAGAATGCAGCTCAGACCGGCCGGTCCATCCAGCGCGCCGTCAGCTGACATCGCGGATGTAAATGTTGATGATTTACCGATTGAGGCAGTGTGTGGTCGTACAATGTCTGTGCACGTGCTCTTTCCAGTTTTTTCTTCACTGGTGATACATCTGCGCCTTCATCGACCTTCCGGAGTTACGACTCGCATACCAACTGACGGCAGGTCTAATGCACCGGTCGGCCACATTTGATCCTTGGCAGTGGGGAACACCCTGCGGATACCACGGGCTTAGACCAGCCTGGGGCCTGTCGCGGGACGGAGGCGGCGTCGGCACCGAAATGTGAATTTGTAAGCTGCCGTCTATCTGCCCGTGTTAGTCGCAGCCCACTGTATGCATGATCAAGCACAACTGCTGCTCCGGTTTCTCGTCGTCTGAGCGTCTGGGTCGGGCCAGAGACTGGCTGGTGTAATAGCCGTTAGACGCATGTGCTTACATGCTTGATGAAAGAATAATCTCGACCCCAATGGAATCCATAGGCGATCGTGTTGATCAGCCAAGCTTCCACAGCCACCATTCCTTGTTGACAGGAAGGAGTATAAAGTAGCTCCGTCCTCCTCGTTCCTCCCCAAGACCGAAGTAGAACATCTGCCACAGAACTCTGTACCCCAAAGGCACCAACCACAGTAGAATAATCCCACACACTCCATCGAACGTCTCACCTCTCTCCAACCGCTTCAACTCATCACCTCTCACCCACACAGCACACATCGTCAGTCACCATGTCCGGCTCCGACCTGAAGCTCTCCGTCGGGACCGCCGGCTTCCCCGGCGCCGAGAAGCTGCAGCCGGCCCTTGACGCGGTCAAGGCGGCCGGCATCAAGGAGATCGACACGGCCGAGATGTACGGCAACAACGAGGTCGACCTGGGCTCCGTGGGCGCCGCCGACAGCTTCGTCCTCTCGACCAAGAACCCGGGCGGCTGGCATCCAGGGTCCCTGAAGGAGATCACCACCCGCTTCAACGCCTCGCTCGACAAGCTCAAGACCAAGCAGGTGGACATCCTGTACATCCACGGGCCGGACCGGTCGCTGCCGCTGGACGAGTGGGTGCCGCAGGTCGACGCGCTGCACAAGGAGGGCAAGTTCAGGCGGTTCGGCGTGAGCAACTTCACGCCCGAGGAGACGCGGGCGCTGCACGAGTACGCCAGGGCGAAAGGGTTCGTCCTGCCCACCGTGTACCAGGGCAACTACAACGCCGTGTCGCGGCACATCGACACGACGCTGTTCCCCGTGCTGCGCGAGCTGGGCATCGCCTTCTACGCCTACTCGCCCGTGGCGGGCGGGTTCCTGACCAAGACGAAAGCCGCGCTGGAGCAGGGCACCGCGGACGGGCGGTTCCGCTCTGACGGCGCGAGCCTCGCCGGCAAGATGTACCACGACATGTACAACAAGCCCAAGCTGCTCGAGGGCCTGGGCCGCTGGGAGGGGATCGCGGAGCAGCAGGGGGTGCCGCGCGCCGAGGTGGCGTACCGGTGGGTGTACTACCACTCTGCGCTGAGGCAGGACCTCGGCGATGTTGTTATCGTCGGGGCGAGCAAGCCTGAGCAGATCACGCAGACGGTCGAGGGGATCAAGAGGGGCCCGCTCAAGCCAGAGGTTGTCAAGGCCATCGAGGATGTGTGGGCGCTGGTCAAGGATGAGGCTATTACTGATAATTTTGAGGCGTCGGGTGGTGTCGCGGGTGGTGTCGCGGGTGTTATTGCCAAGAAGTAAGTCCTGGTTCAACAGCTGAGGGGAGCTGGAATCCCAGGAGTTGGAACAGTGCTGGCTTGGTTAGACAAGATCGTCGCTGTAACAAGAATGGCGTGTGTAGATTTGATAACACTCAATTTATGTTGTGAGCTGTTGTCGTCCAAAGACCTTTGAACCACATGCAACTGCCCCAGCCGAGCGATCTCTCTCTGGCCCCACCGAAGTCGCACCTCCTCACCCATGTATTCAGTCACATCTATCCTCGCCAACGGTGGCCCATCAAACAACAACCAGTGCAGATAAGACTCCGCTCACACGGCGTCGGGTCAACTCAAGACGATCGTCAGCCAACCTGCATGTGGTTGATCGCAAAATCCGAACTCCGGGCAGGTCTCAGGGCGGAGGAACCGGATGGGGCAGTTGCCGCAGCAAGGGTCATGATGAGATGGTGCGCACGCAACATGTACTTCAGCACAGACATTCCGCCCTGGGACGTCTTCCCCTCGACATTCACTTTGACACATTGAACTCACTAATAAGCGAGACTGATCGCCTCTTTTCACATTAATCTCATCGAAACTCACATAGTTCTTGCTGCAGCCGAGAACACCCTGGTCAAAATGGCCTCATTCCTGGGTGCTCTGCGCCGCAACTGGCTCATCTTCAGGCCACCCGTGGCACCCAAGCAGGACGACGCCATCAAGTTTGGCATCCTGGGGGCGGCCAACATCGCAGACATGGGCTTCATCACCCCGGCCAAGAGCCATCCCGAGGTGATCGTCTACGCTGTCGCGGCCCGGGACAAGGCGAGGGCCGTCGCCTACGCCAAGAGCCACGGCATCCCTGAGGTCAGGGACAGCTACCAAGGTTGAAGACGCCCCTACTTTCTCTTGCCCGCCTACTCGGATGCCATATGCTGACAATCACCCCAGCAATCCTGGACGACCCAGCCATCGACGCAGTGTACATCCCCACGCCCAACGGGCTGCACTTCGAGTGGGCGCTCAAGGCCCTGGCCGCGGGCAAGCACGTCCTGCTCGAGAAGCCCAGCACCTCCAACGCGCAGGAGGCAGAGCTCCTCTTCCGCTCGCCGCTGCTCCTGAACCCGCAGGGTGGCCGCCCCGCCCCCGTGCTGATGGAGGCCTTCCACGCCTTCTTCACCCCGGCCTGGCGGCTGTTCGTGTCCACCATCGACCGCCCCAGCGTGGCGCACGTGCGCGCGCGCGCCGTCATCCCCTCCTTCGTCGCCAAGGACGACGACATCCGCTTCCACTACGACCTCGCCGGCGGGTCGGCCATGGACGTCGGCACCTACACCGTCATGGCCCTGCGCAGGACGCTCGGCGTCGAGCCCGAGGCGTGCGTCGAGGCGGACCTGAAGCGCAGGCCGCCGCCGCGCGAGAGGTGCGATGACACCTTCCGGGCGCAGTTCCAGTTCCCCGGGGATGTCATCGGCGAGATCGAGGGAGGTCTGCGCGGGTCGAACTTCAGCCTTTCGTGGCCGACCGTCACGGTGCAGCACAGGGCCGTGGTCGAGCCGGGGGCGGCGGAGGAGGGCACGGAGGTGAGGCGGACGCGCAAGGTCGTCTTTGTGAATTTCATGTTCGCGCCCTGCTACCACCGCATCGACATCGAGGACGACTTCGTCGTGACCAAGAAGGGCTCCGGCGAGGTGGTGCGCAAGTACGTCAAGAAGGAGACGAAGAAGGCGTACACGTTCAGGGAGATGGGCGTCGACGAGCCGGGCGAGATCTACTGGTTGACGTACCGCCACGAGCTGGAGCAGTTTGTGAACCGGATCCGCGGCCGTGAGGGCAATGGGGATTTCATCTCGCATGAGAACAGCATCGGGCAGATGAGGGCGTTGGACATGATTTATGAGAAGTCGGGACTGGGGCTGAGGCCGACGAGTGAGTATAGACCGTGAAAGACTAAGAAGTAATTCTGAACATCATACTGTTACAGAACTGTTTAGTGCTTTATGCTCCCTCTATACCTCCTAGCAGTCTCATTTTGAGTCCTCCTTATCGTCTCTGGAAGAGTTACAGTCGACGGGAATACAGAATTCATCCACCAGGCAATCATAGATTCGCTCCAGCGTTTCATCTTTCCGCTTCACGTTTCCTCCTCTCCACTTCCTCGTGCCTTCTTTCTGCTTCGGCATTTCTTCTCCCCACATACTCCGCGATCGCCTTCAGTCCTTCTTCTTTCCTCCAACCCTCTCCCGGCCAACCGAACTTTCTGTAAAGATGGCACACCCATTTCAAGTCCCATTCTTGTCCTTCCAAATGGAAACCCTCGTCAGGATAACTTGGCTCTCCAGCCTCCTCCATCGCCGCGGCGTCATACGGCCCTTCTTTATCCCCGAACCCGCCCCAGTGAGCATTCTCCCCGGGGGCGAACACAGTCTTGAGCTCCCTGCACTGCCCCATCTTCAACTCGAAGTATTCCCGCACGGGCAGGGTCTCCCCACTGCCGATCCTGATGATCTCCTCAAAGATCTCCCCCGTCCTCGTGTCGAGGATCAGGTCGATCCCGCCGCTCTCATAGCCACAGGCGATGACCACCTTGTGCCTGCTGATCGGGCCCTCGGCCTCGTGCGATATCTCCCCGTGCTTGAGCGAGGGGCCTGAGAAGTCCTCGGGCGTGGCCGTGGAGTAGTCGACGACGTTGGACTTGAAGTCGGTGTTGCTGATGTTCCTGTCGAACTCGCCGTGGTCCGCGATGTACGGCAGGTGGCGCAGGACATCGATGACAAACTCCGACTTGCCGAACCCGGAGCAGTTCTCTAGCGTGATGTTTGGCCAGCCCCCCGGGGGCGGATGCTTGATGTCGGACGCGGGGATGTGCAGCCTGCCCAGGAAGTCGTAGTACTCGTAGAACGGGGCCACGAGGTTGTCCCTGGTGGTGGTTTCGATCTGCGTCCTGTATGCGAGGAAGAGGGCGTTGAGGTCCCGGCAGGTGAGCCGGAGGCCCACCACTGCCCAGGGGGTGGGAAGCGCCTCGAACACTTTGACCTGGAGCTCGGGTGCGAGCTTCATGAGGTCGAACCCCCGCTTGTTGTGATTTCCCATGACTTCTGCCCTCTGATGAACGTTTGGGTGCTGATGTGTATAAATAGTCGATGAGACGCGTTTGCGAAGTTCAGTGCGAGGAGCTGCTACGACGTTCACCCTGAAATGGATCACTGTAGCCTGCTGGGCGGAACTACGCTAAGCACCCAGGGAGATGTAGTGTAACCAGGGTCGAAAGATATGCCCCGGAACGGGCAAGTCTTTCCTGCAGAGTACTTGCAAAATTGGTTTCTTACTCGATATTATTTCCACGCTTCTCTGACGTGGGCGGAACATGAATTGCTCAGAGACTTGCAGCTCACTGGCATTGGTCAACTCGAGGTCATAGACTACTTGCTTAATTCTCATCGTAGACAATCAGTCACATTCAATCTCCACTGGCAGTGTTTCCTCACCTACTTCTGAGCTATTTTTGACAACACCGTAGTAGTCTGAGGGTGAGCTGTGCTCATGAAAGTGGCAATGATACTGGAACTTGGTATGGTCTGGTGATGCTGGAATTTTGGCAGCTGCATATCTTCGGCTTTCATCCTCCTAGCAAACTATCTAGGTACACAACGATAGGCAACGACATGCAAGCATATTGTGACATTTTTGAAAGCGAACCAAGTCAGACAACACACTCGCTGGAAGGGGTGAAGAGCCGAGCAGCCCTCCGCACCTGCTCATTGCTATCGCCCGAACATTGAACACGGCCTATTATCCATTGAATCATAGTATTTACATGTTTAGCATAGACGCGGCCCCTTGTATTTCCGCGTGACTTCTTCCAGATCGATGAGTACAATTCGGCCGTCGGCCTTTCATACGATGTTGCGGTCACTAATGTCTCCATGAACGACCCCTGCCTCGTTGTTTTGCCACACTCCTAGATACGGCCCGGAACCACATCCTCCTGTGTTGGCAGCCGCGGGAAAGTCGGAGGTGATGGGCTCTCGTCCGTGTTAACCCACAGAAAAGAGGCCAAGTACGCCCATTCCGTGCATGTAATGCCTTGCGAGGTCCTCCAGGCTCTTTCCGCCAGATCGGAACACGACACCAGACACTTGGTCTGTGCTATCGTTTTTAAGCATAGCAGATAAAACTGGAACCGCAAGAAGTCGATATTCGATCTAAATCCCTATATTCGGTAGCTCCTGTGACATCTATAGCGAATAAAAAGATTTATCTAACAACCTGACTTTTGACCCTCTCCGCATTTTGATACACCTGAATCCCTTGTGCTCCTAGCCATGCTCCTGCGTGTTGCTTCTGTCCGAGAAACAGCTCCTCAGTCAATCAACTTCAGACATATTAACCATAGTAGTGTGTGTTCTATAATCACCGCCAATAAATACAGCATAGTAGAGGACCCCGTCTGCTCACCTCCAAGGAAACTGGTAAACTCTGGATTAGTGTTTGACTCGCTGGTGAGCAGCGCATGCCCAATTCTACGCGTTGTTGCTTGTGTTGCTTGTTTAATGAAGCGAGACGAAGGCAGACGTACCCGTGAAGAGGGATAAAGCTTGGGCTTGTAAAACGTCTGGAGTCCTGACTGCGTGTATATCTGATTTGTTGTTTATGCAGTCAGGCTATGTACAGTGACTCACGTCCATGTCAGTCATACACTACTCTGTAGATGCACATCGTGATGTCTTTGTGCAACCGTTTTGAAGCCAAGGGGTGTTTGGTGCAAGTTCGTCAATTCGCCTATTGCTTGCTAACAACTATGTATTCAGGTTCCCAATGTAGCTCTCCGCAACTTTTACCCCATCTGCAAAACTTCCATCTGCAGATCTCTGTTTCTGGAATTTGTCGACCCAGCCCTGCATGTCATGCACCTCGCAGTCAACTTTGGCTAGTATTCCAAGCTCGGCGAACGATTCCCAGGTCTCATCGAAACCCTCCGCTCGTACAGTCCAGGAGATTTGTTGGAGAAGCTGTGATATGATCTTGCACCTCCTTGCAGATACGCATTTGTAAGTTATTAACGAGCAACGCAATTCTTTCAGCAACTCGTTAGTGAACTCCGATGGACCTTGATCCGAAGGCAAATACCATACTGGCTTCCACTTTTGAAATGGGCTGTCATTTTCAACGCCTTCGCGAGCAAACCTGCCGATGACACGGTCGTCGTTTCGCGTAGACCAAATATCCAGATGTTTCTGGATACTGGATATAAGCCACATGATCTCTGCATATCTGGCCTCTTCGCTGTCTTGTGGGTGCTCAAGTTCATTGTCTATGCAGTCCAGCAGCGCCTGTAGGATAGTGTGTGCCGAAACAGAAATAAGTATATGATCATAATTGATCTCCTCATTAATGTCGAAGAAGAGTTCCCCACACACGTTTCCCAGGCGTCCGGGCCTGCAAATGCATTCGCCGGCATAAGGATTGTGATGGTGGCAGAAGATCACGGGGAGCTTGGCTCCAAGATGCGCGGAATGAGAAAGGAACGCGTGTAGGCTCCGTAACACCTCAGCGATACGGTATTGCTGCGACATCATTATCGCCGCTGTCTTTTCAATGACCACTTCCAGGTACGCGGTAAATGGTGTCCGCGCTTGTGAGAATTCCCCACGCAGATACTCCTCTGGTGTGAAGGTGGTTCCCGTCCAGTTGGGGTCAGCTCCTTCATGCAGCAGTCTATTGATCCCATTCTCAACACGATGACCGTTCCACGCCGGAGCTGACATGCGGTTGACATCGCAGAGGTTGAGGAGGATTTCAGAGAGCATCGCAGTTGTGAGAGTCCTCATTTTAGCTACCGGCCATATAGACTCGTCGAAGCAAATCGAGGCAGAGACCTTGAGGAAATCGAGACCCCCACAGAACTGTGTCCTGGTCCTGGCTGGTCCACTTAGCAGCTGACCGGAGCTACACAGCCTTTCGAAATAGAAGATTGTTCGTGACATATTCTGGTCCCATGAACCAAACTTGTCGTAGTTGAGACGAAGAAGTTCTTCGTATGCCTCCGCACGGTTTGCGACATAGGTCGCGTGAAGCTCTGTTCGTGTATCAGCGTATAGCTGAGAGGTTGCCAGATGTGCCTTGATCCATCGAAAGAAAATGGATGATTCCGATGAGACGTCGTGGCCCAAGATCGCCCTGCCCTCGACTGTGTCTAAGAGGAAATCTCGAGCTGTTCGATGAATAAATAGTGGGTGTCTTTGACCATAGCAAGACCAAAGTCTACTATACTGAGAGCCGTACCAACTCACTACCGGCTGTTCAGTATGTGACTGGGTGACCTCCACGAGTCCAAAGCAGTATAGTTCCAAGTTTCTTTGGAGCTCTCTACACTTCTTCCGCATCCTTTTTTCTGGGACAAGTTCGAGGGGTCTCTCAATGGCATCAAGTAAGTTGTCTGCAATCGAAGTCGAAGCGAGCATCAGCTGAAGCACGGAAAATTCCCTGAAGGCATTTGACCCCAGGGCGACTGTTTTGTCGAGTAGCATAAGCCTGAAGTATAATGCCGCAATCTGACGGTAGGTTTCAGGGTTGTCTTCGCAAGCCCTGTTGAACATGTCCTTGTACAGATTGGTCAGATCTCCCGGGAGGCAGTCAATTCTCTCCTGGGTCATAGCGAGCGTATCTCCAAATGTGAAGCCTGTGTTGACACTTTTGATCGCGAGGACCAGCCACAGGAAGACACCGTCAGCCTTATCCACGATTGACTCGATTGGGTTCCAAGGCGCGTTGGAGCTCCAAGAGCTGTTGGAAGTATCCTCGTCATTGATTGCCCCAGTCAGCTTTATGTGATCTCGAGCATATCGATCTAGGTCACCTCTAGTCAAATCCTGTAGTCGAATGTGTGGATGTGCTGACAAGCGTCTTTGTAGTGCGGGCTCAGGTCGACTAGCCAGGCACAATTTCGTGCCCCGGCAGCGGGGAAATTCCTCTACTAATTTGAGGAGGTCCAGGGGCCCGTCCGCAGGGTCAACCTCGTCCAGGCCGTCGATAAAGATGCAAACCGGACGCTCATAAGAATGTAATATTTGCAGAAAGATCGATCGCAGTTCTGAAACGGACCAGTCTGTATCTGCATCCTTCACACCCAACCTTTGGTCTTGGATGTATTGGAGCACATGTTTGGTGGCCGTTACACTGTTGTCCAACAGCTGATATAAGAGTGAACAAAGTAAGCCCTTGATACTCTGCTGCATCTTATTTCCTGGGCGCCAGAAGAAATGAGAGATTGTCAAAGCCCGAGGGGACCAGATGTCGAGATAGGTGGCTGTTTTGGGATGATTCAGCACGTATTTGACCAAAGTCGTTTTGCCTGAGCCCGGCTTTCCGCTGATCCAGTAAACGGGCTCCGTAGAGCTGAGCCAATTGGAGAAAAGGCCCCAGCTAGCCTCAGATGGATCGGCCAGATCAATATCCTCCAAGTCAGAGTCCTCCCAGTCGGAGTCTTCCAAGTCGGATCCTGTCGGGTCCTCCTGTGTGGGGCCGTCGTCTCCCATGAATATCCACTGAAAGGTTTCCTCGTAGGCATCGGAAACTTGATTTCGACGCTCGTTGAATCCTAGGAATTTGAGACTCCGCAGTAGGCGTTCCCGTCTAGCCTGGTCTACTTGGACGTCTGCTTCGAGAGCCAAGCTGTTCACGGTTTTCTGAATCCCACCAATGGCCTGAAAGGTTGCTTTAGACGAGGTGGAAATGTGCTCTCGTGTTCTTAAGCTTTCACTGGAGACCAGTTGCTTAATGTCTCTGCTTCCACTTCCATATTCGACAATAAAGTTTCGGAGGTTGGCTTCAACATTGCTTATGTCGAGCTGGGTAGCGCGGGTTTGAGACCTGGATATTTACATTCAGCTGCAGTTCGCACCCCATTCGTCCGATTTGCTACACTAAGAAACGTTGTTCTCACCATATTTGGGCCAGAAGCGTCGTCTTCATCAGGTTGTCCGCCCTTTCCAGGCCTTCTTTCAGCCTGTCCAATCGTCGCTTCCGCCAAGTCGTCTTGGCAACTGCTTTGAGGGTTGATGCCAGTTGATTTTGCTTCGCGTTTCCAAGCAAGAAACGGACTTCTTCTTCGAGATCTCGGGCGGCCGAGGTGCACCTTTCGGCCGTGATGAGAAGCTGTTGCTCGAGTTTGGATGGTCTCGTCGGCCGCTGGGCGGCCTTGACTTCGCGACTGATATTGTCCAAGATAATGGCCTTTTCTTCAAGAGCCTTGTCAATAGACGGTGTGCTGCTCTGGTAAATAGCTTTGGCGAGCTTGATGGTGTCACGTCCGACCTCGATCAACTGCAAAATGTTGCAGGCAAGGCCCAAAGCTGCGAGGGGTTCAAGTCCAGACATGCTGCGAATGTGTTCCTGGAATAGCGACACGTGGAGTTCGAGACGCTTGAATAAGGGCGTAGAGTGTGAGCGTATAGATTGCAAAGGTGCTTAGCTACAGTGTAGACGGATTAAGTACGTCGCCAACATGAAGACAGGCGAAAGAGGGGAAATTGATGCCTGAGACATTGGAACGAATAGCCAGAGGCCACGTGCCTAGGATGGCGGTGGCTGGCTTCCAGTTTTGTGGTTGCACAACCTGAAAATCAGGCGGACTACGATGCGATGGTCGCTCGGTAAAATACGTAAGTAGCTAATAACCTACATCAATTATTACGAAGCTTTGCTTGTTGTAATGTATTTTGCCTTGCACTGAGTTTCTGAAGTGTCCGCTCCTGGTGCTTCTGAACATTTGAACCCGACGTCTGGCATCGCCAGATCAGCACATACTCAGTCTTCCCGGATCTGCATTTAAAAAAGAAAACATACTCCCAGCAATTTATCAAATTATCTTTTCTCTGGAAAGCGAATCAGTATGTCCAGTATTCTACGGAGTAACTACTCGAGGAAGCGGTTCTCATTCCAAAAAGCCACGATTGTTCTGATTGAACAGGGCCATCGATCTTTCATCATCGAAATTGTTTACAGTGAGATATATCACGGTAATGAAGGAGATGCTCGGTATAACTGTGTTCATTTCATATTAGCTGTTAGCCTCATACAGAGCAACTTTACACCCATTGGCGCTCTTGCAGGTCAATTTCATGTCACCCTTCCACTCCTGGTCGTCTCGACTGTCCAGCCTCTGGAACTGATGCGCCAGTCTCGCAATCACATAGGCCGCCTCGACCAGGCTTTTCTGGCGCCCCAGGCACGCTCTGCCGCCTCCGCCAAATGCCATGAACTCCCACTGGCTCGGGTTGATACTGTCCCAACGCTCGGGCCTGAACGCTTCCGTGTTCTCTCCAAAGACGCGCGGGTCACGGTGCAGGGAGTACTGTCCGACTTCCACCTTCGTCCCCTTCGGTACAAATATAGGTGCCTTGAGATCGGGCCCACCGCCGACCGGGAGGACCGTATCGCAGAGGGCGATGCGACCCATGAGGGGGAACACCGGGTAGAGGCGGAGAGCTGACACGTAGTCAGTGGCTGTCAGTTTGTGGACCTGCTAACACTTACTTTCCAGAAGAATATTTTGCAGGACTTTGAAATTAAGGAGAGTGTAAAAGTTGAGCATGTCGCCTTTAGCGAGGACTTCGTTCCGTACTTGACTCCAATAAGACGGATGACGGGACAAAAGGAAGAAGGCATTTCCGAGTAGAGATGATGTCGTTTCCTGGGATGCCATCATGCCTTGCAGGATTTGACTCCTGATGAACCCCTGATCATCAGACTGGAGAGACAAGTCCTGAACCAGGCTCCTCTTTGTGCCCTGAGCTGGGTTGGAGTTTGAAACTCCTGTTTGGCCAGTGGCTTGATCGATATAATGATTTAGGAATGAATGAGCGGTATTGCAGACGCGACGAAACCTTCCTTTGGGCAAGAGCTCCCAAATACGTCCGATGATCATACGGACCATGGTCAGGAAGAGAGCATCATGAAAGGCATCGACGAACTCGTCAGGGGTGCAGGGAGCGTCGCTATCTGTGTCGTTAGGTGATATTCCCAACAGGAAGTTCAACGATGTGTTCAGAAACTGCATGTCGTCAGTGGTATGTAAAAGAAATAGGAGAGGTCAGAATGAGAAACATACCGTGACATAGAACAACGGCTGAAGATCCACGGCACCACCATTCTTCGGTAGATTTACCACGAGCTTGTTTACTTCCTGCGAAAGTATACCTAAATCTAGCAAGTTACTCTTAAGAAAGGAGGACCTCAGCGCCCTCCGCGCATGTCGCCAGACGTCTCCATCCATGGTCAAGAACCCTCTGCCACAGAAAGGCTCCATCCCTGCCAATCTAGCGGGCTCAATTCCCCACTTGCCATCGTCGGTATGGATAACTTTGATGTTCTCGGGAGCGACTGTGTATATAGTAGGGAGGCTGATGAGAGTATTTAGCTGGAAAGAGTGACCGTGATCTTGATGAAAGCGGTGTAGGGAGGGAATGTCTTGGTGTATCTTCATTATGAATTCCAGGCCGAAGAAAGGCTCCGCGGGTTGATGCTGCACGAGAGTAGCGCATCCCCTTTGATGTCGAGCGGTGTTTCGGCGTTGGCGTTGCTGAATAAGGTAGAAAATGATAACAAGCAGTAGTGTAACAAATGAATTCAATTTGTAGCCCATCCTGAAGTACTAAATGAGGCCAGAAAGGAGGAGGACAGGTTCGGGGACAGGTCAGTTGAGTGTAGTAATGGGTACGATAGGATACGGGAAAAGGATACTCTGGGAACAATGCAGTTGGAGGATGGCTGCACTCTTGATCACGCGCTGACGGTTGGTTGACCAACCCGGAACAGAGGGACGTTGGCTGGGGTTCCTCTTATGCACTGGAGCGGCGCAGGCGAAGATCGGCAGTTGTAACAAACATTTGGCCATCATTGCTTCAAAGATTCTTGTATACCCTGATTATACGCAGGTGCCCCTTATTTTCTTCCAAGATATTCAGCCGAGGCAACCACATATGTGCGCACCAGGTGCAGTACCTCTTCAACTTCAACGGACTCGTTGGCTGCACTGACATTCGTTCCATCAGGACCATACCAAAAGCCTGGGATTCCGCGATTTCGCCAGTATCGAAGATCTGAGATGGCAATATCAGGAACCATTTGTGGTTTGGGCAGACCAAGTTGTACGACTGTTTGTTGAAGAATTGCTGTCATTTCATGCTCTGGGTCTGAGATGTCCGCTGCATCCGCCCCTTCAAGATGAATTCTGGCTTCTGGGTACCGGGCAACAATTTCGCTGGCTTTGTTGAAGACTGCGTTCGGATCAAGTCCAACGGGCATCACGACGGTGACGCCAAAAACACAATCCGGAGAAATGACGCTCGGAGAGCTGCCGCCTTCAATGGTACCAACATTGACTGACACCACGGGGATAAGATCAGCCGTACCACTGCCGTACGTGCTGTCCAGCCATTCTCGATACTCCGGGTCCGCTAGCCGGTCCGCGATTGACGCTGGCAGTTCAATAGTAATGTCTTCCAGGGTGTCGAGGTCGCGAATAATGTCCACAGCGATGCGAATAGCGCTGGGACTGGCATTCGGGTAGCCAGAGATCGCACCTCGAGTCGCAACCTCGATGCTGAATTGTAGGTAGCCTTTCGATGAGAAAGTAATCGCACTGGTTCCGCCGGGCTCAGCAGACAGGACGCAGTCTGCAACCATCTCCGACTCAATCTGCTCAAACATGTATCCAGTCCCCCGGCCCATGCCCGTCTCTTCGTCAGACGCGAGCGCGATTGACAATGTCCCACTTAGATCCTCGCTCATCCGGGACAAGTATGCGAACGCGTAGAGCATTGCAGTGACCCCAGCCTTCATGTCGGACGCGCCGCGGCCCCACACCCGCCCATCTGACACTTTGCCGCTCCACGGGTCATCAGTCCATCCCGGCTCGTCACCAGCAGGCAGGACGTCTAGATGGCCGCTGAACATTAGATGTCGTCCCTCTGCAGGCATATTGGCCGTAGAAAGAATGGTGGGCATTGTTTCATCAGCTGCAACCTCCTTGAAGGGAAGTCCTTGTGACGATAGAAAGTTTCTCACTAAGGCCATTGCTTCTCGTGTGTCGCCAGGAGGGCTGGGACTCTTGGCCTTTACAAGAGCGGAGAAAAGATTGACGATTGAATCCTTATCGTCCTCTATCCATCGATCAACCTGGTGTCTAACGTGGGTCATGTTGTTCCGGAGGTTGAGCTGAGTGAAGGTTCTAACAGTATTGAGTTGCAAAGTCATGGAAAGCTGATATTGTAAGGAACGGATTCCGAGAGATCCGCGAAAGTAGCGTTTCATATCAGCGGAATTTGTTGCAGTTGAGCAGCGTATCGACCCGACCTTATAGAACAGAAGAAAATATATTAAAAAAAGACTTTACTTTGATGCGAGTATATGTGCACATGGAAGCGGGAGGACAAAAAGGACTGTATTCCCCGCCTGTACTTGTCCAGCTTGCTCCCCTGGGCCGGTCCCACTTCACTAAAGTTACTTATCCGCCACGCCCTGTTTGATTGGCTTAGTTGTCTTGGCAGTGACGTAGTTTCTCTTGGCAAACCTTGAAAATGATTGTAATTGCTGTACTAGACTTCTGTACTTCTGCTTTAAGAGTTTTAGCATTTATTAAGATTTTGTTTTAAAAAGTTAAAATTAATATTATTCATCTTTTTTTTTATTAGAGAAGAGATAAAGTTTCAGCTTATATTTACCGATCAGTAATGTAAATTATATGTTAAATATTATTAAGAAGATTTCTTAGTTAGCTAAAGTATTATAATGCTCCTGGCTCTGAATACGGCAAACAAGTGGGCATACATCAGTCGCATTAAGCTGGTCTTAAGGTAATTTCTACAGCAAAGTCAAATAGCTCTTACACACCTGCTATTCCTAAAGATGAAGATACTCTCAATGCGCGGCCTCATGATACATTGAAACACTCCGCTCCCTTAAGCACGTCTATCAACTAACAGGCTTATCTGGGTCTACTCGTATTCCGGATGTCCCAATCTTTGTGTCCCTGCAATATTCATTCTAATCAAATGATGTGGAAACTCAAAAAAGATACATGGGTCTGTTTAAACAATGAAAGACTTCCTCTCCGCGATATCCGCGATTCTAGTCATATATTTCGGCAATTCCACGTTGTTTGTGCCAGTGATTACTTTCAATATGGAAAGCTAACAAATCGAATTGGGCCAAGCGAAAGGGGAAGTGTACTTAGTTACCGCCATCGTCTGGCACTCACGAGGTTGTAGATAACAAAGACGAGGGGCCAGAAATGGATGACCCGAACTCAATCAACAGATCGTCCAACGAGACATGAAAAAAGGGAGTTTGCCCACGAGCTTGCGATTTCGAGGCGCTGAGGGGTGGGGCGTCGCAATTGTGTGATGACCTCGACGGTGTAAAGGATGGCGTGATTGCCAGACCGGACCTTTGCACTTTCGATCCGATGACCTTATCTGGCACTCCCTTTGAATCGAGGGACGTTCAGCGGCGGTATCGGAAGATGCGGTGGATGTGTACAAAGCGATCGTGCAGGGGCCAGTTGATGAGGAGGGAAACAAGCGTTTCCCAGGAATCATGCCCGGGACAGCTCTGGTTGGCCTTATTGGCCTTGAAAACACGCTCTGCAGCGACGACCATTGCTCTCGCGGCCTGCCATTCACAATCGTGGATGACTGGATTCGACTCATGCTCAAGAAAGATTATTCTTTTGATCCGACGAAGATGTCGCACGCTGATTATGCTCCACTGTTCCAAGAGAGTGGGACAGAATGGGACGCAATATTCAGCAGCAATAATCCTGACATGAATCAGTTTCGGCAGCTCGACAAGAAAATGATCAGCTGGCATTCTGTAAACGACGAAGCCGTGCCCGCTCTTGCCATGAGACAGTTCTCTGAAAGGGTAATGGCCCGGGATCAAGCACACAACATCACGACCCAAGACTATCATCGGTACTTTGAGGTCCCGGACACAACGCATTGCTCAGCTCCTGCCGGGGCGCCGTATCCTCTGAACGTGTTAAGGATCCTTTGGTCCTGGGTAGAAGATCGAATTGTCCCTGAGGAGCTACCCACTGTCCTCCTTGGCCATCAACCGAATGCTGAGCAGGTCTATATACCGATCTGTGTATATCCAACGGCAGCGTTGAGGACGGGAACACGGGTTGCTTGAAATTTCTCCAGTAGTCACGAGACAGATGAACTCGAAGGATACATCAAGGACGAGTTGTGATGTGTCATTAGATATGTACCTGATCCCACGGGAAAGGCGATTTTGACTTGCGCAACTAATCGAATTATCGAATTGCTTATTAAAACAAGTTTTTGGAAAAGTTCAGTAAAAGAATGTAGTAAGTTCATATAAGATCAAGCTTTAGGGCCAAGAACGAAACGACTGAGGTAGGCCCCTGATTACGAGGGTCTGCTGCCTCCTTTCCCCCAGGACAATCAGTCCCCACCATAGTCCTTTTCAATCTTACATGAAAAACTGGGTTGAAAAGAACATGTAAGACGAGGGGGCCCCAACTCCGGGGGGCAATCATCCTGAGCAGGTCGCCACGGCATCATCACACGTACTCGGCACAGCTGGTTGAACTACCCAGGTCCATCACATCACCAGCCGTGGCGTTGGCGATGAGATCCACCATCCAGAGCGTGTGGTTAAGCGTCGTCACGTTGCCCGAATCGCCGTCGTAGTCCAGGATCGCAGCACTCGGGTAGCTCAAATTTCCGGACGCCAACATCTCAGCCGTGGGCACGTTGCGACCGCTGATATCGGTCAGACGGCTCGTCAGATTGGCCTGCTGCCACTGCCACCAGACGCGGTCGATGTAGGCGTGGTGAAGGAAAAATATGGGGTCGCCTGGACTGGTCGCGACGTTGATCATCTGTTTATAATTATTAGCATCACGCGTTCAAGGAGTTTGAAGGACAAATATCAGGTGGTTGAGCTGTCAGGTGTCACTCACCACACCGCCAACACCTCCGTGTCCTGCTGCATGCGGGTCCGACTCATAGCACTGTCTAGCATCCTCGAAAGTGTCGTAAGCGAAGCATGTATCGAGATACGAGCTGTTGCCCCTCTCGAGGCTGGTGAGATCGAAGCTGCGGCTAAGACAATATCCGCCACTCTCGTCTGGAAGACCGGAAGAATTTATATGCAAGGTGAGATTAACGAATGGACCATCGGTTATGCAACCATCTCCACCTGCACCGTTGCCTCCGAACCCAGTGTCGCTATCGAAAACGACAAGTTGGTCAATGGTAAGAGTACCGTTGTTGATCTGCTCGATGTCGGAGAGCTCGTCCCAGTAAGGTTGTGCGCCGGTATAGCCACACTCCTGCTGGAGGAGGATTTCGTGGGCTCGCACGAAGAGGCGGTGCCAGGGGAGGAAGGCTCCCACACCGTGCTGCGGTCATGGTCAGTACGATCTCTTGCAGTGAACTCGACTCATATGCTTAGTCCTTCAACTTGAGTGTCCAAGCCGAACTTAATAGCAAGCAGTGTGCCCTGGAGAAATTTGCACCTACAATTACATTGGTCTGCACAATGTGTGTGTAATGAATCTCGTCCCAACGATTCTGGGCGCCAGTGATTGCGTGGTCCGTGTTTGACAATTGGGCAGGGAGTGCCTGCAGACACAGCTCGGCGTCGATATACGCAGCTTTCTCGCTATCAGTGAGGGCAGTCCTGGACTTCAATTAGCCTAAAAGTATTTGGTGGTGGGCTTGGAATGATTGATTTACCATGATTTCCGTTGGTTGAGAGTCGTGCAGGTATTGGGCTCCTGCCTTGCGATTGGGCTTGCTTGAACGAGGGAAGAGCCGGCAAGAACGGCTACGAAAGCGAGATTGAAAAGCGAATGGATAGACATGGTCAATAAGAGAAGGACTCGAGCTACGACAGTGTTGGGCGAGAAGTGGAAACGAATGCACAGCTTTCGGCGCTGTTACTGCTCTGTGTTGGTTGCAAGTGATAATTCTTCCCCCATCATGAACTCGAATAGGATGATGCTGCCTCTTATACCTTGGAGTATCACTGCCATCGCCAACAGACTCTCCTTGAGGCAAAAGAATCTCGAGCCTCAACGTATCTGTCTCGGTCTTCTGGACCGCCCCGAGGACCAGAACTCGTCACCCATATGGGAAGAATTCGTAATCAGAATACAACTGCATCCTCAAAATCTGCAAGAAGGGTGCAGTGTTGTTGACTCGATCACAAGCGACAGCCGGTCAGACGCAGATCCAAGTAGCATCGGCCGGGTCGAGCCTCAAGACCCCCAGGCCGGAGCCGGCCAATCGCAGGTCATATGCGCCAAGACGTCGTTCTGCGCATCACTCAAGCCACTGGCAACGTAACTCACAAAACAACCATAAATATGCCCCACATTTCCTGGCGTAGTCCGCGTAAGCCTTTCCCGCTTTGATGTCTATGGTCGACGGTGAGTGCTTTGGGTAGCATCGTCTCGTGTTCTATGCGTGTATATCTCCGCCAGGATCCCAAGCAATGATTCTCCACCTCGAATTAAGAAAGTGGAACCAGTGTAACACATCCAAGGGGACCTGCGTTTATTAGCATGCATCATGTATTATCTGAGTTGCTTTTGATAGCCAGCTACCAATCGTCTTGGCATATCTTGTATGCAGAACTCAATCTCGTGAGGCAAAGTACGTACTGAAGAGACAACCAAAGAAGTAACAGCATCCAATGGGTAGTATATTGTAAATTACGACGAGAATTAGTGTTCGAGGTCTGGATGAAAGGACACGGCTGGGTTTAGGCTATCACAAGTTCCCGCAACCTTAAGGGGCCCCCCAAAAGGATTGCCGAGCTGCATTCCGATTTGACAGAGAATGTGATACAGAGATGAGCACGAGCAAGAGCGACCGGAACCCTTGGTGTTCAGTCAGACATGACAAAGGATTTCCATAGCGAGCTCACCGCTCATAAGAATGTTGAAGCGATGAATCCTAGTAACACAGCCATTGACTGTCAACTGAAGGAAGCTTGTACGCTCTATTTTTAGGATGTTGGCCTAGAGCGTCACGTCAAATCAAAGCGGGAATGGAAAGTCACGCCGTAACTCAGGGGCGAGGCTGGAGTCGAGTCTCCATGCAATAACAATATACGAGGCATACGAGGCAAGCGGTCATCAAATGAGTAACTCCTATATGTATCACATGCCACTCTAACAGGAGCTGAATTCTGAACACCAGTGGGCTTTGTCGTCAGCCGTGACGCAATGGTCAGAGGAGATGGAGTCCATCCGAGTAGCAAGGAGGATGACCTGTCAGATATTGTCAAAAGGAATGCACATCTGGTACCTCTTACACTTACTCATTTCCCAGGAGGATAGAATCTTAGAGGGATCACTCCAATTTGTAGTTCTCGGCTCCTAATTTTTGAGGTCACGGACTTGAGTGCATTCTGCTCAAGCTCCCTATCTCCGGTCGAGTTCCCTATCTCCGCTATGAACCCCTGAGTGGCAATCAAGCCACTGTGTTGCTCGAGTGAAAGAACTTCGACTTCCACTCAAGGCATGTAGCATCATCAGCCAAGTCATAGAGATTGAATCCATACAAGCCGGGTCCCTCGTAGAAGAGGTAGACACTCCGTGTCAGCTGTGGGCAGTGCTCAGCGATCAAGCACAGGAGACCGACCAGTTTCTCAACCAATGCCCGGTGTGCAAGATACCCCAATTTGTTGGGTTCCGGGTCCTTGCCAAACGCCCAGCTGACAGCGCTGTTCTGAGCCGCGTCCACCCAGGCATTCAGAACAGCCTTACGGGAGTTCCAGTCCAAGCCGTGAACGGCCAGCGTATTGAAGTCCGTTTCGTCTTCCGAAGTCATACGGAAGGCTATGGATCCGAGGTCCTCATCATGTCCCTTGAGAGTGATCTTGATTATCAAGACTGACAGAAAGCGCAGGTTGCTGGTGTGTAGCATATTCGTGGGACTCGGGGCGAAGGCCTGAATCATCTCGTGGAAAGACTGCAAAGAGGCCTGATTCTCGGATGCTGGGTGCAAGATGACTCGCTCTTCTCCTGCCACCTCCTCGGATCGCACGTTCAGATAGAACATGAAATTGAACATGTCGTAGAAGATGTGCAAGCATTCATGGCGTATTTGCCTGTTGACGCGGGTGATCGGAGGCTGCCGCAAGTTGGGCCGGGCTTTCTCAACAGTATCGACCAACAAATCCGGCAACGCGATGCGGATGGCGTCGGGGTTGACGCTGTAGGTGCCAGCGTACCGATAAACCATGTTGCGAATCTCAGCGGGCAGGTCCAGGAAGCGGAAATGGTTCTAGATATGAAGAAATGATATCAGTGTTTGTACATTCATAAGACTAACAGCAGGCCAGTTAATGGCGATCGGGTAGACATACTCTGGTTGAGAGGCATGCAGTTGACTCAGACATCGCAGTGACACCATTAGGCTGGACCTGTTGGAGATCGTTTGTTGTCAGTGGCCGATTGCTAAGTCAAAAGCTGACACTACTCACCTGAATGGCATTGCTGAGAGTCTTGACCTCTTGTTGGCCACCACCGTCCTGATCGACAATCTTTTGACCCGTTTGGTCCATGGTGGGCTTATGCGGAATGTTGTCGGCCTCCATGGTGTGGAAGTTGTTGTTGAGATGGAGATGTCGGTGGAGGGTTCAAAATGGAAGAAGAGAGGTTTAAGTTTGGACCTTGGGCAGGAGTTGGGGATTAAAAAGAAAAATGGCGCATGTGCCAATGTGGTGAGCTAGGCAATGAGTCAATCAATGGCTACATTGCCACTACCCCAGGAAGAGGCCAAGGAAGAGACCCAATGGAATACGGCGGAGACCACAAACATTCAATGGACTGGTCTGTGAATGGTGGAGGGGGTGAATAGTTGTATTCACTTCACCAGAGCCAGGCTTGCGAAGTAGGGCCTGTGAAGGGCATTGCCACACCAGTCACGACATTGATATCTCACTTCAGGCCGTTGAGAATTCAGCTCCATGGCGCGAGGGGATCAAGCTGTCTCAAATGCACGGTAATTTGGGTCGGAGAAGTAGTCTAAGTTACCGCTCTCCCTACGGTGTTACCAGTCTTTTCCCAGTTTAGGGATTTGTCTTGAAATGCGTGATAAGCCTGAGACCCGCATCAGGCTTACAAGACTTCCCAACAAGCGCGTACGTACAACTCACTTCGAAAATCCACTCCGAGTCTGCATTCTTCTCAAGCCGTTCGCTTCACAGCCGCAAGTACACGACTTTATCTGCCCTTGTGCACATTGAAACTATGTTGAGGTGCAGTACCAGTTCGAAGAGCTACCGCTTTGCGGTGTTGTGTTGTTTTGTCATCCTGGCGCTTCTCATCCGCCACTGGTCAAAAAGTGGCGGGCATCCTTTACTCAACACCAATATTCCAGATTGGATCTTTCTGCCCTCGCCAACGGAAGTGAAGCCATCCGACCATGTGCCTCGACTCAACACGTCGTGGCACGAGCAGATCGCGCTCGAGATGAAGAACAAAAAGGCCAACCTCACAGCTGTGGAGACAACGCACGGCGCACTCGACCGGACGCGCGTGGCCCTGTTGATGGAGAACAGGCCGCTGCCGTACCTTGTGCCCCTCCTGATACACTTTATATCGGTTGTTCCCCCCGAATGGTCATTCCGGTTCATGGGATCCGCAGAGTCCCTCGCCTTGATGCAGTCGAACCCGATGATACGCCTCTACATCGCGCGGAAAAAGCTGCTCATAGACTTGATCCCCTACGACGTCGTGAAGGATATCAACAGCTACGGAACGGTCAACCGCCTTCTGACGACCCCGTGGTTCTACGAAGAGTGGATCTGGCCCGCACAGTGGCTGTTCCTCTTCCAGGACGACAGCATGATCTGCTCAGCCTCGAGCATGACGCTCAACGACTTCGTTGACGAGGACTGGTCGTTCATCGGCGGCTCCGCTTATGGCAACACGGCGCCGAACGGGGTCAACGGCGGCTTCTCCCTGCGGAAGGTGGCGCACTTGGTCCAGATGATGCATACACGCTCTTTTGAGGATTTCGTCGCGGACGGCAACCCCGCGGCGGAGGACCACTATTTCTCGACGTCGATGTGGAAGTTGCCTGGGACAAAAATGCCTGTTGGAGTCGAGGCAATCAGGTTCGGGGTGGTCATAGAATACTCACCGAATGACACCGAGATGCCGCTTGGCTTCCACCCCTTTTCGTCGGATGGGCTTTTCAGGGGCGCCGAGGGCCAGGCGAATCAGGACAAGGCATATAAGTACTGCCCGGAGCTGGGGATCATTGCTCTGGGCCGCTGGGACTGTCAGTGTAGCCCTAATAAGAACAGACCCGGTGGACTCGGAGGCTAGGTGGCCATTGCCATATGAAGCGGCCACCTGGGTATGGTTCGCCAGGGAGTGGTTCGGCTTGGTGGCTCGCTGGCAAGATCAGTGACAGGTCAGTCCGGTTGTGGTAATTATGCAGAGCGGCAGAGGGTAAACAAGGGTCACGGTTGCTGTGCCGTAGCACATAGAGTACTCCTGATGAATTTCGACAAGTGAAGTGGAGTGCAGTATAAATTGTGAAGAGGAGTATGTGACATCAAACACGGTTTACTATTCTTCGGCTTATGCCACGAGCCACACCCGTCGGACTTACACTCTCTCATCGAACCCGGAGCTGCCGCCGCCAAGATGGCTGTCCCCTGCGCCTGGGCACGCGGCATGAACTTGTATGGCATCGCGGCTATTCCCTGGTTTCCGTCTGAAGTGCTGAAACTCGCGACGTCTGATGTACAGCAACCCCTGGAGAAATCACCAATAGACACTAACACAATCGCTATGAAACCAGGGGATGAGTTGCTAACAGGCTCACAAACCCTGCGCCACGATGCTGGGAATCTTCGGACGACACAGTCGCACTCTGTCAGGAGACAGGCCGTTGGAGTAAGTAACCACGGTCAAAGATAGACGATGGCCCAGACCCTGTTGCACGAGTCAATGCGAGCGAGCTGTAAGTTGGAGGGCACCTCCTCTTGGCATGACATTCAAATAGCAGAGCCCTGCAGGACTTCAGACGACAAGTCTCTGATATATCGACTCGAACTCGGCTGCCAACCACAGGACAAGCTTCACGGCACTAGTATTCACCATCGCTCGCCAGGGCCTGCCATGAGGTGACCATTCTCTTCAACACACTCTTTTTCTACCCGTCTTTCGCTTCACACCACCACCATGTTTTTATATACATTTCTTTTCGCTGTGACCCTGGTGGCTACCGCGGCCGCACAGGTGCAGTTCCTCGGAGTCGCCATAGCAGGCGGTGACTTCGGATGCCAGATAGACGGCACATGCCCGACGGGGTCGACGCAGCTTCCCCTCGGCAGCAGCGGCGGGGGTGGCGACGGCCCGGGGCAGATGCAGCACTGGGCCTCCCTGGACAAGCCCCTGAACCTGTTCCGGCTGCCCGTCTCGTGGCAGTTCCTCGCCAACAACCAGCTCGGCGGCGACCTCGACCCCACCAACCTCGGCAAGTACGACAAACTCGTGCAGGCGTGCCTGAGCACCGGGGCGCACTGCATGGTCGACATCCACAACTTTGCGCGCTGGAACGGCGGCATCATCGGGCAGGGCGGGCCCACCGACGACCAGTTCGTCGCGCTGTGGACGCAGCTGGCGACCAAGTACGCGGGCGAGGATCGCATGGTCTTCGAGCTCATGAACGAGCCGCACGACCTGGACATCAACGTGTGGGCCGCGACGTGCCAGAAGGTCGTGGCGGCGATCAGGGGCGCCGGCGCGACCAGCCAGATGATCCTGCTCCCCGGCACGAACTTTGACAGCGCGGCGACTCTGGTGTCGAGCGGGAGCACGGCGGCGCTGATGAATATCACGAACCCGGATGGGACGACGGATAACCTTCTGTTGGATATTCACAAGTACCTGGATGAGGACAACTCTGGGACGCACGAGACGTGCACGACGGATAACATCGATGCGTTTACTACGGTTGCGGACTTTTTGAGGCAGACGGGACGGAAGGGCATCGTCACTGAGACTGGCGCCTCGAGTGATTCCACAGTGAGTGCTTCCTTTTTCTTCTTTTTCATTTCCGCTGCATTGCGCCTGCATGTATTCAGGGTCGCCTGAGGAGCCAAGCGCTGACCATGTACCTCGAAACAGTGCTTCACAAGCTTCTGCTCGCAGAACAGCTTCATCAACCAAAACTCGGACGTCTTCATGGGCCTCGTGGGCTGGGGCGCCGGCAGCTTCGACACGAGCTACATCCTAAGCCTCACGCCGTCCAAGCAGAACAACCAGCTCGTCGACAACCAGCTCATGCAGCAGTGCGTCATAGCCAAGTGGGTCGCCACCGCCGGGACCCCGAGCTCAGCGCCAGCGGCCGCCGCGCCTCCCGCCTCCGCGTCGCAGGTGACGGTGACGAGCAGGCCGATCGTGATGACCACGGTGGGGCCGACCCAGGCGACGAGCGTGGCCCAATCCATCGGCGACATGACGTATACCATGACCATGTCGATGGTCACCGAGACGGCGGGTGGCGATGGGGAGGGCGAGGGGCTGCTCACTGCGTCGGGCAGCCCGACGCTGCCGGCCATGGCTACTCAGGTGCCCTCTGCTGATGCTGGTGGTCTGGAGACGGCATCCGGAGGCTCAAATGGGACGGCTCAAGTCACATCGCCTTCGGGGTCGGGTGTTGTGACGGCTTCAGGGGCCGAGGGGACGGCGCGGTCGTCTACTTGGGCGACGATGCTCGCAATGAGTGTTGGATTTGTGTTTTCTTTCATGATGTCTTTCTAGATTTAGTGACCTAGTCCGTGGGATGCGGAAGGAGATTAGTGATACCCCCTTATTCTACTTTTGGAAAAACAAATGGTACCAAGCGCCGGATCAGACAGGAATCTCGTACTCGCGTTGGCCTTCCGTGCAAAACAGAACGACGGTAGATTCCTGGGTGAAGTCGAGCTCCTCTCGCGCCTCAGAACATGCCTTCCGCAGCGCTGACAAAGTAGCGGCACCACACGGGCCTGGCTGCAGGCCCATCGTCGACAACTCAGTTACAGCCGCGTGCGCCTCCGCGTCCGTGACAGTGACGTCCGCATCAACCCCGGACGCGAGCGTGGGCCAGGCTGTGGATGATACTGTGCCACAGTTCATACCGCACATAATGGAGTCTCCAGTCTCAACCGTAGTCATCTGTCCTTCTTGCAGTGATGCCCTCAGGCAAGCTGCAGTGGTCGGCTCGACTGTCATGACGGAAGCCCTGGATTGGCTGCCTAGGGGGTGCTTCTTGAAGTGTTTGGTTACCGCGTGGGCTATCGAGCCAACTCCCACGGGGATAAAGGCATGCGTGGCTGCCTTGCCTCCTGTGGCCTCTGGGACTTGCACGGCGGACTCATTCAGCATCGTGCTGTACCCTTCGACCACCCACTTGAAGCACGTCAGCATGGCATAACGAGTAGAAGACTCGACGACTCAACGTACGCCCGGGAATGTTTGATACCCTTCTAATCCCATATCCATAGCGAAAATGGCGAGCTCGTTTCTCTCCGACTCTGCTCGAGCAGCAGCGACGCCGTCGTCATAGCTACCATCTACCACCACCAGCTCGGCACCTTCAGACCTGATACGCGCCCGCGTCGTCTCGGGCATGAAGCTCGGGACATATATCTTGGCCGGTATGCCGATATACTTGGCCATGCGAGAAACAGCACGGCCCCAGTTTCCTTCCGTGCAACTCACCAGACTGAGCCCCTCCGCCCTGGCCATGGTCCCCAGACGAGCCCAGAACTCCCTTCCATGGTTGTCCTCCATGAACGCGGTTGGGTCTAGACGCAGTCTCTCCGCAACGGCCCGGAATACAGCCCATGATGCGCCGAGGATCTTGAAAGATGGCAGCCCAAAGCGATTGGACTCGTCTTTGACGAAGACATGGCCGAGTTGCAACTCCTTGGCCACCTGCGGGAGTGGGTGCAGTGGCGTTTGCTCGTAGTGAGGCAGTTTCTGGTGGAATGCAAGTACTGGAGATGCCGCGGTAGGGCTCTGGCCATCGACGGTTGCTTCCGCGGCCGACTTGTTGATGAAGATGGGGCTCATTGTGGTGAGGGTGGGTGTTGCGGGAACAAGGTGTTGGGAGTGGTACAGTGTCGGGCTGTGTTGCCGATCCGGAACGCCTGGCTTTGATGCTCGTTCTAGGTCTCGGACAACACGCTTTCAGAGCTTTTGGTAGAATGAAGGCACGCAAGAGGGGTGGCTATTGCGTTTAGTCTCTGGTGTGGTTTTGCCGGAAAGATCAATGGCCAAGTCGGACGCCCGAGGGCCGAGTACCGAGCACCGGAGTCAGTGGGAACTAGAAGACTACCTCTGTATGAGCATCCCTTAAACGAGAATCCACCCCAGCCTGGAACAAGTATAGGCTCTGGTTCAAGATGAGGGAGGGAGAGTGTAAAGTGAGCAAATACTGGGCTGTACATGCCTAGCACGTGTGGTCAAATTTGCCCGTCGGCAGAATTTTGCGGAGGCATAATAGCTAGCCAAGCCCACCACGTCAACACCGATTTGGTGAGTAGACGGCAGCTGATTACTGGTTGTAGGCACAGCTTAAAAAAAAGCTCACACTTGGATTCCGGCAACAGTGATAACACCGAATTCTAAATTTACATATCGTGAGTTGATACGTGCACCACTCCTGTTTATTGGTACGAGACTAAACGTTCCGTCTAAGTGTTGTCTTGTACGGGCCTGACTCCCCGTATACGGGGAGATCGACAATTATATCCTACTATTATGAATCGGGATTTGCCTTTGTCTAGGCCATGAGTCCAAGGTTTAGAGTGTAATTACTGTAAACATAGCTTTTACCCTTAGTCTTGTATCATTCCTGTAGTACTCTAATCTACATCCGTCAATTATCATCTCCGTCCCCATCACCATCTCCGCGTTCGTGTACCCCACCGCCACAATGCCTCATCGTGGTCGTTCCTGGTCGGGAAGTCGAGTGGATGCCACATACAGTGTGCTCTCCCGTCTCCCATCCACTCAGGCGCAGGCGTCACCCGCTCCCAGGCATCGCGATACACACCCGTCACGCGCATTGGTTCCTCGGGGTCGACACGCTGGGTGTTCGTCCCATCTGGCAGGACGGGCAGCGGGCATGCAGCTCCATTGCTTCCCTCCTTGGCTTGGAAAAAGTCCATCATGGCCTTCTTCTGCACATCTGTCAACAGGCAGATTCGATATGTAACCTCGTCACGGTCAGGATGCAGGTAGACAGCGTCTGACTCCCCACACGCCTGTGCCGCGCGGTCAAAAAGAACCACGCCGCCGAGGATCCGTGATTCTGCCCAGTAGCCTGCCATATCTGCCGCGCCTTCAGGGTAGTTTTCCGGGTTGATGTACCACGTGTGCCGGAAAAGAGTTGGTGGTGGCCCGTGGGGGTTAAATTGCCACCACAACGCCGAACCGCCATCATCGTCGCTCGCGACCTTCGGCGGCTCCCAGGTATGGATGTCCTTTAGTGATGAAGACGCTGACGATGAGAGATCAGGGTTGCTGTTGTAAAGAATCACGGCCACCTGGTGGACGGATCGTGCCAGGATCTCCATGAGCCGAGTCTTGAAAGCTCTGGATCCTGGAGAAGCGGCTTGAAAAACATCTAAGAGCTACCTTTGGTTAGTGCGGAATGTTCGGATTGAAGGAGTAACATAAAGAGGGTGGCTTTTTACCGTGGAATCGAACCGTAGGGTTCCCGGATCAAAGCCGGTGCGGAGGTTACGGGCGGTCTCAAGGCTTCCGGCGCTGAGTTCAGTATGTGCACAAATGGGATGATCATCGCATAGCAGGTCGCCATAAACATCTCTCACTACATCTACGAGAGGTAGACCATCGACGATCTGTGCGTAGGTCATTTCAGCGATCTCCGTAGTGAGGATGTTTGATACAGCCAACCTAATGGCATCTTGATGCGGTCCATCTAGTATGTCGATAGTGGCTGTGCGTGTGGAGATGTTTTCCTCCCCATCCTCGCTGTGATTATGATGTTGACGGTTCATGGTTATAACGAAAATGCGTAAGAGAATGGGACGGAACAGCCAGTATCCCCCGGTTTGAAAGTTATGGGACCGAGTAGGGAAAGAGCAAGTTATAAATCGGAGAGGAGAGAGAGAGAGAGAGAGAGAGAGAGAGACAGAGAGAGCGTAGAATTTCCCGGCCTAAAGTTGATCCGGGGCCCAGTCAGTGGCTGTAAAGCCAAAAGCTGTTGTCATCGTGGGCTCAAATGATTGGATATTGACAATGTGTTGGTTGTTGCTCGTCACCTGGCCGACCCTAGCATAGCTGAGAAGTGGATTTTGTACTTGGTTACGCCGCCCAATCCAGCTCCGTTGGTTCTATTTCCCTTGCTTACTAGTTGATATTACTCGTCCATAATATACACCAAGTGATGTCGCAGGGTAATCATGAGCAGATCGAAGAGACAACAACTTGCTCCAAGATTGCGTGTGGGGAGCAGAGCTATGCAGCTCCTGTCAATAGCACCAGAGTAGGTGCTGGTGCAGTCAAAGCATTTCAATCGCATTCTCATTCCAGCGTCGAGCGAGTCCCCATCTCATTCTCAATGTTAGGTACACGTACCATGTCCCGTCAGAAGTGACCGGCTTACTGAGGCACTGGCTTCACAAGGTCAATCTGCACGCCGTACTCAGTCCAGCCCATGGTGTTGAAATTATACCTAGTACCCGTTAGTCACCTGCTACTGATCCTAGAGTGATCCATCCTGGAACATTCTCAAGCACAAACATCGGGTAAGTGTAGCAGGGGAAGAGTGGTACCCACCAGCCCATATCAACATCATCAATTGGACCTCCCCACATTTTATTCAATTCTTTCGCCTTATGTTCCAGTCCTTCTGTGTCCAGTATCTCCATCACATTTCTCCACGCGGAATTGATAGCCCCTATGATCCAGGCGTGGCCAGAACTCAAGGCCTCGCCGCCGAAATGCATGTGCCCGTTCCACGCTGGCGTCATCAGGCGCGGCATCACCGTGCTGAATTCGCCCGGTCCGAATATGGCGAAAGCACCGTTTGAGAACTATTTTCCCATCAGACTTCGTGGTGACAGTTCAAAAGGGATGCAAGTGTGGAGTATAGGGTCGGGCATGACACAGATATATGAAGAACTTTACCTCCGATTGGTACCAATCGTATGCGTGAATGCCCTCGAATTGGTCACTGTGATCCTGGTCAGCTGAATCTATATGCTAAATCGAGACATCTTGGTATTATCAACGCCCAGACATGGCTAGCAGATAGGCAGCTACAGCAGCACGTAACTCACAGCAGGAAGTGGTAGGAGACATTATGCAGTGCAGCCATGTCGCGCAGGGTGAGCTCAGTAAGCTCCTCGAAACCCTCAGGCTGGAATGGTGCTTGTGTCTTGCTATTGTGGGCGTTGAGGTAAGCACCCAGCCTGGAGGCGTCCTGGCCCCACACATACGAGGCGATCATCGTGCCCGGGGCGTTTTTGATCTTGAGCCCATATGAGGGGTATACAGCTCGCCTGATGGGGAGATCCGTGAATGATTGCCCCCCTTGGAAGGCCCCACTGGTAAGATTTTCCCACCTGCCCCAAACAGACCCGTTGTCAGTGACGAGCACGCACTATAGTGTGGTGGCGGATAGCTTTGGGGACATACCAGCGTGTCTTGAACTTGATCCCGATCTTGGTGCTAGGGTCATAGCTGCGCTGGAATCTTAGCAAACTGAGACCTTCCGCGTTGGAGTGTGAGCGAATGGGCCATACTTCAATGTCCTGATGGCGTTGTTCCGGAAGTATCCGAGCTTCAGTTCCGTCATGTTGATAGCTTGTAGAGGACCTAGTGGCACGGTGGAGATTACGTGGGGATATTCGTGCTCAACTGTATGGTTGACGATGACTTTGAGAGCGCCCTTGCTCCCAGCTCTGATATCAGTAACCTTGTTGTGCATCTTGGGTTTGCTCTTGAGAACCAGGGTCATTCCTTTTGTGATCATGTCCATACCCCCGCGGATACAAGTCCAATTTGCAAAACCGGCGCTCTGGAAAACCCATTCTTCTAGAATAGATTGAGGTAAACTGTACACTGCTCTAAGTTAGTCCAACTGCGTTGATGTGAATGTCGGGGGTTAGGCACCAAAGGTATGGTACCTACTGGGTATCATGAAGCAAGGCAACGTTTAGGGGCAAACTTACTGTCATAATGCCCAGTGGCGTCATTCATAGTCTCTAACCAGTCTATCTCATCCATCGTGAAGCCTTGTGAGAGCAGATAAGCTCGCACGGACAGCGAATCATATTCCATCAGATGGTTCCATCCCTTGGTGCTGAGGTCTCGATCGGGGTCACTGAGAGCTGACATGAATTCGTCGGTTGCTTGGCTAAAGACATTCGACGAATTGAGTGTGTTAAAAGGGTCGGAGACATTGTTGCGCAGCAGTTCTACGTCAAACCGATCGGGACTGGTGGATTCGTTGTTGAAAGCCAGGACATTGTTGAACAGCCGCAAACTCAAGCTCGTGTTGAAGATGTAAGGAATCTGGACGACTTTGTCATCTTTGCCCACATTGGGATGTGAGTTGATATAGGGAATGAGACTCCAGTTGTGGTGACCGATTATTCGCTCCATATATCCCGGTGTCATCGGCGGGAATCGCATTGCTCCCACATCCTGAGCCACGACGTCAGCGGGTCCCAGATGAAAGCACTACCATGGAACTCACATAATAATCATAGTAGGCTGGTTGATCGGGGGTCGCCTTGTCCCACGCTTTTTGATCAAACCGATACGTGTAGATTCTGCCACCGATGCGACCAGAGCCCTCATGGATATCATAATCGATGCCAAGCGAGTCCAGCAACATTGCAGCATAGAGGCCAGCCGCTCCCGCTCCTATGATACCGACCTTTAAAGGAACACCATCCGCAGTTTTGACCTTGGTGTGTGTGCCATAATTCGAATCGCTCACAAGTGCTCTGAAGAAGTCCGCACGAAGGATGCCCGTGGCCGCTCTTGGATCTTGGCGCTTAGGCAGTCGAGCAGGCGAAGCATTGGACAGGGCAAGGAAGAAGGAGCAAATAGATACAACGGGAACTCGGAGAAGCATGGTTGTAGATCTGGGATTGGTCTTGATATTTTGGCATTCACATACAAGAGAGCATTTCTCCAAGATAGTTTTCAGAGATGGGGCCTTCGGACACCTACGCAATGGTCTCCTGGGCCGCAGCTATATAGTTGAAAACATTGCCATAACTTACCAAATCATTTTACTCAAGACCTCACGTAATATCAATGCACTCCTTTCTTCCCAATCTAAGCATCAAGTGTCAGAAAAGAGAAAAAGGCAGTTCAATGTTCGCCGACAAGAATTGGCATGTGTTGCACTAGGACTAGAATGTGTGTTGTATGCTAGAAGCTTGTGTTGATTATCCAAGACCAGCATCGGCAGACCTCACTATGTCTGCATCCGGCAGCACATCACGTAAATGGAGGCATGTAAAATAGGCTAGGCTTCAGAGTGGCACAGACTAACTCGCTTGAAAAACGGCTCTGCCCACAAAGGATTCATCTCACAGACATACATTTTCACAAGCAAATATACGGGCTTACAACTTCACCTAAGGGTCTGAAAGGTCTTATGAATTTTCATGAGGACGAGATCAGACGACCCGTCTCGCCGATCTCCTCAGTAGTGCCAACACTTGGACCGCCCTTCCTCCCTTCTTTTCTTTTGTTCTCCTAACTAGCACAACCCACGAGCTTTAGCTTAAATCTCAATCCCGTCCCCCGCTCCCCACTAAGCTGCCTTCAATGAAAGCTGCGGAGAATGAGATACAAAGATATAATTTCAGCTTTGGCTTTGTTTGTTCGATTGCTGACAGCATCTTGCTAATGGAGGCATACATCTTGATCCTCGTGGATTAGTCCTGGTCCAGCGGTACCATTCTCGAACAGAAGTCATTCGCATACCGCCACGGTTCGCTTTGTTTGGTATTCATAGCACGTCAGTCCTTTTCTCTACTGCTTACAAGGGCTATGAAGGGAATCTGAGTCACAGGATAGACTCGATATTCGTTTGGTCACTTTGCGCACACCATGCTGTGCGATCCCACGGGCTTTGCAGGCATGTCTGGTCACATCCAGTCCGTTGCGGCGAGGACATCAATTTATATACCTTGCAGGCGGACCTCTGTCCCCTTGAGCTTATTATCTCCCCCCAGGTTGCATTGACAAAGCCTGTCTCCGTAGAAACTGCTCACGTGCTTTGCCTTGTTCAGTCTGTGGAAGGAGTCAGGGCGCCCAATGATGCAATGGGGATCAAGGGACGCACACAGAATTTGAGCTGACTTATACCTGAACTAACTTGGAAACCCTTCTCTGCGCTTGTGGAAAATAGCGAAACACATTCCTTGAGTACTTCTCATGTTTTGGATCCGTGAAGGTGATCGCTCTCACTCCCAAATGATTTCCATCAAAGCCAAGGGCCCAGGCGGCATAGGTGTCACGGACTTCAGAGCGAACCGTGGATCAGCCGACGCGATGAGGTCTTTCCACTGAGACTCGGTCCTTTCTTTGCTGTTGAACAAGGACATCATTGTCAAATCTTGACACCTGGGATATGTTAGATTGGCCCTACGTGAAGCGATGCTTCTGCACGTACCTGAAAGACCATTCGTTGTACGCAGACATGGTGCCTGGCGGTAGCATAACGTGGTCATTGATGAGGACCCGCGCACCGGGCTTCATAGCTGGAACCAGCTGCTGCAAGATCTTGACGGCATACTCATCTGGCCAGTCGTGTAGGATCTTGCGAAGGAAGTAGACGTCGGCGTGCTTCACGGGCTGGGCATGGAAGAAGTCGTGCGCCTGGAACGAGATCACGTCGCCCTCGTGCTGTGGACGCAAGCTTGCTGCCTTCTCGACAGTGGCTGCAACATCTTGGACGATGATATGCTTGAGCTTCGGGTGTCGCTCGGCCAGAGCCATGGCAAATGTTCCGTCCCCACCGCCAACATCGACGACGACGGCGTTGGAGTCTAAAGCACCCCAGTCGTAGACTTCCAAGGCAGCTTTTGGTTCCCAGCCTGGGAAGTTCTGCATGATGCTCATCGATGTAGCGAAGCGCTGGGATCGAACGGGATCGTTTTCCAGAGTCTCGAAAAAAGTGCCAGATGTGCCCTCCGCAAGATTGTGACCGGTCTGGCTGGGTAGCCAGGGCGGACGGGGCCACTTGGTCAAGGCCGGGATGATGTTTGCGCCCGCGGGCCAGAGCTCCTCAGAAGCAAAACCTACCCATTCCATGAGAGGCGGTGCTTTAGCAAGCATCGAAGAGAATGCCGTATGAGCGACATATCCGGGCTGTGGTTGAGCGAGAAATTGCTTCGTGACGGCGTGCTGGACAAGACGAGCAAACATCTCTTCGTCGACATCACAGCGATGTGCTAGTTCGGTAACGGCTATCTTGTCGCCCACGGGAAACTGCAAGGGAATCTTGTATCGGTACATAGCTTGCATCCCGACCATATCATACTTTTGAGATTCAAGTCAGATTAAATGTTCTTGTCGACTGCAAGTTATGGGTGGTAACGTACTGCTTCACCCATTTGCTGCATCATCCAGCCCATCGGTCCCAACAGAAGAGCGTGTAGTTCTTGGAGCGATGAGACAGCTTTGTCGAGCGACTCATTCAACTGCGGTGGGAGAGGTAATCGCGCCGGAGCTCCTGGCTCGAACGAACAGCTCGGAAGTCCATTCTGCGCAAGATGTTCCTCGATTTTGGTGACAGCTTCAAGCAGCGAAGCTGCAAGCTTCACCGTCCGTGGCGAGTGGGATTCAGCCATGTTAGATGTAGGTTCTAAGGTGCTCATGGACTTGATTGAGGAGATTGGAGCTCACCAGGGTAAGAGGAGGGAGGTGTTTAGAGAGACAGACAGCCTTCGGGCCATCCTTCCACCGCAGCGCATCAGCACTAGCAAGGAAACACACCTAGGTCGGGGACTTTTGATATATAATATACTCGACCCCGCGGATGCAATATTTTGGACCCCAATTTTTCCCTTTGATGACATTCAGAACCTCGCTCAACACTGGTTGCCTCCATTGCCGCACTCAATGTTCTCCTCATCGTTCGGGCCCAATAATCTTTGTTGTGTGGTTGAACATTGAAACATTCACGGGCACCCGCATGTGTGGTAAGTGTAATTATGAGGCCTCTTTTAAGCAAGGTAACAGTTTAGGTGGGAATCTCGAAAACATACTTTTCCCAATGCCGGCTATACTCACTACAATGCCCATGAGGCAAGTTTATTCAAGCCCAGCTAAATTCAGTGGAGCTTAGATTAGACATACCCCCACCTCACTCTTAGCATATCGTGTTCTGACTTCATGATTATTCCAGATTCAGGGGCAGCTCAACGCAATGGCTGAATTTAAAGGTAGTACGTAGCACAGTAAAACGGCGAGTGAGCAAGGCGCTGTTCTAGGCGCCTACGCGCCCGAGAATCGTGAGGAAACAAAGTCACCCTATTACAATGTGTCTGTTCAGATAGAAAAGAGCGCATGAGTCCTTTTTTCTGACGATAGGGGGTCTATTTATGTTTAGACCTCTCGGCCCGAAGCGAAGGGTGTGGGGTGCTGGGCGCAACAGCCACTGCTTCAACAGAGACAGGCTGAGATGTTGCAACTACTTAGGATCAGACACACTGGCAGAGACGGATGGATAGAGAAGTCCTGGTCTTACTGGACAGAAGATATGAGATTTACACAGAAGACGGTAGACGAACGACATCATAACAAATACTTATGAAGTGACCGAGCGGCCCGGCCTTAGCAGCTAAAAGTCCACGCCGGCCCAACCCGGATTGGTTCGGGAGGTAGTCAGTGAGGCCCGAGTGGCCGGCAGCCGGGATTACATGTGACACGAATACGCGTACGGCGCGAATTTTTTGAGCATCGTTTCAATAACCTCAGCTCAGCAAGGTTGTCAACATGATATTATTTCTGACATGATTATTCTCTAAGTAGTCATCGGGTGTTCGAGTGTCACAAACCAAGCCTCCTGCGCGTGCATAGATGCTTAGACCTGCGTGTGCTATAAATAGGAAAATTACGAGTCGAAAGCCCCCGCCAAACTTGCCCACATTGGGTTACGTCCCAGCACACTGCGCCCAGTTCTTGGCAACACTGAGCCCCCTCGACCTCGACGACGATTAGATATCTAGAACATATAAATCCTGAACCACCTTCGTATGCCTTAGTCGTTCGGTACGAAGCGAAAAACCCCGAATGTTCCTTGTCGCACTCCACGCGCGTCGATCTTCCGAGCGAATCTCATCGGGCTACCCACTCTTCTGTCTGGAGAACCGCACGCGATGACAGGGCGGACGGTGATACGAAGGCCACACAGAAAGGCCAGGACAGGCTGCACGCTCTGCAAGCGCCGTCGCGTCAAGGTCAGTAGCAATACATCAAGGACGAACTGACTCGAGAACCCATCCTGATGTGTAAACAGTGTGGGGAGGAAAAGCCACAATGCCAAAATTGCCTGGCTCACAACGCCGAGTGCGTATATGAGGCGGTCACGTCGCGGCGCACGACGCCCAAACCTGCGACGCCCAAGGCCGCGACACCGGGCCCGAGCACGCCGATGAGTCAGGAGGGAGCTCCGGCGTTTACCCTGGAGCACATGGAGCTCCTGCACCACTACACCGCGTCGACGTCCCTGACATTCTCCTCAACCCCACAGGCCACAGAGGTGTGGCAAGACCGCGTCCCCCGCCTCGCAATGCACGCGGACTATGTGCTGCAGGCACTATTGGCCGTGTCCGCGATGCACCTCTCCCAGATACGGCCACATTCCAGGAACTCATACTGGTCCACAGGCGTGCAGCTTTACCACGCAGCGCTCAGTAAAGCACAAAAGGAGATGGAAAACGTCACGGAAGCAAACTGCGAGGAGGTCTATGTCTTTTCGACGCTGACGTGCTTTTATTCGCTGGCCCAGAACAGTGTGCTCGCCAACAGGTCAGACCAGGGAGAGAGCGTTGACGACGACGAGGAGAGGGACCTCATCGGCTGGGTTTTTCTGTTCCGGGGCACCAAGGCATTGCTCACGCTGCCTGAGCAAACAATCTTGCACTCAGGGGTCCTGGCGCCGATGTTTCAGCAAGGTGCGAAACGCGCGATCAAGGTGCGCGCCTATCCCTCACTTGACCCGGAGATACTCATGGACGAGCTGCGCGCGATAGTCCCTGACGAGGAAGATCGAGTGATATACAGGGATGCCATCCAGCATCTCCAGAAATCCTTTTACGCAGTCTGCGGCCCATCATCCGGGCAGATTGAGAACACCGATATCTTTGTCTGGCTCTTTGACGTGTCAGATGAATACATGGATCGCCTCAAGAGACACGAGGGACCTGCCCTGGCCATATTCATCTGCTACTCGCTCCTGGTCGGCCAGCTGCAAGGGGTATGGTGGGCAAAGGGATGGGGCGAGTGGATCTCGGTCCGCCTGCGAGGCAGACTGCGCGATGAGGAGCGAAGCTTTTCGGGCAGGCTTATGGAATTGCTGGCTTTAGCGAACGATACCCGGGACGAGCAAGAGACCGCAGAGACAGACAAAGGCAGATGTACAGTGGCCTCCATGTGCATGGATACGTCAAGTGAATAGACGAGAGAAAAGGTCGTACACACGTGGACAAGAAGCCACCTTGCCCAGTCCAGCCAAAGGCAAATCACTCGAGTTTCCAACACAAGCACCTGCGTTCGGGATCTTCCAATGGTTCAGGAGTACCAGTTGGCTCTGGCTCCTGCCAAAGTACCAATCGTTCCACCCTTTATATTTGCGGAATTCACTGCCCCCTTCGCCGAAGCCTCCGCCCCGAGCCGCGCCGGGCTCGTACCGACTCGTACCGAGCTCACAGGGATCTCTCGTCAGCGGCCGCCAAGTAAAAGGCCTCCACATCCACGATGGAGTGATCGGGCTCGTGGAAGCATTCGTACCACATCGATGCTGTTTGGTCGGCGTACTACGGACAGTGGAACGTTTCGTTGATCGCACCCAGATACGGTGCTCATGCTAATGAAATGTAGCCTCTCTTCGGTGACCCCGGCATTACAACGAGGTAGTCCACTGAGACGTTCCATTTGCAGTACCTAACCGCTTGAGGCTAGCAGCGGGTGAGCTACGATGAGAGGCTATAACCCAAGATGGTCTCCTGCTTCTGCGACGGTGTCGTTTCTCTGAGTATCCAATGTCGTCTTCTTACAATGCTTCAACTCGCCACCAGCTTTGTGCTGGCCCTGATGTCGACTGCCACGTTGGCTGGTCGAATCGCGTCCCCTAATGCGACCGACGCAATGCGGCTTCAAGCGTTCGAGTGTTGATGCGGAGTTAGCCAGTCCTCTCAATGCCGCACGCAAACATCACGGATCCCTCAGAGACGGGAGGTTGTCATTCTTACAGTACGCTCCCGGCCTGCACACTCGTACTCTGTTGACACGCTCGCTAACGTCTGCGCTTCGATTTACAGAACTCATCGACGCCCGTGGTAGCCAGGAAATACAAGGAGTGTCTGCCATGTTTTACCCGATGATTCAGACCATCTTCGAGCAACTTCCAGGCAGTGTGAGCCTCCCCGTCGAATACCCCGCCCGCGTTGCACAGAATACAACATCGGGGGAGAATTTCGTGATCAACACCATCAAACAAGGACTTCAGGGTTGCCCTGAACAAAAGTATGGTCTTTTTGGGTACTCCCAAGGTGCAACCCAGATGCTCGGAGCCCTCGGTCAAATGGACGGCGAAGTCACCAGCGCTGTCTCGTCGGTCATTCTCGTCGGCATTCCATACCGCTTGCCCGGCAAGATGTCCAATGGAAACCAGGGTCCAGTGGAAGTACCCAAGACTGGGTTTATACAACGCCTTCGATTTCAAGCGATAGCACACTGCCGTAGAAACATCAAGCAGATTATATTTATAATATCACTATTAAACGACATAGTGGATTCTAAAAGGCACCAGATAATGACACTGAGTAATTCTCAAGCTCGATATCATAATGTTGACTGCTATACTGGTTAAATGCTTAGCTGATGACAAGGGCTTACACATGAAGAACGATTAGAAAGGGGTCCCCTGACATTTCACCAGGGCCCCTTGCTAGTGGCGGAGGGTAACAACATCGCGATACGAACGGCAATCCCATGTGGTTGTAAGCAATGTTCATCTAGACTTCGCTTTCCCAGGTCATCTATGTCTCACCTCACGAGCTACTCACAGGCTCAATGACCATGTTGTTTTACTTTCTGTGGACCGCATTACTGGCAGCAGCCTCAGTCCAGTGTGTTCCCCTCGGCGGACAAAATGCAACCTACGATTACATAGGCAAGCTAGGGCTAACTTCCCTTCAAAGGCTCTAAGAGACCACATACTAACCTTCACAGTCGTCGGCGGAGGGACTGCCGGCCTCGCCATCGCAGCCCGACTGGCCCCCCACTTCTCCGTCGCCGTGGTCGAAGCGGGGGGCTCCTACCAGGCAGACACCGGCAACCAGAGCGTGGTCCCCTACTACTCATTGAACATGCCGGTGCTCGCTACAGATCCAGCCACGTACCAGCGCGAGCCCCTGGTCGACTGGGACCTGATCTCCGTCCCGCAGCAGGGCGCCGCCGGGCGACAGGTCCACTACGCCAGGGGCAAGACGCTGGGCGGCAGCTCGGCGCTCAACACGCTGGCGTACGTCCGCGCGTCGAGGGGCGCGCACGACCGATGGGCTGAGGAGGTCGGCGACGGGAGCTACCGGTGGGACAGCGTCCTGCCGTTCTTCAAGGCGGGTTGCCAGCTCACGCCTCCCGACCTGGAGAAGCGCAATGCTGCCAACGCGACGCCAAGCTGGGACGCGGATGCATTTCTTGGGGATAATGGTACTGCCCCTTCGCAGAGGCCGCTGCGTGTGTCGTTTGGTAACTGGGTTGATCCGACGACTTCTTGGCTTGCACTCGGGTTGCAGGCGGTTGGGATGTCGCCTGCGCCTAAGGGGTTGAACAGTGGGTCGATTAACGGTCTAGGAGGGTGGACCTCGTCCACGATTGACCCTCAGGACGCGACTCGGTCGTCTTCTCAGACGAGTTACCTACGGATGGTAGAACAAGAGACTGACATAACAGTTTACTCTCACACCCAGGCAACCAAGATCCTGTTTTCGGCCAGGAAAGCCACGGGCGTGGCAGTTGATACCCAGGGGTCGGCATACACGCTGAGTGCTAGAAAGGAGGTCATCCTCTCCGGAGGCGTGTTCCATTCTCCCCAGCTGTTGATGATCTCAGGCAAGTACAAGGCAGCTGGACTGGCTCAGAATTTAGCCACACACTATACCCCTTCGGAGTAAAGTGTATTTGCGAATTAATTCTAACATAATATTGTTGAAGGTATCGGGCCCAGAGAAACGCTCCAGTCTCTCGGCATCTCTGTGATCAAAGACCTCCCCGGAGTGGGACAAAACCTGTGGGAGCAGCTATCATTCAACGTCCTCCAAGCGGTGAGCACGCCAACAGGAGGCACATTCGTGGACTCTTCAGACCCGTCCGTCCGGGAGGCCACCTTGGAGCAGTACCACGAAGACCAGGCCGGACCCTACAGCCAGGCAGGAGGGTACTTCTCCTTCGAGAAGATTCCCGAGAGACTCCGCGCCAACTTCTCCCAAGAGACCAGGGACAAACTTGCAGCTTTCCCAGAAGACTGGCCCGAGGTGCAGTACATCCCCTTCGGGTTCTCCATCCCCTCAAGCTCGGGTGACGCTCAGACAATAGGCACGATGAGCGCCACTCTGACGGCGCCCCTGTCGCGCGGCAACGTCACCATAAGCTCCTCAAGCATCAAGGACCCTCCGGTCTTCGACCTGGCCTGGCTGTCTGATCCGGCAGATGCAGAGCTCGCCGTGGCGGCTTTCAAGAGGTGCCGGGAGGCGTTGGCTGACCCTTCCCTCGACCACATCCGTGTCGGGGCCGAATTCGCCCCCGGTGCGAACGTGACAACCGACGAGGACATCCTGGCGTATATCCAGGAGACGGCATCCACGGTGTGGCACGCCAGCGGCACGTGCAAGATGGGCAAGGGGGGAGACGTGGACCCCATGGTTGTGGTGGATTCACAGGCGAGGGTGTTTGGCGTGGAAGGGCTGCGCGTCGTGGATGCGAGCTCCTTCCCTTTTGCTGTGCCGGCGAATCCGCAGAGTACTGTGTATATGCTTGCTGAGAAGATCGCAGATGTGATACTTAGTGGGCACTGAGATGATGTAGGTTAAGGGATCATACTTGCTCAGATAAGCCTAATAGTGTCCCTGTACTACCAGCTTATCCAGCTATTTATTCAGGGCAAGGACTGAGTTAGTCACAGAAAGGGTCTCTTTTCTTTCAGCTCACAAAGCTGGGATCCCATAATTATCTTATTCAGACCGTTTCACACTTGCACAGGGACATCTGCATCTTACAATAAGAATACGGAGATTCGCAGGGCCCAAATCAGAGGGTACAGGGGTATATGCTTAGTCGCAATAAGCTGCAGCCAATCATAGCGCAACCTTCATCACCATTAATTCGCACACCAAAGCCAATTCACACACCCAATTCATAAACCAGGTGGAAGCCGCTCCCGGGGCCCTGGGAGCTATTCATCTATATAAGGTTATTAAGTCCCTTATTAATTCCTGCAGCCCTTATATATACCTTATAACTTTTATATATACTTTATAGCCTTTAAATATTTTATATACCTTTTATATATAATTTATAGCTTTTATATATACCTTACAGCCTTTATATTTATTTTATAGCTTTTATATATATCTTATAGCCTTTATATATTTTATATACTTTTTATATATACTTTATAGCCTTTATAAAATACTTTATAGCCTTTATATATGCCTTATAGCCTTTATACACGCCTTACACCTCTTATATATACCTTATAGCCTTTATATACGCCTTATAGCCTTTATATATAGCTTATAGCTTTTATATATTTTATATATATTTTATATACGCTTTATAACCTTTATATATTTTATATATAATTTATATATACCTTATAACCTTTATATATATTTTATAACCTTTATATATACCCTGCAGCCTTTATATATGCTTTATAGCTTTTATATATGCTTTATAGCCTTTATATATACCTTGCAGCCTTTATTTACGCCTTATTGCCTTTATATATTTTATATATATTTTATATACGCCTTATAGCTTTTATATATACCTTATAGCCTTTATATATATCCTATAGCCTTTATATATACCCTACAGCCTTTATATATACCTTATAGCTTTTATATATACCTTATAGCCCTTATATATACCTTATAGCCTTTATATATTTTATATATATTTTATATATGCCTTATAGCCTTTATATACGCCCTGCAGCCTTTATATATGCTTTATAGCCTTTATATATGCCTTGCAGCCTTTATATATACCTTATAGCCTTTATATATACCTTATAGCCCTTATATATGCCTTACAGCCTTTATATATATCTTATAGCCTTTATATATTTTATACATATTTTATATATACTTTATAACCTTTATATATATCTTATAGCCTTTATATATGCCTTATAATATTTATATATTTTATATATATTTTATATATACCTTACTGCCTTTATATATTTTATATATATTTTATAAACTATTTATATTCTTTAAATTCCTTTATTAAGTTAAAATAATAATAATTATTTTAATAAAATAAGAGATAATATAAATTATAAGCAATTATAGTTAAATTTAAAATGCAGCCTTAAATAATAACTATTTAATTTACTTTTATAAATTAATATTATATTAAAAGCTATTAATTTATATTAAAACTCTTAATATTAAATCATACCCTTTTATATTAATGTTATTAAGCTAAATATTAAGCTAATCTTTATTATAAATAAAGCTATCTTTAACTATTAATAATTTAATTTAATATTATTAAGCATTATATTTAAATGTCTTTATTATATAACTTAGGCCTTTAAATATAAATTATTTAAAATAAATAATATAAAGCTATTATCTCTTAAATATACTTATATAACATATATATAAAATTTATTTTTACTTTAAATATATAATAATTATAGCCTTGCTTTTTAAAATTATTTAAAAATAATTATTTAATTAAGACCCTTTAAAAATAATTATCTTACTTATTAAATTAAAAGATTAAAATTACTTTAAGCTATAAAATAATTTAATTTAATATATATAATTATTACTTATTAAATATATTTATAATTAATATTAAAATAAATTATTAATAAGATATATATACTTTATTATATAAATAAAATAAGTTAATAAAATTAAAGTTATAAGAATAAATATTAAATATAATAAATAAATCTTTCTTAAAGTAAAAATAATTTTATATAATAACTTAAACTTAATATTATTTACAATAATTAATATATTTTTAATTATATTTAAAGATTATAAAATTTATTTAAAAAAGATTAAATTTTAAATAAGTATTAAATTAAAAATAAAAATACTTAATAAAAAGAAAATAAAAAAATTAAAAAGGTTTTTTAAAAAATATAAGATAATTAAAAGCAATTAATAAAATATTACATTTTATTTATAAAGAATTAATAAAATAATTATAATTTAATAAATATAATTTAAAAAATATAATTATAAATCTTTAATTACCTTTATACTTAAGAGAAATTATGTAAATTTTATATATACTTTATAGCCTTTATATACGCCTTATAGCCTTTATATATACCCTATAGCCTTTATATATACCTTACAGCCCTTATATACGCCCTACAGCCCTTATATATACCTTGCAGCTTTTATATATACCCTACAGCCCTTATATATACCTTATAGCCCTTATATATACCCTATAGCCTTTATATATACCTTATAGCTTTTATATATACCTTATAGCCTTTATATATGCCTTATAGCCTTTATATATGCCTTACAGCCTTTATATATATCTTATAGCTTTTATATATACTTTACTGCTTTTATATACTTTATATATATTTTATATATACCTTATAGCCTTTATATATGCCTTGCAGCCTTTATATATACCCTGCAGCCTTTATATATGCCTTATAGCCTTTATATATGCCCTGCAGCCTTTATATATGCTTTATAGCCTTTATATATGCTTTATAGCCTTTATATATACCTTGCAGCCTTTATATACGCCTTATTGCCTTTATATATTCTATATATATTTTATATACGCCTTATAGCTTTTATCTATACCTTATAGCCTTTATATATATCTTATAGCCTTTATATATACCCTACAGCCTTTATATATACCTTATAACCTTTATATATATCTTGCAGCCTTTATATATATCCTATAGCCTTTATATATACCTTATAACCCTTATATATACCCTACAGCCCTTATATATACCTTATAGCCCTTATATATACCCTACAGCCTTTATATATACCCTGCAGCCTTTATATATGCCTTATAGCCTTTATATATACCCTGCAGCCCTTATATATACCCTATAGCCTTTATATATACCCTGCAGCCTTTATATATGCCTTATAGCCTTTATATATATCCTATAGCCTTTATATATACCTTATAGCCTTTATATATACGCTGCAGCCTTTATATATACTTTGCAGCCTTTATATATACCTTATAGCCTTTATATATACTTTATAACTTTTATATATACCTTGCAGCCTTTATATATATTTTATAACCCTTATATATTTTATATATATTTTATATATATTTTATAGCCTTTATATATTTTATATATAATTTATATATACCTTATAACTTTTATATATATTTTATAACCTTTATATATACCCTGCAGCCTTTATATATATCTTATAGCTTTTATATATACCTTAAAACCTTTATATATACCTTGCAGCCCTTATATATACCTTATAGCCTTTATATATATCTTGCAACCCTTATATATACCTTATAGCCTTTATATATACCTTATAGCCCTTATATATACCTTGCAGCCCTTATATATGCTTTATAACCTTTATATATACCTTATAATCTTTATATATACCTTACTGCCTTTATATACTTTATATATATTTTATATATGCCTTATAATCTTTATATATGCCTTGCAGCCTTTATATACGCCTTATAGCCCTTATATATGCCTTATAGCCTTTATATATACCTTATAGCCTTTATATATATTTTATTGCCTTTATATATTCTATATATATTTTATATATGCCTTATAGCTTTTATATATGCCTTATAGCCTTTATATATGCCCTGTAGCCTTTATATATGCCTTGCAGCTTTTATATATGCCTTATAGCCCTTATATATGCCTTATAGCCTTTATATATGCCTTATAGCCTTTATATATGCCTTATAGCCTTTATATATACCTTATAGCCTTTATATATCTTTTATTACCTTTATATATTTTATATATATTTTATATATGCCTTATAGCCTTTATATACGCCCTATAGCCTTTATATATGCCTTATAGCCTTTATATATGCCTTATAGCCCTTATATATACCTTGCAGCCTTTATATATGCTTTATAGCCTATTATTACTTAATAGGTTTAGTTTAGCATTATTACTTAGCAGATTACTTAGCTAATTAGCTTTTAAGTTTTAAATTTAGTTTAGCATTATTACTTAGCAGATTACTTAGCTAATTAGCTTTCAACTTTCAAGTTCAGTCTAGCGTGTCAAATTTTCCATTCACTGATTATTCTAGATGAATAGCACATCAAGGCCAATCCATACACCCAGAGCTAATTCGCATACCCAGGGCCAATTCATATACCTAAAGCTAATCTGCATACCTAATTTATATGCTTAATTTATATGCTTAAAGCTAGGTTATAAGTTGAAAGCCCCAGGTATATAATTTAGCTTTAGGCGTATAAATTAGGCGTATAATTAAGTGTGTAAATTGGGTATATAAATTGAGTGTATAAATTAGGCGTGTAAATTGGGCGTATAAATTGAGTGTGCGAATTAGGCGTGCGAATTGAGGGCAAATTGGTGCACTAGGGGCAACAAGTACCCCTATACCCTCCGATTTGAGCCCTGTGAATCTCCGTATTCTATAATAAGACAGTGAATCAAATTAATAAGGCATAGGGGAGGCAGGAAGAAAAAGGAAAGGGAGGAAAGGAGAGGGAGAAATAAGAGGGCTTGGGTAACATAATTTCAATCAATCCAATCCAAGTCACACCAACAGAGAAACTCTGTTTAATGGAGTGATTTATTTACTGCCACGGATGTAGTGGCTTACTGTCTACCAAGCCTTTAACTACTATTCTGAGCAAATTGTGATGCACTGCCGTTGTTTCAACTCTAGAAAGCTGGGTCATCCCTTTTCACTATCTATCACTATAACAAAAAAACACAAGTTGAATTTGGGGAAGGTCTTTAGTGGTAAACCAGACTTGTGTGTTGTCTGAGTTGTTGACATAGCTGGCTGGGACATGAATAGGCACCCGTGATATCCACCACCCACTCCCGGTCTATATGTAGACACATTCTCTCCATCTTTGTATCACATGGCGTGTTACTGACAGCTGATTCGATATATAAAGTTGGCTTTGGTCTCCAATACCATAACGTCGACCAAGGTCCCAGCTGAGCCGCTGAGTCACAGCAACATAATTTGTTAGAAAAGCCTGTTTTCGCTGAGTAATGGGCGTTTGGTTTAGGGGTATAATGTTCGCTTCGCAGTGACTTTCATAACAATATGGAAGTTGTTGATACGATTGCGAAAGGTCGCCGGTTCGATTCCGGCATCGTCCATTGTTTTTCTCTTTTGCCTCTTGTGAGGCCGTGTCCAACAACAACAAAGTGGGTTGACTACATTGTATCACTATTTTGCTTATCTATTATGGTCTTGGTATTAATGCTTTGTTGTTTCCCTTGATAATGGTGTGACTGGCTATATGCATAAATGCTTAATTTGTGGAGTTTAACATGCTTGGCCAAATGCCAGTAGCCAGCCACCACTAGCTCCGTAGTTGGCGGGTACCCTACTTGGGGCTATAAGGTCTGGTTAGGAGCATAGGAATGCCTTAATGGAATGTATCCATGGATATGTTCCACCAGTTCATACCGAGATACAGCTTAACCTCCAAGTGAGATGTCTTGTGAAACTATGCCAACACTACCCAAAGCCTACGCACTGCGGTGTTCAAATTTGCCGCATATCCGTAATGTGGAGACGATTCCTGAAGGATCAATACCTAGCAGCAGGAGGCGTCCACTCCGGACTGAGAATGGAAGGCAGGCAGTGGGTAACAGGGTTTTGGACTGACGGCCCTTTTCCGTTCCTAGATACTGCACCTGTCTTCCCCGGGTTGTATCCAGTAAGCTCTCGATTGCTGGAACTCCACCTTATATCATGTCACTCAAGGCCGGTAATCCGTCTTGGCTGTTTGCCATCGGCCCATAGAGGCTGAGAACTTTGCGCTCGCACTTATCGTGATACTCATATAAAGCAGTGACACACCCACAAACATTCAAGGTCTTGATACTACTATATCTTTATGCCATATGCGTTATTTCCGGTGTGTCTCTCAGGTAAATCGAGCAACGCGATTTTTCCCCCAGACCTCACTATGGATACCTTTGATCATGTCGATATCACCACGGTCCTCGAGCCGCACTCCACGTGTTTCGAGCCTTCCAATTTGTGGACCTCCACGATGCTATGTAGCGTGAAGGGTGGTGGGTTTGCACCGAGAGCGGCCGCCACATTGAATTTGAATTCCCTCACTTGCCCCCTCACGATACTGGGACCTCCGACGACCTCGGCACCTTACCGTACGGACATCGACTGTTACCCCTGGAAAGATGATTTCGACGGGAAAACGGTGTGGAATGACTGTCCTGTGGGTATGACAGCAGCAGTCGAGAGAACTCATGATTGGGGCAATGGAGTTACCTCTATGGAGACATATTGTTGCCCTTCGTAAGTGCTTTCACAGTTTCAATCACAGTGGTTCGGTTCAGTAGCTGACCAGCTTATTAGAGCGTATAAATTCTCGTCGACAAATGAACCGATTCCACTCACTATCGGAGATTCAACCTATTCCGTAGAGCTGTACGCCGGGTTTCTGTGCCGGGCCTCTGCAGTCCCAGAACTTTCCGGCCAGACCGTGACTCTCACGGTCTCCACAGAACCTCTCACCACCACTGAAGCGGTATACGACGGGGACATAATCTGGGCAGAAGCTGTCGGTTTCGGCAGAATCGTCTATGAAGCCTCGGGAACAACATCTGAATGTCGCGGCAATTGTCCACTGCTTTCCAATCCTCTCGCGGCCCCGACTCCTACTCCAACCCCAGCGCCGACGGGTTCGTATGTCCCGCCTCCCTCGCATCCAACCACCCAGTTTAGTCCTGCTCCATCATGCCTGAGTGACTCCAACCTGTGGCTCGTCTCGACAAGCTGCCAACTTCTGGAGGGCCGTGAAATCTTGAAACCTTCTTGGCTCGAATGTGCCATCACGGAATTTGGAGAGCCGGACATATACAATAAGGAATGCTACAGACGTGGCTCAGCCACCGCCGGCGATGATGGGACGACCTCTTTCTACGTGGGCTGCCCAGCAGGTTACACTACTGCCTCCGAATCCACACGTCGTCCGTTCGACAGGAGGCAACGCGGAGATACGTCAGGGGAGACAATATCCTACGACGTGGTCGCAAGCGTCGTGATATGCTGCCCGGATAGTGACCACGGCTTCCAGTACAGCGACATCCTGACGACCACGACCACGCATGACGGTCAGAGGCTGGTGGACATGTACCCCATGCCTCTGTGCGTCGCCACAAGCGTGCAGTCACTCTCCGGCAGGGACGTCGAGTTGATCATGACCGAGAATGACCGGGCCTTTGGCAAAAACAAGAGGCAGGAGGAGACGGCCGGCCCCGCGGTGACTACCCGGCCGTGGAACTACGAGGGCGGTCTGCTGTTCGCCGAGGCGGCGCAGGCCTCGGTCACGGTCTTCCATGGTACATATTCGTGTCTGGAGGCCTGCGACGACTACTTTACCTACTCTTACAACAACACGGATCCAAACTATACCCCAACCAGTACAGCGCCCAGTGAGGGAGAAGCCACGCAAGGTTCAGGGGGGTCAGAATCTATGGGGACCGCATTGCTCGGGATCAGCCGAGGAACCGTCCTTGCCGTAGCGCTTTTGACGGTTCTTTGCCGAACCGTGCTATAAGATCAGGGATCGCTTGTTCCAAGACAAACGTTAATGTGTTGTGTAATATGCGTGTCGCGAATATAATACCATAGAATTGACCAAGACCTATGCCTAGTAATACTTAGTATACATCAATTGCCGAAGTCCTATACTCTTGGTGAGGGAACGCAGTACAGTCCGCATAATAGGTGCTCAATGAATATTTCCTGCCATTAAGCTAGGTCAAAGAACTATTCTTTTCCTGCTCGTCTAAACATTCAATAAGTCCCTCAGTTCCGAGCTTTCGCTCTTGCTGAGACCAGTGGCGAGGAGCGATACAGATCTACGTGCAATAATCCTACAAGACATGGCTCACAAACATCTCGTTACGTTTTCTTTTCTGAATTCCCTCACCGTTTGAGGTATTTAGCCTCTCCTTCACGAGACGCTGTGTTATTGAGGGTTGTAAATTGCGCAAACTCATCATGGCAGTTGTTCGTGTGGGTGCATCTGTGAATATCGCAGGTTAAAACAGGGACAAATCTTCCTGGTACAGCCGAAATCATTTTTATCGAAGCTTTCATCCGAGGATATGTCGACCGAAACGTTGCGCATGACACCGTGAATCTTGCACAAGAACTCTGTTTGTTACGGTGGTAGGCGCATAGCTTTTAGCCCTTTCGAACGTCGATTTGAAGCCAGAAGACTTCCAGTGTAGCCCTTAAGTCAGTAATATTACTGAGAGGGACCGTTTCAGTTATATGTTGCGGACGGAGCTCTATCCTCCATCACGCTTGACAATGCGAGCACGCGAGCACACTCTGGTAGGAGCGGGATCGGACTTGTCAGATGATTGGAGTATCTCTATAACGAACAGACTATTCGACCGGTTGTAATATGATCCATGAGATTCCTAGTACATGCGATCACCATTAAGACTGAATCCAACCTCAAAGCCTTCGAGCACCGGACATGCGAATCATACATTTCCCCATATCATGGGCAGCCTTACGGCTGCCAGATCTAGTTCAAGGAAACCAGTCACCCTATTCACTGTTCTGCTTCGAAAAGTAACGGTATGCGGCGTTGGCGTAAAAGATCGTCTCCATCATCCCATAAATTGAGAGAAAGACAATGATCACGATCTTGGTAGTTCGGTTGGCGCCCATGCGATCCAGCATGGATAGCCGACCCTCCTTCTTCGACGTATCTGGCTTCTCTGACGCGGTGGCGGAGGCGTGGGGCCGTATTCGAGGATTGTCGCCGAAGTGGCGGAGCTGGGTTGCCGCATTGGGTCGCATCAAAAGTCGTTGATGGAGGGAAGGCTGGTTCACGCGGAGGTGCTTCACGCGCAGTGCCTTCGACGCCACGGGCAGAAGAGTGGCCAGTGGCTTTGATGCCTTGGATGCGAGGGCTGAAGCCATAGCTTGCGGCTTGATGGTGACAGTTTTTTGTAGTACGGGGCTTAGGCTGCGAGAGCTCTGTCTGTTGTGCCGGATTTGAGAGTGGTGAGGTCGGTCTCGAGACTCGTAGTTTTCAAGTGACGATTCAGAGGTGGGACTTGGGCCTGGAAGGCGTGTCAAAATGGTGAAATCATCATGACAAGCCGCAGTTGGCTTTTCGTTCGTGAGGAGTTGGAGTCTGTGCCGCAGGGAATGACACACAATGAGCCGTGTCAGCCGGAGCAACCGAAGCCCGCCTCACATCAACAAAGGCTGACACCAGCACAACACACTCCTTCGGCAGCTAGTCAGTGCACCACACCTTTGAAATGGTTCATGAACAGCTCGAATTGAAGACGTAGCTTTGGGATGGTTGTGATGTGTCCCTAGTTGAAATGCAAGATGCCCTGGTGCCCGGAAAACTCCTCGCGAACTGCATGTGGTTCAGCTCCTCCATCACAAAGGCCTCACTAGAGTGCCAATTGATCAATGATCAGACAGATTGCTTGCTTGGGAGACTATGCAGATCCCAAAATCCTGCGTGAAGCAGACGGAAACAAAGGAGAGTCGCTCAAGGCAGGAAGAGAAAAAAACAAGAAGGAAAAATGAATGAGCACGCTGGGAGTTGAACCCAGATCTCGCTGCCTTTACGTCAAGAGCACACCGACTCTTATCGTACACTGTAAGTATCCAAAACCACGCCGTTGAAACTAGATGTACTCCGAGGAGGCAGCAGTGTTATCCGTTACACCACGTACTCGGTAATCATGGCACAAACCGAGTCTTGTATACCGAGCTACCTCGTCATTCCTTGACCTGTTGCATTACCAAATCGCAGAAGCCTTTGCAATTTTGCATGCCCAAGTGAGAAGCAAGTCGAAGTTCTGCAAATATTCTTTTCCCTACATTGCTGTGTCCACCAACTATGAGACTCAGCATATGAGGTACTCTTTGTATGCGAATTGTAAGTCTCTTCAAAGAAACCAGTATGACTCTGGGCTCTCATGTGCCACATAAACTCATCCGCCTGGACTTTTATTGCAGACATAGTTATGATATCACTGCATAATGGAGAATACTGGATGACTATGTTGAGTGAGTTCTCAGGGAGAGATGCATTGGAACGTATATGGGAACGTATATGTGAACGAGGAACACTTGAAGATGGACTGGGATGTGATGTGGAACGCGGAATAGTTCCCCTGTAGAGCTTCAAGAATAAGGACAGCTAGCACTTCAATCTTCGGGCCCCATCGTGTTATCCTCCAGGGGGGCCAGTCACAACCATGTCATCTCAAAGTGGTTGGACAAATCTTTGTCACAAAGGCACTTGGGCAACAGACACCAACATCAACCACTCCAACCAGCTCTTCCGCCTGCCCCACCGCTCCTGCTTGCTGAAACACGTATTTAGGCAACGATGATCTCGCAATTTTACAGTTGAGTTGTTTTGGATGCAGTCTCTTCGATGATCCAAAAGCTCCTGGTTAACTTGCCTCTGACAGCAGACTGACAACGTGATTTAGCAGCAAGCTCGACTTCCAACTCAACTCAGACCCTTCAGACCAATCAAGCATCTTAGTGAAGGCTCGACAATCACTTTGAGCCCTCACAAGCTGGAAAGGAAAACTCCAGACGCCAGGCCACGTCGCTGCCTAGCCTTCTACAAGTCACCAGTCCACCTCTAAGACACCATAACCGTAACTGGGACCTCCAGCGCAGAGGAAAGCCATCTCAACCAATCTCCCACTATCTTTATCAGTGATGTTTGCCAGGGCATATCACACCTGTAACAGCAGCCGTGTCGATCTCGGATGAGCAAGCCGTGGCAAGGCGACCACAAGAAATCCCGGAAGCTCTGGGCCCTTCTTCATCCCCACCCATAATAAGAAAAGGGCTTCTTGGACGAGATTACCAAAAAAATTAGATTTAAAAAGCTATGGCTGCTTCTTGTCCAGTATGACTTGATTGATGTATTTAGTCTTCCTTCACCGCTTCCATGCGGCGGATGCACTCCCCGTGGCTCTCATCATGCAAAGATGACCAGAGGTGCAGTTTCTTGACCTTGGAAGTGGATCCCGTGGGAGCTGGGCAAGGAAAAATACGGCGGTTAACTGTGAGGTTGTGACCTGGGCACACTCTCAAGTCAGGATGCCTTCATCATGGGGACCGTAAACGCTCATCACGCATCTTTGACACCCACACGTATAGACACGTGGACCCGCTAGACGATTCTGCGAAGTCGATAGGCGACCCTCCTCGAGCTATGACTGTTTCAAAGCACTGATTCCAGTTCGTAGGCATCTTCCGTCGTATTCTTTTTCATGTTGTTTTTGTCAAGAGAGTCTCGTTTATCATCTGAAAACCCACAGTCGACTGTCTCACCAGGTCCTAAACTTACTTCTGGCACAAGTAAACAAACCCTCCCTGCCTGTGCAGGCTTGTTGTCCGTGCCGGCCGAGATCATGTCGGGCCGGGGCAAGCTGCTAGTTCTGGCACCGGCTAGCCGCGAGGCGGTGTCGAGTGTCTCGCGCCAGTTGAACTACGAAGTCGCTAAGGCTGCGGGTGAGACCAGGTGGTTCTCGGCCACTCCATCCACGCTGGACAGAGGAAGAGCTGTCTATTAAAAGAAGGCTTTGGGAATATTCCACGGGCACGGGACCAAATCATGATGCTGGGGCGTGCCACTCTCCTACGGCGTGGCTGGTCGTGGCAAAGGTTGATTGAGGCCTGGAACCCCCTTGACAAGGCAACAAAGGCCTCAGGGGACTCTACGCGTCAGGAAAAAGCAACTCGAACGTTACGGTGAACCCGTGAAAAGAAGCAAACAAGATCAAGTACGAGGATACAATGGTCACCCACTAGCAGGCGAGCACGAAATTGCAGCTGTGACATGCCTGTACGTGGCTGGGAGGGCGCACCTGGGGGCTCGTACGACGGGGTGGTGAACCTGTCGCACACCGGCTCGAGGGTGCAGCATACGGGGGGCAACGGACACCAGCTCATCGAGCTTGGAACCCTGCCACATTGTGCGGGGCCATTGTGTGTGTGTTGGTCTTCCCTCGCTCCCCATTCCCCGTCGCACGAGGCGTGGTGCCGTTTCGCGTATCTGGGGAGCGGGTGACGATCCTGCATGGACCCTCGGCCCTTCATAGCTCCAACAACCCCCAGCGCGACACCGACAACACCGTTGGGATGGTTCGACCGGGTCTTAGCTGCAAGGTTCCCGTCGACGTGGTACCAATTGGGGGGAGCTCGAGATGCCTTCCACCCAGTGCGCTGCTCGTGCTACGACGGACGGCGGGAGGTGCGTGTGCGGCCACAAGCCGCAGGGCCGATGGCGGTAGCGGGAGAGACATTGATCAATTGATTGATTGATTGATCGACTGGCTGGGGGCGGCGCTGGGTGGGTTAGATGGGTTCAGGTGGAGCCGGGTCAGGTTACACGCGAGGCCTGGGGAGTGAGACACGGGCGTCGAGGGTGTCAGATTGCATGCTGTCTGTTGGCGAGGTTGGGCAGAGGACGGTCGTTGATTGCATGCTGGCGTGTTGTGATGGATTTTCCTTGCTTTGGGGGACGCATTTGTGCACCAGTAAATGAACGCGAGATGCAGGACGCCCGTTTCGGCGAGCTCGACATGAAAAGTTGACCACCGTTGTCGGTCAAGAGATTGACGGATTGCACAATGAATGTTTTTTTGGAGGTGGTGCACCACGCCTGCTCACGAGCAGGGACATGGGGGGAAGGGAGCAGAGCAGAGAGCAGCATGACGATGGATAGGGACAATTTGCCCAGTTCCGGTTAGCAGGTATCGGACGGCAAGCGGCGTCTACCACCGCAGACTAATTAATAGACAATGGGTTGTACATGAACGGTACGTGCGGTACGTACCGTCTGTGGCATCCGTTACTGCCCGTTACTTGTGCGTCGTCGGTCTGCGTGCACCTGCAGAACAAGGTACATGTGCCTGCGTGTGCAGATACCAAGAGGCAGGAAGCAAGAGGGGAGCACCAGAGCTAAGATGCAGAGAGACTTATTACGGGCGTAGACGAGACGATGCAGGGAGACCAAGACACAAGGCAGTCCGACTGGTCACTCAGTCACCAGTCGAGGTTTCCATGCCTGTGCCTCCGTGCGCCTTCACTCGGGCGCGCACCTGCCCGTGTAGACAGACCATGTGGAGGCAAGTGCAGGGCAGGGGGAGGGAGGTGCAGGGTCAGTTCGGAGGCTGCGATTGCAGGCGCGGGTGATAGTCGGATTTGAGGGAAAAGGTGACTCGATAGAATTGAGTGACTGCTTGCTCCATTTCCCTCTCCTGTTCTCTTGTCACTGCTTCTTCTTATCTGCAAGAGAGATATCCCAGGATCCTGCTTCCCTGTTAGCTCGATCGGTCCTGCCAAGAGTGCTCCACCCGCTGACGCTGCCAATCTGGGACCGGACTCGACTATCGATTGCAGTCTGCAGATGATTTTCTCACGGCTTTTTCAGGAGTGAGGGTGTCGAGCCCTCCCTCTCCCCCATTCAGCCCCAGCCTAGCTGGAGGGCGATCATTGGTAATTGTTCTAGCCTGGAGGCACCATCCCTCCCGAGATACCGTCCGGCAACGTCCTCCGTCCCAAGTTCCAACCCATCGCCCCCCCCCCTGCCACGCTAGGAAACGTGGGGGAGACACACGAGGACCACACTACACATCAGATTTGCTGCCGACGCCAGGCCGGGCCAGGCCAGACATCCATCCATCCAGCCATACAGGACAGCACAACGTTCACTCACACTGCGGTGCGATCCAGACTACTGTTACAGTAGCAGTGGCCTGTCTACTGTGCACTCGGCACAGTCCATCCCGCCGCGGCACCTGGCGACAGGCATTCGGCGACAGGCATTCGGATGACACCGGCCCACACCTCCTCCGCCCGAACTTTCACTCCCGCGGAGCCCACCAAGGGTAAGGACCCCTAGCAGAAACAGATAAGCACTATCTACCACAGCTGAATGACACACGGACGGCGTGATTTTTATAAGAGCACTGACATCGGACTTCTTTTCCCCAGGCATGGTCGTCGACCTGCCATCGTCTGTTCTGCTCTTTTCTGTTCTGTCTTCTCCGGTCTTGTTATTTCTCACTCGACAGGACAATAATCCGGGGTCTGAGTGCTGACCAACTCAGGGTCACTCACGATCTGTCACCCCTCACTCACCACTGGTCGGCTACGAAAACAGCATACTGGTCATCTCTCCCCACCGACACTATGGATGAGGACCAAGGGCCTTCGCAGGTCGTCCCAGAAAATGGCAACAAGAAGACCTTCGGCGACCGCGTCCGTGCTCTGAAGCACGCGTTCCTCACCAAGGACGGCCTGATCGGCGACTACGACTACGCTTTCCTCTTCACCCCGAACATCCCCTTCATGAGGAAACGGCCACGGGCAGCTCCATTTTTCGGCCTCAACGACAAGATCCCCGTAGTGCTGGCCCTGCTACTCGGCCTACAGCACTCCCTGGCCATGCTTGCCGGCCTCATCACCCCCCCAATCATCCTTGCTGGGTCGAACGGCGCCAACCTGACCCCAGAGATGTCCCAGTACCTAGTTTCAACCGCCTTGATCGTTTCAGGCCTTCTTTCAATGATCCAGATCACAAGATTCCACATCTTCAAGACACCGTACGAACAGAAAATCCCCTGATTCGCTGGAACATCCGAGGTACCTGGATAAGCTGACGGCGAGACGCAGATACTACATCGGCACTGGAGTAATCTCCGTGGTCGGGGTTTCCTTCTCCATCATCACTGTGGCATTGGGTGCCTTTTCGCAGATGTATGCCAATGGCTTCTGCCCCACCGCAGAGGACGGCACAAAGCTTCCCTGCCCGGACGGGTACGGCGCAGTTATTGGGACCGCCGCCGTTTGCTCCCTTCTCGAGATTCTCATCTCCTTCCTCCCGCCCAAGATCATGCTGCGTATCTTCCCACCCATCGTGACCGGCCCTACCGTCATGTTGATCGGCATCAGTCTCGTCGAGACCGGATTTCAGGGCTGGGCTGGCGGCAGCGGCGATTGCGTGAGCGGGACTGTGACTGGATTTGCGCTCTGCCCTTCAGACTCCGCGCCGCACGCGCTGAAATGGGGCAGTCCCGAGTTTCTCGGCCTTGGCTTATCCGTATTCGCAACAATCATTCTCTGCGAGCGCTTCGGTTCTCCCATCATGAAGTCTACCTCGGTCGTCATCGGCTTGCTAGTCGGCTGCATCATTGCCGCCGCGACGGGGTATTTTGACCGGTCTGGCATTGACGCTGCCCCGGTGGCGAGCTTCATCTGGGTGCACACATTTAAACTCTCGGTGTACGGGCCGCTGGTACTGCCAATCATGGCTGTGTTCATCATCTGCGCGTGTGAGGCCATCGGTGACATCACGGCCACGTGCGACGTGTCACGACTCGAGGTCGAAGGCAAGTTGTACGAGAGCCGTATTCAAGGTGGCGTGCTGGCAGACGGCATCAACGGTTGCATCGCTGCACTGTGCACCATCACGCCCATGACTACCTTCGCCCAGAACAACGGCGTCATTGCTCTGACACGCTGCGCCAATCGCAAGGCCGGTTACTGCTGCTGCTTCTTCCTGCTCATAATGGGCATCTTCGCCAAGTTCGCTGCCGCCCTTGTTGCCATCCCAGCTTCTGTCATCGGCGGCATGACCACCTTCTTGTTTACGAGTGTCGCGGTCTCGGGCATTGCCATTATAACAAAGGGCGTGTCCTTCAACCGCCGCAACCGTTTCATTCTCACCGCTGGCCTGGCCCTTGGCTACGGCGCCACTCTCGTCCCCACCTATTTCGATGGAGTCTTCACCTACAATGGCAACAATAGCGGGTTGCGCGGATTCCTCGACGCCATCAGCCTTGTCATGGAGACGGGTTTTGTTGTCACCGCCTTCCTGACCATGTTCCTCAACCTCGTCCTGCCGCTCGAAGTCGAGGACACGAAGGCCGCCGACGACGAGGCCGCGTCTAGTGTGCGCGCGCCGAGTAACAATGATGTCGAAGGGGCGCCTGCCGGGGAGCTCAAAAAGGCTTGATTGTTAGGTGGAAACACAAGCGGGTGATAATTATATTATACTATGTGATACGCCCTTTATAGGGGGCAAATGATTCTTGCGGCGTTCTCGGTAGATACAGGTCCCCGCTTCAATGCTAAAATTGCCGATGGTGACATGGCTCGGGTCTTCTTGGTTGCTCATATTATGTACGATTACCCTTTGTTTTTCGATGATTTTTACATCAGTGGAGCTCCAAAACGATTTGATTTTTCATTGCCTAGAGGGATGCTTTTCCGTAAACTTTTACCACTGAGACATTGTTTAATTGATAACGCTGAACATCTTGCTTCGGTCTCCTTGAACTTCTTGTGTGTTTTCAATGCTTTTTCGTGGGACGGTCCACAAAACAATACCGAAATAGATAGATATCATCCTGTCTTGGAGGAACTACCTAGGTATCCCACAAAGCACATCTCCGAGCCAGAGTTTGGATTCGGTAGGAGTTGCTCATATGTGACGTGCAGGCGAGATCATGTATGTGGAGCGGTGGAAATTGGAAATTGGAAAGTGGTACGAATCTGTCTGTTGTCTAACTTCCGAGATTGTCTTGTCCTTCCGCAATCCGACGAAGGGAGACAAAGAAGGCAGCTCGAACGAGGCCTTCAAAGCTGTTGCGATGCTGAAAGTCGTGGAAGTTCGGGTTGAACGTGCCATTGTTTGCGCAGCACTGTCGACAATCCCTCCAGATGTATGTATGTAATTTGCAGGATGGCGGAAAGGATGGTGCTGCGGCTCTCGGGACGGGCGCCGTAGACTTTGGATTCGTGCTGGTGTCAGTGTATTGAGTGGGTAGCAATTTCGTCATGGGAGCACGAGGACATGCCTGACCAGGTTCGATTGTGATTGTGAACGTTTGAGTTAGCATCAAATTAATCTAGAGGCTAATCGAGGTATATTTTAATGTTAATGTTGCTACAGCGTCGGCTTCGCTTCCGCAACCAACTGATATGCATCTCCGTGTCCCGCAACTCTGGAGGTAACCTGTAGACGGGCAGCGCCGCTACTCGAGCACAAGACCAGCTAGCTGCAGTGACCGGGGAGGTCAGCGTACTTGAACATACATTGAGTGGTCTTTGAGGGCTATAGTGTGTGCATCGACTGGCAATAGAGCGGGCGTGCAAGTTGGTTGAGTGTTTTGCTTCGCTGGCACGTACTGGAGGGCATCTGGAATCTTCCGAATTCGATACTGCAAGTCGCATAATTCCATCGATCCCTCCCTATGCGGTGATTACTCCCTCGAGAGGCGGAACAGACTGGCACGTCCCCGACGGACCTTTGGGACGGAGAGTCCGTCAGCTCGTGGCATTAAGCAAGTATGCGGACATTCGCACCAGCCAAAACGGATGCTGCTCCGGCACGTACAGCCAGCCCCTGGTGCGCCGATAACCCCTATGCTCAATTTGCGCGCCCGATTTCCATGCCTAGTTTGCACACCCAGTTTGCATATTTGGGGCTAATTCGCACATTGATAGTAATAAGGCATATGAATTAGCCCTCAGTTGGGGGCAAATAAATTGGGTGTGTGAATTGGGCATCTTGAGGGCGTGCGAATTGGGCTAACATGACATACTCTAATTGGCTGCAATTGCTTCGTCACCTGGGCAGCAAAATGCTGGTGCGCCATCCGCTCTTGCTGGTGCGAATATCCATTCTCTTTTGTGAGGGCAGGAACAGCTCGTGTCAGATGTGGAGTGCGACGCAGGTAGTAACTTGATCTCAAAGACCCATCAAGCTTCCTCCGTAGGATGATTTGATATGGCGGACCATGACCATTTCCAACACCAAGTCTGCATTGGTTAACACATATGGGAGAGACACCAGACCATGAAACCACCGAGTACGTAGAAAACACCATATATATTTCTAGGGAACGGGCTGCTGGAGACAATGGACCTCCACACATTGAATGTGGCTGGGAGCCTCTTGTATTCGGGGAAGGTACTACTGGGCACAAACAGAAGCTGCAGTAGGCTCCTCACGGCCCCTGGGACTCAAGATAAAATTCCGTCAACGGCCTTGCTGTCACCAAATTCATGCAGAACATTCACTCGATGACCCTACCGCCTGTGGATGGAATTGTGACTTGCTTCCACCTCCCAGACTTTTAGTTTTCAAGTGTACCACAACCTTTCATCCGTACTTGTCTTCTTACCTTGCAAGTGTTACAGCAACAGAGTCAGACAGTCGCAAGTCGTGGTAGTCTCGGCATCGTTCAGACGTACCTCCATCATCAGTCGCCCTGTCACCTGCAAGCCTCGCGATTGTCCTCATCATCATGCAGTGCGATCCTCCCTCGCAATATTGGAGAGGCCCACCTCAGCCCAAGAGCCGTACTCAGGGCGAGTCAGATCATGAGTCTAGGCCTGATTCAGATCAGAAAACCACTGGAATTCAAGATGACGAGAGTGACATCTCAATCCCAATTCGCCAGATTCTGGATCAGCAGGAGGCGGGAAATTTTGACTTTGACCTCGACTTCGGCATCATCAAGAACCAGGATGATTTCAAACATCGCTTGGAGGAGTATGAGGCGATGAACAACGATCCCAAGAGCTGCACCGACTTTCCGACGGATCCCAAGACCCAAAGGGAGTTCGCTCTGAAAATCGGAAAAGCCATAGTCAACGTGGACGATGCCAGTGATGCGACAATCAAGAACACTGTGGCCCAACGCAAACCTGAAGAAGTTCAGAACGAGCATATTCGTGATGCCGAGAAGCCCGGTGGCCACGAAGGATCGACTGCACACTCTGAACCACCGAAAGACACGGCCTCCGAAGCTGTCAACCATTTGAACAGGCTAAAGACAACCGAGGTTGAGATTATGAGCTGGAAGATTATGGTGAGTCTGGGCATTGCGACCGAAATTACAAAAGACCTTCTCTATTGATAAGAATGCTTACAAGAATAGATCGCCGCATACAATGTGCAGAGAGGCGAATTGTGCCGGGGTACATGGGGCAGGATCGACATCAGACCGACCGATGATTTCAACTCGTGGAGGGAGCGGATCGAGGCGATCATTGAGGCTTTGAATGTGAGCCAATCCCACAAATCTCTTTAAATGACACTACCGCTGACGCGGGCGAATACACCATAGACCTCGAAGGTCATGAGCCGCGCGCTGTTCCTGAAGGGGCAGACAAACCTTGAGGGGCTAGTTGCCTCACCCAGATCAACGTCGAACAAACGCTCAATTTATAAAAGGTACACCGACAAGAGAAGCGCCAAGAAAGCTGAAATGAAGGAAGAGTCGAGGCTTGCGGCGTCAAGGAAACATAATTCACCCCGACTGCCCACTCCGCGGCGTGCCCGTACGCCGGACTTTGCAGACGTCCTCGCAAAGAAGCTCGTCGAAGCCTATCGAGACGGAACGGAGAGGGAGGTCAATTCTGCATTCAGCTCTCCAAGTGCACAGAAGGCGCCGTCTGCAGTCCTCCAACCCTCCTCGTCAGGATGGCGCAAGGGAGTGCCGACTGTCCACAACGACAGTGAGTCTTCGCTCGTCACAACGGGGGGAGGCACGAAGTCCGCGGGACTGTCTCCCCATGGCCTCATGGGAACACCAAACCAACGCACTGTCTCGGGTCCTGGTGGCAAGGGATTCCTGGGCGTCGCTCAGCCGGGTTCACACGACCGTAACACATCCACCACGACCCGGAACGCTCCATCGACCCAGAGACTTCCTGCCTCAGCTGATGCTTCACCGACTACGGAATCACAGGACAAGCAACGGCCCGATACCAGCACGTTTAAGGAGTCCACCCCCGACTCGTTGGGCAAGGAGTTCTCGTCTCCCATGCACCCTACACGGCCTTCGTCCAAGGACAACCAGCGTCCCGGCCAGAACTCCCCCGCCGCCACCTCGGGCCTTTCGGCATTTACGAACTCGTCGCCTTCTGGTAGGACGCCTCTGCCATCTTCTTCTCCTAGGAGGCCGCTGCCATCTTCTGCCCCTGGCGCGAGCAGAGCTCCGAAGAGGCAACGGCGGGACTCAACCTTGGGAGGCAATGGTTCCAGCGCCTAGGACATCGAGCGAGAGGAGGACGACGATGAGGACGAGGATGAATACAAGTGATCTGCCTGAAGCAGCTCGAGGATCGCGGACACAGAGCGCTCACCGGCGGTGAGGCCTTTCGCGACTGGCAGAGCGGGTCCTCTTACGGCATCATTTCAGACTTAGTCTCTGTAGCAAGCAGCGGACTGTGGAAGCGGCATCGAGAGAAGGAAGAAATCAACCAAAAAGGAGAGAGAAAGACGGCAAAGATTGGTTCCCGCCGTTGTTATTTGGCTTCCGGTGGACTCTGGCAGACACAAGTCAGGAAGTAATTCATGAGGGGATGGGGCAGGTGAACAGAACAGGTGAGGGCCTCCTGGCACACTGGATCCAGAGCAGAGCACGAGTCAACTTGGCGGCACACATATCTTGCCGCAGAGATTGTTTTTTGAGGGATGCGAAGCAAAAGAAGAGGAGAGGGGGACAATGGAAGGCGCCGCGCCTGATTAGTATATAGAGTTCCCCCTTCTTCATGATTAGATGGTACGAGAATGAAATCCTGTCATACGGAACCTTCTGCTTGGTCAAGGCCGAGGAGGCATCATGTGAATCTTGTGTCGCCACGGAATATCAGCCACGATTGAGGTAGGCGTATCGAACAGGACAGCTATTTGCAGTTGGATATAGAGGGCTTCTCTCGGTGGATGAACGAGCACCTTCGCAAATGCTCTGATTCGTGACAGCATGCCGTCGTAGTCGCACAACAGGCTCCGTCGGCACGTACAGACAGCATTCTGAAGTAGTTGATACTTGACCCGGTCCTAAAGCTTAGCATTTCAAGCCGTCGATGAACTGTCTATGTCACTTCTAGTTATTTATAGCAGGCTATTAAAGTATGACGTACGAGCACACTGTTCTCACCAGGTATTTGATGAGATCCCTACATTCCAAAGCAATCGCCAAACGCCTAGCCAGCCAAGTACAATAAATCAAACCCGCCCTCTAGTCGTCACAGACATGGTCTTACAATGCCTCAATAGCCCTCAGAAGTACATCCACGCCCCCGGCGCGGACCTCGCTGGTCCCTTCCGCATCCTTTCGCCCCTTGAGCAGAGACGCAACGTCGCTAAGGACACCGAGCGGGATGTAACACCCCGTCTTTGCCTGCTCGAGGCTCTCCTTGAGGCGGGACGTGTGCTCCCACTCCTTGGCAGCCACTTCGGCCCTCTCGATCACCTTGTCGGAGATGCCACACATCGCCGCGCAGTGCATGCCAAATGAGCCCTCGGCCACGCCTTCCTCCAGCTTGTACAAGAATGTCACCCTGCGGTTGGCGTCGTCGACGTGGATCTGCATGCGCCGCGGTGCGATCTCGGGGTGGTTCTCGAACTCGGTCGCCAGACTGTGGTAGTGCGTGGCGAAGAAACCAACGCAGCCCACGTGTGTTGCGACTTGGTGTAGCACGGCCTGCGCAACGGCAACACCGTCATAGGAGGATGTACCACGACCGAGTTCATCCAGAATCACTAGAGACCGGGGGGTGGCCTCGGACAAGATCTTCTTGGTTTCGGACAGCTCGACGAAGAAGGTGGACTGGGCCGCAAAAATATTGTCGTTAGCTCCCAGCCGGGACATAATTCGATCAACTGGTGTCAGTCGAGCGGACACAGCTGGCACGTAGCAGCCGATTTGGGCCATGATTACGGCGACACAGGACTGTATGGTTTTAGCACAATAATCTTTAGATGACATCGACACTTTGACGCCGGTCACGACGCAGGGGACAGAACTTACCATGCGCAACACTGTAGACTTTCCAGCCGCATTGGCACCGGTCAGCAGATTGATCTTGGCGCCCTCCCCTCCGAGCTTGACGTCGTTGGGAATGAAGTCGTCGACACTATTCAACATGCACGGATGGCGCAATTCCTCAAACTCCACAACGCTCCGCTCTTGGTCAACAAAGTCAGGGCGGCAACTCGGCTGGCCCAACGCGGTCGATGACTTGGCCAGGCTAATGAGGCAATCAAGCTGGGCAACGACCCTGATGGCCCGTAGCCAGGTCTCGTTGTCCGTGTCGAAGCGCCTGAAGAAGCTCGCGGCCACGTCCTTGATTACCTGAGAGTGCGACTCCTCTGCCTCCTGCAGCTCACGGACCAGTGTTAGAAGGTCCTGGAAATAGTAGCGCTTGACCGCTGCGGTCGCTGACATCTGACGCCAGTCCTTGGGAACCTTCACTGCTTTAGGGACCTCAATCTGGTATATTTCCTTGCCGACGTCGCAGAACTTGAGTTTGGGGCTCTTCAAGTTTCTCTTTTGCTCGGAGAGCAGAGCATCGAGGTCTTTTTTGATCCGCTTGATGTTGTCCATACTGTTGTCGAACTCTTCCTCAATGCCTGGCTCGGGGATGAAGAGCTTGTCTTCGCGGGCCTTTCTTTTGTCAAAAGCACTCTTCCAAAAGTCAAGGGGCTCCTTCAGGCTGGGCATTGACGAGATCAGACGGTCTACCATGGTATTGCCGCCTCCAAAAGCACTCATGAGAGTCATTGTATAGTCAATCTGCTCGAATCCGTCGATGACTCTGACGAAGTCATCTGGCCTGCAAATGCCGGCATGGATCCGAGAGATCAATCTCTCAAGGTCGGGCATCTTGGTCATCTCGGAGGAGAACTGTTCACGAACAGTGGGGTCGGCGTTCAATAGATCCACAGCATCCAAGCGCTCGTTGATCTTGTCGATGTTGCAAAGTGGGTGGCAAATCCATTGTCGAAAGAGCCGCTTGCCGAATGGTGTAACACAACGGTTGAGCAGGGTGAATAGAGTGCCCTCAGGTCCGCCGTTGACTGTATTTGAGAAGACCTCGAGATTGATGAGGGTCTGGCCATCAAGGATGAGTGTGCCATTCTTGTGGATAGGCGTGTACCACTGGAAGTTACCCTGGGACAGGAGACTCTTTTCCAGCTTGAGGACTCGCAGGTAGTGTATGAGCGCGCCAAGTGCCGACATCAACAGGTTCTTGTCTTTGGACTCCTGGAGCACCTCGGGCCAGACCTCCTCGTCGACTCCTTCCTGGACGAAGTAGCCACTGCAGTCGAGCTCGCGGCGTGTCTGGTCGGATCCCCAGAACTCGGCATTAGACTTGAGATTGTTCCAGATGGTTGTGGGCGTGGTGTTGTTTTTGAGGATCCGCATTGCCTTAACGGAAATGTGTGACTTCTCTAGCAGAATTTCCCGAGGCGAGATCTGGGCCACAAATGTCTCGAATTTCGTGAGGTCGACATCATCGACGAACTCGGAGACGAAGAATTGACCTGTGGCGGCGTCGACAAATGCGATGCCAAAAGCGGGCTGGCCGTCGATGACACACTCCTTGATGGCGGCACAATAGACGGCCATGTCGTCTTGGAGCATGCTGCCGTCAACTAAAGTGCCGCCGGTAAGGATACAGGCCAGCTCTCGGCGGATGATCTTGTCTTCCTTGCTCTTTGTGGCCTTGGGCCCCTTCACGTCACGTTCACGCATCTCCTTGCCGAGTGCTGACTCCATCTGATCGACCCGAGCGACCTTGTAGCCTTTTGCGATGAATTGGTTGACCCACATGTCGAGTGAGCCTTCGGGGACACCGACCATGCGCATGTTGACGCGATCTGTCATCTTCAGATCAAACAGTTGGTGGCCGAGAGTAGCATCGTTTTCGTACAGCTCGTAGAATTTGCCCTTCTTGAAGAACACGACTGTGTCCCAGAGGTTCTTCTTGATGTCCCAGTATTGTTGCTCAAAGGGCGAGAACTTAACGCCTGGTGGGACATAAAGGGTACCCGGGTTGAAGTCTGGGTGGCCAGGGGCATTTCGGTCAGCGTCGAGAGGTTCTGCAAGCCAACGATGACGCTTTTCTGGTTCCTTGTCGCACGCCCTCTCCTTGACTTTTGAGGCCGACACGTTCGATTTGGGGGTGGGCGCGGGGTTGCGTTCTTGTCGCTTCTCGATGTTCTCGGGATCGTACCGCCACTGCTGCGCTGTCGATGTACCGGAGGTCTCGTTGAGCAATTCGTCTTCGTCAATGTCTTCTTCCTCCTTCTGAGCAGAGGCTGGGGAGCTCGACGAGGGTTGTCGCTTCCTGGGAGCCGGCGCGGACTTGGGGGTCGGTCGCTTCCTCTTCTTCGACTTGGAGGGCGCATCAGATTCGTCGGAGACAACGAAGTCGGCCATATCGTCTATCCAGTAGCATTAATCGGACCGCCGTTACTTGCAGTGCCCCAGCGCGAGTACATACCATCGTCATCATCAAACGCATCGTCCAATGGACCCTCGTATTCGTCCTCATCATCGTCCTCGTCCAAGACAGCAGCGCGGGCGCGGTTCTTATTCCGCGTCGGACGCGTCTTGTGCGACATGATGTCTTCGTCTTCGTCGTCGGACGGCTCCGCGTAGTTGACGGCTTTCTTAGCCTGGCAATTGGATTGTCAGTACACAGTCAGATGTGGAGGTTACCACGTGTGGGGCGCACCTTTCGCGATGGGCTGCTGCCTGCGAGCACCGTGGGCGTGGATGCTGGCTGATGGTCGAGCTCAGCAGGAGACTTTGGTGACGGCAAGGAGTCGATGGGTACCTTGGAGTCAACAGTCATGACATCGACATTCTCCTGGGAGCTCAGGGGCTCGGCTGCATCACTGCTAGGGACGGGAGTAATGGTGGACGGGCGTTTGGCAAAGGACAACGAGTTGGCCTTTGTGGTCTCCTTGAGGCATGTCGACGGCACTTTGTCTGCCTTGGAGGTGGATGGAGTGGCAGAGGCAGAGGAAGCCGGGGCACCGGCATTGGGCTTGGGCTTGGGCTGGCTGGCTTTCGAGAAGAAGCCCAAGATGCTCTGCTGCTTCGCAGCGGACGAAGGTGTCTTTGCCGGCGTGCGAGCCGGGGCGCTGGCTGGTTTCTCGCCCATTTCCTCACAGATGGCAGGCCAATTCAATCCGATTATACAGATACAGACATCAGACAAAATTCAACGCAGAAAGACAAGCGCCAGAAGGTAGAGACCAAGTGTGTGACAGTCTCGAAGCTGAGGTATGTAAGGCTAGGAGAAGGGAGGCACATGTACTGGGAGAGAGTGTCTCCTCAGAATACTGGACCCTTTAGAGTTCACGACGCGTCCATGGAAGGCGCGTTGCTGGATCTGCGGTCGCGTCTGGCAAGGACCCTTGTACCGGTAACGGTCGTCGGTGCGAAACTGCGAAACGGTGGCCCAAGCTCGAGCTCGAGCTCGAGCTCCAGATCCAGTTTCCCACACCGTCCAACGGCAATCGGCCCCACCTGCTCCACCTCCCCAGCTCTGCCAGCAACGACAGCTCTGGACGCGACTCCACTCCAGACTTCTTGCGGCGATGGCATCGAGTCAACAACATCCATCTGTGTCCACACGACGCTGTTTCAATGCCGAACTATCTACAACTATATCGTCGACAGTTCTGGGTCTTTCTCTGCAACTTTAGTCTCAAGATGAACTCGAGACAATTCAAAGAACACACGGCATTGTCCAGGACAAGAGAAATTCCACCAAAGACGCCCAGTGCAGTTTTGGAAGACGGCCTGCACATTCCACACTTGACATCGTGGATTACTCAAGAGACCATGTAGCGCAACCAAGCGGCGCAACCCGCCTCTGGAATCACGTTGGAAAGGCCCTGAGTTAACCTTCCAATGTGGTCTGATCGGTCTTCTCCCCGACACAACCCACGTTGCTTCGGAATAGCAGTCCCGGACACGCCGCGTCACCCCAGCGTACGCCGAGATGCAACCAACTTGCACATCGCCTGTTGTGGACAGAACATCCCCAGGACTTCAACTGAGTTTGAGTCTGACTCTGCCTGACCGTATCTGCACATCATTTCGCACGTTTGACCTCACGACACATAAATCCTGGTATCCTCACAAAATCTTCCTCTAGTGACGCTTTTTGAACTCCTTTGACTTCACGAGCAGCACCACATCTGACGCATCCGCCCAGCTCGCCAAGTTCGCTGGGTCCGATCCGGCTATCCCTGCGGGAAATTCCGGCCCTGTTGACCTTTTCGGGGAATCCAAGAGACATGTTGCAGTGCGGACTGATACCATCAAGCAAGTGTTTTGAGCCCCGTCCTGGCCTCAAGCAAGACCCTGCTGTGGGCGTGCGACTGGACATGTCCTCTCTTATAGCCACCCAAGCATCCTGATAATGGGTGTTCAAGTTCGATCTTGCCCCAATGGCGCACTTGTGTGTCGGCTCGACCCGTCACTTGTTCATTGGGGGAGTGTACTCTTGGCGCTTGAATATGCATCCGATAAATGGGACTGATTGGGCAGGGTCCTCTGAGGCGGTGTGCGGTGCAATTCAAAGCGGTATCATCTAGTGATACCTAGGCCTTGTTAGCGTTGCGGATCCGCGGTGTTCTTGCGAACTGAAGACCGGGCAGCAAGCAGTTCCTGGCCACAGTCGACCAACTGCAGATGCCCAACCAGAATCATTTGTCCTCCAAACGACGTTGTGGTGGCCCTGCCAGTGTATGCGATCCCAGGGCACATACTGAAAGGTTCTGCCGCTCCGAATACATGCTTAAGTATGAGAGCTTGTGATGGTCTTGCATGTCGCATTCGGCTTCGGGCCTTTTCTCGACGGCATGCAAGGCTTAGCAGTGCTGCTCACTCGTCACCAATAACGGCGCTTCCATGACAGAGTAATCTGGCACTTCATTGGGTAAATTGTAACATCATCGCTCATGCAGGATACCCTGGGTACGCGACGTCGTGCAGCGTTGGTAGGCCACGCCCAGACGGGCGCTCCCCGGTGCCAATCTGGCGCCATCAAAGCCCTAGGCAGAATAAGGTTTGTCTAGCCTTGTGAATTCCGATCCGCCCCCACCTCTGCCCTATCCTGCCCTGCCCCGTACAAGATTTGGGCATTCTTAGGCTGTTGTTATTTACCTGCTGGGTGTCATCACAGCGAAGTGTTCCTCGAGCAGACCTTGGCAGACTTCAACTACAAACCAAGGACGTGACTTCCGACCGAAAAACACCTTGCGACTGAATCGCTGGGTGGCGTGGGTGAAGAAGCGCGAGGCACCCAGTCAGACGTAACTGCAAACGCGGGAAAGCTGTCGAAAATGCAGCATGACGCCTCGTCCAAGTTCTGCAGTACACTTACAAGTAGATGATACATACTTGCCCGAGGTCTGGGTAAGTTTTCTCTTCCGCCACTTCCACAAACCCTCTGCTGCAAATATCACATGGATGTTTGCTCGCTAACCGCCCAATCTTGTCCGTTCCCAGGTCTGGTTCGCGATTGGCGTCGTTGTCATCTTCGCAAGATGGGCGGTACGGATCAGGACCGTTCGCTTCAGAGGGCTGGATGGTGACGATCTGATCTCAATACCGGTAAGCCATCCGAGGAACAAAAGCTCAAAGCCGAGGCTTTGCACCTTCACCATTTCTGATGCGCAGGGGTGTCGGCGATAGTTCCTGGGACTCTGGACAATCAACGCCTTCATCGTGTACGCGACATACTACTCGGGTGGCAATATCGACGTGACGGCCGAGCAGGCCGAACAGCTCTCAGATAGGGACGTTTGGGTTCTGGAATACGGCAGCAAGTGGGAGTTCGCCTCCTTCTTCACGTACTGTGCGATCATATGTGCGTGTGCCAGGGCAATGCGCCGATTTTATGCCAACTCTTTCCTGTTCGGAACTTTACAGCAAGCTGACAAGTCAAACCATAGGGTGCTTGAAGTTCATGGTCCTCTTCTTCTACCGGCGCCTCAAGGCAGACGAATGGAGACAGACCGTACTGACCGTTAAGCGGCTCTTTTGGATCACCGGCATCGCCGGCCTTGCCCTCTTCCTGACGGCCATGCTAGGATGCCGACCGTACATCAACCCGCCCTCCCCCTTTACCTTCTTTCTAGTAGAAGCTGACCATGTCTCTAAGCTTTCACAATAATTGGGTTGTACGGCCCCTACCGAGCCACCGCTGCACATTCCGTCCCCAAAACTTCTGGGTCCTCGTGATCTTGAACGTACTCACCGACGGCCTTATTATGACCATCCCAGTGCCTATACTGTGGCAGCTGCGGGTCTCCAAGCTCCGAAAGCTCGGCGTCTCGCTGCTCCTCTGTTCGGGCGTCTTTGTCATCTCTACCGCTGTGGTGAGAGCTGCTTTCACAATAGCAGGAGCGCCTAGCGTCATCACGATCAATCGATGGGGATGTAAGTACCTTGTGAAAAGAATCTGTGCTGCCACAGAGTGATTCCTATCTTCTTTCTTCATCTCTTTTTCTTCGAGACCATTTGCTGACGCGATTCAAGTCCGTGAAACAGCTGCGGGAATGATCGCCGTCAACGCCCCAGTCCTAATACCACTCTTCTCGAAGGCCTTCTGGACGCGCGGGCCCTACCGGCCAGGAAGGCAACCAGGCCAAGCACAAGGCGCCGGCATCTTTGGCGGCGGCAACCACGGGAACAGACGAAGGCCTGCCGGCGCGCCGAGACCGACCGTCTTCCAGATCCCCAGCGAGATGACATGGACGACGCAGGGGCCCAGCGTCGGCACGAGCGAGCAGACGGAGCTTAGCAAGCTCAGCAAGATCAGCAGGCCTGGGAACACAAGGGACTTGGAGAAAGGGACGGACACGATGTCAGGGGCGGTTGAGACGCAGGCGGTGGAGCGACGAACGGAACAAGGGCAGGACGACTTGGCTATTTCGCCGGCTCGAGCTGTCGGCTGAACATATGTCAATTGGGTAAAAGTAGTACTAATATTTAGGCTGAATCGAGTCTTTTTAATATCGGAAAGGGCCTGCTGACATTATCAAGTCACGCAATCGACTATTGCGTGCCGGGATAAGAAAACCCAAATAACGTATCACTTCCGCAGAGTGTGCCCTGCCCGCCGAATGGAAAGGTGATTCTCTGCAGAGCTCACGATCCAGAAAGTCAGGACTACAGAAATCAAAAGAACGTCAGTTATCGAATGTCCATCACGGAAGACGCAGCTGGCATCTCTGCCACAATATCGAGGAGTCCGAGACACGTGCAAAACCAGAGACGTTCTCTCGCCAGAGGCAAGCCGTTGCTTGGGATACTGTGTAGACTGACTCCTTTCCATGCCGGTCTATCAACATCTACTGATCGCTTTCGACCCCTGGGAGGATCTGGTGGACCTGATTCTGCCAGCAGATCTCGGACGATATGCTGATGCAATTTGTATCTGTCGCACGTAAGTACGGACACCGTCTTTACCTTTAGGATGTTACCGCCAGGCCCTGCAAAATTCATCCGCGTCATGTATGACCATACCAACAAGATATTTGGGCCAGGGGGGGGGGGGGTTGTAAAGCTGGCGCCCATGGATTACGCACGGTTTGTCAAGCCGACAGGAAAGGGAAAGAATTTGCGAGAAGCGTGAATACTGTAGACTCCATGTACCAACCTTGAGATCCTCAACAGTACTGTACCTACTGGCTAAATTGCTTCTGACATTGCTGACACACTCAGACATACAAGTCAAGCCATGCCAGTGGTGCTGCAACGCCCCCAGTTATCTAAGTCCTTGGCACAGTGGTCACATAACATTGTTGTAACTCGTCCAGAATGTGTTCGACGGTTCCTAGAAATTCTTTGCTTTTGTTTTGGTCCCTTTTCTTTCTTCGAAAACAAAGAGAACGGATATTCGCACCTGCGAAAAGAGATGGTACATGACCGATACATCACTCACACACCCAAACATCCACAATCCTAACACCCACACACCTAACACCTACATAACAAATACTTGTATTACTTATATGAGGTAGGTGTATAAGTGTGAGTGTATAGATGCTAGGTGTGGGTATTGGGTGTGTGAATTGGGCGTGCAAATTGGGCGCGAGTGTTGGTTTAGTGTTGTTAATGTACCGGTGTATCATTCGTTTTTGCAGGTGTGAATATCCATTCTCAAAACAAAAAAATCCTCATCATGAAACATCTCAATACTACCGTTTGAACACCATTTCCCCATCTTGCCCCTCATCCAGCCTCACAACCATCTTCTTCGCTCGCTCCCGCAACTGCTCACTCGTATCAAGCCGTCTTACCCTCGTTTCCTCCGGGCTCCACCCATCTATCTGATGCATGAGCAGTGATACCGTGGATCCCTTTAGCAATGCCTGCTGGCGCGTCAAGACAATCGTCATGGCCAGGGCGGCTGCTGCGAGAACCGTCTCCGTGATAGGCAGGATCATCCACGGCCACTGAACCGCAATATACGCCTCATTGACAAAAGCCTGGCCGGGAAGCATGGTAAGGTTGGCATTCCCCCCTGTGGTGTTGCTGCGGATGCGGGCCGTCAGGGTGCTTGCTAGATTGTTCGCCAGAGCTTCAATGTCGGCAGACCTGAGGTAGATACTGAAAGCTTTTGTTAAATCAGAGGCAGAATCAAAGTTCACATCAGCACCCGACATGAGGTCGCCACTGGCATACAATATATCGTTGGACTCCGAGGAGCTGTATGTGGGACGTTCCCCCACAACAGTAGGAGTATAGCCAAGGTGTAAATCAAAGAATTGAGACATGGCGCTGGGGTACCAGTCACCACTACCGAAGTGCACATTGGCAATTAAGTAGTTGAGTCCGCTTGCATTCGAATGTAAGGTGTAACTGTCATCCAAAGGCAACAGAGTCAATGGATTCCGGGTCACATTGCCCACGGACAGGACCCCGAGGTCTACGCTCACGTCAAAGTAGACCTGTTCGCAGAAATACCAATTGGCTCGGAGGAATTCAGTACGCATTGGAAGCTGCCACATTGCGTTGTTGTAGTCCCGAACGTCGCCGATATCATAAAAAGTCTCGTGATCTAACGTCCTGACGACATGGAGTTTGGCGTAAAGTCCCGACAATTCCTCATTGGACGTCTCCAGCCACCACGGTCCCTCAATACTGGCATCGAGCAGGTCGTAATGTCCGCAGAGTAGTGATTCGGATGCGTCGTATCCAGATCCAGGAATGGTACGTCCCGTATACCAAGTCATTGTCAATGGATCATTTCTCATATCGTGAAGAGATAGTTTGCACGTTACGTTTACAAACTTGTCAAATGTAGCGTTCGGGTATTGTGAAGAGCTTCCAGGACTGGGGTGATAGAGAGTGGCGCAGTCTCTGGAAACTGTGTCAGTTTCGTTAGAAAACGTGCCACAGATTGCTAGGCTGGAGAAATTATCCCAGGAACATCTCGTTGCAGGCGGAGGGCAACTGAACTGGGGCTCGTGTTTGGTGCCAGTGATGCTAGCGAGAATTTGAGCTTGCTGGACGATTGGTATTGGATCCGCGCGTTGCTATTATCTTTGTAAGTTCAGGCCATTTGTATTCATGGAGTACGTGGGTGTGCTCTTACCCCGGAGAATCGGCCCTCCAAATTTGAACTGTAGGAACTTGCTTGACCAATAGCTGCACTGACGTTTTGTAAACGGAAATCCTTGCTAGGAAACTTGAGAACTTGCTGGGCCATTGGGTCTATAGCCAATGACGCAACGGTAATCAAAGCCAACATGGAGGGAATGAATGCAGCGAGGCGATGATTACCTAACATCAAAAGCGAGCCCAGGGGTCCACGGCTGGCATCATCGAAATCCTCAAGGTGATTTAATGGCCTGCCCGCTGGCCTAGTTTGGAAGTGCCTCCATTTGAGTTGGCTGAGACAAGTTGAGACGCTGAAGAGCATTACCGACTTTGCTAGTGTCGTAAGTATGGATACGGCGGTGTTAGGCTGGAAATAAAACGACCAGTTTGACAGACGAGTGTCGCTGATGTGAGCTAGGAGGACGACTGCCGCAACCATGCAGGCTATGCTGAAGACGACGGCGGAGATTTCCCACCACCACCAGTACGATTGAGGACGCCAGCTTGGGAGACTACCGCGCTGGACTTGAGTCTTTGAGGGAAGACTGGTCTTTTGACCATGGGTTGGAAATGTGCTTGGCCGAACTGGGTCTAACTCCTCAATGGCGCCTTCATTAGCCGAAGGTGAAATGCTGAGCAGACTGAGGAGAGAACTTTCGGGCCCATCTCGCCATCCTTGGAAAAGTTCGTCCAGGTGACTTTGAGCTCCGGAATCCGTCTCAGCAGAACTTTGAGCACGAAGGCCATCGGTATCTGCGCGCTGCTCCAACTCTGTCTGGGGTGCGACAGATTGCACCGTGACGTTCTCAGTTGGTGTCAGTCTTTGAGTCGAATCTCGGTTCGGTGGCAATGAATTTAAATCGTCAAAGCTGAGTGCGGGCTCAGAAGGCGAAGCCGAACGTATTTTATTGGCGTGGTAATGGTTTGTATCTTGGGCAGACATTGCAGTCCTGGTGTTGAAAAACAGTTTGAAGGAGACGCAGGTGAGAGAGAGGGCGCAGTTGGAAAATTTGAGAAAAGAAGCCACAGAACCTTATATGGGAAGTTCAAGAAGTTCAAGGAGGCAGGGTAGAGAGAAGGGTGACTTCATCTGCTCGTCTAGGCCCCTCTTCTCGTGTATGTTGTGCTTTGTTCTGTAACACATCCAAAATGCACATTGATCCATTCGACATACATCCGTGGTGGTTGCATTCATGTTCAGTTTACTCCCCCACGTCTGGGTACTTGGAAGAAGACCCCACGGCCGCGTGGATGGGGTTCAATCTTCCCTTCTGAGCGCATGCCTAGGTACTAAATTAGACGACAGTGACGATAGAAGACGGTGCGTGTCTCCCATCCAGTTCAGCCGCGCCTCCCCCCCCCCCCCCTTTTCCTCTCACGGCCCCCCAGGGCCCCCTCGCCGACCCCGGCCCCCCACCACCAGTGACCCTTCCAAAAAGAAGAGGAAAAATGCCATCTTCATCTCCAAGAGCCGGACGCACCTTGGGCTAGGGGTAGAAATGAAAGTAGGTTTCGGGGGGAAATGCGGTCCTGAATGACTAGGTGGTGTAATATATGCATTCAGCATTGCAATTTCTTTTCTGTCTGACCACCAGCTCACAATTTCTTCTACAGTGGTTGCCAGTCGAGTCCGATGCACAATCAAAACGGACTCGATGTAAATTCACCATATGTGCACCAGGGAGCATTGAACGATCTAAAATCTATTGTCTGGACATGGTCCAACAACCTCATACGTGTATGATCTAAATCTATGCAAGTAATAAGAACAATTCTACAAATCCCAGAGATCTTTATTCTATTCCATGCCCGCGACCAGCTTACTCTTCTCAGCAATCTTGACCGCAAACGCTGCCATCGGCACGGCAGCCAGGATCTCCAACAGCGCGACGTTGGCCTTGAGCTCCCTCGTGATCCAGTTCCGCACCTCGAGCGCCACGAGCGAGTCCACGCCGTACCGGTACATCGGCCTGCCTGGGTCGACCTCGGACGCCGGGATCTGCAGCATGTCGGCGATCTTGTGCACGAGCGCGTCTAGGATCACCTCGCCCGCCCGGTCGGGTTCCCCGCCCGCCTCGGCGAGCCGCGACGCGAGCGAGGCACTTGCGCTCTGCTCGCCCCCTGCCGCCTGAGTGGCGACGCTCGTCCGCACGGCCAGGGGCCCCATCCGCGGGTCGGCGAAGTAGTACGGCATTCCCAGGCCGTGGGCGGCGATGAGGTCCGCGGAGCCGAGGCCGGTGCACACCTGCGCGGGGCAGCAGGCGTCGTCGCCGCCGTCGCGTTGGCGTGCAATGAGGCTCTTAATGAGGGCGTGGAAGGCCGGCTCGCGTATGCCGATGACGTCCTCCCATTGCGAGAGGTTATTCCCAACGCCTGCGGACTCAGCAATAGCGCCGACGTCCCGCATGATGCCCAGGTTGACAGCCACAGCCTTGAGCCCCCGTTCGCGGCGGTACTGAGCTAATGCGTCCTGGTACGTGTTGCCCGCGGCGTACTGCGCCTGGCCGGCGTTGCCGCACACGCCCGACACGGACGAGCAGGCGATGAAGAAGTTGAGGGGCCGCTCCGCACTAAAATAGCTGTGCAGGTTCCACGTCCCCTGCACCTTGGGCCGCAGCGGCGCGGACCAGTCCGCGTGCGACATAGTCTCCAGCACGCCGTCGCGGAGTACCATGGCCATCTGCACGACGCCGCGGACGGGCGGCAGGTCGCGCGAGCACGCCCCCATCGCGGCGAGGAACGACGCCTCGTCGGCCACGTCGGCGCGGTACGCCCTGGCCTCGGCGCCGCGGGCGGAGAGCTCCTCGAGGACCTCGCGGGCCTCGGCGGTGGATGCGCCGGACCTGGATAGGAAAGCGATGTGGCGCACGCCGCGTGCGACGAACTCGCGCGCGAGACTACGGCCCAGACCGCCAAGGCCACCGACGATGAGGTTGGTCGCGCCGGAGTCGAGCTTGAGGGCGTCCTTGGCGCGGCGGTAGACCTTTGCGCGGGCGCCGTCGGGGAACGACAGGGCCAGCTTGCCGCGGTGCTTGCCACGCTGCATGGTGCGAAACGCGGACTCGATCTCGCCGACGGGGTAGGCAGTTAGAGGACTCGGCGCGTAGAGCACGCCCTTGTGCACGAGGTCAAACGTGTCCTGCAGGATCTGGCCTGTGATGTCCTTGTGGTCGTCGAAGAAGTTGGTCAGGTTGATGAAGGCGAAGGTGGTACACTTGATGAAGGGCCGCATGTCGAGCCGCATATTATTGGTGATGTCGCGCAGCCCGATCTCGACGAAGGTGCCGAACATGGCAACACACTCCCACGATCTCCGCAGGAGCTCGCCTGATAGCGAGTTTAGCACACAGTCCACGCCGCGGCCGCTGGTGACTCGCTTGATTGCCTTAACGAAACTGGCATCTCGCGAGTTGAAGATGTTTGCGGCGAGAACACCGTACTTCTCCATAACTAGCGACCGTTTATCCTCGCTGCCGACCGTCACGTACGCAACGAGACCCAGGTGCTTGGCCAGTTGAAGCGCTGCCCGGCCGACACATTCATGATGGGCCCCATGCTTCAGGTCCTCAACATGGGACTGCCACACCCCGAACACAAGCCCAAAAGGCGGCTGCAAAGGAACCCAAAGCCCGGGGTGTGGACCTGTCTCCTGCGTTAGCTGTGGCTCCTGCTGAGAAGCGGGCAAGCAAGGCACATGAGGTCAAGGAGAAGGCTCCAGGCGGGGGACAATTCCAGACCATCGTGGACAGCCTTGCCACGGCGACCGGGAGCGACCCCTCTGAGTTCACAGACGACACGTTGGTAGCAGACATCGGAGTCGACTCAATCATGGCCATCGAGGTAGTTGCCGCGGTCAAGGAGCTGGGTGTCGAGCTGCCCGCGGCGTTCGTCTTCGACTTTCCCACCATCGGCGATCTGCGCCGTGAATTTGGCGGACAGGATGTCGCCAGCCCAGAACGCGAAACGGGTGAGGGACCGTCCAGCGAGGACGAAGACGAAAACGCCGTGTCCCCGACCCCAGACGCAGACGAGGACTTGTCCCCCATCATCTCGGTGCCGGAGTCGGTGACCTCGTCCGCCTCGAGCGTGGTCCACGTCGAGAAGGAGCCGGCGACCCCGGCACCAGAGGCTGAGAGCGATGACGAGAACGACGAGAACGACACGTCGCCCCCTCCCAGCGTCAGGGTTACGCTGCTGCAGGGCCGGCCTAACGCCGCCAAGACGCCGCTGTACATGATGGCCGACGACACGGGCACGGTGGCGTCCTTTATCCACCTGCGGCCCTTCAAGTCCAAGCAGGCCGTCTATGGCGTCGACTCGCCCTTCTTCCGGTGCCCGTCGCGCATGACGAGCAAAGTCGGCATCGAGGGCGTGGCGCGGCTGGTGGTCGACGCGCTAGTCAAGGCGCACCCGACGGGGCCCTTCCTGATCGGGGGTTATTCGGCGGGCTGCCTCGTGGCATTCGAAGTATCGCGGCAGCTCGCGGCGGCGGGCAGGACCGTCAACGGCCTCCTGCTAGTAGACATGTGCTGTCCCCGATCGCGGCGCGCGGACCAGCGCACGCTGCTAGAGGAGGACGAGTTCTCCTACGCCGTGTTCGAGGCGGCCGTGGCGCGCGACGGGCTGTGGGGGTCAATCGGCTCGCAGCGCGACCACTTCCGCGCCTTCTTCGTCGCCATGAACGAGTACACGCCCGCACCAATGACAACCACCGAGAGGCCCGCGCGCACGGCCGTCATCTGGGCGGAGCGCGGGCTCGTCAACCGCGTCTCGGACGACCCGGCGCTCATGCAGAAGCTCGCGGGCCAGGGCGTGCCCAATGAGCCGTACGCGGGCTTCATGGAGGACCCCCGGCTGGGCACGTTCGCGTGCCTGGTGCCTGACAAGGGTGAGAACCTCGGCCCAAACGGCTGGGACAGGTACATTGCGGGTGCCGTCATGGCGCTTTCCGTTGCTGGTGACCATTTTGAGCTGCCCATGCCTGGGCATGTTCATCTCCTCCAGGCGCAGATGGAGAAGGTTTTTGCATATTTTGCTTCTAATTAGAATTTTGCATCTTCATTATAGGTGTTTCTTGTTGCATATCTTATCATCTCATTATATACAAATTGAAAGATCTCTAGATGAACCTGGGGCTATCCTTACCAAGCCACTATAACTGAATGAATTATTGAAGTAGGGTTTTCAGTTTTTACACTTGGTTTCTGACAGAACAATTGCAGGTTTGCCCTGCATGTACTGCACAAAATATGGGCCCCGTTGATGTGGCATACCGTGATGATGACAGGCTGATTTGCATTGTGGATTATGGGACAGACTTGCTACAAGTAGACGTGGGTATACATTTAGTCTACGTGAGTGATGTGCCAGATGAGGCCGCTGGTATAATAATATGATTATTAATATATTCCCGGCATAGCTACGTCCTTTTTTCTCCTTGAATGCTGATTATTGGACACATTTAGTGGTCGCTTAGATTTTGAATAGCTTGTGTTGAGAACATTGCTGGCAATTGAGCAATTTCGTCTTTTCGGACGTTGAAACCAGCCTTTGCCAGTGGCAGTAATGATAGACAACTTCCTCCCTAATTTAACTTTCCCTGCAAAAGTCGCCTAAATTGTATGAGCATAATCGAAGCTCAGACATATATTGTGTTAAATGGATATTAAAACCCACTGGAGTTTCTAGTCACAAACTGCCCGTTAAGTATTTATAGACTATATTACAGGATCTAGTCTCTTGCTTTTTTCCCTCGAGTAGCCGCAATGCATTTTCAAGTCGACCAACTATCTTGGTGTAGCCGATGTCACAATAACGTCACTATGAACCGGAAACCCAATTTAGGCGGCTTAACGTCCCCTCACCCAATCTACCGCACACCTAATCTACCATATTACCGCCTACCTAAATGCTACTTTTCTTACTCTTAATTATTTATTATAATAATTATTAATACCTCTTTTATTAATATTAAGGAATTATTTAATTAATTAACTTTATTTATAAAGATTTTATTAACCTTAATTTAAATTTTTTAAATAACCTTAATATTTATAAAAATTATATTTAAATTAATTTAAACCTTTTTTTTTATAATTTTTTTATTAACTTTAATTTAAATTTTTAATAATTAATTTTTCTTTAAAATTATTATTAAATTAATAATCTTTTAATTATATTTTTTAAAACTTTTTTTAAATAATAATTATTATATAAAGCTTAAATATTTTTATTAAATATAATAAATTATTAAATCTTTTATTTTTTATAATTTTTTTAAAATTATAAAAATAAATCTTTTAAATTAAAAGAAATTAAAAAAGATAAAATTAATTATTAATATTATTTTTATTATTAAATTAATATAATTTATAATAATTTTAATAATTTTTAAATATATAAATATTTCTTAATATTTTAATTTTATTAATTAAATCAAAATTTAATATCTTTTAATTAAAATATATATTTAACTTTATAAATATTTTTTTTTATATTTTATAATAATAATAAAAAAACCTTTTTTTTATTATTATTATTATTATATAAAATTTAAATTAATAAAAGTATTTTTTAAATATTATTTTAAATAAATAAAATATAATTATATTAAAAAATTAAAATATATAAAAAATATATATAAATAAAATAATTATATAAATTTAATATAAAAAATATTTTTATATAAAATTAATAATTATATATATATAATATTTATTTATTATTAATAAATATTAATTAAAAAGATTTAAAGAAATAATTTAAAAAATAAATATCCTTTTAAGTTATTTAATTTCTTTTTTTATTTATCTTTTTTTTTAAGCTATAAATTATTATTTATTATAATTTTTAAAGATTATTAAAAACTATTATTATTATATATTTAATTCTTTAAATATAATAAAAAGTAATAAAAATTTATTTATAATAAATATATATTTTATAAAGAAAGTTTATATTTTTAAATTATAATTTTTTTAATAAATAAAATTATTATTTATATAATTAAATATAAAAATATTTTTAAAATATATCTTTATTAATTTTTTTTTATTAATATTTTAATAATTATTTAATTTAATTATTTTAATTATAAATAATTTAAAAAAGTTAAATTAAAGCTTTATATTATTTTTTAAAAAAATATATAATGTTTTAATTTTAATATATTAATTTTAATAATTTTTAAATAAAAAATAATAAATAAAAAAAAAAAAAAATTATTATTTTTTAAAAAAAGAGTTATTAAGAAAGGAAAAGGTTATTTAATTTATAAAGGTTATTATTTTAAAGTAAATTAATATTAATCTTAAAGTACTTTAATTAAATATAAATAAAGCTAATTAATTCTCTTTAATATTAAAATATATATTTAAATATATATTATTCTTTTTTAATTATTTAAATTAATATATTAATAATAATTATATTAATAATTTTTTATATCTTAATTTTTATATAAGATTTTATAATAATTAAATTATTAATAATATTATAATAATTATAATTAATTTTTAATTAATAAATTTAATAAATAAGTTTATATTTAAAGAATATTTAAAATAATAAAGTTTTAAATAATATATAATAATAATAAATTAAAAGCCTTATAATTATTTAAAATAAATATTTAAATTAATTATTAAAAAGTTATTTTAAATTAATATTATTTATTAATAATAAATATAATTTATATAATTTATTTCTTTAACTTATTAATAAAATTTATTTATTTAATTTATTTAACTTATTATTTATTTAATTTATTTAATTTATTTTAAATAATTTAATAACCTTAATTATTAAATAATTTAAGTTATATAACTTTTTAAATTATATTACTTTTCATAAGCTTATTTTATTAATTTATAAAGTTTATTTATATTTTTAAAAAATTAATAATATTCCTTTAATTTTATTTTTATTATATTTATAATATTATTCCCTTTCTTTTTTACTTTTTATTTTAAAAAATCTTATTAATATATTTTTCTTTTTTTTTTATTTTCTTATTAAATTTTACTTATTTATTCTTTATTATATAATTTTTATATTTATTAATTATATCTTTTTATATAAAAAAGCTTTATTTTAAAAAATAAAATTAATATCTTTAATTATTTATTTATATTAAATAATTTAATTTTAAAATTATATTATATATTTATTATATTTTTAAAAAATTATTATATTAAATAATAAATAATATAAAATATTACTTTTAATATATTTATTAAGGTTACTTATATAATAATTATAAAATATTAATCTTTATTTATAAATATCTTTTAATTCTTTTTATAAATATTATTAATATATAATATAACTTTTTATATTATAATAAAAGATAAAAAGCTTTAAATTAAGAAATATAAAGTAAAAAATAAATTAAAAAATATATATTATTATATTCTTAAGATTTTAAATTAAATTTATATTAAAATTATTAAATCTTTATTTTATTTAAAGTATTTATATATTTAATATTAATTATTAATTAAATAAAATATAAAAATAATTAATATTAATTTAAAATCTTTTAATAAATTAAATAAATAAAAATATTAAAAATTAAAGTTATAATATTTTATTTATAAAGCTAAAAACTTTATTATATTAAAATCTTAATTCTTAAGTTTTTTTAATATAATTAATTAAAAATTAATTATTATTAATATAAATAAAAATTAATTAATCTTTTTTAATAATATATTTAAAATATTTTTTAATAATTTATTTTTATTATTATATTTTTTTTATTTAATTAAATATTTTATTATCTTTTTATATATTTAATAATTTAAAATATATTTTATTTTATATTTTAATTTATAATTATTAAGCTTAATATTAATAATTAATATAATATTAAAAAATATAAATTTTAATATAAAAATATAAAAAATTAAATAAATTTTTATTTCTTTTAATAATATAAATTTATAATTTATTTTTAATATTTTTTTTAATTTTAAATAATTTAATCTTTTTAAAGTTAAATTTATTATTAAATTATTTAATTTTAATTTATTTTTTATAAAATAAATAAATTATATTTTCTTTTTTAAAAATTAATTCTTTTAATTTTTATTAATTTATTTATTTTATTATATATTTTTAAATAAATTTTAAATTTATTATAATATTTTTATAAATATTTTTAATTTATTTTATATAATTAATAGCTTATAATATTTTTATATTAAAAATTAAATATTAATAAATATTTAAATTAAATTTATAATTAATATAAAATAATAAAATATTAATAATATATATATTTATATTATTATATATAAATTATATTAATAATAATAATAATATTTAATTATTTTATTAATAATTAATATAATATTATATATATTATTTTAATATTTAATTAAATTATTTTATTTATTTATTTATTTATAAATATATTATTATTAAAAGCTTATATTTAATTTTTAATTATTTTATTTAAAAAAATTAAAAATTTAATATAAATAATTTATTTTAATTTAATATAATTTTATTTAATAATTTATATTAATTAATAATTATTTTAAAAAGTATATAAATAAATTCTTTTATTATATTAAATTTTTTATAAAATATAAAATATATATATTTTATAAATATATTTATTATAATTAAGATATTATTATAATTAATTTTTATTATTAATTTTTGAAATAAAAAAAACTTAATAATAAAATTTAAATTAATTAATTTTTATAATTTATTTAATATTAATAATAATTTAAATAATTTTTATTTTATATTAAAAAAATTTTAATATTATTTTAATTTTAAATATATAGCTTAAATATTTTAATAATTATATATTAATATTTTATAAAATTCTTTTATAATTTCTTTTTAAAAAGCTATTAAAAAATAATATTTTTCTTTATAAAATAAAGTCCTATTTATATTTTTAAATTATTTTTTTTTATTATTTAAAATATTTTTATAACTTTATTTTATTTAATTAAATTAATTTATAATAAATTATATTTAATAAATTATTATAATTTATTATTTTAATAAATTATTTTTTAATTAATTTATAATAAATTATCCTTTTAAATATTTTATACTTAAGTTTTTATTTAAGTTTTTATAAAGTATTATATAAATTTTAAATAAAATCTTTTATTAATAATTTAATTATTTATTAAAAGTATTTATTTTTTTATTTTTAAATTTATTTTAATATATAATTTTAATATTAAATTATAAAAAATATTTTAATTATTTAATTTATTATTTATTAAATTCCTTAATAATTATAAAATATATTAAGTTTATATAATTTATAAATATTTATATTTAATATTTTATTTTAATTTAATAATATTTTTATTTTTTAAATATTTTTATAATTATTATAAATTCCTTATTATATATTAAATAATTAAATTTAAATTTATTAAGTTTTTATAAAAAAAATATAATAAAATAAAATTATTTTTATTTATTATATTATTTTAATTTTCCTTTAATAATAAAATTTAAAATATTAATATTTATTTTATAAATCTTCTTAAAGTTTACTTTTATAAATATAAATTTTAAAAGAATTTTTCTTTAATTATATTAAATATATTTTATTTTTCTTTTTTTTATTTAAAAAGTTAATTTTTTTTAATAAAATTAATTAATAATATAAATAATTCTTATAATTCTTAATATATTATTAATAAAAATTAATATAATTTTAAAAGCCCTTAATTTTTTTAATATTAATTAAAAATAATTAATTTTTAATTATTATAATTTTAAAAACTTATATTTTAATTTTTTTTAATTAAATTATATATTTAAAAAAGTTAATATTTTATATATAAAAATAATTCTTTTTTAATTTTATTAAAAGCTTAATATTTTAAGAAGTTTAAAGAATTTAATATATATATTATTTATATTATTTAAATATTTTTAAAAAAATTAAGATATTATTTAAATAAATTATTATAAAATAATTAAAATATTTTTATAAAATATAATTAATTATTATTTAAAAAAAGATAAATATATTAATAAAGCTAAAAGATATAATAAAATATTTAAAATAATTATTTTTTTTTTTAAATATTATTTTTTATTTCTTTTTTATATTTTATTTTAATAAAATTATAAATATCCTTAAGATTTAATATTATAAATTATTATATTTTTTAAAATTTATTATATAATTCTTTAATAAATAAAAAAAAATATTAATTTTTAATTATAATTTTATTAAATTATTAATAATTTATATAAAAATATAATTTTTTATTTTTTTTAATATAAAAAGAATAAAATAATTTATAATAAAATAAATAATTAAATATATTCTTTTTTTAAATTATTATTAAAATATTTATATAATATCTTAAGTTATTTTTTATTAAAATTATAAATCTTATAAAATTTAAAATAACTTTGTTTTTTAAAAATATCTTATAATTTTATTAATTATATTTAAATAATTTAATATTAAATATTATTTAAAAAAGCTTTAAATATTTTAAATATTTTTTTAAAATTTACTTTAAATTATTTATCTTTTTTTATTATTATATAAAATAAATAAACTTTTTAAATAATAATTATATTATTTTATAATATATTAAATATTATTATTTCCTTATTTATTATAAAATATCTTTTAAAAATATAATTATAATTTTTAAAATCTTTAATAAATAATATATTTATTTAAATATTTTTTAAATCTTTTATATTTATTATTATATTATTTAAATTAATTATTTTATTTTTTTTTTAATTTATAATAAATTAAAATATTATTATTATTTATTTAATTTATTTAAAAAGTTAATTATTTTTATTTTAATAATTAAATCCTTTTTTTATCTTTTAAAAAATTTATTATATAAATTTATATAAATATTAATATTATAATTATTTTTAAAAATTAAATATATTTTTTTATTTTTAATTTTTTTATTTATTAATTAATTTTAATAAATTTAATTAATAATTTAATTAATTTAAAAATAACTTTTCTTAAATTATAAAATCCTTAATATAATTTTATATTTTATTATATTTATAATATTAAATTAAATTATTTTTTTATAATTATTAAAAATAATTAATAAATAATTAATCTTTATATTAATAATTTTATTTTTATAAAATATTTTTTATTTATTAATAATTTTAAATATATAAAGTTTTATTTTTTATTATTATAATATTTTATATTAATATATTATTATTAATAATATAAAGTTTTTTTATATTTTATTATTTAAAAATATTATAAAAAGTTATTATTTAATTTATAATATAACTTTTATATATTTATATTTTTTAATATTTATTATATAAAGAAATTTTTTTATATTAATTATAATTAATTAAGGCTTATTTAAATTTAACTTTAATTATTTTTTATTATTTAATTTTTTATTAAATCTTTTTTAATTTATTAATTAACTTTTTATATAAGCCTTTTTATTATCTTTAATATTTATATTATAATTAAAAGGTTTTTTAATATTATATTTTTTTTATTAAATAATAAAATTATATTAAATTAATAATATTAATATTAATTTTAAAGTTTTAATTTAAAATATATTTAATAATTAATTTATAAATAATATCTTTATAATTTAAGATTTTATAAATAATATAAAAAATAATTTATTTAAAATTTAAAAATAATATATCTTTAATTAAAAAAATATTATTAAATATTTTAATTTTATAATTCCTTTTATTTATAAAGCTTTATTATTTTTATTATATTTAAATATTTAAGAAATAAATTTTCCTTAATTTTATTTATATAATATATTTTATATTTATTAAAAATATATAAAATTTATAATATTTCCTTATAATTTAAATATTAATAATATATTTAAGGATTATTATTAAAATAATATATTAATAATAATATAAAAGTCTTTTTATAAATTATTAATATTATTTTATTTTTATTTTATTTTAAAATTATAATTTAAATAATATTAATATTAAATATTATAAAAAGTATTTTATTTATTTATTTATAAGAGTTTTAATTTTTTAAATTTAAAAATATTATTTAATTAATATTAATTATAATTATAAATAGCTTTTATTTAATTATTATAAAAATTCTTTAACTTTTAAATACTTTAAGAAATTATTTTAATATTTCTTTATTTAAAAAATATATATTATAATTATTATTATAATATATTATTTAATTTATAAATATATAACTTTTTATTAATTTCTTAATAATTAAGTTAATTTATTATTATTTTAATATTAATTTTTAATAATTTCTTTTTATTTTAATAATTTTATATAAAATATTCTTTTTTATTATAATTATAATATTTAAAATTTCTTTTTAAATTTTTTTTAAGTAATATTAAATTTTATTAAGTTTAAATATTATTTATTAATTATTATTTATAATTAATATTATTTTTTAAAATTTAATTTATTTTATTAATAAAAAGAATATATTAAGTTTTATCCTTTTTTTTTAAATTTATATTTATAAATTTAATTATTAATTTAATTTAAATAATTTATTCTTTATTTTATTTTTTAATTTATTATAAAATATAAAAATCTTTATAATATTAATATAATTAATTTTAATATAAATTTAATAAAATTTTATAATATAAATTATAATAAATCCTTTTTAATATAATTTTATAAATTTTCTTTTTATTTATTATTTTTTATTTAAATTTTAAAAAAATAATTTAAGAATAAATTTATAATTTTTAAAATTATTAAAGATATCTTAAGTTTTTTATTTATATTATTTAAATTTCTTTTTTAAAGAAATTTATAAAATAAAATTTAAATTATATTAAGGCTTATTCTTTTAAAAAAAAAGGCTATATATATAACTTATTTTTTATTAAATTAATTATTAAAGCTATAAAAATATTAATAAGCCTTAATTTAAATAAAATAAATTTATAATTATTTTAAAAAATTATTATAAAGAATTAAATTAATAAGCTTAATAAATCTTTTAAATTTAATTAAAATATTAATAATATAAATAATATTTTAAAATATTTTAATTTTAACTTTAAATCTCTTTATTTTATTATTTTAATTAATTTATTTTTAAATATAAATATAAAGTTTTTTAATTTCTTTAATTATTTTAAGATATTAAATTTATAAAAATTTAAAATTATTATTATTTAACTTTTATTAAAAGTTCTTTTAAATATAATTAAAAAATATATTAAAATAAAGATAATAATTATATAAATTATTACTTAAACTTTATATAAAATATTTAAATAAAAATAATTAAAATATAATAATTATAATTAATTTTTAATTAATAAACTTAATAAATAAATTTATATTTAAAAAATATTTAAAATAATAAAGTTTTAAATAATATATAATAATAATAAATTAAAAACTTTATAATTATTTAAGATAAATATTAAAATTAATTATTAAAAAGCTATTTTAAATTAATATTATTTATTAATAATAAATATAATTTATATAATTTATTTCTTTAATTTATTAATAAGATTTATTTACCTAGTTTATTTAATTTATTATTTATTTAGCTTATTTAGTTTATTTTAAGTAATTTAATAGCTTTAATTATTAAGTAATTTAAATTATATAACCCTTTAAGTTATATCATTTCTTATAAGCCTATTTTATTAGCTTATAGGATTTATTTATGCCTTTAAGGGACTAATAATGCTTCCTTAGTTTTATTCTTATTATATTTATAATAAATATAAAGTTTAATAATTAAAGAAAGATTCCTTATAAAGATATTAAGAAATATATATAAGGTAGGTAGGGATGTATTTATATATATAATATAAATATAGGGTGCAGCAGATTAGGTGTGCGGCAGATCGGGTGAGGGGACGTTAGATTCCATTATAAAATGGTGCTTTATGACTTGAAAGTAGTTCCAACTGCCGGCCCGGTGTTTTCACCTCCTATTAGGGACGCGGGCCCACTAGTAAACCCCGATGGGCGTGCGAAATGCAAGCAGTGCCACCTGCATGAACTCCTGTCACTCATCGCACAGAGTCCTGGCTGGGCCAATGTATGTTCGTAATATAGAAAGACAAAATTGGTGTCGTGGACCCAAATTAAGTCGCAGGGTCCCTGATCGGCATGATTGTGCAGGCCGCTGAGGCAGTTTTCCCAACTTAGAAGTCCTTGCCTCGCGGCTGGGAAGCGGGAAGGACGTGAACACTCATTCGGCAGTCGATTTCGTCGACAAGAGAAAGCCCGAAATATTTTATCACCATCTTGGGAGAGTTAAGGTCTTGGCTCTTCGAAAACGTTCGAAAACGTGCGAACCCACAGGCCGTTTTTAACTTTTGGAGACATGGCAGCGGGTGTCAGTGTTCGCTACGGATATCTGGAAACGCGGCGCTCGAGATGTTTCTGTAATTTATACTATTCAATTGGTTCAGTAAAGACTGCCGTCATGAACATGATGAGAATAGAACTTGACTGGGTTGCTCTTCTCATTTCTTTGAAGGACAGTAAAGAGATAGTGCGGCCGGAACGATGCATTCCAATCCCCAGGGTCCTGGACATCGTGGACATCCTCCAGGACATCGTTCAAGCGAAACGAACATGGGAAAAATGACTGTCTGACTATCGATCCGAGTTTGAGGAACACTCGATGCCTGCTTGACGTGTGTACGACCAGTTGGCTCCTATTCAACCTAGTTTAGCTGCTCATTTGCTGACCCCAATCTGACTGCACGTGGTGCAACCACTTAACTAGCTCTTCATTGGCTCCCTTGAGGCGGTGCCCCTGGAAATAGAGCGATTCGACACCAATCATGTGCGGGACAGGGTCAGTAAGCGACTCGCATACCTCGGTGGGAACGAAGCTGACTCTAGCTAGGAAGCCTCGCTGCACAGGTGTGCATTTCACGATTATACTATAAAATCGCCATCTTTCTCACCACATCGAGAGCCAGATCTTCAGAATTATACTCACACAAGGCTCTCAGATCCTTACGGTTCTCTCCCGGCCACGCCTAGCTTCAACCCTATCTGTCTCGTATCTACCTTGGCTCCAGCAGTTCCATTCTCCTGCTACTGCATGTCTCCTACAGCTTCCCAGCACCATACAAAGCCCGTAAGTAATGCCGAGATATTTCGATCGATATTGACCTTGACCGTTATGGCATATACTAACTATTTAATCTTAGTGCCAGCATGATGCGTTTTCTGAACACCGAAACCTTCAAGCTTCACGATTCTACGGATCCTCCTCCCTCATACTCAGTATTTTTCCATGCGCATGGCAGTGACGATATAGGCTTTGAGGACTTCGGGAACCCTGAAATGCTTCCACGCAAAGCAGGATTCCATCGCCTGTGGCAAGCCTGCAGTCAAGCCCGGAACCATGGTTCAAAATGGCTCTGGTCCGATGCTGTCTGTATAGATAGAGGCTCCACCGCTGCCCTGACAGATGCTTTCAACAGCCTAGCTCGGATCTATCAGGAATGCATCTTTTCCCTCATTTACCTCGAGGATTTACCACCTGGTGATTGCAATGATGGAGGCCTGGCGAAGCGGCTCGCAAATTGTGCCTGGCTGAGGAACGTTTGGGTGCTGCCGCAACTCATATTTCCAAAGCACTCATTCATCTACGACAGAGACTGGACCGAGATAGGAACGAAGGCATCCCTGGCTCCGCAGTTATCATTGGTAACCTCAATTGAGCAATCTGTCCTTATCAATCCAGCGGCACTGGGAGAATTCTCCATAGCTAAGAGGATATCCTGGGCCTCTGAACTTGACGCCTCTCGACCTGAGGACAGGGCCTTCGCACTACTCGGTATTCTCGGGGTTCACATGCCAATCGTCTATGGAGAAGGTCACATGGCTTTTACTCGACTGCAAGAAGAGATTCTGCGAGACACCACCGATTATTCCTTGTTCGCCTGGCGCCCAGAAGTCCCCCAAGAATACCGGGGTCTTCTCGCGTATTCTCCAGCAGAGTTTCAGCATTTCCACAAAGGGCCGAATGGACCTTTCCGCATCAGGGGCGAGGTGCAACCCATTTCAGCCGGTATCATTATCCATGCGCATTTCCATAAAGTCGACCATGATATTGTTCTGCCTCTGGAAAATACCGAGGGATTCATATACTCCATACGACTATCGAAGTCCGGGCAAGGCTTCGTAAGGAACTGTTCCACCTCGGAAATTAGCTTCAGCCAATTCTCGTGGGTGCGGCAACCATCGGGGAAGGACACGCAAATTGACCCGAAACAACAACAAGAGGGAGGCATGGGTCAGGGTGTTGTTCTGCGCGTTTGTGTCAAACGTGATATGAATCAATCGAGCTCTGAAACTGTCAGGGAGCTTCAAAATGGCACTCGTTGCAGTGTGCATGAGCCCTTGAGTCCCGTCGACAGCGTTATGAGCTCACCATGGGAGAGTCATCGCCATTATTCTCACACACCTACTTCGTCTCACGACGTCAACTCCAAAAGCCTATTCGATCCGGAAACAAATCCTCAGGAAGGATATCCTGCAAAGTCAGTCCAGGGAATGGGGCAAATCGAACATCCAGAATCTACCATGGCGGGAACGCAAGCTGGGTCAATTGGCGAAGTCGAGATGGATTCCTGCTGTGGCCTAGATTGTGAACGAAGAATCGAGACTTCGAAATGGGTCCATGCCTCTGCGGATTGTGAGAATAGTGGTGTGCTGCCTCAGAGCAGAAGGTCCAGCATTTCCACCGATAGTATTTCTTTGGCGGCAGCGATTTCGACACCCCGGACACTCGATGCAGAGCACCCGTTCTTCGCGGCCGTGCCAATTCTCGCCGACTTACTGATTGAGCGATTTAATTCTGAGCCATCGAAAGAGTCCTCGAAACGATTGAGAATATATCAGAATACACAGGGGCGGAAAAGGGCTAGGCTCAGCTGCTGTGAATCTTACGTGGATGTTCAACAGACTCTTGACTCTGAGAATATTGACAATCCGGTCTTCCAGTATGTGAGAGAACGAGACACAACTCTTGCCTGCCCATTTTATCTTCGGGACAAAGAGAGTCACCGTACTTGTCTGACGAGGTACCGACTAAGAAACATGGACGATGTCCGGGAACACTTGTGGGCGGTCCACCGACAGCCCTTGTTTTGCCCAGCATGCAGGCAAACATTCTCAAAAACTCCTGATTGCAACAACCACATTCGAAGCCGGATTTGCACTCCTCAGTCTATCATACCGACCTTTGAGGGGGTCACAATCAGTCACATCCAGGTGCTCGCACGGCAAGCCGACCTGCCATTGTCGATGCAGAGTCGTTGGTTAGCAATGTGGGAAACCGTCTTCCCTCGCACGGAAATACCACCTTCTTGGCTGTACACAACCGAGGATGAACTCAGAGTCTGTGCCCTGCGTGAATTCTGGAGCAAGCACAGGCACAGCATAGTGCAAAGCGTCCTAGAAACTCAGATGCTGCAAGTTCAAGCGTTGGACGATGAGGGCGAGGCACTCGAAGAGTTATATAACACAGTCCTGAACGAGGCCATTGACAAGATCCTCGGGTGCGACGAATGCGTTTGAGTCGTTGTGAGAGATTTGACGCGCGTCGGCGGTTCGACGGGTTGCTGAGTTATTCCACAGCGGTGGCTAATATAAGTATCCTTGACGGCCGGCGAAGTAATTTGAGAAGCCTCAAACCTCGCTAAGATATTCCTCATTTGGCACATGCGGATCCTATTTTCCAGTCCTAATTATAGTTTCCGTATTTACGCATCAATTAGTTAGCCGGTATCTACAATGTGGGACCTACGAAGTGGATGTCGCTCCTGAAGCACTCCCCAAATTCTAAAACCGCAATCAAGTTTCTGGTGACTACCCAATACGAATATGCTACTCCACTGCTTTGTAGTCTACAGGTGACAAGATCTGAGTAATTGGTAAGACATGAGATAACTCACAGAATTGTTGAAGTGCATGAATTCATGAGAATCTTGGGGTGATCAGTCCTGCCCCAAATCTGAACAATACTTGAATCCTGAAAATCAAGTAGTATGAAGAATTGCATTCTGTGTCCCTGATTGGGAGAGTCATTATTCATATATGAAGTTGATCAAACATGTTTACAATCTGAGATGCCACAGATCAACTTCTGTCAGAGCTTGGTGTGCATCAAGAGTGAGATGCTACCTAGGTACCAACCATCAAAGGAATGGAATGTCGGCCGCCTTTCTAGCCCTCAACTCTGTCAAGAAAGGCCAGCGACGGAAATCAAACACGATCCACATCAAAATCCTCCCAATGGAAATATCCGACAAAAGAGACAACAATATAGAATCTCCTTGCGTGTATGGTCTTGTGAGGGAACGTACTATACCCACGAAGTAGTATACGTTCAACCTCGCCAACAGCTGAACCCAGCTGTGGGCAACGTATGTGAATCAACAGTGAGTACTTGGAAGACTCCAAGGGACTGTTGGCTGTCGATGTTAACCTTATGGGTGTTGACAATCCAACCCAAAAGTTCTGTGGTTGATTCATGCTCGACCATCGGTGCAGGTGTCGAGAACATCGTGCTGTAATAGGGATAGGTCCAGCAGAGATCTTGGAGCAGGCCCAAAGTAAAACCTTGCTCACAGACCCCCTGCGATGGCTTTCCTGTATTGAACTGTTTCCAGGCTGAGAACAAAAGAAATCGTGATGTCGTGACCTTGAGTCTTGGACTAGGTCCGATCGATCCCATGTGATCCTCAGGTCTGGCGATGTGGGTCCCATGGATAGTGGCCGAACTGTTCAAAGAAATATTCCCAGGGGTCGACTTCGTTCGCCAAGGATTGGCTTGACCCTTCACCGAAGTCGGGTTGATTGATGTAGCTCCAGTCTAAGCCTGCTGAACTCGATGGTCGCACCAGAGGCGGGGCATGGCTTTGGGCAAAAGGATCTGCGGCCAACCCATTACCTCCTGCTTGGTTTGTCGGGGGCTGAATGCTGAGTCCTTGCGCGGCATGAATTGATACAGGCTCCCCAGACGGCGGCTGCAAGGAGTTGGCCAGAGTAGGGGCACGATTGTGGCCACGCTGCAACTGCCTGGCAACACTGGTGAAGCGTTCGATTATGGACCATTCGTCCGGCCCAAAATTTACTACGGACGCGCCGGACGAGAATGCCTGTGCTTGACCATTCTCAATAGCAGCGCGGACGTCGAGCATTCCCTGGACCAAATCTGATTCTCCCGAAGAATAAGGTGAGACCGGGTCCTCAACACCGGGGAAAATCACCCGGAACATCCTCAACCACCGCTCAACCTCGCTAGGCCGATAACGGTTACCAGCGATCGCTGTGATGGTGTCGAATTGCTCAATAGTGATCCCGGGTATGCTGAATAGCTGTGTTCTGCATGTCCTGGCAGCAATGTGACTATTCCGGGACCTGTCATTGTCAAACCGCTCGCCACAAGTTGGACAGTGAGGTGGCTGAATGTGGACTCGGCCAATATGCTGTCGAACGTCCGAAGTTCGTTTGAACCTGCGATTGGAACATGCGTGAAATGGATGCCTGTCCTTGACATAGAAAGGACACAAGAGCCGCTGGACGCTGTCCTCTTCGTCGTGTGTAGGAAGCTTGTTTGGAGGGAAAGGTCCGTCGTCGTCGCGAGATCGTTTCCTCATTTGCCTGTTTTGGTCCGGCGGCAGAGGCCCGAAGCCGCCGGCGTGAGCAGCGCTGTTGACCACCAGTAAGCTGTACGGTTCCGTGGAATGCGTGTTGTTTGATCCGGAGCCATCGCCAGTTCCCGGCCGGTTTCTCTGGCCTTTGTATCCAGAGGTGGGTAAAAGGTACAGCTTGGAAAATATATAGGCTAGGAATGCATCAAAGTCGTTGATGTTTCCTTGTTTGCGATCGGGACCGTACGAGAGGGAAACTTCCGAGCAAGTGACCGGACGTCCTTGAAGAGATGGGATCTGTTGACCTGATGAAATCTTACAGCCACGGCTTTGTTCGTCTGGGGATGGGGTATTTCCAGCAAGACTGCAAACATCGAGGACATGTCCGCAGTCCATGTTGGCTTTGCCTGGATAGGGCCAGGGAAGGGAAGGATGCCCGAGAGGACGGCTATGCGCTCGGAATATGTACGAGAACCAGAAATGAGAAAGAGCATCGGAAATTGTGGACATGAGTCTTTTGAGCCCAGCGGCGGGCAACCCAAGCCACACCTTCATCAATACCGGGTGCACACACGGGAGTATTCCCCATAAGAGATTCTGATTGATGGGTGGACTACACAGCCGCGCTCGAATTGTTACTTGCCAGTGAGTGTCTTCCCCGGATCGCACGCCAGACACGTGTGCCCAATTCGCCTCCATGTGGCTCACTACAAGCCGTTGACCTAAGGCCGCGGGTGGGGCCCTCAACACCCATCATACCAGGGCTTTGGTTGCCTTACCTCAATTTGACGCTCACCTGTGTCCTCACCTGCGTATCATCTGCTGCTTTGCAGTCCATTCGTCCACTCGCAAGACGCAATTGATATCCGGCTATCGAGATCCGGAGGCTGGCCGGGAGATCAACACGGAAGCGAGAGCTTACCTATGGCTTTGATTCAGCACGTGAGAGGCTGATGATGCAAGGCATGTAGAAAAAGGCCAAATTATTGGGTAGCACTGTCAATATCAGAGTGTGGCCACGCGAGGTGATTCGGTATTGCAGCTGCCAGCATCTGCATACAGCACGCGCATACTGGACAATGCAGACGCCGAGGCGTAGTTCTCGACTATTGTTTTTGTGCTGAAGAATTTGCACAGCATCTGCAATTGGTTCCTCGAGCGCGTGTAGTGAGCTTCGTGGTCCTATCAGCAAGGACGGGGCGTCTGCAGGTGACAGGCTGCATGTGCCGTCAGCCCTCACCCCACTTTTGGGGGGAAATGGAAAAACAACTGACAATCTTTGTTCATTGCCGGTTTTGGCGGAGCCTCGGCCCTGGAAAGAATGTAAACCGCAGTCCTGTCCATGAGAAATGTCACATCCGCTCAGCGTTGTGAGGCGCGGGCAGGTCAAAGGTCGAGATAGCCCGAAAGACTCGACAAAAGAAGACAGGGACTAGATATTGAAACGAATCTCATTGGATTTTGGCCCATGGTATCTGCAGTCTGATTGATTGGGGCGGGGTTCGATAGGCGTATCTTGGGTGGTGGGAGTGAAGTGTAGCGTCAAAATGTCAGAAGACAACGCGCTGATGCCTGGAGAATACTCAAGGGCCTGGGCTGATTCAAGAGTAAATGAGAAGGTGCCTCAATTATACTTGATTTAAAATCAGGCCGCTCGTATTTACCGGCAGTCCACAAACAAGGATAGGAAGGGGAGATCCTCGACCAGTTATCTCTCACCCGAAGGCTCTGTCATCTGGTTCCAATTTTAGCTGCTTTTGACTAGGATGTCAGCCAGGTGCTGCCACTAGGTAGTGAAGTACATTGAAAAGTTACCACACTTGTTACATTCTGGGCGCAATCAAGGCTGTGTTGTTTTGGCTCCGCACACGCGTACAAATGCCCCTGTCTACGCAGATGCGTATCGGTGCCCTTGTGACCCGAGTGCGTCATCTGCAGCCGACGCGGGATAAACCGCCTATCAACTGTTTCTACACTACACTTCTGCGTACGATGGCCCCCGCTGTAGTGCACATGTAACTGCAATTGGTTGAACCATTTTTAGGAGACGTGTCAGCGTGCTGTTTGCATTTCTAGGCATGGGCGTGGTGGAGGTGACGTAGATTGGAAATCTACTTTATTTGCTTTACCTCTATCGGGAAAGTTAACTCGAACCGCTTGTTAGGGGATGACATTGCGAAAACGATCGTGGTATAACGCTGAGGTGAGGCTGTGTGAGAGGAGTACTGCGATTGTCGCACCCTCGGTCCCTACCTAGGTACTTGTAGTCCAGCTTTCTCAGTTGAGCCGCCTGAATTTGAGGTACTGACCTCTCAATCTACGCGATCATTCCTTTCCAAGGCCCTTAATTCACCCTGCCTTTTGGCAAGAAGACTCTATGTAACTTTGCCGCAAATGCACGAGATCAACGCATATAACCAGCGCGATGATCTGCTATTAACGCTGCCATTCGCGTTCAACGAAAATAGCAGTCAAGGAATAGATGGATACGACAACGATTTCTTCAATGAAATATGGCAGGATATCGCATCTACGAATTCTACCACGGACTGGAATACTTATGATCTTTCAATTCTCGATGACGGCAAGGATCTCAATGTCTTGCCACCGTGCTCGGAGATCGATCAGCCTGACGACGATGTCACTGTGACCGGGGGTCTCGATTATTGGACGGGTGACTCGAGTATCAGTTCTGGGAGTACGACAACACGTTCAGAATGTGCCAGCCCAATCCCAGATTCTGGACTTGACTTCCTCACTGGTCAATGGACGACGGAACCTTCAGGCCAGCCATTTATGTCCACGTCTTCGGGTCTTCAACAACTGAGTGCGGACTTGCTTTGCATTCAAGACGCACCGTCGAATGATAGTCTAAATATGGTCAACGACAATGAGGACCGCAAAAGGCCTAGATCTGAACTGTCGGTCGAGGATGAGGATTCAGGAGACAAGCAGTCCACACACAGACATGTCGAGCAGAAACGCATGCTCGCCTGCCCATATCGAAAGCTCGATCCCCACCGGCATCGCGACTGCCTCAAGTACACCCTTCATCGTATAAAGGACGTGAAGCAGCACATCGATCGCCGTCACAGTTGCGAAATTGGGCAAAATCCATGTTTGGAGGGCGTCACAGACGAGCAGAGGAGGAAGCTGAACAAGACCTCATCTCGGAACAAGTCCTTGGAGTTACAGTGGTTCAACATGTGGGACATACTGTTTCCTGGCAAAAAGCGGCCACGCTCTGCGTTCTCAGGCAACTACATCGAGGAGGTCGTTCACCTTATCAGGGACTGTTGGGACGATAAGAGCTCCACATTGATCGGCAGTGCTATCCGAGAGCATGGAAACATTACAATCGACAAAGATCTTCTGGACAAGCTGATGGCGACTCTGTTCACACAGCTCGAGGAAGAGGTTTGCAGTCCCCCGCCTTCCGGTGACTTGAATTCCAAAGTGGGTGACGCTGGGCCAGACATTGGGCATCGTGTTGCCAAGAGAACAAGAACGCTGTGATCCCAGCAGATCAATCACCACCGCAAATCTTACGATATAGTCAGTATAGCGCCCGACTCCGAGGGATCGGAGTATCAAAACTACTGGTCACTCCATGCAATTTGCTTTCGCCCTAGAGCAGTACTTGAATGTGTACTTTTGCATGTTCGATGCATATCGCGCAATACTTCTATAACTAGTAAGTTCTCCTACTTGTGTCTTTTAGATGTTCGAATTCAACTCAATGCAACCTCTGTATTTTGGGTTATTTGGATGTTCATGAATACCACAGTGATGAGTATAAGCGGCTAATTCAGCTTCAATTCCGCAGCACATACTTCCATTCAGAGCAATGGAATACGGGAATGGTATCTGAATGAATCTCAATTACTTCGGGAGTTCATTTTAAGAAGACGCGAACCAGGTCTAGCCCATCTACCCAGGCAATGTGACATCCTGCAACACAATACAACAGGTATTCGACCACAGAATGGGTACAAGTGTGTAGCTAGAAAGTGTTGTTCGATAAATATCAAAATTCCGCTCAATGACGGCGTTTATAACAGGTGCCCAGATTTATTTTTTGCCTTGAGATTGTCAAATCGATCCATACTGTTAAGGCCGGCAACTGTTGCTTGGGGTGGAATAAAGACTGTCTGTTACTGCATGTCAACCATGCAGCAACATCACTGTTTTAAAGCGAAAGTTCAACACCACTGTGTTTACGATAATCGTTGGGATCGGAGGTGGTTTGGACACTGAGCCGGAATTAGGGCTTCAGGGACCATCTTCGTCTGAGTAATACTACAAGAGTTTCCGTTGCGATTTCACCTGAGAAGATCCGTTTGGTGCTAAATTCCAATTTATATCACATGATTCGACGATTCGAGGGTCAGTGCATATAGCACGCTGAAAGAAATCCATATCTAGGGTGTTCGTCAACAGAATGAGAAGTAGGACTGATACAGTTTGTCATGGTGAGTCCCATGGCTATTTCCATGCATAGTGATAGACTCGTACAAAATACAAAAACGGTTGCCAGCCGAACAATGTTGCTGCCTCCTCAGATAGGAGACCTCGAAGTGCCGCCAATATTGGCGATGGTGTGCAGGGTCGCGGCATTCGGGGCCGGGCGACGATTACGACAAAATCAACAATGAAGTTTGGACATGGATCATACAGCCGAGTCTAACCAGCACGGGCAAGAGATGCAGTCAAGTTGCACAAATAAGCCACCACCGGGTTATCATTTCAAATCGGAACATCCGGGGACTGCTTTACTAGTGGGGAGTTGAGTGCGACCTGCGTTGATATTGATCTATATAAAGGTCAATCCGGGCTGACTTTTTGCGAGGGTCACGTCACAGCCCCCCCATCCTGTCCACATGCATCTCGCTCGCATATATCGATCATCCCTGCCGAGGAACAAAAGATCGAACGGTCTCGAACATGCGGCGAGACCCGTCTTACAGCCATTTTCGTGCCAGGCAGTCACAGCCCCCACCGCCATCACCCTTCCGTAAGGGGCTGATGAGGTTGTATTCGTGCAACTCAAAACATGAGGATGATTCGAGTCATGATTTCCAATTTGATAATATGACAGAGCACTGCATGGCTTGGATGGTGTCCCGAAGTTCGGCGATCTGGTCCTTTGCACCGCCCGCCACTCGTCCGTTCGGCCAGCCGGAGACCGGTCGTCCGCTGCGTGGTGAGTCCTCATGTTCTTCCTCGATTCGAAGACTGGCCGAATGGACGAATAACATTTCTGGACCAATGCAACGCACTTATGATGGAATAGCAGCACCGGGAAAGTGGAATTGCGAACAGAGTCAGTCGAATCCTCTGGAGACTTTTTCCAAGGTTCAACCCCTGATTTTCCACTTGGAGGAATCTTTCCAACACTTTCGGGTCGACATCGAATGGTGTCCCTCGGCCATGTTCCACGGCAGCTCACTAAGACCTCATCATGCAGCTACCATCCATCATCGAGCATGACATAAGACATCCGAGGAGAAATCCAGCCCAATGACTGGAAGGATTGCCGTTCGGGGGAACACAAATTATCAACACGTACCACTCACACCGAGTTCAATCTTCCAGCCTCATTGCTCTGGTAATGGTAGTACTTGGCGGAAGAGTATCGATAGTGGGTAATTTCCGAGCGGACAGGCAGTGCCCGTGCCACCGATCAGTGGAATCAGTGGCCTTTGACCCTCTTTCGGAAGACAGCCTCTCAGAGGACCATGTTCCAAAACTGAAGGTGCAGTGATATCACTGCTGCTAATGAGGCTGAATCGGTACTTTGTACCATTGAGAAGCAAGTCGGAAGCAAAGCAGTCCTTTCTTGACTCATCGGCTGGGTAACGTTTCCGATACCGTTTCAGCTGCATCTCAAGCCACTTCGTTCATCGTCGGGACGTCCATCGGAGCACCACGGGATGGTTTAGCGTGAAGCCAAGTCGGGTAGGAGAGGGGCTACTCTACTGCAATACAGTATTTACCATAGAATATCCCAATAGAAGGAATTGTCTCGTAAAAGGCTTTGCGCAACGGTATTGGGAATTCTGGGCGCCTTTTGATCCAAGGCACTATTGATTGCCGTGAAAACTCCGTTTGAGAGTTCCTCATAGACAGCAGTGATGGACATTATCATCGTGGGTGCCGGAATAGCCGGCCTGAGCACTGGGATTGGTCTGCGCAGGGCAGGTCACAAAGTGACGGTTAGCACTCGTTCCGAACCCCACGTCACCCCCCCTTCTGACAAACATGAACGGCGCAAGATTCTCGAGCAGTCCTCATTGACACACGAGGTCGGGGCAGCCATCACCATCAAGCCCAACGCGTCGCGGGTGCTCCAGACCTGGGACTTTGTGCCGGAGAAATCGGGCATGGTAGCGATACGCAACAGCAGTCTGATCGACGGCACGAACATGGAGATCTTGGTCCCTAAGTACTACAAGGACTGCGAGTCAACCTGGGGCGTGCCCATGTACGCCGTCCACCGGGTCGACCTCCACACCCAGCTGAGGCAGCTTGCCACGGGAAAAGATGGCCCCGGGCGTCCCTGTGATGTCCAGGTTCGTTCGAAAGTTGTTAAATACGTGAGTTAATTGATCAAAGCTTGCGAATAGGGAGAGGTTCTGATGCGCTCGCACTAGGACGCTGAAAATGGGAAGGTTACGACCGAGAGTGGTGAGGTCCTGCAGGCTGACCTCATTGTTGCAGCAGATGGCGTGCACTCGACAGCCGTGAAGCACGTCCTCGGCGACGAGGTTGTGCAGGTCGGGGACACGGGCTGGGCGTGCATGCGGTGGTTGGTTCCGAGAGAGGATTTGCTCTCGGACCCGGAGACCGCACACATGATCCAGGACTCGGCATCGAGGTATTTCACGGCGGCCGGGGGAGCCGCAGGTTTGGTGTGGTATACGTGCCGAAAGTGCGTTTTCTTACAACCATTGTCTGGAAACCTGCTGATTGTAATTTTCCTCACTCCTAGCAACGAGGTGCAGAACTTTCTGTATCTCTCACGTGAATTCGACACATCGCATGTCGGAGAAGGTGCCGATAGATCAATCTCTAAAATTCTACTAGTTTATCCATCACTAACCAAGGATATCTAGATTTCCGAGCGATGGTGGACCCAAACATGCCGCTCGAATATGCCAAGAAGCACTTTGCCCCGGCTCTGCACCCTGCGATCAAGTGAGTCAAGTAAAGACCGAGTTACTCGCCACATGCTTATAAGTGATCCAGAAAAGCAAGAGACGTGAAGTTCTGGAAACTCGTTGCGAGGGGTCCGATTCCAAAGTGGCACAAGGACCGACTCGTCCTCGTCGGCGACGCTGCCCATCCCATGCTGACCTGTAAGCGGCTACACCACTCCCAATCAGTGCTCCCGAGAACCATTCATGCTAACTCTACAAACAGTCCAGGGTCAAGGAGGAGGACAGGCCATCGAGGACGGCGCTGCCCTCGGTGTCCTGCTTGACCAGGTTCAGGATAAAGAGGCTATAGAGGATCGGCTACAGCTGTTCGAGAAGGTCAGGCGCAATAGGGGGTCGGCGCTGCAGATTCTTTCTAACGTTAGCCCCCCTGCACCGCAAAGCGTCCGTGACGTCGCGGCGGAGTACGTTCCTGGTAACAGGCTCGACTCTATCGACGACGTCAACGAGTACGTGTTTTCGTTTGACGTGATTGCAGAGTCAAAGGCAGCCCTTGCTGCTGCGTAGCATGCTGGTGGGGAGATTTGTGTGGGATATGTGTACGAGTACATTTGACGCTGGCCGACAATGGAATATGATTGATCAGTTTCGGGGACCCAGTTGAGAATGTCGTGAAGATACACAGGAGATGCTGCCGTAAGAAGCAAGTGTGAAGAGATGAAAGTCTTCTCCCCCGAATTGATCAGTGCACTTCATGTGGACCGTTCCGTTGGTCCACACGTCTTGTGTCTGCGCAAGATGCAGTTTGAAGCATCTCAAATCCCGAAATTATTACAAAAGAGGCCTTCAAACAAATGTCACATAGGAATGGTCTTGGGCTCGGTGGATGGTTACACATCTTGCTCCCATTATCCATAAAACGCTGGTTCTAATGTGGAGTTGGAATTGAGACTATCTGATTTGTCTTGCATGGTTGGTCGTGGGCAGAGCCTTGGAAAAATCTTTTTGTGCTCTTGAAACAGTCGAAAATGGCATCTAGTCAGTGAGGGCTACCACTTGGGTAGAAGGCTGCAATCCTAGTTTATGACTGGTCCCTTGCCGATTAGTCGGCCGCTCTCTGCGTGTCAGGAGTCAAATCGATGATACTATGCAGATCGTCCCCTCCCTTGCGGTCACAGACGAATCCACTCATGGAAAGTACATTAAAAAATTCACCCGCCTAGGTGACATTCTGGCAGCTGATAATATCGGACCAAATGCACCCAGGCACGTCAGAATGAACTAACTAGTGCATTTCGGAGGAAAATGGGAACTGTACAAACAGTACGTCCGGAGCTGCGGTCTGAGACTTTCTGGACGCATGAGGCTTACAGGTTTAGTCGGTGGAGACAATGCATGCTGCGGATGACGAACGGCGGAAAGTCGGCGGAGGAGCGGCGGAGTGACGGTGGAGGAGGGACGGCGGAGGAGCGCCGGACGAGACGCATGTAACAATCTAGGTGGTACATCTCAAAAGCTCGTTGGAAAGCAAATCCGTCAAGGTGACTCTGGAATTATACTCGCCTTCTTGAAAATCTAGAATCGTCTCAAATGATCCCTTGAGCACTAGAGACTCTTTCGAAAACTGGATCCTTGCTCTGTCACTTCGCTCCGTCCGAGTCTGCCCAAAATCCGTCAATTGGCTTTGGACCAAATCCGAAATTGATTACCAATGCAAAGTCCTCCAGACGAGCGGCGCATGGGGGCTCCGACCAAGCTAATATAGCGTGCAATGATCTAAATCGTGGCCTGTCGAAATGTACTCAGCTTGCCCAGCCCATTATACAACATCCCGATTTCAACCATTACTTAAGTAAGGTATCTGTATTACTCAGACCAAAGGGACGTGTCTCGGGATGAACGACACCAACCGCTGGCTGTACTCGGGAACCAGAATCTGTACGGGAAATATTCTTGGTACCTAGTCACCAGCACCGTGACTTGCGGAGATACCAATTGTGATCTTTCTGAGACTTGATGTGGAGCGCCCATATCTGATATCTAGATGTACAAACTCAAGGAACTTCTGTCTCGATACGTGAGATATGTCTAGTCAACAGAGAATAGTCCCTTTTTTTATTTATTTTATGTTCTAGCACATGTCTTTGTATATGTCCATTTCTCAGTACATCGACAAGCTTTTAATGAAGGGGACGACAGGCCTTTGGGGTCTAACTACTCGAAGCAGTCTTAACTCTGTAAATCCGATATTTTTCAGTCGTTTACGTGTGCGCCTCAACGAAAGCTTGAGTCTTTCCCAGAAGGCTATTCACCATCTTTGCCCATTGCGGGCCTCCTCAGGGGGCTTGCCAACGTTGAGGATCTCGGCGTGGAGCCGCAGGCTGTCGTCGATGCCGAGACCACTTCTATTGATAGTCTGTTTAAATACAGCCCGTCACCCCTGGCTGAGGTTAAGTTGCAGAAAAATGACGCCGTCATCTGGACGTTCCGGATTGCGCTATGACTTGCTTGACTGCGTTGGGGGCAATATTTGTGGAGTGAAGTAGCTTTAAGTGGTCTCGTTTTTAATCTGTATACATATGCCTCTTAAGCAGTATGCATCAATCCCTTCATACAGTGATAAACGCTTAAACACCTAGCGTTGAAAAAAAAAACACAATGCCGATAACAGTAGGTTTTGAACACAATTGAAGTAGCTTTAAGGGGAAGAAAATTGAAATGGTGGCTGCTTAGTCTGTCTTAAAGCTGTGCTGGTGTATCTGTGGTGTATCTGTGCCACTTATTGGATTCCAAATCCTTCTACTGTAGCTAGGAAGCCGAATTGGTGTGATGACTTATATCAAGTACCTCAGAAGGCTCTTTCTCAGGTTTCGCAATATATGGGCACTCAAAGCTACAACTATGGATCGCTCGCTGCGAAGACCTTTCTGCTTACCAGGATTGGCTTGTCTGGTCATGGGATCGTCTAAAACGCGTTGAATAACATTTATTGCCGACTTCGGCTACCCTGTTCATGATTTACTCTCCGACTACGGCTACAGGATGACTTGGGTTGGCTAGTATGGGTCTTGGCCTCCATTCCTTGACGACTACTTGATTTCGGTGCTCCTACATTTCGGACGATGTGGGGCTTTACACCTTTTGGGCATGAAAGAAGCGACGCGTGTAGTGTGTACCAGGATGCTTTCAGAAGTTTATGTGATGTGCTTGAGGTACCGTCTCTATCGGCATGCCGCTTTGTGTCCTCTAACACAACCTTAGATCTCGAGAATCGGCGTTGCACCACATCCTTGTGCAGTGTGTCCAGATTTGCTGAAACCTGATCGCTCATCAAGACAACTCTGCAAATCGCTTTTACCCGAGGCAGAAACACTGAGTTTGTGCTGAGCCGACGGAGGCAGGGGGAGCGAGATGATCACTCATCGCGATGATAAATGCGAGGACAAGCGGGTTAACGGGAGCGGAGATTAGGGCTCTGATACTACGTGGGGGCGCTCACACTAGAGTCCCACGCTAGGAGCGAGCACACGAGAGGTAGAGATGAGGGAGAGCCAGAGAACATCATAAGCACTAATAGGAGTGTGCTAGGTCAGTGGGCAAGAGAAAATAGACGATCGACGTTTCCCTAGCTTTGCCAAGGAAACAGTCAGAATTCTGACGCGTCTCAAAAAGAAAGGGAATGCATTACACTTGTGGTTCCGAGAAGCAACGGGGCTGGCCACAGCGTCCTCACGGTAGCTGTTCTATTGTTGGGAAGGATTAGTGGAATTTACAATGAGAATCATTTGTATATGCGTTACACACTCGTTGAAACTTCAGATCAAGACAGAGGCTCCTGAATTATAAGGCGCGTGAGTATTTCTCGCAACGGGAAAAACAAAGATAACGTCCAAATAAGGTTGTGCTTAGCGCGCAAGCCAGGTGTCAAATTGAACCCGAGCTCCCGAAAGCTTAATCGATGGACCAGGCGAAAAGCGTGCGAAGCAGGGAGGCTGGGAGGACGGGTCCTTGCCGGGGGCGCCATGCGGGCCGGACGCGCGTCCGTGGGCAGTGAGCCTCAACCAAGAAGGGATCGTCCTCGGCTCTTGCCCAGAGCGGGATGAGTGCGCTGCGGGAATGACCGCAGAGAGCGAGTGGGATCCGAGCGCTGGGTACAATGGGCTCTTCTCAGCTTACAATTGGCAGTCCCTCGTGGTTCCGCTCTGGATGTAGACTATGTAGTGTGCTGTCGATAGGGGGGGTTGGACGCAGTGTCAGCACTGCGCCGCCCGCGACTGCCGGGATTTGAACGTCGAGCGGGCCGCCCGCCAGTGTGTGCCATGTGTCAGGGTAGCATTTGGTCTATCACATCCGATTTCTTTTCGTCCTGCCGGTGCCATCAAGCAGGACCGGGACCGTTGGGCGGCTCGGGCAGAAGTGTGATCTAGCGGGCCCGGACAAGCGACCGATCCCGATTTTGGCGAGGCTGCAACAGCGCGAGATCGCCGAGGACAGTGGAGCGGTGGAATGAGAATGCCGCATGTCTCTTGAAGGCAAAGAATTTGAGAGGCTCGTGGTGAAATTGATCATTGGTGATTTCATTGGCTCGCCCCTGCGTAAACACGACAGGAACAAATGTGAAAGACATCAGGTATGATCGTAGTCATTCATCTAAATCTTCCAGAAGCCTTATTGCCGCAGTTCCGTGATATCAATGTCTAATCTACTCATACTGTACATGAGCCCGTAACCTGAAGCCGCCGTTGCCCATGCGCCCACAAAGCTATGATCAAAGCAGAATTGCCACCGTCCCACAAGATATCCTCTACAGCTAATCGTGCCTTGCCTATACAAGCGACGGATCCAGAATCTCGTCTCCAATAGATGCAGATAGCAGTCTCTTAACGTCTTCAGCCTTCTTCTCCAGCCACAGGCGGGTATAGTCGCACGCCATGATGAACGCCATATGCCGTGATGGGTCCGAGAGGCAGGCCCGCGCGTCGTGCAGGTTTCGGAGATACATCGTCAACTGCGACAGCAGCCTCTCCAGCTTGCGGAAGGATAAAAGATAGAGCCTCTGCCTCAGATCTACCTCATCCTCGTCCTCGAGCTCAAGCATACCCCAAGATAAACGCGGCTCCATGAGGCTCGCAAGTGACATATTCGCCCCGGCAGCAGCCATAGACATGGACTCATCCGAGCCGGACGAGAGGCTACTATTCCCACCACCCCCAACCCCATCTGCGCGCCCAGTGCTGCCGCCCCCCAGGGCCGCGCCCATGTCAGCCCCCACGGACGGCGGCGACATCCTCCGCAACGCAGGGGAGACCAAGTCGCAGGCGAGCACCTCGAACTCGTCGATGACGTAGCCAATGAGCGTGGCGACGGCCATGATGTGGATGGGCTCGCCGTCGTCGCGGCCGTGGCCGCACGCCATCGAGGACTCGGACGAGGAAATGCACCGCTTCAGCCTGGCCAGCTGCGCGTCGATGGGCAGCCGCTGGTCGTCGCCTCCGCCGCCGCGCATAGAGGTGAGCAGCTCCGTCACGCCGGCGTGGCAGTTGCACGTATAGTCGCCCAGTGACGGGGGCGAGGGCGGCGTCTCCAGGTATGCTGACATGTCAGTGGCGGGCCCGGTGTCGCTGTTGCTCGTGTTTGTGTTTGTACTCGTGTGAGTGTTGCTGCTGCTGCTGCCGCCGAAGAGGGACCCCATCGCCCAAGGGTTGGCGTACTCGGCCGCCGGCGTTGAGAACTGTGTCACGGCCGCACTGAGGGGGTCTACATGATGTGGACCGCTGCTTGCGCTACCGGCAACTCTAGCAGGGCTGCTGAAGTCCAACAGAAGCCCAGCACGATGCGTTGGATCGGCTGCTGTCGGGGTTTGCGGTGTATAGGGCTGCAGCTGGGACAAATAATCTCCGAAGAAGGCTGTGTTTGCATCGTGCGTCGAGATTCCGTTCGACATGGATTGATCCGGCGACGCACCACCATTCGGCGTGGATGTGGACGGGGTCGCAGTTGCGCTTTTGGCGAATGATAAACCACTCCAGCTATTGATACTGTTTCTATTGCTGCTGTTGTGGCTCTTGTGGGTGCTGCTGCTGCTGCGGCTTATATCTCCGCTGGTGGAGGATGTTCGTAAAGGACCCCGGGACCGCTGCGACGGCGGCATTGATATGGGCGGGGCGTCTTTGTGTGTCCTCCGCGATAGCCCATAGATGCACTCGACCCCGTTTCGCTCGCACCGTGCGCACGTCGGCTTCCGCTGGCTGCACCTGACTTTGGACTCGTTGCAGGCGTTGCAAGATGCCCGGAGCCGGATTGTCTTTGTGTCCATTCCCATTTATTGAGCCTCCAAAGGTTGAGCTTGAGCTTTCTTAATATTGATATTGTGTTTTTTGGTTTGTTCGTTTACCCCTTGGCTGTCAGTGTATCATAAGCATCATGATAATAACGGTGACGGGAGTTGATGACACTCGCGGAGTGTTGTGGTGTGTTGGGAATCACGTTCGTGCTTCTGCCCGGCTGGTCTTGTAAGAAACCTCATGCCGGAAGGCCTCGACCGATCAACTCGGTGCCGACCCAGCAATACAGAACGACTACTGGATTCTCTGGGCGATGCGAGCCTGGATGACGGCGAATCATCAATGATGCGATAATACTCATAGGAGGATGCATAGCCTGCTGACAGGATGAGACCCGATTGGAATTCACCTATCCCGAGCCCAGAGCAGCAGTCTTGTTAGTCACATCGGCAGGCATGCCATCATGCAGTGGTTGGTGGATGGGCTGCATCGGCTATGGCTGCACAGTTATGGGGGGCAATGAAGTGAGTTTTCCAATGAGTGCAGGTACTTGCATGCCTGGGTCCTTTCTGCTGGGAAACACAGTACAGTCAGATCCGTCAGCGACCGGCAACAGCCAGTTCTGTGCAACTCTCGCCTTGTACGCTACTTTTGTACGTATGTACATGATAAGCAGTCTTCATTTTGGCACAATCTGCTGTGAGTGACACCCCTTTTGTTCGTATAGAGGCTCGGCCCTAAGTACCGTGATTCTTGTCTCTGTGGCGCTCACTCACCCCGTCTGACCGCACACCATCTTTTTTGGCAAGACCACGTATCTGTACATGTGCATGCTATCACCGGCCTCGCAAATATGTCCCAAATGCAAATGTCCTCGATTGCCTCAATGTGACCTGTCAAAATAAGTTGGTCATGCATAGCATCATTTCTTACTTGTCCAATGTACCGCACTTGCATTGTTTAGTGATACACCACCTATTGTAATTCTTGGCGTCGACGTTGTCAAATTCGACCCAAGACCAAAGATGATTCCCTTCAAACCTGCACATTTTCGTTCCGTCTTCTACCACGGTGCCTGAGAAGCCATATTCTGAGACATTTCACGCTTAGCGTGTCGGGGCTGTGAAACCACGTCAGCGGAAAACATCATCACAGTCAACAGCCATGGTCGCCGGTTAGACCACCGTACTCTCTCCAGTGAGGCTATATGTAGATCTCGCTTGAGTTTAGTTAACACGGCAGAGGCGGCCACCATGCTCCCAACACCATGTTGTGCAACGTGCAAACGTTGCAAGCTGAAAAGCCAGGTGACAATGGGAACATGTGGTGCTTTCCTGGATAATAGAGATGATCAAGTTGTACCACTTCGCTAGGCCACACCGTCCAGATTTGGTCTTTGACATGCATATCAATAATTTCGCTCCACCACCTGGGTTGTCGGGGCTCAGCCCGCCCGTAAGAGGTCTTGGCTACCACAAAGACGATTCGACAGACTGCCGCCTCTGGTTGCGTGCATACATATCCCTCGAACGCGATTGACGGTCCCTGCTTCGGGACCCGACATGGAAAAGCTAGTCAGCTTACAGCCGTGTGGCGGCCGCATGTCCAAACTACGATCCTGGATCCTGGAGCACAGTCGAGATGTCCTCCTTTCGCGGTTGAGACTTAATTATGTCAGTGATGGCAGGGATCGGCTGCGATGAGCCTCGCGCAGATCCGCGGTGGTCAAGGGTTTTTTTGGTACGTGCGGCTGAATGCGGATGACCTTCAGAATCTTGGTTCGGCCGTGTATCAGGGGGACATGCGGCCTTGCTGTCGCATTGGGGCTGATAAGGCTGTTCGGCCTTTGACGCGGGATACGATGATCGTCGCCACTGCCACGTGTCCCATTCCTCCTGCGGGTGACGGCCGTCACTGGATTTCATCTTTCCTGTATTCTAGATGCGGCCCTGCAGATCCACAGCTTTTGCAAAATAAATTAGCCCAGAGGTTGTGGGATCAGGCTTGTACCACCTAGAATGGGGGTTGGATTCTTGAGGAAGTACTGACATTATTGGAGCACGATACTTATTTAGATAACTAACCAAGTTCTTTCCAACATCCGGCTGGAACGAATTTCATGGGGTAGAAATTTAACATTTTCCGACCGTGTATTGAGCGAGGATATGGGATCTATGCAGCGAAGGTGTCAAGTAAAGCAGCTCATATTTCACAGGCAGAACGAATGGTAAAGCATATGGTGAATATGAATTCCAGCCTCGTGTCATCGTCTGAAGTCATGAAACAATGGTACAGTGTCTGCAATTGGAGCCTATAGCCTCAGCTGATGCCAGTATCTTGTTCCTGAAAATACATCAACACTTCCAACCTAGTCTCAATCCACCCCGGTCATTTTTCAGAAGGTGCCGCATTCTCTACCCCGTAATGCTCAATCCCCCCAAGAATCTTGCCATCGATCTCGATCGGCTTCGACTCCAGCGAAACAAACATCATGCGTGCCCACTCCGTCTGGCTCTTGTTCTTCCACAGGTGATTTGTGCCCCTCTGGACCACCACATCGCTCCTCTTCAGAGTCCTGCTCTCTCCAGAATCCAGAACAAGCTCGACCTCACCGTCTAGCAGGATACCATAGTCAAGACTCTGTGTCCTGTGCATGAGGCTCTCCCCACCCGGTTTCATGTCCACAATACGTAGGACGCTGCCGCCGGGGAGGAAAATTCCAGGGGGGTTGGACAGGAACGATGAGTAAGTGGCGATGTCGGACTGGCCTGTGAAATCCGCGGGGACCTTATCGACAGCATAGCCAAGATGGAACTTCGACTTGCCGCCGACTATCTGGGTGGGGAGGAGGTCAGGGATGCTGGTGTTGAACACAGACAGGCCCTTGGCATCATGGTCCGTGATGTAGCGGTTTGGTGTGCTGAGATCAGGTGCTTCTTGACCCTGTGGTTGCGCCATAATGGTTCCTTGGCTGTGGTGGTTGGATGAAGGAGCTGGTTCCTGATGGAGCGGTGTTCGGGTGCTTGCGGCCCTGGAGATGTTTTTGGCAAATATTGGCACAGTCAAGCTGCCTTTCGAGGTTATTAGTGAATGCGATGGTAGAATGACCACACAAGTCTATGTACTGTGGATACACAATGGGATCAAATTTCAAGATGTCAGGACGAAGACTCGAACGGAACCAAAACTCGCGACCAAGTCGGATTTACCAGTTACATCCGGGATCGAAATCTGTCTCGGACGTGGTCGTCTCCTCACGGAGTCTGAATAAGCAGGAACCGGGGCAAAGAAATCGTCGGCGTTTGCAGTGTCGTCGGCGATTGGGAAAAGTGGGTTCTGTGCTGACAATTATTGGTGAGACAACACCTGCAGTGGCAGACAAAGATACCAATTCCCCTGTGCGACACCAAAGTCCTCGCAGCAAGGCCACTATTCGCAAACTGGCAGTAAGCACTAAAGCAGTTCGACCGTCCCGGCTCGGTGCTTTCAGTCTCCCAAGACACTGCATATGCTGTCCCTATCGTGGATGACAGCATATTCAAATACAGCTGGCCAAGCAGATTCAACAGAACTGAATAGAAAACCAACGTGTGCGCGGTGAGTAATGGACACGCTGGTGTGTAATGACCTCTGCAGGCAATTGCCCGTCCTTTGGGAACTTAGGCCCTGTCTCCCAGCCTCTTTTCTCCACGATGCTGTGCGACTAAACATTTTCGGGATCTAGCAGAAGCACAAAAAGACAAGTTCTGCTTTAAAGTTGTATCACTGCAAGTGCCCCCGAGACCTGGTGGCTTGAAAAGGATCAAGTACACTTCCTGTACATATTGCCAGGTAATCTTGGACTGCCCAAGTAGTCAAATTCATGTACGACTATCCGAAGGTGCTATTTTAGAGATACGGCACATCCGTTCTCCCTTCTTCATTTCAGATGCTTGTGACTTCTACCATAGCACCGCCGATGTAAGCGTCGGCGCAAGGTTTGAATAGTTAGTGGACTGATCCAATGTGCACGGCGTGCCCGGACAGTTCACGATGGCACCCTCGTCCGTTTTACAGTCTAGAAAGGAAATAGGATCTGGTTGAAACTCCATGGGGAATACCGCCGAAGTGCACCAGCTACGAAAGTTTTCGCCTCTTGCCCAGATCCGAGCTCAGCCAAGAATAATAGGATCCTTGCCATCCCATTCGCTCCCCTCAGCAGCATCCAGAGAAAACCTCGCCACAGCGCCCCTGGAGATACTCGCCGTCATCCCCACCATCCCTTTCTCTGCAGGCCACACCTTCGCCTGCTTCTTATCGTCACCCTCGGTCAGCCGCCCGGGCCGCAGCACGACCCACTTCACGCCCTCACCGGCCTCCCTCAGCTCCGCCTCGGCGGCATCATGATCCTCGTACGTGAGCCTGACGTTGCTGTGCCCAATAAGGGTGCGCAGCACCCAGTGCGCGTTGGGCGACGACTTGCCCACGCCGATGGCGGACACGTACGCCACCTTGGGCTTCTCGGCCCAGCCGGCCGTGGCTCTGGACAGGACGGAGATCACGTTATCGATGCTGTCGGCCATCATGCGCGGCGGGGAGTCCGTCGGGTGCGGTGCCGCCCACGGGTTCTCGGACGTGCGCCGCGAGTTGAGGGCCGAGATCACCGCGAGCTTGGTGTTGGGTCCCGTGGAGGACGAGGCGGTGGTGATGGCGGTGGTGACGTCCGCGTTGTTTAGTGGAGACCCCTTGACCAGGGTCAGGTTGGCCTTCTGGGTGTCGGGGAGCTCGGAGGTCAGCTCGTCCAGGGCGGAGGGCTTGCGGACGAGCGCGGTGACGTTATGTCCGCGCCGGAGGGCCTCCAGTATGACCTGAGTGCCTGTACGTCCGGTTGCTCCGAGGATGAGGATCTGCATCTTTTTTGCACTCTCTCAAGGGGTGTGTGATTGGGATTTGGTGAACGCTGATTATCAGAACGGGAGGGGCCTGCTTGAATGTTATTGTGCTAGGATAGGCCGAGATGCTCGCACGATTGAGAGTTGGAGCCTTAGAGGCGATGTGCAAAGGACATTGAAGTCGGTATATTCTCCAGACCCCAGGGGACTCATATAGACATTGTTGAGCCCAATTTTCGGCCGCTCTCTGTCCGCACTCGTGCGTGGGTGCTGAATAATATTGTCTGTCTTCACCCATGGCAGGTCGGTCAAACGGACGAAAAAGGCCGGTCTGACAGCTTATAAATGCCGCTCATTTGCGTGAGTAAGAAGCTGAAATGAAGATGCAGTCTTCCTGCCACCTTGGAGGTCGCAATTAATGCATTCGCTTCTTGACTTTGTCATGCCAAACCTCAGCTTCTAGCATCTTCGTTCATTGCAACCCGAAAAGAAGCTAGGCATATTACATCAAGTCGGGATTCAGGGGCTATGGCAATAGTAGGAATATCAGGGTGAGATGGATGAAGCGATACGGGAAGCCGCACGTTGATCAATCAGAGGCAAAAATTCTCAATCTTTCCGCTGCTCATCGGTTAATTTGGGTCGTCAACGATGAGCCCGAGCTGAGTAAAAAGATTCATAGTCTTTAGGATTCAATTGCGACACTTTGTTCAAGTACAGGAGGAACTTTGAGACCTAGAATATGTTGCCAAATTTGTCGTAGATAGCATATTTACTCCTATCTGGATTTAATACTCACCAGGTGGGATACGATTCAATATTCGAGGACTTTCTTGTACATGGATATATCCATGTTTAGTAAAATTGAGTACGTGATGGGACAGCTGGTGCTTTTACCATACTAGTACAAGTTCGAGCTCAGCCACCACGAGGCAAGGGCTAGTGTCTTTGGGGCCTCAAGACACTGTTACTTTGAATTCACTCTTTAACCATATCATACAGGTGATTGTCGAATGTCCTGATGGGTCAGTGAGTTTGCGGCGGTATTGTCTGCACTTCAAGCGAAGATCCGTGAGATCCGCTCAAGGATGCTTACATTTTCGTTGTGTGGTTGTGATAAAGCCAAGTTGCAGCGACAATTGAACATTGTCCGAGGTAGAGATACTCTCCTGTGAATTGCCACTTTGAGGATACTCTCGGTTATTGGCCCAATTCATATGACCCTAGTTCATCGGGTAAGTTCTCTCCTTGAAATATTACTCTCTCTGAAGACTTTCTCATCTTTCAGTATATAATTTTGAAGCCATGCTCGTAAGCCCTGCGTATAGTTGCTCGGGGGCTGGAACGATTCAATATAGCCATGGCCCATGACGCTTAGATGTCCCAGCTACAAAATGGCTCATCCTGTTATCTAGTTGATGTCCGGTCCGGTTTGCTGGTGACCATTCTCCATGATTACCTTGGCGAAATCTGTCATCGGGTTCGAGCAAGTGGGACAAACCCAAAGATGTGCGTGCATAGTCTCTGCATTTTATTACCTTCGCTTGGGGGTCTCCCATGACTCAGGAACCAGCTTCAAGCTTTGAGAATTCTCCGTCACGGCCTCATTAAACTCTGGGCACTGACACCAAACTTGCCTTGCAGGCTCTCGAACTTAGTTGAGCTTATCGATTCACCTTTTTATGCTTATTTCGTAGATTTCTGAAAGGCAACCTTATCTCTTCAGACAAGGGGCTCTGGGGATTTTAAACTCGGCAACATGTTCGTTGGGCAGTTTTCGAAACGTGTCCAAAGGACGGCACGAATCTTAATAAGACTTTAACTATAGTATGGACTGGCAATTAATTAAGTGCAGTGACGTGAGTGTGAATTGCAGACTCATCAACTAAATTGACGTTTTTTCCTGTTGTAGCTACATCTGATCTAACTTCCAGCGACCTCAGAGTCAAGAAAGACGAGTGCGTAATTTCAACTCTTTCTGAATTGACCAATGCCTGGTCAATTGGACCCACGTTTAATCTCGCAGCCCAAAGCTCAAAGTCCCCGTCAACACGCACGTGCAGAGCGCCTTTTTTGCCTTCCCACTCGGAGTTTCCCAGGCGGCCCACCGCAAACCTTCCACACCCAAACCCGGGGCCCCGAACCCAAACACAGGACGAAATGCGGCTCTGAGACGTGCGGTTCCTGCAGGTGGAAAAAGGTGGGCACATGTTGCGTGGCATATACACGGCTGCCGAGCACATGCAACGGTCAGACCCGCCCGCCGGCCGACCTTCTCTGTCCCCGCCTCCCCACCCCAAATCTCGCCCGGTCGGGGGAGCCGCAGGCGTTCGCTTGTGTGTTGTGCATTGACAGGTTGGGTGGGCTACGTCACGAGTTGGCCCCCACGAAGGTGAAACCCCATCTCCTACAGTATGTACAAGAGTGCACGAGTCAATTTTCTGGGCGGGTTTCGCACGCCACATTCGTGCGTAGGCCTCGCGCTCGCTTACTTGCTTTTCTTCTTGGGTGCTATGCCTCTTCCTTTATCAGTCTACCGCTTGAGGGGATTTTCTAGGCGGGTGTCATGTCACACCTCCACGTTGGTGTATCGTATGATTGAGCCATCTGTAGTGAGTTGAGGCCACTAATTGTACGTTGCTCAAATTCAACAGCGAAATAAATGTATGCGTATAAAGTGGTCTGAATGTAAAACATGGCACCAGTGTCGTTAGTGTGACGAGCTGTTATTCTGATTGAGCTTCTCCGCCGGCTCCTCACCTATACGCGTATCCCGCACAATTCACCACGGACAGCAGAGGATGGAGAAATCGCATGCAGCGTGTAAGACTTATCGTTCATTCTAAATTATTCACAAACAACGAGAAACAAAGTGAAAAGCAGTCGGTATCGTATCAGTCAGGAGGCTCTGCTCTCCCCTCTGGTAGGCGTTTATACACCACCCAAGCCTCTTTCCCTCGCGCTGTGTCTTTCTTTCGCTCTTTCACAAGAGGCCAATTAGATACACATAAGAAAGTCGTATCATTTGTTTTCCACTCCTCCTCCTCTACTGGCGGAGGTTGGCCAACTGTCTACCGACCCAGCGACCGAAGCGCTTGTTGTTGTTGTTTCCTCCGCGTTGACGTCCATTGCCCTGGCCACCAGTGGCACCGGTTGCGGCGTTGCCAGTCGCGGCGTTACCATTTCCAGACGCGGCGTTAGCGTTGCCGCCGTTCTTGCCACCACGTTGGCGCCCGTTACCAGTCTGACCACCGGTGTTGGTGTTTCCGCCCGCGTTAGCGTTGTTGCCGGCGTTGGCGTTGCCAGCTCCAGAGGCAGCAGGCTGGGCGGCGTCGAGGGCGGGGGTCTGGACGGGAGACTCCTTGATGACGGGGTCCTCGATGTTGAGGGCCTTCTTGACCCCGTCGTCCGCAGCCAGGCCCTCGGTGCTTCCGGCCTGCTGGTTGGCGGCGATGGCGGCGGGCAGATCCTCCTTGTTCTGGGCGACCTGCTTCTCAACGCCGTCGAGGGTCTGTGCCGTGGTGATCTTGGAAGCGACGTTCGTCTTCTCAGCAGCGCCGGTTTGCTGGACGGGGAAGCATCCACCGAATGGACCGGCCAGGGCGTTGTTTCGGCATCGGACTGTGCAGACGTTTCCAGTTGAGGCTGAATATCATTGTCAGTTCATGTGCTCTGATGGTTCTGAAGATAGATGGTGTATATATCTGGGTAACTCACCTCCAGTGCAGTTCATGTCGGCGGGCATCTTGACGGTCATGTTGAAGTCCACAGTCTTGGCCTGGGAGAAACCGTTGGCACCAGGCACGTTGTTTGTGACCTCGAGAGGAATCTGGCCGGTAGCACCCAGAGAGTTGCCAGTGGGGTCCATGTCGCACTATCATTGATCGTCAGCTTTTGTGTCGTGCATGAGTTGTTTTCACATCATGTTTCTTACTGTGTAAGGGCCGGCACCGTCAGCGTTGACCTGGTGGATCGTGACAGTCATCTCTCCACCAGGCGAGACCTGGGTAACAGCATTGGCGGCGAGGGCGTTCTCGGTGTTCTCCCCAACGTCGATGTTTCCGCCAAGCTCAGTACGTCCACACTCGTTTACGATGTTCGCGGTGATCTCGGCATCACGGATGATGGTGGCATCTTGCTGGCAGGGGCTGATGCTGGTGCAGTTCCTTGCAAGGTCGCCCTCAACTAATAGAATTGTTAGGAAACTTATGGTCTCTGTGTTTGTGGCTCTCGATAGGGTTTATCGTACCCAGGAAGCCGACGGAGGCTGGCCCTTGCTCTCCCTGCACGTTCAGGATCTGCGAGTGGCCGTGAACCAGGGAAGCAAACGCTGCGGTGAGCAGGACTCGGGTGAGTGAAGACATTTTGACGGATGTGAGGACTTGTAGGGATCGTCGAGAACGGAAGGGAGTTAAACACCAAGTATTTCCCAAAACGGAGGAAAGCACAAATGAACGAGGCCCAGCCTATCGAAGAATCAAAATTAAGAATCGAAAGAAAAGAATTAGGAATCGTCAAGATCCTTTCTGAATGAGCGATAGAACAGTGGCTGATGTGAAAGATGGCAAGATTCTAAGTTTCCCAGTCGGATGACAGTGTCTACATAGGTATATGTAGGGCGTGGACGGGGACGACGCTTGGGCGGTTGATTGCACGTTCTTGGCCGTGTCTGCCAGGGGTGCGGCGAGATGCTTAGTCCAACCAAGCAAGCGAGTCTCGCCAAGGAGGGTCCATTCTACAGGCACAGTGACTATTCGAGCCCTTTCGAACAGACTCCGTCACAGCACGGTGGAGCGTGCCAGGCTGGTGGCAGGCGGTTGTGAGTGTGTGGGCGCGATGTTTCGATATTTCCCAGGGAGCAGGACATAAGGCCGGCCATAGGGAAGCTTGGTAGCGGTTTGGCGAGCCATGTTTGAGCGGGTTACAGGGGGTGCGGCGGGCGCTGGGGTGCACCCTGGGTGCCAATCTTGAAGATCTTAGGATGATCCAGCCGCTATCCCACCCACGCGCGTCTCTACTTCAGCCCTGCTTCAACTGGACTAAGATGGCAAGGGGATCCCGCGGGCGGCAATCTTCGCGGGTGTCACAGACCGAGGCAGATGACATCGACCACACCAACAGTACAATGCAGACCAGGTACCATAAGGTACCGTATCCACCATTTTTCTGTGCAGCTTGACGCAGGAATGAGGACGTGCACCAGGAACACACCTCGGAGTTCGCCAAGGACCCCCATTTGGAAACATGCTTGAACAGGGGGGCGTGCCGGGTGCAAGTGGGCTCAGAGTGGACCTATCCATCCGATGGGGGGCGCCGGTCTTTTTTGCCCGATGATTTTGCCTAACTGTCTCTGCGAACCCGTTGTGCCGATGTTTGAAGGTGGCTTGCGGGAAGTGACAACGGACAAGATTGAGACGAGTTTTTGTTTCGATGGCTTAAAATACGGCGGATTACTTGAAATGGCCGCCTTGACGTTGACGTTTTGATTGCCCAAAACGTGGATGCACGCGAGAACCGAGCAGCAGACGACGACTCAAGCTCACAAGGGCACGATCATGCCTGCAAATCACACAGGCAAGACGCTGGGCATGAGCTTACTTTGGTTCAAGCAAGTTCGTCAAGTTCCGGATCGACTGCTCTGTTAATCTGCGTAGGGCAGGGGTGGGTACCAGCGCCCTCTCCAAAAATCAGGAGGGATAAGGAGGGGGAGAAAAGTAAATGCGCGCAGGACCTGAACCAGGCGCCGAGCCTGCCCAGGGCCCCCAGGGCCGCCAGCCACAGCGGATTGCCTCTCTTGGCAGTACTAGAGCGATATGCAGCAGGGACAGCAGCGATCATCGGGAAAATCCTGCGCGGTAGATGGTTTCTGGTGGGTGGGAACCGGAAACGAGAGAATAAGCCTATTTGCGCGCAGCCGCTGGTCAGGCTCGTATGTTGGCTCTGGCACCCCAGACAGTTGGCGTAAGAGAGCCGCCCCTCCCAGGAGCGAGGCATGGGGGCCCCTGAGGGGGGATCCGCCGAGCTGCCCCATTGGGCAACTTAAACCTCTTGCGGCTGAACCCAAACGAGACCTCCTGTCAGACCCACTGCCAGATCAATGAGACGGTTTCATCCCATTGTCAACTCACCTCTCCATCGAACCATAAATGACGATGGGCTCAAAAAACTCGGCGGTTCGGTGTCTTTGTTCTCACTGTCTGTCTGTCTATCTGCTCTGTTTCTGCCGTCTCTGCGACCGACATGACTTTGGATGGCCAGCTTTTTTCATGCTCCAAGCCCGCTGCAGCCACCCCTCGGTCGATACCGATTACTGACAGCGGTGATGATGATGCTCAAGTGCAACACGGAGGGAGATCTCAGGCACCATCTCACGGAAGTTCGCCGCGAAATGGGACTGACCAGGGCATGCATCTCCTAAGTGACCCGTAATGCTACGTCGAAATAGATTTACAAAACAAACATGTAAATCCGACAGCGGTCGGAACCAAAAGAAAAAAGCGTAGTGCAAAGAATCCAGGCGCGCAATGAACTGTCATTCGGATAATCGCAGACTTCGGGTCTTATGCCGAGCAATTATCACCGCGCAAAGTGGATGACAAAAGCATGACCATCGTGATTGGAGGAATTGAAATAACTAGTACCACGTTTTGCCTTCGTCTTGGCACCTCTCCTAGACAACAAGCCCCCTGCTCCCCCTTATTCCTTCCAATGGTCGCCCTCGATATTTCCACTCGCCCGGGCTGGCTCTCGTATCTGGATCATTGAGTCAAGGGGTAAAGGGAGACGAAATCGGGAAAGGCTGTCATGCACCCTTCGCACCCGCATCACCGATATGGAAGGGTTCGGATCCGCACGTCGACCACTAGTATCCGCCGCGACCGTAACTGTCCGCACGGCCGCTGCTTATGCTACCGCCTCTGCCGTAGCCGGTATCATCCGGTGAGAGCGCGTCGCCACTGCCCTTCTGCCTATAATGTCTGTCCCTGCTTCCCTTCATCTTGATGACTGCAGGAGTCGAATGTGAGGAAACGAGAGGGTGTCTCGCTGGGTTGCTTGCAGATCCTCTCTTGTATTTCTCATATTCGGACCCCCCACTGGACCCGTCGGAGTCGCTGTCGCCTTCTTCGTCCTCCTCGTCCGAGACATCCCGGGGAGGAATCCTCGGAGATGGTACACGCGCGTCGAACGCTGAGCCACGACCACTGTGGTTGCGAGCGAGTTCCGGAAGAGCGTGGAGGCGTTGTGAACTCTGGTAGTCTGGTCCGGCGGACCTCCAGTCGTTTTCTCTCGAATCGGGCAGATCGAACACTGGGCTACGACCGCTGGGGGTGCGAGCGAGCTCCGGAAGAGGATGGCGGCGTTGCGCATGTTGGTAGTCTATTCCGGCCGACCTCCTGTCGTCCTCCCTGGCATCATGGTAATTGTCGTTTCTCAATCTGTGGTTCCTCGCCGTATCCGCATCTGCACCTCTCGTTTTGAAGAGATACTGGTCAAATCTCTCGACGGATTGACTGACTTTCTTGAATTGCTTGCTGTCCAACCTTGATCTCCTGAAGGAAGTCGAAGACTTCCCGCCGTTGTCTTGAGCGGCCTGGGGGAAATCGTCATCCGAATCGTCTGGGTTCTTCTTTTCCATGTTGAATTGGGCAAGTGAGTAGGCGACCTGGAAAGCATTCCGGATCTGTCGTCCATTCCATCTCTGTGACGGCGCGTGGTTCTCGAAATGTCTTTTGGCGAATTTGATGATGCTGCCGTCGTCGACTTCAAGAGGAGTGTAATCCAAACGGCTTGCTGTCTTAGCTGCTTCGATCTCGTGGAGCCTTCTCAGATTGACTTCGAAGATATCAACAGTCTGTTGTTTATCCAGCGGAGGATAATAGAGGCTGACGTGAATTCTTGATTTGAAAGCCTCGTCGATGGTTCCAACACGGTTAGTGGTCAGGAAGAGGATGCCATTGTAGTATTCAAGGACTCGAAGGAATACTTTTATAGCCTTTAGTAATTTGATGGCGGTCATGATGAATCCAAGTGTTTAACTCACCAGATACTAGAGCATTCCGTTCCAGGTCCTCCACTTCTCGTCGCGACAAGAAGAGATCGGCTTCATCCAGCAGGAGAACACAGTCCCAGATCTGAGCCAATCGAAACGTCTCTTGGAGAGCTTTCTCGACCTGGGCTGGTGTGAATCCAAGATCTCCAGACGTGATAGTGAAAAGAGGCTTTCGATTGTGTAAAGCCACTGCCTCGGCAGTTGTGGTTTTGCCAACACTGCGATGTGTTGAGTCAGCAAGAGGCATATGATAGGATACTCTTCGGAAAGTTTGCCATGAACATCTAACTCCTTGAAAGAGAATTGCTTGTGGTTTGTTTCAAACAAGCGATCATTGCTGATAATGGAGTAATTTCGGGCATGAGAGTGGACGGGAGCTTTGGTCCTTACCCAGGAACTCCATGGAGGAGAATGATCAACCCCGCTCCTTTTCCACGGATGAAATCTTGATCTAAATTTGCAGAAGTTGCCTGACGCCTCATGTCTTGCTTTTCGAAATGAGACCGAACCAAGGACTTGACCATCCTCTTATGGTCAGGGTCGATCCTCAGATCTCTGAATGAATGCTTGGTGGTTGTGATGGTCGAGATGTAGTCAATATCTGCCATGAAGAACTTTCGAGCTCGGAATGAATAGGCAATGAGCCGCGGCGGTAAGAGAATGTACTTTTCATCGTCTGGTGGAACCTGTCAACTATATGATCCTCCAGACGGGATTGTTGTATTAAAAGGGAGGAAACTCACCAAAGTGGCTCGACAAGTCTGTTGTGTATTCTCTGAGCCAAGGTTCCTTCTCATCGTATGCCTTGACAAAATAGTCGCGTTTCAACATCGAAAGCTCGTATTGCTTTCTGAAGTCCTCTTCGGTCTGTGTGATGTCTCTACTCTCTCCCAGGAGTTTGAGCCGACCGGAACCGTCCCAAAACTTGATTTCAATAGGGTCCGTAAGGTCGTACCACCTGAAAGCGCCCATATCGTAGGCACTGTCCACTGTCCCCATCAAATCCGAGTTGGCTCTGCTTCCTTCTTTGAAATCGATCATGATTTCTCCATCAATGTATTCGGAATTCAGATCAGAGTCCGCAGGATTGTCGCCATATTTGTTGAACAGAAGACTCGGTCCATCATAATAGCAGTGTCTTTCTCTGACCAGGGGCAGAAATCGCTTCCCTCGCTCACACAGCTCGGCTTCAATTTTCCTTCTGTCCTTGTCGTAGCGCAGAGGGTAGACATACAGGCTCCGGATGTCCTTCTCTCCTGCGTATTCACTGATGCTCATCAAGGCATCATCTGGACCATATGTCTCGCCGTCAAAGTCGACGTGATATGCTCGAACGTGCAAAGTGCGTCCAGAGTTGCGCCAGTCAGGCGGTTCCGAGTCCTCTATTTCTGACATGTTGACAGATACCAGCTTGAATATATTCTGCACTGCTCTTTTCTCGCTTGATTTGTTCTGAGCTGCAGTTTTGGATGTAGGTGTAGGTACGGACGTCCCGTGAGTCGTGTACAATAGCTCGCCAGGACGAAAGAACATGGGCAGGTCACAGAACCTGGCCCTCTGCTTGCTGGTTTTCGCCGCCTCGTCCCACATAGGGATGATGTTCTTTTCCATGAACTCGACATACACGCGCAGATGTTGCAATGCGATAATGGGGTCCATGGAGGCAACCAGAAACTCTAAAACATCTGTGCCCACTGAAGAATCGATGATAGACGAGCGATCTGTACCATTCTCAGCCACGTTGAGGTCAGGCTCCGCGGGCCCCGCATTCGATGCCACAAGTGGGCTTCGCAAGTCGAAATCTGTCGTGTGACCACCAAGACCCTGCCCTTCCAGAATCTCGAAGCATTTCTTGACGAGCGGAAACGTGTGATAGAAAGTCATGAACGGCCGGAAAAAGACGCGTGGTCTGTCGGATGGCCAATCATTGATGACTCCGTCACAGCTTGTGAGATGCGCGAGCAATGGGATGAGGATTGCTGACTCGATACGCACTCTCTGGATCCAGCGATTGTCGGCTGCCGGGGCCTTTCTGCTGGCAATGGCCCTCTTCGAATTTCTTCGAGCCTTCTCACGAGCAATTTCGCCGCCAAGGTCAGGATGGCCGTACAGGACTTCGATGATCTCCAAGCCCTCCTCAGAGGTATATCTGTTTTTGAAGTGCTCGTAGTCCGACCACTTCACAGCAGCTTTCCTTGGAAGCTTCTTTCGATTTTCCTCCCACTTTTCCCGTTCTTCGCGTTCCTTTGACTCCTTGTCCACATCGTCAGTCTTTGATGACGCGGTCGGCTGAGACGACACCACAGGTGGTATCTTCGTGGGCTCGTCTTTGGAGCTCTCCACAGCCTGCTTTTCATCGCCATTCGCGGTCTCTTGTTTTGGATCCTGTACTTTTTCATCGGTTGGAACATTCACGCGCAGGCTTTCCGGCACGTCTGGTGAGGTCTTCGCGGGCGGCTCTCCGGCTCCGTCCTGATCAGTCATTGTGGTTGTTCCGTTGGAAGCCATGGCCTATTTCCGTGATTAGAAAGCCGCTTAACGTTCAATGATGATTTTAGTGACGATAAAGGAATTCGAAAACTGAAAGTGTCGTCAAGGATAGTCTGCTGTCATCCTCAGATGTAAAGGGAAGTTCTCGATAGCAAAAAATCGCTCAGGGAATCGTGCACACAATTGGTGAAGGGAGGGATGAGGTAACAGGAAATCTAGGCACCAACATGCATCTAGACTCAACGGAATGAGACCCAAGCGGAGAGTACGTCTCGTGACCACCAATCTGCGCGAATTCCATGTACCTACCATCTTATTGCGGCAGCTGCAGCGTCGCGCCGAGCAAGTTCGGCTGTGTTGGCCCCCATTTTTCTGGGTCTCCAGGCGGGGCTGAACTCGCTAACAACCAACAGCAGCAACAACAAGCCAATAGAGCGAGGATATCCAGAACGGCCGCATATCTCCGATGCAATGTGATTGTGATCACGACCACCACACTTCGATTGAAAGAGAAAATCTCAGGCAGGTCACCCAGCCATCGCATTCGTCCTACATCCACCATTGCTGGAAAAGTGGCCTCCGAGGAGCAGGATTGGCCCGTGTTGAGATTATGCCACAGTTTTCAGGACACTCACACGAAAGGCAGACCGAGCTAATAACCTCCCCTTGTCCTTCGCGCCGTCTCATGAATCGAGCTGCAGGCTACAGACCCTGGTAGATCCAACCCCTCTCGGCCGTGTTCTTATCTCTCCACCCTGAAGAACTGACAGACGTTCACCCGGACTCCCGTGACGCTGAGAGCAGTGGCCATTGCGCGTCCCTTCTGGCCCTTGTCACGTCCGTGTCGTGTACCTTTGCCTCTTACTTGCAGCCGACTTCTTAACTCATCTGAAGGTGCTGGATGGCATGTAATGGATTCAGTAATGCTTGAGACGCAGGCTGTCGGCCTGGACTGGATCCATCCGGGACCTAAGGAGCTTGCTACTGCGGCAGACTTCATCCAGTTGGAGGACCAGATGAAGCCCGATGCGCCCTTCGCAGTTCCAGCAACTTTCGATCCCGACGCAGGCAAATTCGTATCTTTGCCTCCCTACGCGTAGGTCTTGATTCTTTACTGGGCCTGACTGCGAGGGTATGCCGTATTGCTGACGCATTCGACTTCTTTAGCCACCTAGAACATGCACTTCGCTTGATGCTGCCTGAGGTTCTCGGACTTGAAGCCCCCCCGCAGACCAACTCCCGAGGCTGGGACACCGTGTGTAACAAAGTTCTCAGTACTCAGAAGGACTACACTGAGAGACAACAAAGTTCGTGGCGCAGGATATGGCACGGGGTTGGTAAGGCATCGGAGAACGTTGATGTCTGGGTCGGTTGGATTCCCGACGAGTTCGGGCTGGCTGTGGTCAAGACAGGTCTTGCCCTCGTAATAAAGGTATGTCATGCACACCTCAACCCATCATTGACAGGTTAGTGACTGGATGAGTGATTCAGCTTGCAGGCAGGTCGTTAGAAAAACGTCAGAAGATACTTGCGGGGTTTGAAGGGATTCAACAAGCTATGGCCTCAGCAGACCCAAGAAAAGCTAGCTTTCAGGTTCATGAAGATGTCGCCAAGGCCTCCAAATCCCTCTACCAAGTCATCGTGGACTCAATCGAGGACTTGATTCTCTTAACAGCGGAAGAGAAATCAACGTGTAAGACAAGACACATACTTTGAACACGTCTTCATGCACTTTACTGAACGGCCGAACATAGGGCGGCGGATAGCCTCAAAATTAGAACACCGGAAGAAAAAGACCGACGTGGACACAGTCCTGCAGCACTTGTCTGAGAAGACGGAGGCCTTCAAGCGGGCAATCAGTGTGGCCCGAGACCAAGCAATCCAGAGAACGGATATCGCAGCCCGTTACACTGCAATGCGGACTACCATGGTGCACCATGACATCACTGAGAACCACAAGATAGTGCATGACCGGATATACAGTCTTGAAAGGAAGAATTCCGACCTCAAAGCAACGATCAAGGCCGAAAGTAGGGAGACGGCGGAGAAATACGCCGAGATGTACGAGCAGAACCTGAAGAAGGTTCTGGCAAAAGCTGAAGCCAGAGCACGCCGTCAGGATGAGCAGGTAGTCGCATATAAGAACGAAATGATGGCTGTCGTTCTGGAATCAAGCAGTAAACTCTTTGGCCCACCCAAAAGCAGCGATTGGTTTAGCATGCTGACATTGCGATAGGATATAAGGCGGAATTGGAAATGCTTGTTCAGAAAGAGTACTCACGACGTGTTAGACATGGTCCAGTCATCTCACCAGGAGACTTTTGGCAGTTATTTTCTGCACACATGATTGAAGACGATGGCCCGAGCGAGCGATACGTACCCGATGATGCAACATCCATAAACCACCCTGTAGTGGACTTGGAGTACGTCCTCATGTATCGAGGAAACATGAAGACTCGAGCTTCCAGCCAGGCACAGACACTGCTTCGCCAAGATAGGTTCCTCACGTGGATGAACCAGGCGAACCCAGACCTCATCCTCGTCAACGCGAACATACGGTCAGCGGGCGAGGGCAAGATATCGGCAATGTCTGTCCTCTGCGCTGACCTCGTCGGCTGCCTGGCGACCGCCCGGCCCGAGGATGTCATCATCCATTTCTTTTGCGGTCTCCACTCCGACTACGACGAGGAGCAGTTCCCGGGACCAGCAGGGCTGGTCCGGTCACTGATAATCCAGGTCTTCCTGAAGCTCGTCAGCCGCAACCACCTGAACCTTGACTTCCTCCACGACCGGAACATGGTGGAAGCGCTGAGGGCTCACAACATAAGAGCCATGTGCTACACGCTGCACGAGCTGCTGCACGGGTTCCCGGCGGGCACGCGGGTTTTCTGCATAATCGACTCGATCTCGGCGTTGGACAGCTTTGACGCGTTCCGGGACTTGCAAGTCGTCCTGCAATGTCTTCGGGACATCGTCGACGACAGGGACCTGCGCGCTTTCTTCAAAGTACTCATGGTGAACGCGTCCACATGCAGCATGGATATGCAGTGCCTGCCGGTCTTCGAGGAAAGGCCGGATCGCGTCGTCAACTTGAGCTCTGGGGGACTGATGCCAGGGGGATTGAGTACTCATGGGATGCGGCGTCACATCTCTCGGTCATCGAGTCCAACCTTTTCGGTGAGCGACTTGGGGAGGTTGGGCGGGAGGCCTCGAAGCTACCATGATTATGAGTCTGATGAAGGATACTCATATTGATGTTATTGTACCGTCTATCTTTTCAGCGTTGTCTACCTAGGTATTGACCCCGATTTCAATCTCCACCCACCTTGTGGTCTTTGCTACTCCGACACGCTGAAAGCATCTCTCACCAATACTTCTTCCTCTTCCAAATGCACCTTCTTCTTTGCAGCAGCCGTCGTCGCGCTCACTGCCCGACCAGCGTACACGGCACGCCTCTGTGTGTGGTGCTCCGTCTCTTTCAAGACCGTACTGATGCGGTCGCGTACATGATGCCAAGCTCCACCGTTGTAGTGTTCCTCTTGCGCCCAAACTACGGTACGTGCATTTGGATATCGATCGAGACTTGCCTTGAGCTGGGCGAAGGGAAACGGGTTTAGTTCTTCGATCCGAACAATGACCACGTCTCGGATATCATTTGTCTCCCGGTATTTCTGCAGGGCGGCATAGACCTGGCCAGTGCAGAGAATTACGCGAGAGATTGTGTCGGGGGCTCCGATGGTCTCCCCGTGCTCCGAGTCCGCGATTACCGGCTGGAAGGTTGAGTCGCCCACGAAGTCGGACTTGGGAGACCGCGTGAGCACATGGCGCAACAGAGACTTAGAAAAGAATATTATGAGAGCTGTGGTCGGAATGCTTAGTGTTAGAATATGGCATCTTCGACGAAACAGAGAAACGCGGAAATTGTTTTAGTGAGGGAACTCACGTTTGCGGAAATCGCGGCGGAGCTGACGTCTCAGCGCGTGAAAATAATTAGCCGGGGTGGTTGGGTAGACAATCTGCATGTTGCAGTCTTGATGTTGTCTTCCGAGATCCTTGGGCCACACCGTACCGCTCTCGCTGCTCAGCATGAGAAATCGCTCAATTCGAGAGGACGAATGCTCAGGCCCCTGGCCGTCGAGGCCATGGGGGAGGGAGAGCACGAGACCGGAACGGTCCCCCCACTTCGTTTCCGCACCGCTGATGATGTTGTCAATCATGACCTGTGCGGTGTTGACAAAGTCGCCAAATTGAGCCTCCCAGATAACCAGAGAATGAGGATCGGCTGTCGCCACGCCGTATTCGAATCCAAGAGCGCCGTACTCACTCAGGGGTGAATTCTCAATCAAAAACGCGCCTTGCCCGCCCGAAAGATTTGCAAGTGGTGTGAAAGTCTCCCCGGTTTTCTGATCATGGAATGTGGCGTGGCGCTGAGAGAACGTGCCTCTCTGGGCGTCTTCGCCGAGGATTCGGATGTGGTGGCCCTCCAGAGATAGTGAGCCCAGAGCAAGAGCCTCAGCAGCAGTCCAGTCAATATTGTCCTGTTCGGCTGCTTTTTTCCGACCGTCCAAGATCCGCTTCAAGTTGTTATGAAGGGCGAAACCCTCAGGCGCACTCGTGATTCTCTCAATAATATGTCGAATCTTGTCGGCCGTGATGGCAGTCGGTTTCGTTGGAAATGTCTCTACAGCAAGCTGCTCCAAGCCGGGTAGACTATTCCAAGCTTTAGGAGGATCCTGGATTTCTGGCGTGTACGTCTTCGCCGACTCAAAGGACTGGTTCAGTTTGTTCCAGATAGCGCTCTTTCTCGATGCTAACTCTTCTTTTGTGAAAGAACCTTCAGCGAGCAGTTTCTGGGTGTAGATTTCCTCTGCTGACGCGTGACTCGCAATCTTCTGGTACATGAGTGGCTGGGTAAAACGCGGCTGGTCCATCTCGTTATGTCCAAACTTGCGGTAGCAGACAATATCAACAATCACATCGGATTTGAACTTGCAACGCCAATCAGCGGCTAGCTGGCAAATGAATACGAGCTCCTCAACGCTATCTGAGTTGACGTGGAAGATAGGAGCGCCCAGGAATTTAGCAAGGTCCGTACAGTACGTCGTTGATCGAGAGGATTCCGGGTCAGCAGTGAAGCCGATCTGGTTGTTGACGATCAGTCGTACTGTGCCGCCGACATCGTAGGCCGGTAGATGCGCTAGGCTCAAGGTTTCGTAAACAACACCTTGACCCGTAAACGCTGCGTCGCCATGGAGTGCCAGACAGAGTGTCTTGTCAATGCCGTCAGGTCCAGCGAGCCGCTGCGTTGCATGGGTGCTGCCCTGTGAGACAGGACTGACCGACTCGAGGTGTGAGGGGTTGGCAATAACTGAGATGCCGACTTTTTTCCCTTGGGGAGTTCGGTGCTCACCCTCGAACCCCAGGTGAGTCTTGACGTCGCCGCAGCTGCCAGGCAAGAGACCCCATCCTGGACGCCCCATGAACTCGGCAAATAGCCCTTCCAAGGGCTTCCCATAGACAGTACCACACAAAGCTAGGCGCCCGCGATGGCAGCTGCCGACGACCACATGGTTGACACCATGTGTGTCCGCGCTTCGATCAATCAGGCTCGCCACTGCTGGGACGAGGCCTTCAACGCCGTCGAGGCCGTATCGTTTTTCGGTGGGGAACTTGGTGGCCAACAGGCGCTCAAAACCACCTCCCCAGATCAGACCTTCTAAAATTTGGGCCTTCTCGGCCCGAGAGAATGAAATTGGGTCGGGTCTCTCTAGTCTGTTGCGGAGCCATTCCTTCTTGTCGCGGTCTTCAATGTGCTCGTACTCAACGCTGTAACTCTGACAATATGACTGTTCACAGGCCTTGACAATCTCGCGAAGAGTCAGTGAGTCCGTGCCAGTCGTACGAAACTGACGGAGAGCCTCCGGTTCCAAATGGAATTCTCGGTCAAGGTCGGCTGATGTCAAGCCATGCGCCTCAAGCTCGGTGGTCATGACGCCTAGCCGGTGCGGAATGGGAGCGCCCAATGGGTCGATGGAGGCTTTGTAATGCCCCCATGTTCGATATGAATCGATGAGACGCTGGACCCTCAGATGTCTTGTCAAATCATCGCTGGCGGGGGATATCGTCGAGCCAGAGGCGGAGCTTGCAGTACGTAGGGTGGCAAGGCGCTGTCGTACACGAGCATGTGCGCTGAACCTGGACAGGCATTGAAATGGCAATGGCCTCTTGGTAGACGATGATGCACGGCGCAACATGATGTCAATTGTTCATCCAGGCACATGGGTGCCGACGACGAAACTGCAGACAACAAAACGGACTTCAAGCTCAGACCCTTCCATATGTTACTGGATTCGAAGGGCCAGGTTGAGTATTCCTGATTCAGTTCATCCTGGGCGCACAGTCTATAGCCGAACTCAATAATGCCTACTTGGAAGGCCGTGCTGCAAGGACATCGGCCTCCAATATTACCCCACGAGACCCACAAATCCCATCTGCGATCCCATGCATGCAGGTAGACCGCTTTGTGTAATCGGCTACAAGGCGCCCACCTCCGCCGGCCACTAGAGAGACAAGACATGCCTCGACACTTCGGAGAGCCAGAAAAAGAAGAAAATGTTTCGTGCATTGATCAAAATGTTGTGACTGTTTACCCGCACCCACAGAAGTCTCAGATTATAGACATCCTGGACGCCCTATCCGCCCTCTTAGCATGACTCTAGGCCGAATTCCGCGAGTCTTCCCTATGAGGCCTTGGCAGCAATTTCATAGGTTGACTGTGGTTGGCGAAGCGATCCGATTTCGTCAACACGCCGCGGCTCAAAGCCGGCCTATCGCCCAACGGAGAACCTTCACGTTCTCAGCACCGAAGCTCAACCGGTCGCTGTCCGCTGTTGTAGGGAATGCAGAGCCTTCTGCCAACGCGAGCGCCCCCAATTCATCCGGAGAACGTGTGGTGAGTATTCGAATCTGTTTCAACACGACCCGCTTATCTTTTCCGGAAATAGCAGATTTCTGATAATTGGAAAAGGTGAGGGCCTCAAGAATGCGGATAGCTATTGCAAAGAATCTCAAGCAGGCCCAGAACACTTACGCCTCCACGACGACATACCAGGACATTGATATGTCGAATCTTCTGAAATGGAGAGATCAGAACCGACCCCAAGTGGCTGAAAAGTACGAAGTGCGTCTTGGATTCATGGGGGCATTCACACAGGCTGCCACATTGGCCGCCGGAGATGTCCCGGAGATCACGGCGACGCTCAATATGGAAGAACGGACAATCACCTACAGGGATTACACCAACATTAGCATCGCTGTCTCGACGCCACGGGGCCTTGTAACGCCTGTCCTTCGAAACTGCGAGAACCAGAGTATCGTTGAGATTGAGAGGCGGGTTGCTGCAATCGCACAAAAGGTAAGCATTCATTGCTGTACCACAAAACATAAGGTTACTAAGTATGGTTTGGATGGTACTGAAACTGACATATTGCTTCGGCTTCAGGCACGGGACGGCAAGCTTGTGATGGAAGACCTCGAAGGCGGGCATTTCTCAATCAGCAACCCCGGAATCTTTGGTTCATACTATGGTACCCCTTTGATTCCTTGGGGCCAAGTCGCAACCTTCAATCTCAATTCCATCAGAGATCGCGTGCTTCCCATAAATGGAAAGCCTGAGATCAGACCAGTAAGCAGGCACACCGAAGAGAATCCCAGGGATGTACTAATGAAAGTATCGCAGCAAATGATTGTGTCCCTCACTTACGATCATCGACTACGGATGGGTCGGAGGCGGTGAAATTCATAAGCCTCGTCAAGAAGTATGTCCAGGAACCGTCGTTGCTCAGGTTGGAGTAAAGTGTAGACATCATGGCATCGAGCTAATAGATATGGATTTGACAAATTCGAGCGCACCAATGTCACAAATCGACATTATAAGTCTCCAACTAAGAACTTTCAAGTTGATTGCCATTGGTTCTCTAATAAGAGCCGAATATAATTCAGTGCCGACCAACGTCCGAAGAATGGATTTGTTTCATCGCAACCCAAAACCTCGTGAGCATGTTACCAGACAAATTTGAGGCTCGCATCACCTAGTGTATAGTGTCGCCAGAACTTTTTGAAGCGGTTTGGTAGTTGCCAGTCTTTCAAGAATGAGGCCTTGTCCAATTGCTCTGAGTTGGTCTGATTTTGGAGTCGGCTTCTTGGTCATATAGCCGAGTGGTAAGTGGGTCGGTTACACGGCCCCAGCTAATAGTCTAACGCCTTCCTGACTCGGAAACTAAGTGCACATTTTCTAACCCAATGCTACTCCTCCGACTGGCTGAGCCGAACAAGAGTCTGTCGGACCTTTAACCCTGACTGGATCCGGGCCCTCGAACACCATCCCTTCGCAAGCTAATGCACAAGGTACCACAGTGCAAGGCCTGGAAGCCGGAACATCTGCACATCTTCGCAGCTGCGCGCCGACTGTACCTAGGTAGCCAACATGTGCAAAGTCCGTCTGCTTGTTCCCAAAGATGCCCCCTATGTCAAGGAAGACCTATAATTATAGCTATGATGTATTATTATGCTCTTTATTTTTTCAGCGTGGTCTACTCACTCCGACTTCGATCTCTGCTCAGGTTGTATAGCGCAGTAGGCAGTGCTTATATAATAAGCCCAGCCCTAGTCACGATTCAGAGATTGTACGCAGTCACCAAGAGAGGAACAAATCGCAACCGTTGAGCGAGAAGGAAGATGAAAGGCACGAGGCGAGGCACCTCAGCTTCTGGCTCCCGCTACCCTAACGAGAGCCGTAAGTAAAATTCTCAACAACTAGTTATTTAGTGAACGTTTCCACACCTCTATATTAGACGTTTCGTGAGGCCGAAATATGGAATGTATCCCTTGGTATTTTATGTTTGGGCTGCATCCCGGACAGAAGCAACTTACCAGGGGATGGAGGATTTCTTAGCAACATAGCGTTAGTACAAGATTTTTTAAAAGTAATTATTTGACTATACGATGAAGGTTATATATAGCTTAGGGGCTCGTACTCAGACCCGCACTTAGATCTTGCCATTCTCAAATGTTCTCGTTTTAATCTGTATTTTTATGCTTCTAAAGCAATATTTATGCGGTCATTTCATACGGAGATAAAGGCTTAAAGACCAAAGAGATTCACTGACACGGTAATAAACCACAAAACAAAGCGGAGCGGTCCATTCACAATACGCATGAGTATGAGCAACAAGGATGTTCTGCTCAACGACCAGGTTACGTTTAATGTTTAATTCTACTCGACTTTCACATCTTAAATAATGCAGAACGTGATTGAACTAGTGTGAACCGTCACTGATCTGTGTATCTGGGCTGAAGTAAGGCCGCAGAAGCTCCAACGACTGCCCAAACCCGTAATTCTTGGCCCACTCCCACGGAGTCTCAGATTCATTTTTCGTGTCACAACAGACGTAATGCTCCATGAGCATCTTCAAAATGCCTCTGTCTCCCTCTTCAGCAGCGACACAAACAGCGTCGCGAATGTGCTCCTGGCTGATTGTAGTTGACGCGAAGTCGGCTTGCAAGAAGAGTTCCACAATGTCCGTGAGACCACGCTCTGCGGCAATTACGAGCGGCCTCTCATCCGTCCAACCGTTCATGAAGACATCGGCTCCGTGCTGGACGAGCGTCCGGATTAGCCGGTAGCCATCAGACCCCGGCTCTTCAGAACGATCACGGTCGCGCAAAGCACAGAGGAGAGTCCTGTCGTCGAAGTTTGGTGAAACGCCACGAGCAAGGAGGAGCTCTACCACAGCCACGTGGTCGTATTCTGCAGCCCTGCTCATCGCAGTCAGGCCTTCTGACTCGTCCACGGCGTTTGGGTCCGCTCCGGCGTCCATCAATTTGGATACGAGCCCAACGCATCCCGCTGATGCCGCAAGTAGGAGCGGCGTGAAACCGTCAGCGTCCCGATGGCCGGGGTGTGCTCCCCGTTGCAGGAGCAGGACGCCCATTTCCTCGAGTCCTCTTTCAGCCGCGGCCATCAAAGGAGTCCACTGCATCGCGTCCACCGCATTGACGTCGGCACCTCTGTCCAGGAGCAGTGTTGCAATTCCAATGTCCCCTTCCCCGGCCGAATGCGAGAGCGGCGTATTTCCCTGTTTGTCTCTGACATCGATATCAACGTGAGCGTTTTTGTCGAGAATATCTTGGACAATGTCTTGCCGTCCTTCTTGCGACGCTTTCAGGAGGGCTGCTCCTTGGTCGAGATCTTGATATGGGTCATGTTGCTCGAGTTGCACCATCATGGTCGACAGAATCTGCTCCGCATTTCGCGATTCTTGGCCCGCCTCCCTTACCGCCAACTTCTGAGCAATCCCATCATGTCCACCTTTTAGAGCATGTGCCAACGGGACGGTGCCTTCGTCATCCGCAAGACTTACCGCGGCGCAGTGATGAAGCAGCAGGTCCACTATGTCGTCTCGTCCTTTTTCCGATGCCAGTGACAGGGGAGTCTGTCCGCGGCGCCAATCGCAGACGTTTGGATCGGCCCCTGCTTCCAGTAAAATCCTCACCATTGCAACGCTGTTCTGTCTCGTAGCCAGGATCAATGGCGTGTCCCCTAGCATGTCGGCAGCATCGACGCGGGCGCCCGTATCGGTCAACTGCCTCACGACGGGTTCGTGCCCACCAGCGACGGCTTCGAGCAGCGCCGTCCTACCGCGATTGGGCTCAATAGCATTCAAATCAGCGCCGTGAGCGAGGAGCAACCGTACGACCGCGTCGTGGCCGCCCAGGGCGGCCCAGTGCAGAGACGTGCGCTGGAACTCGAGATCGCGCGTTCCTGTATCCTTTTGCTTGGCCAGCTCTTGTTGCAGCTCTTGAATCTTGCCTGCAGCCGCGGCGAGGATTATCGGCTCCTCCCAAGGGCACAATTCGGACTGCATGATGTAGAAAAATCTGGCATGTTAGTCAAAAATAAGTTGATGGTATAGTTAGGAAGAGGGCCTAAAAGTCACAACCATCAAGTTATAACTTAAAAATTCCACACAACGTCCGGTACCACCAAGACGCTAGGCAAAACTTTTCACTCCTGTCCCTTGCAAGCGAAGTGCTGCCTAACGCCCGGCTGTCTTGAATCAGCTGCACAAGCCACCAAAACTTGCTAGTAATCTCAGGAAACTCATGCGCCTTCACCGTGGCGTACTATTGAACAACGGAATTTATGATCTGGGGAGGCAAGATCTCTTATCCAGGGCCAGTCAGGTCCTGCATGCTATACCACTCAACACAGAATGAAGTGGGCTGCCGCTATCTCTCTAAACAAAAAGGGGGGCATTCAGAGGGCCCCGCGGCGCTGTAAACGGAGGCACCCAGAGGGTGTGTAGTGGCAGCCGAGTCAGTTGCTTATCTAAGCAGGCTGCATCGCGCTGCCTGCCGGGCCTACGAGTTTACCAGCGGCCCCAGGCCCTCAAACTGAAGGCAGTTACCTAGGTAGTTAGTCATTGCAACGCAACAGCGCTCTCACAGCTACTGCTGGGGTGAGCTGCCGCTAACACTTTATACCAGAACATCAAATTTTCGGCTTACACGGAGTGCCCTATCGTGACCCAGAGTTCAAGGATTGTCACCATTATGAAAGCAACACAAGGCTGTTGGACCTGTAAGAGTAAGGAACCCATACCAGTGCCAGACTTTGGCTGAAACACTTACTTGATTACCAACCAGAACGGAAGATTGGGTGTGATAGAAGCATTCCCCATTGCAATAACTGCATACGAACAGAGCGACAATGTGCGGGCTACGGGCTACGCTTGAATTGGCCTGACCACCTCAGTAACCGTCGCAAAGATCTCATTATATGCGATATAGCAGATCTCGCCAGTGTCGAAAGATATCCTCAAAGCCGGAAGCGCAGGTACTTGAACTTTACCAATACAGATTTCCGGCTTGCCGAGAAGTGCCTCACCTGGCATCGGTTCATGGAAGGAATCTCCACAAGGCCTAGCCTTTCTCTCTCGCTCCACTCACCCGTAGTCGGTGAAGATGCCATACTCTTGGCTTATTGTCCGTTTCTGTTCTCACACTTACTGCTCTGCTCCAACTAATACAATCATTACAGACGAGCAGATCATAGCACCAATGTGTTCAACAACTCGGGTGCTAAACGGCTTTCAACATCACATTCTGTCTATAGCATTGTCCTGCAGAGATCAGTCCACAGGCGCCTTGTGCAGCTCATTGCTGGCCATTGCCGCACATCATCGTCAGAGACCAGGTGCAGCGCTGGCTCACAAAACAGGCGCCATGAAAGATCTCCACGAATCTCTCGCAGCACCATCATTCCATGGTTCAGATATATGCGCCGAGGCACAGCTGGCTACTAGCATGATGTTGTGCATGTACTATGTGAGTTCGAGAGTCATGATGCACTGGGTCAACGTGGTTAACTTGGTTTGTCAGGTTTTTGATGAACAAGAACCTGCTCATTTTCATTTACACCTGAACGGCGCAAAGAATATCTTGAGCAACATGACCCAGCGCCAGCGGGAGCAGCCGGTGTCCCAATTTCTCATTGAATGGTTGCTGTACTATGACGTTCTGAGCACCTTCGCTCATGCGTCTCGAAGTATTCAGGATGAGCTGAGCGTAACGTCTTACTCAACCCTGTTGCCGAACACGGTCGGTGAGACACATCCACACGCCAGAAACTACCTCGCTGACATATACAGAAGATTGTCGGCCTTCTCGGCTGCTCCACGGAGGTCTTCGAAAGTATCTCTTCAATCAACCAAATGCGCACAGTAACACTTGATCCGGGTGCCGAACAGCATGATCTGGACAAGGCTTTCGAGGGAAGACTGGCTCTGGAACAGAAACTACAGAGTGCAAGGCAGCAGCTGAGCCCGGATGAAGTCTCCCTTTCCACGGCGGCAGAAATCAAAGCTGCATCAGCGACTGCAGAACTTTATCGTTTAGCGAGCCTATTGTACCTCCAGCGGGTTGTCCCTGACACCGGCGATGAGGTGCGAAGGGGGGCCTACTTACGCCAGGCCTTTGCGGCGCTGGGCGAGGTCCCGGTCGCCACGGGACCATGGCCGGTTTTTGTAGTCGCTTGCGAAGCACGCACAGACGGGGAGCGCATTTATATCCTCGAAACTCTTGACCGAATGGACAAGGTCCGAGATGTTGGGAATGTCCGTGTCATGCGCACAATTCTTGAGACAATCTGGAAGCAGCGGGATCTGCAGGAGAACTCCGATACGATCGAGATGAAGCAATGGTGGCTTTGTGCTGAGAGCAGCGTTGCGGTTCCTTGGTTTGCGTGACGCGAACAACGACGGAATGACTCACTCTGCTAGCTCGCGCAACGGCTGATCGCGTTCACCTGTCGTTAACGTTGGCTGTGTGGGGCCTGGGAGCCATTGGCCGCGGAAATGTGAATCCAATCATGCGGGGATGGGGACACAGAATGACAGATCCAATATCCGCCAGCCGCTCGCGGCAGCCTCGGAGACGAAAGACAGAGACCTCCTCCACGGACCAGAGCAAATTATTCAGGTATAAGTAGAGCTGAAGAACACCGAAAGTTTCCACTTCCTCAAGAGCATCAGTCTGCCCATTTGAGCCAACGTTTGCTGTGACCTTCTCTGCAATTTGAAACTGTGAATCCTCCAAGCCTACATTATGTCCTCTCCTTCACCCATCAATGTCCCGCAGCACATTTCGCAGCTGCTTTCTGAGCTGCACGCAAAGTCCCTGGAACAGGAGAGCGTCTTGTCGAAGACCGGCAAGGTATTCTCTTCCAAAGTCATCGGCGACCTAGAGGACCAGCACTCGCGTGCCGGCTCCGCGGACGCGTTCGACAAGCTCATGCTGGACAAGTTCATCGCGTTGGACGAAGACAAGTGCCAGTTCACGTACCAGCTCATCACCGCCATGGGCGCCACCAACGTCGTCGAGGCAGGCACGAGCTTCGGGGTCAGCACCATCTACCTTGCTCTCGCCGTTGGCAAAGCCAAGGCCGCCACTGGCAAGTCCGGAATGGTCGTTGCGACCGAAAAGGAGGCACAAAAGGCAGAGATTGCGCGCGGGTACTGGGCGCAGTGCGGTGCGGCGGTCGAGCAAGAGATTGATCTTAGGGTGGGAAATCTGCTTGAGACTCTGAAGGAAGGGTTGCCACAGGTTGATCTCCTGCTGCTTGACAGTGAGTTTTCCGTTTTCTATCACGATACGTAGTAACACCCATGTTCTGATTCATGATGTAGTCTGGTCTGCCCTCGCACTTCCAACGCTGAAAGTCGTTCTTCCTCGTCTTCGGAATGGCGCGGTCATCCTGACAGACAACACGATATCTGGTGCTGAAGGGTACAAAGACCTCCTGGCCTTCCTGAGAGACCCCCAGAACGGTTTCCAAAATATGACTCTTCCATTCACGAATGGATTCGAAATGAGTGTTTATATGCCTGGACCGGAATAAATACATCTCGGATCCATGGATGCTTGGGTCTGTGAAGAGATGTACATGTCTCTTCTTAGCCAGATAATTAAGCACAATTGAATTTCAAATCCTCTTAGCAATCCATGGACAACCATAACGATGATCCCGGAGTGCAAGTCGACCTTTGATCGACGGGTAGATTTGGGAGACGGAGCAGGGTCACCCATCGCGTACAGTTGCGCACTTATCAATGTTGAGGGCAATACACAGTAGTCAGGCCATACAACTAGGAGCATTGATGCAATACCGGACTTGAATTTCACATTCAGAATGACTCAAATTTGCTGGGTTCTCGACCTCCGAGGAGCCCTCCTATTTCCATTCGTGTTCTTGTTTGCTCACCGACCTGGTAGCAAGGAGAGCACTGGGTCCGTATTGCTTGCTTTCCTGACATCACCCGTCTTCTCTTCACATTTGGATGCAAGCTGCCCCAGACTTAATGAGAAAATTGTGTGGCCTCAATCTTTGTGACTCACATGTGACCTCCTTTGCCGGCCAGAGCTATGATTATCAGGAGCGTCTCGCCGGCCCTACTAGTACGTATAAAGTTGCCTAAAACTGAGGTCAACCCCACTTGGCACCGGGAAGAGGAAACAATTTCCGATCGTGGACCATAGCATTTTAAGTCTCATTCTGCCTCTGAGTCATTTTGTATCCTGAGTTGCTTGCACTAGTAAAGAGGCACATATATATTGAAGCTTCCACATGTGCAATGTGAGAAATCTGTTCCAAACTTCAATCCTGCACCGACACGGACGTGCTTCTATCCAACATGTCATCGAATCCTCCACCCCCAAGTCTGTCGCTTCTGGATACCATTGGGAACACGCCCGTTGTGCATCTCAAGCGCATCGTACCGGAAGGCAGCGCCGATGTCTTTGTCAAGCTCGAATATGTCAGCCCGACAGGCTCCTACAAAGATCGAATGGCCAAGTCCATGATAGAAGAAGCCGAGCGCCGTGGAGATCTTACACCTAACACCACGGTCGTCGAAGCTACTGGCGGCAGTACTGGCTCAGCTCTGGCCTTCGTTTGTGCCGTCAAAGGGTACAAATTCATGGCCCTGTCGTCTGATGCGTACGCCCAAGAGAAGTTGCAGACAATGGCCGCGTTTGGAGCGGCAGTCGATATCACGCACAGTCCTACCGGGAAATCGACAGCAGACCTGATGGCATCTATGAAGGCCAGGGCTGCGAATCTCGGCTCGAGCGACGAGTATTTCCACACCGACCAGTTCAGCAACCGCGACGCACTCGTCGGATACGCGGAGATCGGCCACGAGCTAGAGAAGCAATTTCCAGACGGGTTCGACACATTCTGTGGTGCTTTCGGAACGGCGGGTATGATGATGGGCGTGTCCAGCGTCGTGAGAGCGAATAGACCAGACGTTCGGGTTGTCCTCCTTGAGCCCGAATCGGCTGCCTTGTTAACCACCGGTCGATACGAATCACACAGCACCGATGGCGTCGCACCTGGCTTCATCTCGGGTCATGTCAATCAAAATCTGTACGACGAAGTCCGTACAGTCAGTGAAGACGATGCTCGTTCTATGTGTCGTCGGCTGGCCAGAGAAGAAGGCTTGCTAGTTGGAACATCTTCGGGTCTTAATATTGCAGCAGCTGTCACACTGGCTAAGGAGTTGGGGCAGGGGAAAAAGGTTGTCACGGTTGCTTGCGATACTGGATTGAAATATTTGGCAGGATCTCTGTTCTCTGAAGATTTTTAGTTGTGTTGGGCATAGCTACTATACACCTTTAGCAAAGCAACTTCAATTTGCAATCCCACAGCTGCATCCTGACAAACATTCTTCACTATCTGGAAATTCCCCAGGATTAAATTGCACACCCTTTTGTAATGCTTTTAAGGTTAGTCTTTTATTCCGATCGATACTAAAGGTTTTCTTCATGATCTACCCGAAAACCGGCGTTGCTACCGAAGATGCTAAGCAACCTTTTGTTGTCGAATCCTCCCAATTCTTCAGAAATTGTCACAAGAGAGGTGGTCACTACTGGGGTTTCGAGATTGACTATGAATATCATTACCGCCAACCTAGCCATTGCTTATTGGTGCATCACGTCTTTTCCAACTGTGACTGAAGAACTTGATGACGTACGAGGTCGTGACAAGCCAAAACCGCAGGCCTTGAAGATATTCATAGCTAACAGTATCATCTCCATCCGCATTCGTGGGCGAGCCATCGGAATCGCCCTCTCCCACAGCTTGCACCAAGCTGTGGTCATTTCTGTGTAAGGTTTTCTCTTCAAGTTGTGAAGTCATCTCAGTCGAGAACTAAGATGACGATATAAAGACGAAATAACTGGCTAGGATATCACACAATCCTTGGTGTCTGGCAATAGCCACCAACAAACGACAATATCATCCGGGAGGCGCCTTTCTGGCCCCTAGAATGCAAGGACAGATCAAGGGAAACCTCTCGTTTGGCCACCTGCTGGAACAGCTGAGTGGCCATGGCAGACTGAATCTTGGTACCGCATCTGGTTTAAACCCTTTCATGCCTGGCTCCCCGCTCGCCGCGGAAAGGTGCAGCGCCGACCAATGTGCATTCAGATCGGAGTCCAACATGTCCACTAAAACCACACTCAGCCTTGGCAAGCCGCCTGATGGGCTGCAGGCTACCAACAGTTGCATGTGCGTGCGGCACAGGCCTAGATGAAGGACTTTGCGTCAAGCTGCGTACGTAAATAGTAAGCCGCGTGCGTCCGATGTCACACCTACGGACTGAGGAACGCAGGCACAAACCTTCGTGAACGCTCCTCATTCCATGCCGTCTTCATGAACATGACCCTTCTTCCCATTGCCCTCCGATCCATTGGGAATCAGTCGTACATCTGAAATCACGTCTTTCTACATTAATTTAAATTGAATATACGTTCGGTGCAAAATGGCCATGTTGGATGTCCTCCGCGCGTTGGTGAAATACTCCGTTCTGTTTGTTGCACCATGGGTAAGTGTACCGTCGGGGCCCCCAATCACACAGGTGGAGACTGATCCCTCAAACAGCTGCTCTTGCTGTTCACTTATCGTGCCGTATTCCACCCACTCCGGCGATACCCAGGCCCGTTGTTGGCCAAGCTTACCGACGGGTATGCCGGCTTTTATGCACTGTCGATGCGTCTTCACCTAGCAACAACAAGAGATCACAAGAAGTATGGTGAGTTTTCGAGGCCTATTGTGCTGCGAAGATTTGGCAAGCTGACAACCGTCCATCACAGGCCCCGTCGTACGACAGGGTCCAGACAAACTTGTCTTCAACTCCAGCACCGCTCTCCAAGGTGCGTGCCGTGGCAACTCGAAGATTTACCCGCCCTTTGTCTGATACAGACTGATTTCCAAACAGAAATATACCACAATGATCGTGTCACCAAGTCTTATGTCTACACACTTCTTTTGCGGGCCAAGTCAAATCCACATGTCTTCAACTGTATCGACAAGACATTGCACCGAGCGAAGCGCAGGGTCGTCAGCAAAGCTATCACTGACCGTGCCATTCGCATGTTCGAGCCGACAATGACGGCGCAGATTGACATATTCATCCAGAATCTGCTTTCTTCCGTCTCCGGAGCTGAGCCAGTGAACATGTCTCAGCGATGCAAATGGCTGGGCTTTGACATTGTTGGCCTGTTGGCTTTTGGGTTCCAGCTGCACGTGCAAACAGAGACCCAGTATCGATTCATTCTGAATGGCCTCGTTGCTGGTAACTACAAGAGTAACTCGTTCATGCAGTTTCCACTGTTGAAGCAGATGGGGCTGGACACTCTGCTGCACGGGCTGAGCAACTCCAGCCGGAACAGGTTCCTTGCTGTCCTGGACCACATGGCCAGCACGCGACTTTCGCAGGGGAGAGACGCACGAACGGATCTTGTCTCATTCGTTGCGGAAGGGGTCGAGGGCAATGCACTTGACGACGCCCAGCTTCGAGAGCTCTTATACTCAGAGGGACTGTGTAAGTGACTGACTGAGGCCTGTTTCACCAAGACCAGCGACTACCACTTCCCCTTGAAGTACACTACCAAGAGCTTGTTTACGGCTTGAAAACTGTACTTGGCTGACTCTAAGTGCTGTAGTCTTCTTTCCAGCGGGCGGTGACACAACAGCCACGGCTTTGAGTGCGCTCTTTTTCTACCTGAGCCGCAACCCTGAAGCCTACCAGAAACTTGCCGATGAGATACGTACAACATTTTCCAGTCATTCTGAAATCCAGGGCGGTCCAAAGCTCGCAGGCTGTCGCTACCTCCGCGCCTCTATTGAGGAGGCTCTTCGAATGTCTCCGCCGGTAAGCAGTGTCTAGATCTCAAACTCACGGTGCAGACAGCTGTGGGCGATACTCAGGCAATCCTAATCGCTGGTCTCACTTGTATTACTCGTTCATGTTACTGATTCGGATACTCAGGTCTCCGGGATACCGTGGAGGGAACTCGCAAAAGGCCCAGACGACCCGCGCAGTGGCGAGCCGTTCATCGTCGACGGGCACGTCATCCCACCCGGGACTCAGGTAGGTGTCTGCACCTACGCACTCCACCACAACGAGGAATATTTCCCCGAGCCGTTCGTCTTCCGGCCGGAGCGGTGGCTGGTCGAAGAGTCGGGCGAAGCTGGTCTCGCGAAGATGCACTCGGCATTCGCCCCATTCTCGGTAGGGCCACGCGCTTGTGCGGGAAAGACCATGGCCTACCTGGAGGCCAGCTTGGTGGTGGCCAAGACGCTTTGGTTCTTGGACTTCGAGCCGGCCCCGGGAAAGCCGGGGGAGCTCGGTGCAGGCGCGCCGGGGAAGGCGGCGGGTAGAGAGAGACCGGAGGAGTTTCAGTTGTATGATATCTTCTCAGCGACCCATGACGGTCCGACATTGGTCTTTCGGCACCGTGGCGAGTTTTGGAAAGCTTTAAGTGGGAAGGACGTCTAGGTAAACTCGAGTTTTGTCCAATCGAATTTGTTACCATTGGGCAGCATAACTTTTCATTCACCACGTTGCTCGCTTCTTGCGGCCCTTTTCTATTTTGGCACATTTCTAAATACGGTGGGGTCTAAGTCAAAGTTTTACTATCCGTACATTACTCGGAGTTACGACCCTCAAGTAGCATCCGATCGATCGAATGCATGGGGCCACTTCCGGCTTGAAATGGATAGATAAAGCTTAGTATATTTGGTCAAAGCCTACACCAACAGAATGAAATATCCCATTTTCAAAAGATTGCACAGCTTCCGGTCCCTTAGTCTGTCCATACGCATGATCCTCGGTACGACCGTTCAGTGAATCACAACCTGCGTACTAATTACGTGATCCTTCATGTCCGGATTCCAGCCGTCGTCTTGTATAGCGTCTGGATCCAACACGCTGCTTGTGACCTTGGTGTCTTGCGTCTTACTGATCATAAGTAATCTTGTTTTTAATTTACACATATATGCTTCTTAAGCAATATGCATCCAGTCCCTTCATACAGTAATAAACACTTAAACACCCAGAAAGTAATAAGAAAGAACCCCAAATACTAAATTATGGAGAGAAGGATTATTGCCGGGCCGAGCCTCCTTTTCAGCTGATCCTGCGGCCTATTTTTATAGCCACTGCTACAGGCTTGCGAATCATGGATCGACGCTTGGAGAGGGAGCCTAATCCCCACGTTTCCACGCGCTGACAGCTCGGAGATTACTCATATAACCCTCAGCTGCCTCGTCTCCCAGGAAAAGTCACAGCTGCATACCGACGTAAGACGGTAGTGCTTGAACAGCTTGGCGCTGAGCTCGATCTTTACCGACGGCGGCCCACTGAAGTGTTGTGGGTTTCTAGGCCCACTCCGTAAGCACTTAAGCGATCCATGTCGCGTGCTCCAGGCATACAGCAACAAGAGATTGCGATAAGCGGAGCCATGTGCTCAGAGTGAAAAGGGTCGACGACGGACTTGCATAAGCGGAGAGTGCGAACTCTCACATCAACTCACTCATCAATAACGACTCATGAAATGGATCCTCGTATGTGAAAACCCACCTTTCAGTGCGAGCCAAGTGCGATTCTCGCGCTTACATCTGTCCGCAGTGTCCATCGTCGCCAGTCTTGCTGGCGTTCTCGCCTTCGCGGCGCAATCAACGCGGAGCCTCACCACGCTGGTCACCGAGATCAAGGATGCACCCAAAGACATCACCGACCTCCGGGTCGAGCTGGAGAGCCTTTCGATGCTGCTGCAGTCGGCGCAAACCCTGACGACTAACTACCCCTTACGACGCGAGGAGGCTGTCATCGCTCAGACGCTAACGCAGTGCACCACATGGTGCCAGGAGTCGATGCAGGACCTGCGCGTGATTATAACTCCGTTCGCCGAGGCGGGAGGGGCCAGGCGGAGCCCCATGAGGATGATCAGCTGGATCATGCACAAGGAAGAGGTCCGGAACTCGACGGCGAAGCTGAGAGACCGCAAGGCTAGTTTCAACCTGGCCGTCTCAGTGCTGAATGGGTAAGATCAATGAGTTTTCATATGAGTGATCGCAGCTAACATGGGGATTCAGGCATCTGACAGGCAAAGCTCAAGACGAAATACGGCAGGATATTGCCGCAGGCTACGACAGAATGCTTCACAGTTTTATTAACGACGCCAGTGCAAGAAACATCAGAAAGCAGCTCGAGGATGACGTCTCTAGCATTCCGGAGGGGTCAAGACGAAGGTCAATAGCGGAGCAAACGGATGCCGGATATGCCATGAGAAAGTACATGGAAGAGTTGGACATCACCACGGCCCCTGAAGAGCCCCCGCAAACGATTAACACTAGGTAGGTGCACTTTATATCGTGGCTTTCTTCCATGAGCTAACGCTCTACCACAGTGAGATTGGAAGTAGCGACGATTTAGCCTTACCAAGACCAGAAACGCCGAGAACACTCGTGCAAGCAGTCTCGGCAGGCGACAAAGCAGCAGTGATAGACCTCCTCTCCAAGGGCGCCCGCGTCACCGAGAGAGCGGCCGGGGGCGCGACGGCCTTGCACGTATGCGCAAAGTACGACGACCGGGATATTGCCGAGGTGCTGATCGAGCACGGCGCAGCCCTCGACATGAAGAACGACGACCGCCTGACCGCACTCGACGTGTGCCTCGAGGAGCATTCGCAGGAGGTGGCGGTCCTCCTTATCGAGAAGGGCTGCCGGCTGGGTAGCTTTTCCACGCGGATCCTCGACGCGATGCAGGACGCTGGAGAGGACGACTCCAAGCTGGATCCCGTGCTGGAGGCGGTCGTAGAACGGTTTGGGGAGGCCGGCGGTGGTCCGCAGCTACTGCACGTGGCGCTCGAGCGTGAGGAATCCAACGCGTTGGCTAAGTTCCTCGAGCTTGGGTTCGACCCGAATATCTCCGAGGATGGGTACACACCTTTACATCAGGCTGTGATGAGAGACCGGCTGGGTGATGTGAAACTCTTGATCGAGAAAGGGGCAGATGTGGATACGATCCTTCCACCCAGTGCTCGCAAGCCCAGGAGAACGGAACCTCGTCACAAGCTCCTCGTGGAAAAGACTGAGAACCGCGACTATAATCCTCTCAAGATGGCCGCGGATAGCCTCTCTATGACGCGGCTGCTGTTTGCACATGGTGCTGATCCTAACACCGTGTTCCCGGTTGCCCGTCAGTATTCTCAGCCCCAGAGCATGCTGGACCCACCCAATGCTGACGAAACATCTAGGTGATACCATCCTCAACTGTGTCTGCGCAGGGTGGTACCTGCCAGTCGCACTGGAAATTGTCAAAAACGGCGCCAACCCCGATTTCCAAAACTCGAATGACGGCTGCTCGGCGCTGTATTGGGCGGTCATGTGCGCAAATACGGAGTTGATCAACGCCCTGCTAGATCACGGCGCAAACCCGGACGTCCAAACATGGGAGAGGAACGGAGCGTTCACGCCGCTCCATGCTGCTGTTGACAACGGCCGATACGACGAGGCTAAGATTTTGGTCGAGAGAGGCGCAGACCTAAGTATTCGCGACGCAGAGGGCCTCACGCCGCTAGAGAGAGCCCGAAGATCGAATAGTCTTGATATGGTGGAGCTGCTGGCGTCACACATGAGAGCAGGGTCTCCACGGACCACGCCCACAATAATCCCAGCAGGTCATGGCCGGGGAAACAGGTGATGGTGTCAAGATGAATAGAAATTCACGTAATACCCCAAGTAGGCAGAGTCTGCCAGCTTTAGATCAGCACAGAATAGTTGCTTTCATGGACCAAGCATACTCTAATTAAACAGTCTCCTAGACTGTTACTGGGTGCTTCCACTGCTGATAACCGACCCACGCTTGGAAAATACGAACGGCCAGTCCAAGCAGACCCAAAACCACCTTAGCACATCAGTGACTAAATCTGATGAGTTCCACCCATCCACCACGGTGAGGTGAGAAGCTTCGGGTGGGGTAAGAATACTGGAAGAGAAAATACCAAAGAAAAAAGAAAAGAAGGAAAACAACAACAGCAAGAGTAACTTCGGGCGTCTGATGGGATACACTGGCAGTACATGTGACAACCACAAAATCATATGGACAGCTTCTTCGAAGCTGCCTCCTGGTCCTTCGTCACCTAGTACACCCGTAACGTACCCTACACGAGGGAGCTGCCCCGGCGCCGCTCCACGGGTCTTGCTTTGCTAGTGGTCCTACCACGGAGGTCCTGCCACGGAGTTCCTGCGGCGGGTTTGCTAAAGAGCGTGAGCTACGCACCACCGGATTCCAAACCCGTTCAGGCACTTAGTTGCTTAGGCAGTAACTAGCCTGGTCAGGCAATGATATGATTTACAGCCCGGAACAGTCCCTTTCGGCACGTTATAATTCCGGGCGGTAGGGCACCGTGGGGTTCCCTGCAGGTCCCCTTCTCGATAAGACCCACCGCCCTACGCCTTCCCACCGCTGGCCGCTGGCTGCAGATAGCTTCCTTTCTTGATTTGGTGTACCTTGAGCCCTTGAGCCAAAGAAGCCCAAGTGAGGTCACAGAAGAAACCCAAAAACCAAACCAGGCATCAGAAAGACCTTCTCCTAAATCCCTAGGTACTACCCTGTACACCCTTGATTCTTTGCAAAACCCCATCAGGCCTCAAATAGGTCCCACCAATTAACAAAAACGAACATTGGGCCGTCACAGGCATTTTTGCACTCCCAGTCCCCTCACCCACAAGGGTCAATTCACCTCGAGCAGCACTTTTAGAAACCGGCACCATCATGGCACATGGACAAGTAGCAGGCCACGAGGAGCCCGAACTACAAGACATTCACCAATTATGCCTACCTAAGCGGGATGAGAAGTTCAACACAAACACACTTCGTCCAGAGAGACCAGAGTACGCCACACTCATGAGGACGGAACTGAATCAGGGTTGGATACGCTCTTTGCGCACGATACAAGGAGCCGTCTTCAAAAAGCTTGACCTCCCACCGTACGGCTTCGTGTTCCCCAACGGTTGCTTGTTTCTGATCTCTACCGCTACCATACTGTTCGACCAAGAATGCAGCAGTGCTGTGGTCTCAGACCCCAGGACGCTCCCACCACTAGGTCCCCACGAACTTCTACCTAGGCCTGCTGCCAAATACGACTATGAACTTCGGCCCTTGTTCGAGCACATGCTTCTGGTTGACTACGGCTTTGGGGAACACCCTTTCAAGGGATCCTCAATCTTTTTTAAGGACGTCACCACCCTGCCGGATTTTCTTTGCTTTGGCCGGCTAGTTGCTGAATTTACTTACGATTGCGGGAATGACTCCATTACCAAACCATATCTGCTCAAAGCAAGCAAGCAAATATCCCGGTCTTCTTTCTACTGGCGGTCGGATCGGAGTTTCGCGGAGATATCGATCATGGCCTATTGGCTTTATACACGTCGCCGAGAGATCAGCCCCTCAGAGTACAAGGTTGGGTTGACGGGATATACAGGCGTACTCCAGGAGATGGTTTCCGATATACCAGAGAAGGGAGTAGGTCGACTCAGGCGCAAGCTATCTGTCGACGTGAACGAACTTATCCCTCGGTTCGCATCGGGCTATCTAAGAGAGCTGCTGATTGGGGCTGCTCGTGACTTGGCTGCACAACACGGCTTATCTCTCACCACCTCTTTGGAGAAAGAAGGCGGAGTCATCCCAGGTCCATGCTCTCGGAGCACACATGTCCATCTAGATGGGAGCTCACGTCATTTGGGCAATCACGAAAGCCGGCCAAGATCCTTGTCTCCCCGTGAGGTGACACCACCACCAAGCTATGAAGAAGCAATGAAGGGTCAAAGTCATTGAATCTTGTTTGCGGTGTTTCAGTCTCACCGAGGGCGTTACTTTCAAAACTACAATTGTGTTCGAAACCTACTGTTATCGGCATTGTGTTTTTTTTTCAACGCTAGGTATTTAAGCGTTTATCACTGTATGAAGGGACTGATGCATACTGCTTAAGAGGCATATGTATACAGATTAAAAACGAGACCACTTACTTTCAAAAGGAGCTTCAGTAGAACAACAACCACTATCCAGACTTTGCTGCTGGTGCGGACAGGCACGAAAGAGTATCTGCATTAAGAGGAAGGATTCAGACTTTTAGCAGAATGTCAAAACAGCCACTGGGGGTCGGAGTGGAAAACATTCGAGATTGCTACCATTAATGCCGGCAGGGTCTAATTAAGTGGTCAGGGATAGACAGCGGTGCACTGGGTCATCTAGCATCGATTCTTCTCGAAGCTCGACTTAGCCAATGATCACCAGACGTCTTCGAAAGATAAGCTCGCTTTCCCTGGTAGAGGATAGTATGGAATCACAGAATTAGAGACTTGTCCTTGCTGTCACTGTTGCTGGTTGGATTCTCCCCATCCCGATCACTGGCCCCAAAAGCCTTTTAGTTCTTACCGCTGCAACCAAGACACGACTTTTCCTTCTGCGCCTTTCTTGATTTTCGGATTTTGCTCTTTGATTTCTGTAAGCTGAACATGAATACCACCAGCACGGCGCTGCACTTCTGTGCCTCAAGTGCTCACCCACAAACTTATCTTGGCAGCCCAGCACCTTGTGACAGCCACACAGACCATGTACATAGTATTCAAAATTACGGACAACATTAGATCCGCTCCGAATCTCACACGCAATCATTCTTCTTTTGCATTTATCTCCGACTTTGAGACTAGCTTGCCGTTGCCTAACACGTAAAAGCCATCAGGGATCTTGTTGTGCGCTGGCCGCTTCCACTCAATGATATCTACCCCTAATGACTCCCAACCTGATCGGGGAGCGACAAAATACGGCCTCATCCTGAGGATATTTCCGTGGCCATCCTTTTCTGGAAGTACAGGGATGAATGGGATGGGCCAATCGATGTGCTCAGGGGCCTCTGTATAATGCTTAATGGTGTTCCCTGGTTGGTTTCGCCACTCAACCCATTTCTGAAGTGCTTCGCGGTATTTTTGGACGTCTTGGTCAAGCGTCACGTCGGGATGTGGGTTCCACTGTTTGTCAAGCACGTCCGATATTTTGGAGTCCTGAGTAAGCAGATGCTGAGAGTCTCCAGTGATGATTTCGTAGAGAGTGAAAGCAACCCCTTTCACGTCGTCACGGAATGACTCATATACCGCACCCATATAATGGTCAGGGTGCGGCGGCAGGTGGTTTTCGTGGCCGATCCTTGCAGCCCAGTTGAAATCAAAAATCTGGAGAGTGTCGGTCGAGGCCTCGATGAAGACGTTTCGAGCAGCGAGATCCTGGTGCACTATCCCGTGCTTCAGGTTAAGGTCGTCTATGACGTGGAATAGCTGCTCCAGATATTTGAATTTGAATGGTCGGCTTCGGTTGTCGTCCAGCGTTCCTCCACCGACAAACTTTGTCGTAAAGCCCACGATCACTTCCTTCGGACCTAAGCCCGGCAATTCGGTATAATCCGTGACAATGCGGTCGAATGGGACAATGTTGGGGTGTCCTGTGAGTCGAATCCAGCAGTTTAACTCGTCCCACTGTTTCCCAGCCCATTGGCCATACCACTCATACTTGAAGACGGCCTCCTTACGCACCCCAGAGGATCCATCCACATATGAGACAAGGTCGCAGGTATTTGCCAATCTCTCCACCTCGACAAGCTCAGCCCTAGAGATTGTACTGGGCCTGATCTCATCAGGAATCATTTCCAAGGGTGAAAACATGATTGCTGTGACTTGACCATGCTGGGGATCCGTTGACGTTGACAGTAAAGCGCCATCGGGTGATACATCAACCAATGTGACGTCGGGATCAAGCTGATCGATGTGGCGCACAATGGTGTCCATAGCGAAGTCATCCTCAGCGTCCTCGTCCTCTACACTGACATCGATGCAGCATCTTTGATCGGTGTCGACAATGGTGAAGACTCGTGGTCCTCCGGGCCAGGTGAGTGCGGTGGGGATGCCGAACCTTCTCTCGGGTGGGCAGGTGTCAAAGTAAGCCATGTTTAACGTCGCCTTTGCTTCGCCAGAGAAAGAATCGAATGAAGGTAACGGAGATGGAAGAAGGCTCAAGTCCGACTCTCAATCTTGTCTAGCCGGGGGTGTGTTGGGAGACCTCGGGCAGGAGGTACGATGTCGGGTGCAATAAATGCGCTCAAATCGCTTCTGATTCTCCAGGCTCCGCCATTGGCCGCCATCCTTGGCATTAGCCTGCCTAGCCTGTTGCACCATAACTTTGCCAGACAGGGTTCCCAACCCAACTTGCAAGGCCGCGGAGAAGATGAGAAGGCCCATTGCCGTCTTTTATGTCCGTGAGATTCATTCTTATCACGAATTGTGAGGGGTGATACATGAGAAATAAATTCCATACCCCAAAGTCTACAACACGTATCTAAAATCCTTGTTCTCAAATTCTGTGTGATCTCTCATTCCGGCCTCCTTACTCTGCTCCCTATCCGGCTCACCATACTTATTGTTTCTGTATCGGTTGACCAAAAGCATGTACACTGCAATTCTGCTTAGCCAATGATTCAAGGGTGCGATATTCCGTATACGTACGCAGAAGAGCTAAATGACACACGAGCTTAATTGCGTAGCCGACCAGCAAACCGATGGTGGCCCCTCGAAAGTGAGGTGCTTCCGATTGCTTCACCGCAAACGGGCCAGCGAAATTTCCCCAGCAATACGCCGTGCTGAACACATCTTGTCAGTTTGCGACAAAGCAAGTTTCCGACAAAAGGGGTCTTACAAGACCATAGCGCTAGCCAAAGAACGATGAGTGTATCCGGCCATGTTTGATGAGATGGTGGTTAGAGAGACAGTAAAGCCAACGGACTGTGCGTTGACCAGCCAGAACGCAACAAGTCGGCCCCATGTATTTGACTCAGGGAGGTATGCCATGCATGCTGCCGACACAGTGCACAGGAGGTTGGCCACTGTCGCAGTAATCAAGCGGGCTATTGTCATTCATGTCAGTAAAATGACAGTCGAGACTTTCAAGAATATCGTTGCTCACAGTTGGGTACATTCAGAATAAAAGTGCCTCCTATGAGGAGCGCGACGATTTGCACTGCATCTCCGACTGACTTAAGCTGGGTGGTTGTCGTTGTGTCGAAACCCATGTCCCGAATAATGACAGTAGAGAAAGAATTGACGACGCCGTTGGGGATAGCCCTAGAGAAAGTCACGTCAAGGGTTGCACAGGGTTATAGCTTGGCAGTAAAACTTACGCAGCAAAGACGGAAGTGAAGAGCAAAAGAGCTTTTGGGTCGAAGAAACCAACTAGAGCTTGTTTCTTATCGAATGCCTTGTTCTTGATGCCAGTCTCATTATCCGAGACACGCTTGACGCCCAGAAGTCTCTCACGGTGGTTGAGAAACCATGCATTTGAGGGCGAGTCCGGAAGGGCAAACCAAACAACAAAGGCCCAGAGACATGTTACGCCGCCCAACTACCGATATCCGTTAGGTAGTTAATCGCTCTACGTGAGATGACAGACACAGCAGACATACCACGTAAAATAGAAGCTGCCAGCGTTCTGGCTTCACATCAACGGGAAGCTTCGAAACTCCCATCGCAATGTATGACCCGATCTGTTAAAAAGATTAGCTGCCTCCTTCTATTCTTAAACTGTCGAATTGCGGGTTGACATAAATACGAAGTATGACCTACAATGCCACCCCATCCAAGAGAAGAACTGTGCGTATCATAAGCGGAACTGCAACAAAATATCACACTATTGGGGATACATACTACCAAATACACTGCCGAAGAGGTATCTCCCGTCGGGTAAACCAGAATCCAGTCATGAGAGTCAACCCACTGACACTCTTTAGCTACTTGGATTGAATTGTTGGAATTCGGAATCTGACTTACGGTGTTAGTGCTGCCTCGAATAATCCCATCAAGACTGGGTCACCTCGTCAGCTTTGGTTTTTCAGGGGGAGATGGCTAATGAGCAAATGGCTCACATCTGACGCCCACTACAAACTTCATCAGCTCAGTTCTCGGGGAATTAGTTGGTGAAGACACGACGTACAAGCACTGGAATAGCTTCGACACTGAGTCATAATAATGAGCATGAGCCCCCAGAAGAAGATACTAATTGATATGACTTTCTGAGCAGGGAATCTGCCAATGAGCCAGCCGCAAGGATATTGACCGAAGAAATAGCCTGCATAAACCACTAAGATATTCAGTTAATTACCAAGCAGGTAGCTTCTACGTTCCGTCTGATAAATACGTACTTGCAGAGAGATAGTTGAATTCTTGCCCTTTGAGCCCCAAGGCAGCTTGGTATCCCAATATATTAGCGTAATTCAAGGAAGTCTTGTCCATGAATTGCAGTGCTTGAGTGATCAGGAACATTGGGAGGATGACGAGGTCGATCTTCCATCTTAACTTTCGCAACTGTGACATGGAATTAGCTGAGTCCACTCATGAGGTGTCGCTTGACAAGGCAAGGCTGATTGAGGTGTCTGCGAACCTCTCGATCAGAGGCTTCCAAGCCCATGGCCTCGAGATACTCCCTATACCCCACGGCATTCTCTTGATGCGTGATGTCCATCTCCTGGACCTTGCCCTGAGTAGGCGCGAGACTTCCGGCCTCGGCCGGCTTGCTGGCGCTCTCTGCCATAGCTCAAGAATGATCGTGAGGAATCCTTGTGGTGGGAGATTTTCTACGAAAGCTAGTAGCGAAAAGCGACAAATGTCGAAGAAGTGTGAGGAACTGAATATGAAGACGAACACCTTTTGTAGTGGGACAAGATAACGTCGCCCTTTCGACCGGGACGAGCCCCCACACAACCGGTCATTTTGCGGGGTGTGACTTTCCAGACTGGGGAAGATGGGGAAGTAGGGGAAGTAGAGGCTGGTCGCACGAAGCTGACTGGCAGGGAAGGATTCCTTGGGGTAGGGTCTCGTGCACCGGGCACTCTCCGCGGCATCTCTCCGTGTGTTGAAGATGGCTGACGCTACGGCAGGTCAAAGATGGCTGGCTCTAAGATCAGATCACTCAGCTCCTCCAATGATATTAACAGTTCCCCTGTTCGGCACCCTGAAGACTTATGGAGGGATCACGAAGAATGCAGAGATTCGTACAGACTGAAACGGAGGGTACACAGATACATATCACCCGTGATGCATACCCAACACCCACACCCAACACCCACACCTAATACCCACACCCAACTCACACCCCCAATTCACATACCCAGACCTAATCTATACATCCAAAGCTAATTCGCATACCGAGAGCTATTTCATACACCTTAACCCAGTTTATATAAATTAGGTATAAATTAGCTTTAAATATGTGAATTGGGTGGGTATACAAGTTGGTTGTGTATATTAGCAGATAAGTGAGGTATCTATATACCCTCCGTTTTCGTCTGTACGAATCTCTATATTCATCACGAAAGCTCAGCCAGTCGATTGCTGGCAGCCCCTCTGCTATTCTTTCGATTCTCAATAGTGTCCGCCATAGGGATCAAAACTTGCAAAGAAGAGGCACCTGGGTACCTTGCGAGGCCTAGTCCACATCTACTTAAGTGATTCTCAATGGAGTGGTGACCCTTTTCACCCGCACCGTGTTTAGTTGCACTAGATATCAGTAGACGACGCCGGAGAAAGAAACCCTGCAGGAACAGGCAAGGCGGTGACCAAACATGTAAAATGATGAGAGCCTCATTCATCCTCGTCCTCATCTTCAACCTCGTGATCATATCCCTCGTCCTCATCTTCAGAGGTCTCCGTTTCGTCATCCTCGGTATCGGACTGGTGTTGATCCTATGATACGGAAAAGAAAATTAGCGACCGCAGGCATTCTCATCTGCCAAGGCATACCATAGTATGCAGGGTTGGCCCGAGTACTTACAACGCGGCGCCGCTTGGTCGGCCGTCGCGAACCGCCATCAGGGTTGTTTTGCAGCTCCGGCATGTCGTAGACTATGTCGGGGATGTGCTGATCTGCTGGACCTGTCACGATGCCGAACTCGTTGCACATTCCGTATTGGCCACTTGTTCCGTAGAATCCAATGATCTTCTGGTTGGGTCCAGGAACTGTTTTCCTATGTGTTAGTGAAGCTGGTCGTAATGGCGTTCTTGCATATCGCCGGCTGGGAAATGACAGCGAACGATAATGAGACCAGTTGACACGCCACACTTGTGGTGCGCAGGCAGAAGACTTACCAAGAGTCTCGACACTCCCGCCATAGTCCTTGTTCAAGGCGCCCATCGCTTTGCCATTAGAGAGCCACATCCTCAACCCCTGCAGACCCCAGCCGTTGCCCTTCGTCACAGCGACCTTGACGACATCCACACGCTTCGGAATCGCAATCTTGCGCGCCTGGTGGCCACCCATCCCCGGATCATTGCCATTCTTGCCGCGCGGCCCACACGGCACCCGCGTGCCGTCCTTGTAGTACACCACGGCGCCATCCAGCCCACAGCCGACCCTGAGGTCGATCTTGTGCGCGGGCACGAGCTCGTCCTGGCGGCCGCGCTTCTTGAGCATCACGGCCCACTGCCAGTCGTCCTTCTGCGGCTCGCCGCTGCTGACGCTCTGCTTCTGCAGGCGGATGCTGGTCCCCGGCACGCGGATCGACGACTTGTTGGAGAATAGGCGGGACAGGTCGGCCGTCTGGTGCTTGCCGTTCAAGGCTAGCACCTCGATCTCGAGCGGCTTGAGCAGGTCGAAGCGGGACTCGAGCTCGTCCAGCGTGAACTGAAGGGACGTCTGGGGACTGGCGAGAGTGGCGCTGGCTTCCACTTTGCCATCGATCAGCACCTGCGCGATTCCTGCTTCGCAAGTGATGACGACGCGGCTGAATTCCTCGTCGTCGCGCACCTCGAAGCTGGGAGCTTTGTCGTCCCGCGGCGAATCTGAAGGCTGTCTGAAGTGCGGCAGGTTCACGAAGCGAAGCAGATCGCGGATGTCCCACCGGCAGTCGTTCTCTGTCGACGGCGTGACGGGCTCGATACCCTCGGTCTTGGTATGCGTACAATATGCGGTCTTCGCTAGGAAGCATTTGGGCCAGTTTTTAGAGTAGCCCCTGGCCATGATCCCCGATGTGTGCGGCGCCGAGAACGCGTGGCCGACCTCGTGCAGGAACGCCCCCTGGCCAACGGAGCAGGCTTCCCACATGGATACACACTCGCCGTTGTCATTTCCGACCCGGTCTCCCGGTGCGGCCTCGTCTAGGAGGCAGTCGGGGACTTCCTCCATGAACCGCGGCCACGAGTACGTCAAGTGACTGCCGAATATGCCAAGCGAGAGGCCTTGAGGATTGTGTGCACCAAGAGCTGCATGGGCGAGAATCAGTTTGCTCTCCGCGTCATAGTGCGAGTCTAATATCAGGCCGGCGACGACCGGCCTTGCCTCCGAGGCGAATGGTCTTCCATGTGTCAGCAGCGCTTCGCTGAAAATTTTGTGCAGATCGTCTCTGCGTCTCCCACTAGAATTCTGCTGGGCAACCTGCGCATCGCGGAGCTCAGCCACAGTCTTTTCTGTTCGGATCAAGTGCACCTTGGCGGTAGAGTGCATTTTCACATCGTGTGTGAAGGCCTGGCTCAGGCTATCGGCGGCCCATTCTTCCTCGAGACGGAACGATCGTCGGCCGAGACCGTTCTTGCGCAGCTCTTCGGCTGTCAAGGCCTGCCACATGTACGCTGTGACGCGGAGCTTGGCGATAGCGGCTTCGAGGCTGGAATGAGCACTTGAAAGGCCGTTATACTTGCGTGGCGGACAATCAATCGCCAGGGGTGAGTCTTTGGCTACCATGATGGCCAGATGCAAGGGTGGCGTCTGGAGAAGTGGGACATATTGCAGACGAAACTGGCATATTGTCAATGTTTCCATCTTTGGGTTTTCAAATTGGCCTGGCTGACTTGGCTTACACTCTTTTTGTGGGAGCCATCCTGTCCAGATGTGATGGTGATGATGTTTTCTCCCGGAGTCAAGATGAGCAGCGCCTTGAACCAGCCAAGGCTCATTGGCCATTGCTGTTCAGGAAATAGATCAGCGCCTGCATCATCTTTGGTCTCGATTCGCACATAGGCACCGCGTTTCTGGCTGGCTTCACATCGTCCGGTGACGAGGATACAGCGCTGGTACACGACCTCGCCGTCCTGCACATTGTCGAGGGTGAACATTGTCTCGGTATTCAACAGTGAAAAATATGCGATGGTTTGTGACGTTCCAAAGACGACGAATGACCAGTGCTCTGTGTAGAATTGATCTGGATCTAGTGAGCGCACGTCGAGCTTTTATCCCGTTCTGTCAGTGCGTGATTCTCGTGATTTTCACCTTCGACTGGCTAGGCAGCGTGGCTGCCGCCTGAGCGATGTTCGCTTTTGACGGATGGGTGTCCTAGCATTCTACTACTAGGGCGGACTGCTGCCTGCTCCTGCGCTGTTATACGAGTGCCGGCTGCTTGGCTAGCCGTTTTGGGCCTGTGGCTTACCGCCAGCTGCTGCTGTTTCAAGGCAGCTAGGGGGTTGCATGATACATACAGTACAGAATGTTCATGCAGAAAAGTTCGGATTCTCGTTTGATGTGCAATTCAATCACAACGGTACATCAGATTGCGCTGTCAAGAAAACGGCTGTCGAGTGTCGCAGCGTGCGCAGATACCATCAGCATGCATCGTGTTCCCATCAAGTCTGTTCCGCGGGTGATCCTAGCCCCTTGTAAGCTTGTCGTGGCTGCTCTGAGCCAGTTGATCCACCCCTGGAATTAAAGCCTAGGACGACAACGGTGTCAGTCCAGCTATAGGGGCATTAGGGGCACCACAGCACCTGTTTACCTGCCTAGGTACCTAGCTAGATTCCTAACAGTTGGTTGGTAGAATCAGTACCGGGAGAGCATTCCGCGTTATTCACTCGTGTTGCGATCCCATTGCATATGTTCTGCTATACGTAAGTGTAAGTGTCTGACCTCCACAAGAGAGCCATATATGTCTGACTCCAGCCCTCGCTGCATCACAAGCTGCATATGAGCAGTGTACTCCAATATGACTACATCACCGGTATCTTTCAAGTTATATGCAATCTGGGCTTAGGAGGCTCCCGAGGTTAGTCCAAGTTATGGCTTGGGACCAAGGCAAAAAGGGCGTCGAAGTATTTCAGGACAGTGTAAAACCTGCCGAAAAGTCAAACGAGTAGAATATTATTAAACATCATCCATGACCGTCTAGATCACAACCAGTCGCCTCTAACACAAATCCCCCCGCCTTATCCACAAATGGACCAGTCCAATCTTGGCCATCAAGTCTTACAGCCTCGCATTCCCAGGGAAGAACAACCTCCCCTATCGTTGTCTCGGGAACCGATACATTGGCACTGAAAGCCCCATTCTCCAACTTCCAGCTCACATCAAACTGCCCAAAGGGGCTCCTGAAACCACTCTGCACCTGCTGCACCCCTCCCCCCGGCTGCGGCGCAAACGTCCACCTGAACCAGCCGGAGATCTCGAGGCCCGCGAGCTTCGTGGTGAGGGCAACCAGCGGCCCCGTGGACCAGCTGTGGCTCAAGCTAGTATACGCCGCGTCGTAGTTGTACCCGGACGCGCCGCGGTAGTACAGGCTGCCGTTGGCCGCCAGGCCCTCGGCGAGCGTGCTGCCCGTCATCTCGGGCGAGTCGAGCAGGTAGCCCCACAGGCGTCCCGTGAGCTCCAGGGCGCGGTCGGGCTCGCCCGCCGCGAAGTGGCCCAGGACCTCGACGCCCGAGATGAAGGGGGAGATGACGTCGGGCAGCTCCGGCGTCACGGGGCCGAAGCTGTTCCAGTTGGTTTCGAGGGCTTTGCTTAGGGCTTTGGCCTGAGTGGTGTCCCTTGTTAGGTTGAAGAACAGGGCCATGGCGTTTCCGTCCTGAGGGTGCAGGTTTGTTGTTGTGTTGTCGTTGTAGAGTGATGCGTCGGCGTCCCAGAGGTGTTGGTTGTACGCCTCCTTGATGCCTTCTGCGGCAGAGCTCCATGCCTCTGCCTCTTCTGACTTGTTCAAGGCCTTCGCAAGAGACGTGATCGAAACAAGCGCCCCGTAGTCGAGTGCATTGAGAGCACTGTTGAAGTCCCCTGTGCCCTGTCTGCCCCAGTCGTTTGCCCCAACCTGCTTATGTAGGCCCACATTGTCATCGATTCCGTTGAGAATATACCCCACGGCGTTGGTGATGTTGTCCCAATGCCTTTCCACCCATGCTTCGTCGCCGGTAAAAACGGCATAATGGTAGATAGCGATGAGGTTCCAGGCATGGTAAGTGTCGCTCTCCTTGCCCGAGTTGAACGACCGCGTCGATGGACCGGCATAAGGGAACCTGCCGCTGACATTTTGGTAATAGAACATGGTCTCGAGCGAGTTGTTGAACGCCTCAAGCCCGACGTCACCGAACGCCAGAAATGCCGTCTGGCCCGAGATGCCGTGGTCACCAGGCCACACCGCGCGGTCCCGTTTTGCGCCGTCCATCAGGACTGGTCCGGCAACCCCGGTGCTGGAGTTGTATGCCCAGCCGTGCTCGATCTGCGGCAGGTGCCGGCCCGTGTCTACCGGCCCTATGTTGGTCTGCGCCGTATAGGCTGCCGCATACCAGACCCTCGTCAGAAGGTCGTGGTCAGGCGCGGAAAAGTAGCCAGAGTAGTCCCGCAGGTCGGCCTGTGACGGCGAGAAGCCAATTGCGCAGGTGATGTTGGTTATAGTGACTGGTGCCTTTACAACAATGGTCACGAATCGAAAGCCCCCTCGGAACCTTTCCTGCGGCATTGTGTAAGTCACCGCATGCCCGGCGTCAACGGTCACGTTGAGTTCCCTGTCCCAGTCTTGTGAAGCTATTGAACCTGTCGCGTCATCTGATATCGGCCCAACGTGTGCAGGAGACTCGGCAAATGCCAGAGACAGCTGGGGGCTTTCGGACCCGTCTGCCAGCGTCTCGATATTCAAAGTGACGAGCCCACCGACTTCGACGCCAAAGTCCAGGCTGGCCTGCGCCCCCGTGTCGAGGGACAATGCATATCCTTCCGCACCGGATGAAATCTCGTGATCCTCGCCTTGGACCGATACGTTGACCGGGCGCACCGTACGCGAGGAGGGGCTCAGGATATAGGGCTCCCATGGTGTCGCCTGGGCCCAAGCACGTGATGTTATCAGAAGGCCCCAAAGTGCCACCTTGGGTATGGTCGCGGAATGCAACATGCTAGGTAGTCTGACAACTCCGTTGCTGAAGCCCTACAATTGCCACGCCTCATGGGCGAGCAAAGAGCAGGCACCCTTATAACCATGTTTGTGTTGCAATTGGCTCGGGTACTGTTCTCCCGAGTTCACCTCCGCTCAGGCGGCGGCATCCTCGTCCACAAGACTTGTGTTGTTGGAAGTGGAGAAAGGTGAGCAGGCCCCCTCCTCAATGAGCGAGTCTTTGGCGAGCGCAATGCAGAGACGATCTGACGATCGACATAACCAAACCCGCAGGCTGGGGACTTTTTAACCTCTAAAGGACGGTGACAATTCCAATCCTGACGGTATCGGTATTGAAGGCTTTTCTTCGATAGAAGTAGCGCACAGAGTCTAAAGTAACATGCATGTTTGTCATCAAGTAGCTCACCCTCTCATCATCCATCCATTTGTACCCCGTTATCGAACCAAAAACGTGGTTGGGATCTCACTCCCCGCCTTGTAATGGTGAGCCGGGCGCCTTCAAGTGTGCTGGGTCTATCTCGCCATGCGGCGTCCCTTCGACCAAACACAGCTGGCGGGCACCAGATGCCCAAATCTCTGCTGCCCAGGGTTGCACTCAAGGTTGTCGCGATCTCATAGGGTATTTGAAAAGAGAACATTGAACGCCATGTATGATTGCTTCCTGCTATTGAGTTGATGCCCGAGACAGCCATGATATCTGGAAGCGACGTGATACGCTACTGGTACGTATGCGGCGTACATATGGGTGGCTGGACCTACACAGTGGTAATGAGAAAGGCTCGTTGAGACCAGCCATGAAGTCGATACTGGGCAAATGATGTAGGATAATATGATGCAGGATAACAAGCCAACCGTCGAACCATCGTCGTCTGCCAGGGTGGATATTTTCACAGACATGACTCGAGCCAATTCAACCTTTCCTATGGGAAACCATATCCGTCCCGGGCGGGAATAGACACTTGCATAATCGCCAAGATGACGATCGTGTCCATGCCACGCTACCTAGGTAATGTCACCTCAAGCTGAAGCCGGGGCTCCCGGGGGCAGCGATTACAAGAATGCTAACGAGTAGTGTCCGTCGGCATTTTGCCACTCCTTTCTTCATCTTCTCCCAATCCACCTCAATCGCCCCACCCCTTCTCATCTAAGCGTGCACTCTAGTGTTGATGTTGTAATCTCCGAACTGCTGTCATTCTAGTTTCCTGAAAATCAGTAGGGAGTCATTATGGAACTCCCAATGCTGTGCGACGTGTGGGAGCCCGGTGACAGCTGGGTCGGGATATCTAACCAAGCCCGGAGGAAGAAGTTGCAGAACAAGCTCAACCAGCGCGCTTATCGTAAGTTGCCGGACTCTACAATACAACCTCGCTTGATGCTCATCTGTGATAGGTAGGAGAAGGAACCCCAACCCAGATCAACACCATCCCATGTGTTCACACAGCCACTCGCCGCCTGCCGATCCAGGGCCTGGAGCACTCGAAATGGGACTCGCCAGAGCTGCAGCCGAGCATCGTGGACATGAAGCAAACCGGCGCACATCGCATCAAGCTAACGCCGACACCCTTACTGCGACGCTTTTCCAAGGATGTGCGCTCATCAAATGCCCTCGACGACTTGATCTGGCACGTAGTCGCATCCAGCAGATCTACGAAGGCTACTTACTCCATTCACCACGGCCATCAGCCTTACACATTCTCACACGGCTGCGGTTGCTATCCGCGCTCGCCGACAACGCCGCCAGCATACGGTTCCCTCCGGAAGGACTCTGCAGGGATGATTTCATCTCACCCTACAACGCAAGAGGTCCACTGCACGACGGAGCCTTTGACCCGCTCACATCCGGGCCCCCGACCCTGCAACCTACTTCCCTGCAGCGGACGGTTCTCCACCACCCTTGGATCGACCTTTTCCCGTTCCCGCGCCTCCGCGATAATGTGCTCATCGGAATCGAAGCTGGAGCCGTGGACGACGACGAACTCTGCACGGACATCTTAGAGGTCAAGGACGAAGACCTGAGCGGTCGGCCATCTCTTATAGTATGGGGTGAACCGTGGGACTGGGCGGCCTGGGAGGCCAACGAGGCTTTCCTCTTGAAATGGGGGTTCCTCGCGCGGGGTTGCCCCGAACTGCTGGAGGCAACGAACCGCTGGAGAACGAAACGCGGGGAGAAAAATTTTGGTTTGGAAGAATACATGGGAAGTTATCAACTTGACCGGTCAGCCGGCATCTCTGGCAGTAGCGGTTAGCAGTCTTTGACAGAGATTGAAATAAATGCTATCTGTATATCCAAGGATCACACAAACATCAAACGTTCGGTTTAACAGGCTCAAAAGCAACGTTTCTTGTATAGCATCCAACAGTGTTTTATAATGCAATAACCCGGGAAGCACCTCAGAGATGGCAATTTATGAAGCAATAGTTCACATTGGGCATTGCAGCAAAAGACCAAGTGGTGCAGCAGCTCAGAACACCATACTGTAGTTAAAACAGAAACTATGTTAACTTATCCAGCCTACTGGAAAGCATCAGAAAGTCATAGCCTGCTTTGCAGCGTAGGGCTCTTCAAGAAATTTGATCTCCTCCTGACTCAATTCCACCTCCAGAGCCCCAACAGCTTGATCAATCATTTCCTTGGTCTCTAGACCGCAAATAGGCATGCACTGGCCAGAGATTAGCCAAGCCTGGGCAACTTGCGCCATAGAGACACCTTTCCTGTTGGCCAGCTCCTCGACACGACCAACAATAGCCTTGTCAGCACCATCCTCCGAGCTACGGAAGAGGAGCTTGAGAAACGGGTCGTTTGACTCCCGAGAACTCGAACGGTCACTCCAAGGGTGCGTAAGGACGCCAGCGGCTAGTGGTGACCAAGGGAAAAGGCCAACACCCGTCGCCTTGCAGTACGGGTTCATCTCCCTCTCCTCCTCGCGGTAGAGAAGGTTGTAGAGGCCTTGCATGGAGACGAATTGGTGCCATCCATTGCGAGCCGCAACGTTCTGGAGCATTTGGAATTCCCAGGCCGCCATCTACCATTCATTACTGTTAGTCATGCGGAACTTGTGACACGTGCCAATGCCTGGAATAGCAGCAAACCAGGACACTTACCGAACTAGCTCCAATATAGCGGACTTTGCCACTCTCAACAACGTCGTTGAGGGCTTTCATGATTTCCTTGGGAGACACATCACGATCCATCCTGTGAATCTGAAGGACGTCGATATACGTTCCAAGACGTTCCACACTGCGATCCACAGCGTCAAGGATATGCTTCCTCGACAGGCCGACCTGGTTCACGCGGGGGCCATCATTGCTCGTCAGCTTCGCAGGGTCGATGGGTCCCCTGTCCTCGTCGACAAACTGGAAGCACTTTGACATGATGACAACCTTGGAGCGCGGAATGCTGTACTCTTTGATGGCGGCGCCGACAATCTCCTCGGACCTGCCGTTCGAGTACGTGTCTGCCACGTCCCACGTGTTGATGCCACGGTCAAAGGCATACTTGAGGATGGGGAGGGCTTCTTCCTTGTCGAGGAGCCACGGCTGCCAGTTCTTGTCGCCAAAACTCATACATCCGAGGATGAGCTGAGAGACTTTGAGGCCGGACTTGCCAACTCTATGCGACTCGTTAGGTTCCGCGTGTGAATAGAGGGTGTGTGGAACACTTACCGGACGTATTTCATTGGTGACCCCATGGTTGACTTCGCGAAGGATGAGACTTGGAGTGAACCTGTAGACAACGCAGGATACTATTGAAGATGGTTTGAGGATCGAAACGTGATGTGAACGAAGAAAGTGCAGAACCGAGGTGGAATGGCGGTTCTGGTGCTCCCTTTTATACACATCAGAGCTCGGTGTCCTTGAGGATCATCCATTCGGACACTGACTCGGATAAGTGAAACCGGTGTCCTCTCGTTGGTGATAATTCCCGTCTCGCGGGTCTGGGTTGGTTTTCCCACACGGCATCCAAAAATAAGTTTCCTTGGACCACTTGGACCTCCGTCCACCCCGGATACTTGAGAGAGAAGGACTGTGGGTGCCAGTGACCGCTGGACCCACAAAATAAGCCATCTGCATTAGTGTCGTTTCGGTGGATACCCTGCAGGGATTATTGTTAAGTCGACGTACCCAGTCAGGCACCACTCGCTCACGCGCAGCCATTCCCACCAAAATATGCGGAAACGGCGCACTGGACTGTGAGCAATTTTTTTTTTTTTTTTTTTTTTTCAGAAAAAGAGGCGAGCAAATGTAACAAAGCACTTGGATTCAATGCTGATGATGAGGGTCATCTCAATGACTATCCCCCCAAGGAAGGTCATGCAAGTGGCTCGTAGGGCAAACGAACGGCAATGATGACATTTGCACAACTTTGGGGACTTGAAGGGCAATGCAATTGCAGGTAGGGGATACATATCCCAGCAGGGTAGGGTGAAATTGCGATGATCCCCTGATTGTCGTTTACCCTTCTGTAACCATTTCCACTCACTGATAGCAAGTAAGTCCCTTAATTGACGCGGCGCCACCAATACTTTTCATAGGGTTCCGAAACATTGATGCAAGCATAGGTTGGTGATTATATTGCCTAAAAATAATAATGCAAAAAAATCAAAAAACTTAATAGAGGTCGGAACCTCGTCTGTTCTCGGATACGGGGAATCGAACCCCGAGCTGGTGAGTGAGAGTCACCGATGTTAACCATTACACCATATCCGACTACGGTGTGAGAACTGAAAACTTTGCCGGAATGGTGTATTATATAGGAAATGTTAAAGAGAATCCTGATCCGGGACTAGCCGCCCATGCCGACTTCCGGGCTCCCCACTTAGCCGAAAAGCAGCCAACCAGATTGCATGCCGTCACTGGCCGGCCAAATGAGTGTCAGGCACCTTTACTGTAGGCTACTATCTAACTTGTGTAAGAACCATTATCAGGTCCAAAAGGATGACAATTCTGAACTTTTCATGATTTCTGCTCAGCTGTTATAATTCCACAACATCCAATCTCTGTATCATACCTGAAGTAGGCTGTCTCCCAGAGAGCTAGTCAAACGTCCCTAAAGAACTCAACGGCACATGCGCAAAAATGTTAACACACAAAAACGCTATTGACCCAGTCCGGATTCCACTTAATCTCAGATCGAGACATGGACTGAAAGCATTGAATTTCCTGTGAAAACCGCAAGTCAGAGCATGCTTTTCATGAGCACTAACAAAATTTCTTGCCGCTGAGAAGGGGGGGGGGCTTCACCTCCATGCTAGCTTGGAAGCTCCCATGTAGGCTTCGCGACGTTGAGATCGCCACGATTGTCAGGGATGTACGCTCTTGGCGGCATTGCAATGTAAGGACTGTTGCGTTCCTGTTTGATGTCAAACAAATTCACTCAGCATGTACCCAAGGTCTCCAAGCACGAAAGAGTCGGTATAAGCAATTGGAAGCAAAGAAAGAAATAATAGCGGAAGTACAGCCCGCAAAAAAAGGTAGAAAGAGGACAGAATCACTCACAAGGTCGCAGGATGATGTTCCTGTGTTCGCTGTACTCCATTTACGGTGATGTTTGAAGCGAATTAGGAACCAAGCCCCTGGGATACAGGTGACTACGAGCGTCAACATGCCAATAATGTCATTTAAATCCAGGACCATGATGGTGATCTCAAAGTTCAATGGGGGAAAACTGTTCGAAAGCGTCGAGAGATGTATGAAATGCAACTACCAACGCCCCAATGTTGAAGGGTTGGGTATATAGCTAGACCCTAAATAGGCACAAACTTGGAAGCTACAAACTTGGAGGCTACAAACTTGGAGGCTCTGGCCATAGCTGTTACTGTGTAGGGCGCAATGACCAAGAGAATCAGCCTTGTAGCTTAATACTTCACCTTGAATCATGCAGGTATGGCTCAAATGATGGGGCAAATCCAAATTGTCATGAAGTGTGTAACCAGATTTCGGACACATGCACAGTGTGTTTGGTAGGGGGCTGAAAACCAAAGATCTCGAATGGTTGGCTTGAATACCTAGGGATGTTAGAAGCTCTTCCCGAAACGATAGCCATTGGCTGTCTCCGTCTGGTTACCACTGGTAGGAAACTCGGTGGTCGACTGGGACTTCACGTGACACGATATTGGACACGCTTATCCTCAGGGGAAAGGGGGAACTCAGCGTGGCAGATGACGGACTATCAGCTCTCAGTGGCTGTGTCAGTTGTCTGCTCGTCAGCACGAGGTTCTGGACATCTAAGCAATGTCCTCCACAGCCTTGTAATGATATCAGTCTTGTCACGTGAGAAGATTTTGGACAACTCTTCAGCCAATTGATCCAAGCCAGTTTGCAGCCCCAAGTCCCAGCCCCTCTTTTGCCCTTTGTTTTGAGCTTGTGTGGCAAGGACATGGAGAGTCCTACGGCTTGTGTCAGACAGGGTGGCAATGCATTTGGAGGCATGCAGTGTACGCTCCTGTACCCCCCGAGAATGCAAGATTTTGGACAACGGACGGTTTGGCAGTGCCTAAGTGGCGGATACTGCATTGTGGCAATGCTATGGAACTGATACGTGGTGGGCACATCCCTGTATTCCAAGGTTGTGTAACCACCCACACAGTGAGAGAAAATAAACGAGGCCTGATGCAGGAAGATTTCGGACAACTTGAAATCATGCGTCTCGGATCTGACTGCATCTGCTTGCTTTCCAGCAGTATAGCGTGCCCCTCGAATTTTGATATAACCACAGCCTGACCTCCCCGTGACCCAATTTTGTTGGGCCCAAACACATACACTTGCCGGCAACAAACTTGCAAACACATAATTCGGATACCAAGGAATACCATTCAGTGAAAATTGTCTTGTCTTCATCTTTCCTACCAATTCCCAACATCATCAATATGCCAGCTTCAGACAACTCCTTTCCTATCAGTGCTGCCGATGATGTATGGCACCAGAATCAAGCACAAATCAGAGACTTGTACCAGAACAAACGGAAGACGCTCAAAGAGGTTAAACATCTGATGGAGGCAAAGGGGTTCCCTGTGAAGCCGTAAGATTAATCCCCTCCTAGTTCTCCCCCGTGTTCTATCCGCAGAGTTGAGCTCTTCGAAATCAAGACCGGATTTCTCGATCTCATGGGATGGCCAGACTGGTGAATTCTTGCTTCACGGGTGTTCTCCTGCCGCATGCACAACCAATTCCAATCTCATTGAAACTAATATGCGGGCAGGCTGTCAACATGGGAGACCAAGACCAGAGATGTGCTACAGCTTCGAAAGAAGGCCAAGTCGACCAACTGGCCTTTGATATACCAACATGTCCTTCCACGTCTTGAAAGACCAGGACAGAAACAACTGAGGAGGGAAACTGTCATCTGTCTCAACAATTCTGAGGTTCCGTGGAACAAGGCTTGGAAGGAAATAAGGAGGTCTGGCGCAATCGCCCTACCTTTACCCCGAAGTGAGTCAAGTACACCTACCGGGACATTCTGGGGAGGAGGGTGTCCCTCCCGGTTTTCCGAGACCTAATGTGTGATGGTTCAGACTCGCCAAGTCCGCTGCCGCATGGCATCACGATACGAACTCCGTCGCCCGTCCAGGACCTATCCACAATAACAACTCGAGTTTCTCAGCTGACGAGCGAGGTTCTGCCGAAACACTTCGAGAACATAAAGGATTTCATCCCGAGACCTCATTCAACAACGACACCAACTACACAGGTACGCAGTGTAGACGATGCGTCCGGGTCTATTGCGCTTTACGCAGTTTCGGTCTACCAGGACTGCGCCGCCACTATACCCTGGGTTGATCTGTACCAGGCACTGCAATGTAAGCATATTCATGATCGTTTTCAGGTAATGAAGAGCATTCTGACACGTTTTGATATACTTCAGACCTCTTCCGGGAAACCTTTCAGGCTTGGCGGCTTGATCATGACTTGTTGCAGGAGAAGCAAGATTTCCCAACCGCGATCATCACTCGCCGTTTCAAACAAGTTCATACTTATGATCTGAACAGTACTTTACAACCCTGCTTCAGATTGCTCCCAGACAGTTACCCTGTTCCACCTCGTCCATCGCATGATCTTGGATGCAGAGTCGCAATATCTACAGCACGCCTCCAGCTGAATGAATTCATTTCAACAGCTATGTATCTGCTCTCAAACAATCTACACGACGAGGATGATGGCGACAAAGGGCTGGAGGTTTTCTGCTCGATTCTCGAGCGCGATGCTCGCCAAACCATCAAACTCCTACATCGCCGGCTGCCAAGTATTAGGAGTGCATGGATGTGGCTGCTCCGGTATTCCGAGATCAGGTACCGGAGGGATACTTTTAGACTTTTGGTCAATATTGGAATCCGCAATAATTGGCTGACTTCTCGACCAGTGGACGGTAATTTACTTCTTTATGCCGTCGAAATGAATTGTAAAGACACCGTGATGGATCTTGTGACCTACGGGCGTGGTTTTGGCTCTGGTTGGTGGACAGAAACTTTCCGCGCGATCGTCACGGCCATCCGTGATGAAAAAGACGAAATTGCACGGCTACTGGTTGAGGATTGTGATTTTGGTGCCCCTGAGTGGTGGGCAATAGGCGGGGGCAGCTCGTCGACCCTTTTTTTACAATTCATGCGGGAGATCACCGACTGTGACGTCGTCGACATCCACGGCGACATGCGCGTCTTGGACTTTTTCCTGGCGATCGGCGCAGACGTTGATGAACCTTTCTGTCCGGACGATATAGACTCACCAATGAATTGGTACTATGGAAACGAGATCAGTGACGGTCTGCGCTTCACGATTCTGGACTCCTGCTTCTATTACAACCGTCCTTTGTACGAGAAGCTGGCTCCATACAGCAAGGTATCGCCATCAACTATGTCCAGGACTGGAATATTGCTTGCTCTTGAGGGCGGTACACTCGCCTTGCAAGAGTATTTAGTGTCAAGAGTGGCTGTCACACCCTCATTGAGCTGGAAGTACGTGCGATCATACCTAGAATTTATCCTAGCGGAGCAATTTATGCTACAAGATGAAGTGAATGCGTCTTGGATAGTGCATTACCGCGCCAGACCCACGAGGTACAGAGAAATCGACCTGGGGACGGTACGAAGTTTGGTTCAATATGGAGTCGACCTGACCCTCTCTTCAATCAATGTCGGTACGCAGGATTTACTGGACGCGGTGTTGCGCCAAATATCCAGGCATTGCACGGACGATGGACTGGAGCTTATTGCAATTTTGGTGGCAAACGGAGCCAACATAAGGGGACCGCAGCTTAGAAATGCTGTGGAAGACCACGGCTTCGACTCCTTGGAGTGTTTGGCGCTAATTGTCGAGGATTTCCCGGCCAAGGCTGTGATGGCGTTGGCAGAAGCCGCGCGGCGGAACAACTTTGAAGCCGTCAAGTTCCTTCTCCACGCCGGAGTGGACCCAACTTCATTCGTTCCAGGTGGAGACCTCGAATACGAGAACCTGAAAGGTCCGAGCTACAGTGTTCAAGCCATCGCAGCTTGTTGCGCTAAGACAAGCAAGAGCTCGAGCTGCGACATGATCAAGTTTCTGGCCGAGCACGGCGCCAGGCTGGTTGTCACCCCGAACGACTCATCGCCCTTTGACTTCACACGCCACTTACTGCGGTTTAGCTGTTCCGACACTTTCTGCAAAGTCAAATATGTCATTCAAAGATTGAGGGAACGCAAAGCGTTTTCCGTCTTCCCTCCGCATCTGCTAGAATCATGCCTGAGGCCTCCACGTGGACCATTCTCTAATCCGGCTTTCCAAAGAGAGGAGTGGGAAGACAGACTGAAAATATTCGAACATCTCCTCAGCCAAGGAGCTCCAGTGAGCCCGGGCTCCTGTCTCGCAGCACTTATCTATGCAGGTGGGCCAGAGGAACTTGTTGAGAGAGTGGTGCGCTCTGGAGCGGACCTGAACGCATACTACCAACAAGCACAGGACTACATGCGCAAATACACACCTCTACAGGCTGCGGCATGGTATGGAGACGAGCACCTGGTCCGCCTGCTCCTGAGAGCAGGTTCCAACGTGAACAGCCGCGCGTGTGGCAAGTGGAGTGAGACAGCGCTGCAAGCCATTTGCTCCTGGGATACGGCCACCGAGCAAGAATACGAGCGCAAGATGAGGATCTGCCAACTCCTGATCAGCCATGGCGCGGACACAAATGCTGCACCAGCCAGGGTCATTGGATTGACGGCTTTGCAGAGGGCGGCAATGGCCGGACATATCGAGATAGCTGCACTGTTACTACGCAACGGCGCTCTCGTCAACGCACCTTCTTGCGGGGAACTAGGACACATTGCTTTGGATGCTGCCGTTGGCCAGTCGCGCTTGGACATGGTCAAATTCCTCCTCAACGCCAATGGTTTGAGCCACTTTCGCGGTACGACTGGATACGACGGCGCCATCGAATTGGCTGAGCGTCTGGGGGATCCAGCCATCGCAGATTTGATCCGCGAGCATGCTGCAAGCAACATGGCACAGGGTCTCTTAAACCCTGAGCTCTTGAAGCCACAAGAGGACTACCACATCTACGGATACATCACACATGAAGAGTATAATGTTTATAGCTACAGTACAGATGATGGAACGCCCGGCGTTGTGGGGGAAGACTGTACTATGGAATCACTATGCAGGTACTGTAGAGGTGTAGCTCCGGACTGATAGGATCGTTTAGAACCCTTTTCAGGGCAGGACCTGATTCGAATTGGGACAGTTCCCTCCATTTGCTCTTTGCGTTCTTGCTTCATTTATATTTTCAGTTGTTCTCTTCAGTCAGCTCCTGTGGTGTTGGATCCGTTCTGGCTTTCATGATCATATCCTTGAATTATATCTCGCATCCACACTTACATCTTCTTTGGTCACTAATTCACCAGATGCGGTCACATATGTTCTCAAATATCCCAGTCACTATCTGAAATCCCGATATTTTAAGTACATATTCACCATGTTACCTCAGATCCGGTGTTTATGTTTCATGCCAGTGTAGACTTATGACTTCTTCTTCCCCCAAGGTTAGACATATCCACGCATGTTGAGCATGGCTCATTCTAGCGTTGTACACTTGCAAGCATTCCGGTCTTCTCAAGATCACTATGCAAGCCGTGATCAACCATCGAGTATACAATACCTGTTCCCAGCTTCGAAGACTTTGTAGCAGCTGAATCAATGCCTTTCCTCAAATCCTTGCAGGCCTAAGGATATGACTAGATGACGGTGCACAGCAGAAAAGTGGCTATCGTCCACTTTTTCGTCTTCTGAGTCGCTTGAGCACGGGAAATCTGTGTTAGCCTATTTATGAATGTTTTTCACGGCAATTACGATAGATACTGCACATTACTGAGCGGGGAGAACCAACCGACTACCTCGATGTACACAGGAGGCCCTGGCCGCTTCTTCTCCTCATAACCGCCTCATTTGCTGACGCGCCACGAGTCCTTTCACAATTTCAAATCGACAAAGGCCTTACAACTTGACGTAATTTCAGCTTTCGTGTACGAAGGGAGTCGATATTGTGTTTCACACCGGCTGCCTGCATATGCATATGCCCAAGCCAGTTTAGCCGCACGGGTGAGGCCAGCCACAACATCTGGAATGACAGATTTCGAAATTCGTGACGCGACTGAGTGTTGCTCCATCTGAAGTCTCACGAAAGCATCTCAGAAAAAAAGAATTTATCCGTCGTGTCTTCCAGAATGCTACACCGATGGGTTCTAAGAACCAGAAGCGCCCCCAGCTTCCTTCGCTCGACAAGCCGGGGGCCGATGGGTTCAAGTTCGACGTTGAACGCAACTGCGAGCTGGCTTCCAGCACAACTCGGTGATGCCGCTGTCTTCCAGAAATGTGTGTACTGACCCTGACTCTTCACTCTCACCTCCAAAGACTACGAACTGATCTTGACTTCAAAGGTCACTTCCATCAGACTCGCTCCCGCAGGCTGCCTGGTGGACTCAAGATAATAGGGGCCTTGGCGGCGTGCGGCATCGGAGGCCTAGGGGTGAATTTTCTTGTTCGAATCAAAACGGGTGGCACAATTCCACCATACACCTGGGCCCGCACAGTCGACCAGAAGACACGCGACGAGGTCGAGGCGACCCTGGCCGTGGGGTTCAACATGGCTCGCAATAGCGCGCCACACCAGCGCAACGACGCGCTCCGGGAAGCAACTTTTCAGGTCCCACACGAGCTGGCCAGGCTGAACAAGGACGCCCCGGATTTCAAGCTCGAGGATCTTGGGCCCATTGTCGACGGGAAGATTTGGGACAGGGTACGAGCGCTTTACCAGCCTTGCGCCGTTCATCGACTTCGCGGAAGAGGCGCGTGTATTCCTGTACTTCCCCAACGGTGCGACCAAAGCTACCGCCATTTTTGTGGCTGTCAACGCCGAGCCGAAGTACCCATTACGCAAGCCGCAGCAGTCTACCGCGGGTGATGCGGCCATGAACGAAGCCCACGCAGCGGCCGAGGTCAGTCTTTTGGCCAACTTCTGGGGGTTCCAACACAATCTCTGGGCACAAAGCCATCCCGCTGTCATTGGTCGAGTCGAGGAGATGGAACGGCTGCCGGTGATATTTAACTTTCGCGATAAAGCCTTCGGGGCCCTGTATTACACAAGGCCTGGGCTCATCTTCGATACGAGCATGTGTGTGACACCGCTGAATATTTCGCACCTGGACCGAGGAATCTTGTAGCAGTGAGGCTGCGCTCTGATTTTTAAATCGGGTTTAGCTAAAAGGACGTCTATAAACATCATGAACTCAAATATCAATCAGGGTAAACTTCTGTATTCACCCTGCTAATGCCCCAAAGGACAGGGACTGGCCATACCGCAAGGTACGACTCATTCAATTTTAGAATTCTCAACGAAGCTACAAGGATATATGTGTCATGTCTGGTGACATTCAGATGGCGTGCAGTTCAGAGAGGTGTACAACCTCTCGGGAAGTTCCCTAATACGCATGGCCCTGAAATCCATGAGGCAGCTAGTTGTGAGGATCGGGGGCCAGGGGGTTTCCCCTTTTCTTTCTCCTTTTTTTTTGTCTTTTCTTCTTTCTGGCCATGGTCACCGACCGCTATATTTGCACAACTTCCTCGAGGCCGCAGCCGGAGCTGATAGGCAGATTGTACGAAATCATTAGTGTTTGTTTTCATCAAGCTCTACTTTGGGCTATACCTTACCTCCCAGGTGATGGAAACAAGACTCGATGAACCTTCGTCCTACTCGATTAGCATCCGAAGTAACACAATAAAATGGTGAAAACTTGATATATTCAATAAGGTGATGCTTTCTCTATTCCTCTGCTACTTAATTCATCAGTGGCCCGGCTATGTGGCACAGTACTCACAATCTTGGCAGACAATGAGGAGGACATGATATATACGTAACGGATTGAGGAAGCTCTTGTGGAGGAGCATATATATACACACATATATCCATTCATTTTCTTTCCTTGTTCTCTCTTGTTTTCACATAACGATTATTCGGGATGTAAGTAGGGAGTTCATGCAGTAACTACTCTGAATCGTATAGAAATAAGTCTAGATACAGGCTGTTCAAATTCTTTCCGATACAATCAGCCACACTGTGACCTCTATTCGTGCCTCCTCACTGATACTCAGAGGAAACGGCACGACCTAAACCCACACAGTCATCCTTGCCAGACACTGGGCATTGATGTCCACTGGCTTCAGTCTTGCTATCCTTGATTCTACTTCCTAGGTAGTAGGCTGCCGAAAAGGCTCCTCGACACTCCCGTCATTTCCACATCGCTAGAAGCTGGTTTGGTCACTGTAGGACCCTTCCCCATAGTTTTGCCAGAGCCGCGCTGGACAGGCGGAGGATCATCTCTTGGCATTTCGGGAATCCTTCTTGGATCTTTGCCATGAGTGCAGAGTATGGCCCTGGGCTGCTGCGTGAAGAGGCCGAGCTTGAGCATCATCTGTGCGGCTGATGCGCGCTTCTCTGGGTTTAGCCTGGCCATCTCTTTGAGCTGCTCCAGTCGCTCGCCAGGGGCAGTGGCATCCCTGACCAATTGCTGTTGCAGCTGGATCGTGAAGTGGTTCAAGTGCGCATTTCGAAAGCCCTTGAAGTCGTAGATCCAGAGGAGAACAATGAAGAGAGACCAAATATCCGCCTTAGGCGTCTGCCCCTGCCTCCCTGAGTATACTTCTGGGGCCATGTAGAGGGGAGTGCCCGCTGCGGATTGCGCCAGAGCGCTTCGGTTGCAGAGACCAAAATCCCCTAGTTTGAAGAGAAGTTCTCCCCTCGGGCCGAGGGTGTAGAGAATGTTCTCTGGTTTAACGTCACGGTGGACAATTCCCATAGATGCGACACAGTCCTGAAGAACAATTAGAGGTTAGTATTTGGAATCAGACATCAACTGCCGCAGTGTTTATTAGAATGCTACACGGAGGGAAAAGAAAAGTTTTGCGTACCAGAGCCTGCAACATGTGGGTGAGCACCGTGTTTGAGGTCGAGTTCAGGTAGTCCGGCGAAGCTGATTTCGCGTCGAGCAGGGAGTACAAACTTCCCTTCATCAGGCCCATGACAACTTGGGCCTCCAGGGAGTCTATACTAGCTTGGTAGCATACGTAGTCGACGACGAAAGGCTGTTGACCATGTTAGCTCTAGATGCCTCTCGAAATCCATAATTATTTATCCATAGTATAGTGATCTGCCTGCTGGCTTGGAGAGGATTTCCTCACATGTTCGATTCTTCCAATAGCCTCGACCTCTCGTTTCAAGAGCTTGAAGAAAGCCTCCTTGTTTTGATCCTTCCGGATCTTCACGATCTTCACTGCGATAAGCCTACCAGAGTCTACATCGACAGCGCGATTAACCTTGATACTGTGTTAGCATGTTTGCCCCGAAAGTGGGAAGCTAGTGTCCACAGTATGTCGCTTGAGATATACTTACCTGCCCAAAGGCTCCAGATCCGATCCCCTCGATCTTCGCCCATCTTATCATGGGCCTATTTGGCAGGGAACTGTGTATTCGCGTCTGGGGCATAGTTGGCACAGCTGTCTCCACATCGTCCGAGCCGGTTCGGGCAAATCTTGGGTTCTGCGCCAGTCTCTTCACGTCTCGCTGCCCCACCCTCTGTAGGGTCGCTGGGGCTTTGTATGGCCAGTCCAGCTGGAATGTGATGAGATCACGCCTCACGCCTCCCACTGCGTGTTTCTCGGAATCAGAGTCTGCAGTGGCTTCTACGTCTGAAGCCGCCGGACAAAATCTATCTCGATCCGCGGTGACCGCACGACCGATCTCCAGAAACGGAAGAAAGAGGGAAAACTAAAAGAAGAAGGAAATAGACTCACTGCCGATCATAGTGTTGAGGTCTGGCTGCACAACGATTTTCCGGGGCTGTCCAGGCCCAAAAGGCATGGAATCCGGACCAAGGACTGAGCTTGTCCCAGCGCTGGAGTCGTCGTAGAACATTATGACGTGAGTGTTGGCGTCGACTCCGAACGAACATTGCTTTCGGGAGTAGCCGTTGCCCCTGAGCGTGATATCTCCAGCCCTCCCTATGGTGACGAGCGTCGACCTGCTTCCACATTGGGATTGGAAGTGCCCGATAGCGAATCGTGGAGTTGGGCCAGACCTATCTACCAAGAACGCGTTGTCTGGGTCCTTGAGAACCTGATGAGCGAGGTCGCTGATTGGAAGCATGTAGAATAACACATTTTCGCGCGACATGTTTATAAACAAAAGCTACAATATACCAATTGGTGAAGACGGTTGAGATGATTGAAACTATACAAGGAAGAAATAGAATGGGATAGAACAACTATGATAATGGAGGAGAAAAAAAAAGGGGGAGAAAACCTCAACCTGCCGACTGGAGCATGGTTACCTTTTCTTCTGACACCTTTTCATGCCCAGGAAATCATACCGGACAGAACACGGAACAAGGTGAAGAAGTACAGGAGGGGAGGGGGCTGTCCAGCACTGCCATCTTGATACCAACAGATATAGAATCACTTGGCCAAGGCCGATGATTTGCTACTGATTCTACTTTCAGATGAACGCGTTGGTGGCGAGTTGGCATGTTGGTGATTAGGAGGTTTGAGCTGCAGGTGGCCAGGTCCATGAAGAGTGGTATTGCGGTCCTCCCAGAAGTATTCAGGGCTATGATTGGGTGTCCAAGCGCTACATGTACCCACCAGTACACGCCGCAGGGCTGCGCGCCGTTTGGCGCTAGGCCCTTCGGCCGCGACCCAGCTGCTAAATACGGGGACCGGCTCGGCAACACTTCGCCGATGGCAACTTCGTCATGGTCATGCTCCGTACTTGCCAACTGCTTCTCCAGATTCATTTCTCTCACATCTTGTTCACCATCACTTCAAGCTGCCAACATACGTCATCGCCTCTGAGTCACGAGCAGCGGGCACAACGAAACTCCAATGGCCGCCGACACGATCAGAGGTGACGGGCTCATTCAGGCACATCGTGCTCTCGCAGCACTCGCCGACGACCCAGATCAGTTTGACCAAGACAGAGAACGACGGTTCAGCGAGTCTCCGCCCTCCTATCGATCCAGGTCGGGAACTACAACACAACCGGAGAGCCCCGTGCCCGAGAATGATCCACTGACGGAGTACATCGCGCGCAAGGATAAGCTCTACCTGGACTGGATGGCGTCGACTGCCGCCAACCAGTTCATCACGCAAAGACGCGAGGAAACGCAGCGCATAGAACAGTCAGGCGAGTTTGTCGGGGCTGGAAAGAGCCCATCCGGTGTAGCAGCGGACCGGGTTAGGGAGCGCTGGACCGAGCAGGGCATCTGGGACCCAAAGTGGTATGAGGCGAACCTCGAGCGATGGGGCGAGGGAGTCCAGAACGCGCCGCTGTTGGACGCGCCGTGGATGCACCAGGTGCCCCTTGAAGATGAGTCGGACACCGAGGACGACTCAACTGCGGACTTCAAATTCGGCGCCAAGAGGAAGCGACAAAAGACGGACGAGGAGGCGCGCCAGACTGCTGAGCGGCGCGCCGAGCGCCAACGCCAACGCGAGGTGACACGTCCCATTCACCAGTTCAACTACCAACTATCTCATGAGCGCGACCGGCTGTTGGAAGAGGCCGCGCAGGAAACGGAAAACGACGATCCTGTGAAGCGTTATCCTCCTGACATCAACACACAAGCATACACATTAGTGAAAGACAGGTGGATAAGTAGAGGGTTATGGGTTGACAAATGGGGCATACTACCGGGAATGGCATGGCTGCATGAACGGGACTTTGATGAACTGGTTCTTGAGGAGTTGGGCCCCAGGCCACCTCCTCATACAGCTGCTCTCACTTCTTCTGAGGCTGCGGCGGCCTCCGAGGCTCCGGCAGCACCGCTCTGAGGTGATGACCTGATCTGATTCAATTTTTGAACTTTCCCGGGATTCAATGGTGAGGGAGAGGGGTGTTGGATATATCTCAAAATTTAATACAAAGGCCAGAATAGGTTGCCTAGAGAGACCTCTTCGGGTACAATCTACCTCTCGAGACAGTACATCGATCTTCATCCCATCATGTGCTGACTGTTGTTCTCCGGTGCGAAAGTGGATGGCTTCGTGTTACGACAGGTCTTGTGTGCTCCAACGCTGAGAAGGAGGAACAAGTATCTTGTAGGTAACAAATTAACGTCCTGGACACCGGGCGATCGCTATAAGCGCACCGTCCGCCCGCCCGGCCCGCCGAGGCCCGGATCCCAAGTCTGTGTAGCTTGACTAATACACCTTTCTATAGGGATATTCTTGTACTGCAGAACCTGCGAGGCATTCTCTGGTATTATAGAACAGCCTCTGAGCAATGGTTGGTCCAAGTCCTGTGTCCTGTACGATCCCTGCGAGCTGCAACGAGCAGGTCACATGGAAGACTTGACACGTCGTGATACCTCGATGCGGAGTCCTGCCAATTGGTGCGAAATATTTGGCCTGACTGGGTGGCCTTTGTGGTACGTGTGATCACGCCCGACTGCCACCACGGACGCTCTTGACCGGCGGCGACGAAGCCTTCAATCGGAAGGAGAAAAGGATGCTCACGATCAAATGTCTGGCCCGTATTCGTCAAGCGCATCTCGGGGGGTGAGAGGATCCGATTTGACCGCGTCTACCGGCCACAGGTGCGCGTCTTCAGCAAAGCGGAAATTGGTGAGCGCGGGAGAGCCGCGTGCATTAATGCCCGCCCGCCTTTGAGTGGGTCCGCGGTCCCTTCGCATGTGAAAGGCCCGGAGCGGCAGAGACGTTGCTTTTGTTTTTTTTTGTTTTCTTACTTCTTCTCTGCTGGGGCAAGGGGGAAAAAGGCTTGATCAGTTGATCTGGGGTCTGTCTCTGCACCATAATCCAGGGGTCCAAGATCTGTTTCGGCCCGACATTGCCCATCTGGAGTCCTGGACAAGGCCTGGGTAGGAAGCGGAAGAGCGCATTCTTGACTTTCCCCTCGGTGGGTCCCCGTCGGAAGTGGGAGGAAAAGCCGGGGCAGGCGTGGTGATTGGCGCGGGAGAATGAGATCATCGGTCGGGGTTGAAGCTGCCGAGGACAGGACCCCTCGGCTGGTGCAGCGCGACTGACGCTGCTGGGGAAAGGGCCGCTTTTGCTACCCCACATCGATATAACACAACGGCGTCGCGGATAATTCGCATACTGGCGGTTCCTCGAGTCGACGCCCGCCCAGGAACGGCCGACTAGACTGACCTTCACTGACTGGCTGGATGGCTGACTGGACCCCGTCCTGGGCCCGGGCCTGGACCTGGTGACGGCGGTAGCGGCTCGGGGTCACGACCCCAACCAAGTTCTGCTGTCGCTACTATCGTCGTGGTTGACGGATAATATAGGGTCGCTTGTGAACTGTCTGTCCCATTTTTGACTCGGTCTCCTATAAAACGTCCCACGCCCCCGTGAGAAGCCCACCCAGCGTGCGCGGCCTGACGATCTTTGGCGTGTACGTGTGCAAGCATATCTACAAAGAGCTTTCGTCTGCGTCGCGTTACGAGTCGACAGTCGACCTACTTGGGCGCCACCTCTTTTGCCGGCTACTGCCCCACCTTCGCTCATCGTCATACAGGTTTGGTGTCCTAGTCCTGGTCCCCTAGGCCGCTCCCTCTTCGAGTCCATCTTTCTCGGCATTCCCTCGCGTTCTCTACCTCTTTTCCCGCCTCAACTTATCCTTCCGTGCCAGCAATCTGCCCCCAATGAGCCCCTCGGCAGTAGAGAACGGAGCGCAGAACGGGCACACCAGCATCATGGCTTCCAAGCCCAACATCGGCGTCTACACCAACCCCGCCCACGATTTGTGGATAAATGAGGCGGAGCCGACGCTGGAGAGCGTGCAAAAGGGCGGCGACAACTTGAACCCAGGACAGGTCACAGTGGCTATCAGGAGTACGGGAATCTGCGGGTACGTCACTCGAAGCGAGCATGAACACAAATACTATGAGGTGGCGTGAATGTTGAGGTCGCACGAGGCATATAAGGCGGGAGGCATGATACCAGGATACAAGGTGTGAATAATGGCGCGCATTGCTAACGATACGGGTTTCCGGCCATATACAGATCAGACATTCACTTCTGGCACCATGGCTGCATCGGCCCCATGATCGTGGGCGGCGACCACATCCTAGGCCACGAGTCGGCGGGCGAGGTTATCGCGGTGCACCCGAGCGTGACGAGCCTCAAGGTCGGCGACCGGGTGGCGGTGGAGCCGCAGGTGATCTGCAACGAGTGCGAGCCGTGTCTCACGGGCCGGTACAACGGGTGCGACAAGGTCGACTTCCTTTCGACGCCGCCGGTGCCGGGACTGCTGCGGCGCTACGTCAACCACCCGGCCGCGTGGTGCCACAAGATCGGCAACATGTCGTGGGAGAACGGCGCGATGCTGGAGCCGCTCAGCGTGGCGCTGGCCGGCATCAAGCGCGCGCAGATCACGGTGGGCGACCCGGTGCTGATCTGCGGCGCCGGGCCCATCGGGCTCATCAGCCTGGCCGTCGTCAAGGCGGCGGGCGCGTGCCCCATCGTCATCACCGACATCGACGAGGGCCGTCTGGCGTTCGCGCGCGAGTTCTGCCCCAGCGTGATCACGCACAAGGTGGAGCGGCTGTCGCCCGAGGACTCGGCCAAGGCCATCGTCAAGGCGTTCGGCGGGGTCGAGCCGGCGGTGGCGATCGAGTGCACCGGCGTCGAGAGCAGCATCAACGCGGCCATCTGGGCGAGCAAGTTCGGCGGCAAGGTCTTCATCATCGGCGTGGGCCGCAACCAGATCAACATCGAGTTCATGCGCGCCAGCGTGCGCGAGGTCGACATCCAGCTGCAGTACCGCTACTCCAACACCTGGCCACGCGCCATCCGCCTCATCGAGAACGGCGTCGTCGACCTGTCCAAGCTCGTCACCCACAAGTTCCCGCTCGAGGACGCCCTCAAGGCCTTCAACACGTCCGCCGACCCCAAGACGGGCGCCATCAAGGTCATCATTCAGAGTCTGGATTAGTAGTATATTCTAGAATGTAGCGTGGGTTGTAATAATGAAACAAACTAGATCTGAATATATCTTGTCGCTTGGTAGACCACCGGGCGGACTGGGATTAGCAAGTCATCTACCCATTGGCTGGAATATGTCAAGCCTTGGCTGCTAGATAAACATGAGTGGGTGACTCGAGAACCAAGAGCCAAGATACCGAGTTCTCCCGGTGGCCGAGTCGAGGAAACTGATCATCCTGCCGATACGAACACTGTAGGACATGGCTGAGACGTTGAAAGGCTCCAGTGCATTCACTACAATTTGAAGTGATCGGAGTCAAGACACATAAATACTGCAGAATCCCAGATAGGTGAACATTTCCATAGGCAAATAGAGGCTTCGTCCGCTTAGGTAAGCCTTCCCCAGAAACCGCGGTCCCAGCCGCTCGGCAAACCAGGCGACGTTGGAAATCAGCCGAGGCATGGCAAAAGGGCCGGTCACAGGCCGGCGCAAGTCTAGGTTTTCGACGTAACATCCTTTGGGGTTGAACTCTGGCACTGCGGCTTCCACACCAGGCATCACGCTTATCCGAGCGACTGCGACTGCATCTTGGAAATGCTCGAGGCCTGAATCTCCCACAGTCTCGCGCCTCTCGTGGCCCACAGGTCAGGACAAAAGAGGACAAGCACAACGCCGACCAGCAACGACCGGCAGTAGGAACAGCACACCCTGGTCCACCGTCCTCCGCACTCTCCCCTCACTCCAGTCTCATCCTTGCCGGTCCCAACTTTACGGCTCCCGCCGACAGGCCCGATCGAGCGAACTTTTCAATCCAGCGCCCTCCCGCCCTGCATTACTCGTCATGGCCTCGCCTCCAAAGCCGTGGGAGCGTCCTGGCGCAACAGCAGCAACACCTGCCGTTTCCACTTCCGCCGCCACTCCCACCTCCTCGACGACCTCCGCTGCTTCTCCCGCCATACCACCGCGACCCGAGTCCCTGACAGCATCAGTCAACCAGAACGCCGCCGCATATAGCAGGATGGGGTCCACCGGCTACGGATCGTACGGTGCGGGCGGCTATCCATCCACGTACTCCTCCTACGGCTCGCCATACGGCGGCATTGGCGGCGGTTACGGTGGCCTTGGGGGCATGGGAGGATACGGCGGAGGGATGTATGGTGGCTATCGCTCCATGGGAGGTTACGGTGGCATGGGAGGATACGGCATGGGCGGCATGGGCGGTATGCAGGACCCCAATAACCCAGAGAGCTTGACGAACAGGGTCAACCAGAGCACGCAGGCAACCTTCCAAGTGCTGGAAGGTATCGTCGGCGCGTTCGGTGGGTTCGCACAAATGCTTGAGAGCACATACATGACCACGCATTCCAGCTTCTACGGTACGTCAACTTCCATCCAGCTAGACTCCTCAGGGTCTCAATGACAGGCGCTGACGTTCTTTGATACAGCCGTGGTTGCTGTGGCCGAGCAGTTTGGAAACCTCCGCGACACCCTTGGCCATGTCCTCGGTATATACACAATAATGCGCTGGATGAGGACGCTGATCGCGAAGGTCACGGGGCGGCCACCACCCGCCGACGCGATGGCCCTCACGCCGGCCTCCTTCGCGAGGTTCGAAGGCCGCCACGCGGCGGACGGCTCGCCGTCGCCGGCCAAGCCGAGCCGCAAGCCCCTCATCTTCTTCCTCCTGTTCGCCTTTGGCCTGCCGTACCTCATGACCAAGATGATCCGGTCGATGGCCGCGTCGCACGAGGAGGAGGAGCGCAGGCGGCAGCTGCAGCAGGCGCAGGCGCAGGCGATCGACCCGTCCAAGCTCGAGTTCTGCCGCGTGCTGTGGGACTTCTCGCCCGAGGCGGGCGGCGCCGGCGACGCCGTGGTCAAGGGTGTCGACCTCGAGGTCAAGAAGGGCGACCTCGTCGCCGTGCTCAGCAAGACGGACCCACTTGGCAACCCCAGCGACTGGTGGCGCTGCCGCTCCCGCGACGGCCGCATGGGGTACCTGCCGTCGACGTTCCTCGAGGTCGCCAGGCGGCCTGTCGCCGCCATCAAGGCCACGGCCTCGCTCGACAGCAGCAGGGCCAACTCGCTCACCAGCAGCATCACGAGCGCGGCACAGAAGCCGGTGGCGGCCCCCGAGCCTGAGAAGGTGCCCGTGCCGGCGGGCAAGCCTGGCGATATCACTGCCGACAGTTTCCAGAAGTCGCAGTTCTACAGCTAATAGCGTTCGGCGATGGTTGCAGCACGATTTCATTTGTCATGTGGGTGGACTGAGGTTGGAGTGAGGTGGGATTGTAAATTAGGCATGCTGTTTTGTCATTTCATGACGGCCCTCACAAGTCCGGTGGGTGCTCTTGCTGGCTTGGTGGGCATCAAAAGCTCGGAGTTTCGGGGAGGAGCATACGGGGACTCGGGTTTTACTTTCAGTCAATTGTTCATTGCCCGTTGATGCTGCCACTATACATAAACATTCCCTAGCGATGCGATAATCTGTGGTAAACACATGGAACTGTGAATCCAGACTTTGATTGTGAATACTAGGCGTGAGTTTCGTGTAACCTGAGGCCTCTCTGTGACTGTCTCGGTGCTCTGTGATCGACACATTCCGTAGGGCCTAGAGCCAGAGCCCAGAACGTAGAGTGAAGAGCCTATCCAATTGAGGATCGTATGGTCCGTGCATTTCACTGCCACTTTCTTTTCCCAGGCACTTAGCCTACCTGGGTCAGCTAGGTGGGCGATGACGTTGCAGGTGTCCGCGGTAGGTATGACGGACTCACACAGCCAGCCCAAGCTTGCTCAGCCGGGATTGTCAGCCAAACTGGCCACCTCTTCTACCCAAGCTCTGCTGTCCTCCTCGTCAACCTTTTCCTTATATTTTCCAAGACCTGAAATCTTGGCCACGACACTTTACCTTTGACCTCTTTGACATCGCAATCACCCTCGAGCCCAACAGCACTTGCTCCTGAAGTCCCGCAACCACCCAGAAACAACACCCCGCAGTCGACTCGAAGCTCGAGTAGCTTCACAACAGCCGTCACGATGACGCTCTACTACACCCTGGTACGTGGCCTCGACGCCTGCCTCCCTCCCGAGAGCTTCAGTGCTCGGTCCTGATGGTCAATGGCCGCGCTAACAGCTTCCAACCCGCAGGTGTTCATGCTCCTTATGGCGGAGATGGCGCTATTCATGTTCCTCATCGTCCCGATGCCATTCTCCCTCAAGAGGCGGGTGTTCACGTATGTGCCCATCTTTCGAACCTGGAACATGCACATGTTCAGGATTGACGGTTGACATCTTGTCCAGCTTCATCTCCGAGAACCCCATAGTCGCGAAGTTACAATACGGGTTGAAGATCACATTCATCTTCATCCTGATCCTGTTCATCGACAGCGTCAACCGCGTTTACCGCGTCCAAGTCGAGCTCTCGGCCGTTACCGAGGGCGGAAACAATGCGTACGTTGCCCCTCGATTACAGTCTCTGTTTTTTTTCTTCTGTTTTGTTCTCAAAGCGAGCCCACTTTGTCTGCCCCGCAAGCTCCACCGTACAACATGGCAGAGAGGCAGAAAGTCGCACCCCGAAAGCCTATCATCCCGCAAGAGACTCCAGCGCTAACGTGCCGCCTACCCCGCCAGCAGACAAGCCATCATGGGCCACGAGCGTCTCGAGGTGCAAGCCAGGAAGTTCTACTCGCAGCGCAACATGTACCTGTGCGGCTTCACGCTGTTCCTGTCGCTGATTCTGAACCGCACGTACATCATGATCCTGGAGGTGCTGCGGCTCGAGGAGAAGCTCAAGCAGTACGAGGGCACCGACAAGAACGCCAAGCAGTCCGAGAAGCTGTCGCAGGCCGGAGGGGCCGGCGAGATCGCCGGGCTCAAGCGCCAGCTCGCCAAGAAGGACCAGGACATCGAGACCCTCAAGAAGCAGGCCGAGGGCCTCCACCGCGAGTACAACGAGCTGTCCGAGAAGGTCGGCAACTCGGACGCCTTGCCCAGGAAGGACAAATAGAGGGTGGCACCCCTTTTAGACGCCGGACTTTTGGCGGACTGGAGAATTTCTGGTGCGGCGAGGTCTTCAACATGGGGTTGATGATCTCAAAGCAGCGATAGTCTTCCACAAGGTCCGGCATGCATACGACTATTGTGGCAGAGTGTAAACGTGGAAGAGATTGTGATGTTCGCAACTTGCCAGGGGTCTGCGAGTGCGAGGTGCGCAATGACAGCGACAGCATTCTCGGGAGGCGTGATGGGATCCTACGGTGGGATACTTGGATTTGGGAGCAAAAGAAAAAGTGACACGACGCTGGGGAAGCTTTCTGGTAGCTTGTGCACAACGCGGAATGGAGTTATATCCAGGTTTTGATAGCCCCATAGGGGCGAGGGGGCATGTGCTGTATTTCATAATGCATTGGCTTTACTACCCACCGACTCTGTTGCTTCTGCCCTAACAACTTCGTATATGGCACGTATGTATACTTGACTGATTTCGTGCTCACTGAAGTCAAGAGGCCTGAGAGAACATCCACAGTGCATCCAACAAGCCTCTGGCTTGGTGACCGCCTCCTCCGGGAGATGCTTCTTCAGGAACATGTCTCGGCCGCCAACGTTGCCGATGACTATGCGGCCCGCTCCGAGGAGCGTGGTGAGAGTATTCCGGTCACTTAACCCCTCCCTGTCTGAAATGTCGAGTTCCTAGTTGTATATCTCGCACATAGGCTGCTGTGCCATCAATGCTGTGTTTATCATCCCCGGCAGACCTCACTCTCTCTGCCCTTGACAGCGGACGGCCCAGCCACACCACTCAGAAGCTCAACCATGCCCCCAGCTCCGGCCGCCGGGCAGCCGCTGCACTGCGACACAGCCAAGGTGTAGGTGTCAAGCCCCATGGTGGGTCAAGTTCGAAGGCCCGTCCCCGTGGGTTGGGGCCAAGAGTTACCGGGGGGCCTAGCGGGCCCGTCCGATCGGTTGCGGGGGTGTGTGTGTAAGGTGACGGGCGGATCTGCTGGGACGGGGAGAGGTGCGATTGCGCAATTCGTTCCACGGTAGTCGTAACGCCGTCTAGAAGTTGTCAGAGTCAGGATATCCAAGTCAGTTCATATCTCAGGGATATTGAGCGTCTCATTCACTTGTGTGCTATCGAGCTCTTTTTGTATTGACTAATCGTCTTTTGGTGCGTTATTGGGAGGGCGAATAGACAGGCGCTCAGAAGATGTCGTTCAAGTCCATCCCGGTGCTCGACCTGGCCCTGGCCGATGACCCAGCGACCAGGCCGGCCTTCCTCACAGACCTCCGCGAGGCCCTCATGGAAGTCGGCTTCCTCTACATTAAAAATGTGGGCATCTCAGACGAGCTATTCGGGAAGATCGTATCACTGGGCAGGGCATTTTTCGACATCCCACTCGAGGAAAAGTAAGTTGGCACAACGGATCCATCTGAGAGAGCCCCCACACACGCTCATATACATTCATAAACAAAATTGCTGGTTCACTTTTAAAACTCACACCATATACCAACAGGCTCAAGATAGAGATGAAGAACGCGCCCTCCTTCCTGGGCTACAGCCGCCTCTCAGCAGAAATCACAGCAGGCAAGATAGACCACCGGGAGCAGATCGACCTGTCGACAGAGCACCCGGTGCCGGGCCCGGACGCCCCGCGGCACCACAACCTGCTCGCGCCAAACCAGTGGCCCTCAGAGTCCGTGCTCCCGGGCTTCCGCGTCACGTACGCCGAGTACATGCGGCTCATGTCAGGCGTATCGGTGCGCTTCACGAGCCTGGTGGCCGAGGCGGTGGGGCTCCCGCCGGGCGCGTTCGACAAGTACGTCGGCGCCCCGGACCAGCAGCACAAGCTCAAGATCGTGCGGTACCCGGACGCGGGGGAGCTGGAGCTCGGCGGCGGCGGCGGCAATAATGACGGGGGCGACGACGACGAGAGCGCCAGGCAGGGCGTCGGCCCGCACAAGGACTCCATGCTGACGAGCTACCTCCTCCAGGCGAGCGGGCACAAGGGGCTGCAGGCGCAGAACACGCGGGGCGAGTGGATCGACTGCCCGCCGCGCGAGGGGACGCTGGTCGTGGCCATCGGGCAGGGGATGGAGGCGCTGACGCGCGGCGTGTGCACTTCGACGACGCACAGGGTGCTGAGCCCCCGTGCGGGCGAGGGCCCGCGCTTCTCGGTGCCGTTCTTCCAGGGCGTGGCGGCCGATACGACGTTCGAGGACCTCGAGGGCGTTGGGGTCGGCGCTGTGCCGGACGAGGTGCGGCGCCTGCGCGAGGCTGTGCTGGCGGCCAATGGGGGCCGGCGGCTCGACGACGTCGAGTTCACGTTCCGTGGCGGGGGCGTGGCGCGAACGCTGGGCGAGGCGACGCTGAGGAACCGAGTCAAGAGCCACCCTGACGTCGGCGAGCGTTGGTACCCGGACATACTGGCTCAGATTAGGGAGGAGCAGGCGAGGGCATCCCAGCCGTCACCGCCGTCACCGCCGGTGCCGGTGGATGGTGGTGATCGGGGTTCTCAGGCAAAGGCTGTGAGGGCGCACTAGTTTTGAGACGTAGGGTAGACAGTTCAAAGCACCCACAGGGGCAGGCAGACAAAGAACAGGTGGCCCGGATTTGTACACGTGGTTTTGATTATTTGTTTCCCACCCCAGATTGCCAAAATCAAACAATGGTATACGCCCCTCGCTCTATGCTCGTAACTCCGTCATACCCAAAGCCTCTCAGGCCCTTCACCATAGCATTCACCCTCGCAATCACCATGGCCGGCTCCCATTACAGAGAACTACCTAGGCGGTGAAGGTGGGGAAGCACTCCGTCAGGGTCTTGGAGTGCTTGTTCTCGGCGTGTTCAGTGAGACTGTTATATCGGACGGATTTGTTAGCCAGGGAGTTCCTTTGTCTCTCGAGTTGAGGTTCCGTTTCGGGACTGAGGGGAGGAGTGGGTTTGCGTACGCAGGAGCACGGGAGGTCTTCAGGAAGGTCGAGAAGCAGACTTTGCACTGGATGTCCTTGGCCGACTCGTTGACCTTGAGCTGGGACTTGGCCTCCTTGCCGGCGTTCTTCATGGCACGCTCCCGCTTCTGTGCAGACTTGGCTCCCTGTGTGTGCGAATAAGGCGGTCAGCGATCAGCGATCAGGCGATTGGGGTGGGCGAGAGTGGTGATGGGCGATGGAGAGAGAAACTTACGTTGCCGCCACCCATTTTGAGGAGTGTTCTGGAGAGTTGTTGAGGGTGATTTTTCACGAGTAAGCGTTGTGCTTTGATGGACCGTTTGATGATGGTGTGGCTGTTGATGGAGGACTCGGATGGTGAGGCTGAGACTGCGGTGGAAGAGAAAATCTTGGGTCGCGGGAGGGAGGGAACAGACGGAGACACTTTTGGTCAGGCAGAATTCTAGAAGCCCCGTGCCCCCCTCCTATTGCAGGGCCGCTTAGGCACTGGACCCCTGGTTGATCGCAGAGTCTCGACCCTGCCCAGGTGGGAAAACCCCGAGGGGACGCACGGACCACAGCCTAATTCCTTGGGTCGGCTCTTCTGGTCCGCCCAGGGAAGGCGGCACCAAGGGTCCACACTCTCTGTCTGGCTGTCGGAAGGAGCCTCCCAAGGGCCCAAGAAAGGAAGGGTGGTGACCCGGGTGATCGACCGCGACCTCAACCTCAACCCTCGACTACTAAGAGCTGACAGCGGCGGACGTTGACGGAGTTGTCATCGCTTTTATCTTTGTCTACAATACACACCACACCCAGCCTTCTGCTTGAATGACCAAGACCAAGCAGAGCCGTCAACCCTCTTCCAAGCTCCACAATCAGCCAGCCCAAAACATTTCGTATATATCACATCATCCATTGCTCTGCTTCTCTTGGGGCTAAATCTCATCGTGTGCGGACCGCCGTGCCGTCTCAATTCTCTTCCTAGCCCTTCCAGCAGTCAGTCGGTGTTGGCCTGCTGCAGGCTCCTAGATAATTCGCCGAGGCCGTGCCTATCGCGCATTGCCGTGCAGCGCAGTGCGTGCCGCGCAGTGCCGTGCCGTGCTGTGCAGCGCGGCTGGTGGACGACAGTACTTTGTGGGCAGAGAAACAAGTACAACGCGCCATATCGAGGTGTCATTGAGACTTTCAGCTCGCCTCGGCTGCGAATAACAACCCTTGCCTCATACTTACAAAGGACGAGGGTACAGGCCAACATGGTGGACAGCCGTTTCCCCAGTCCGGGGGACATCACCCTGCAGGAATTCCGCGACGCCCTCGCAAAATACGACCAGCTCATCGAGGCCGTATCTGCCTCCAAAGGGGGTATGAAAATTCTCGGCCCCTTCTGCCCTCCGATATTGATTCCGAAAGCTGATGAGCCCACAGCCAAACCTGGCCAGAAGACGCTTGCAGAGCTAGATCATTACCGTTACGTGGAGGCCCCTGCCTTGTTCGCCACGACCAGCTCAAGGCGGCCGATGCAGCTTGAGGATGTGCAAACTTTAGTCGAATGGAAGCTGTGCGTATTACCTGCCTAATCCTCGGGCTCGTTCGAGCCTATTCTCTTTTTGTCGACCCACCGCCCAACGTCCCCTTGGCTCCTGACCAGTAGTGGGGAGCGCAACTGATCTGGCAACATTGGGCCCGCCATCTGACCTGTCAGCAGCAAGCATGGAAAGTTCCGCCCAACTCTGATGAAGCTCGTGTCCTCAAATGAGGAATCGTTCGTCAAAGACACGGCCACGAGCGCTCTGGACATTTACACCAAGAAAGCCGACGCATCCGCAGCCATCGACGTGCTAACAAGACTGAAGGGAATCGGTCCGGCCACAGCGTCATTGCTTCTGGCTGTCCACGACCCTCAGAATATAGTCTTCTTTGTGGACGAGGCCTTCTACTGGCTGTGCAATCACGGGAGACGAGACCACATAAAATACAATGCCAAGGAATACAAGCAGCTTCAAGAGAATTCACAGAAGCTGGCCACGCGGCTCAACGTTAGAGCAATCGACGTGGAGCGAGTGGCTTATGTCCTCTTGAACGACTCCGGAGCAAGTCCGACAACCAAGCCACCGGCAGAAACTCCGAATAGCGCAGCGGCGCCCCCCGAAAAGACCACATCTGCGGCCACCAAGAAGAGGCAGGAGGGTGCCATTGAAGCATCTTCTGCACCTCGACGATCAAAGCGGAGAAAGCCAGCCTGATGGTTGCGCAGCAGAGCTCAGCAGCTGCTCCATTCATCTCGGTCTGAGCTCGCGCCGTAGTGTCAGTCGTCCCTGGAATGGGATCGCCGCATATCCGTCTTCGAGAGCTGTTGGCTACTACTGGGTCCATGGCGTACTGGCCAACCTCTAGGCTATTGTCTGCGACGCTCTCGATTCGACTGGACACCTAGCCAGGTAGATTCCCCTCGCTCTCGGTTGGAGCTTCCGGCAGGATGGCGATTGCCGTCCTAAAGGCAAGACATTGTCGAGGACCGGCGAGCACGAGAAGACAGGCAGCATCAATGGATGACACAACATGACGCTCCAGACGGGGCCTTCTCTTTGCTCTTATCTTATCTGGAATCCCGGCCTGTCATCCACCTGCGGCACTTCAAGGCTGCTGGTCGAGGTCCGATCCATATGGTCCAAGCCTTCACCGATTCTGCCAACCCCGATCAGCCAAGAGGCTCCTTTGCCGGCTTGATGCAAGGACCTTGAAACCCGCACTGAATCTTTGGTCCTCGTATCTTGGTAACGCGTGCAGCAATCACCGAAAGCAGGCCAACATTTGATTACTCCACCGAATTACCCAACAATGACAGCTTTCACCCGTCGGGGACATAATGCTGTATCACAGATTGGGCTTGGCTACGCTGAATTGGGTCCAACTTGCATGAGACAGGCATCGCAGCCCGAGTTTGGGCCTCCCTCCGGAGACGGATCTTCGCAATTCTTTCCGAACTCATGAACTTCTCTATACACCGGTGTAAATGTGGAGGTACTCGAATGTGTCTATCGCGCTGTCTGCTCACAGCTGGACAGCGAGCTCATGCCGCCGGAGAAACCAATATCCAGCGAGACCCTGCCTCAGGATCTTTTACCTTGCTCCATCTAGGATTGGAGCGCTACAGTTCGGATCCGACGCAATTTAACCCGAAACTTCAGTTGCCGATCAGATAGAGACCCACTTCAGTGCTTTCTCACCGTCAATAGCCTTCAATAGAGCTCTGTTTTGAGCATAGTCATCAGAAGAGGGTTCATCAGGAACAGTACAATGCCTAACAAGGCGTTCCGCCCTTCCCGGGGCCACCTCCGCGGCAGGTTACAACGCCCACTACGGAATCTGGCCATCTGGAGCTACTGATTGGTCGCGCACATGCCAAAGTCACTCGTTCGCGGCTCAATGTATTAGTTTATATCAACCTTCGAGGCCAGATAGTTCACTGTCTTGGCAATGTCGACGCCACAAAACACCCACACCCATGTATCTGTGACATGGGACTGGCACGCCCAAAACATGATGCAGCTACCTTCATTGTCAGACTCTGGCAGCGGGGTACAGTATCCACACCTGATCATCGTCTCATGGGCTCTGTCAAACGAAGTCCTCTAGATCGACAGGAGTGGACCTGCACGAGCCGTGCTCTTTTAATCCTCCTGACTGGTAACGAAGGAGCGCCTCGGCTGACCTGCCAGCTATCCCCTGTCGTTTTGCCGTGCTCTCCTACTGGTGTAGTTGATTGGCATCGAAGGTCAATATCGCAACGGCCGCTCCCTGGCATGACCGGTAGTCCCGGATTCTAGAACGCGGTTGCACAATCGGCCACCGAAAGTGATCGATCCATTGGCTTCACGAAGCTAAGGCGACTTGGTTGCAACGGGGATGGGGCCGAGAGTTTAAGCATGATCTGGCTAAAATCACTTGGACTCATGTGCAACATAAATCTCCAGCGGCTCAGGGACCGATGAGACGTCAGCAATGCGCCAACGCAACACGTTTATTGTGTTGAGGTCCGGTCTGGTCGAGCCATACGAGGGATCCAGCCCTACGCGATGGACGGATTCGAATTCTCCCATTGGTTGCAAGGGATGCTACACAGCGAGAACTCACTTTCGGCGTTGCGGCCCGCGTCGCGGCTATCAGGGTCTGGCTACAGAAGCTGTGCAACTCCCTTTCCCTTCCAAGATCTGCCTCTCTCACACAAATGAGGCTCCAGTTCAATACCGACCGGTGTAGAGTTCCAGGCCAAAGTTCACATGCCTGTAGACCGCGGCTTCACAGATGGCATGCAAAGCAGCTACCTTCCCTCTCAAGTACTCGCCGGAGTCTGTACTCCCTTGCATGCATGGCCCGACCGGGAGACACAATGCCAGGGGCGTGCAAGTGTATAAAGGATGCCGGCCTTCTTCGAACAAGAAGCCCATAGCAGGTGCTCCCTATCGGCGTACGGAGACCACGACTTTCCATATTCTCCCCAATGTCGAAAAGCATGGCAGTAAAGTCATCCACGCCTGCACACACCCTCAGAAACCTCAAGGAGGCACCTCACAAGAGGATCAGGATCGTTCCGATGTCTCCCCAGGACGGCATCCCGTCTCTTCCTAAACGATTTGCGCAGGTCAAGGCCGATCTGGTATCAAGCAATGAGACAGCGGTTGCGGAGTCATGGAGTCGTCTCCTCAAGCAACTTCGACAAGAAGTTGCATCGATCGCCGAAGCAAAGACCCCTGTCATGCCTGCAATTGACTTTCAGGATCTCGAGGCTCCTGCAAAAAGAGATGCCTTCTTGGACGACCTGAAGACTCGAGGCGCAGCGGTGATCCGGAATGTCGTCGCGGAAGATGAGGCCCGGGCTATGAAGAGGGATCTTGACACATACATAGCCGACAACCCCTATACCAGAGCATCATCGCCGAATGACTCTCAACTGTACGAGCTTTACTGGAGTCTCGCCCAGCTCAAGGCTCGAGCACATCCAAACATGCTCAAGGCGCAGACCTTTGTTATGAACGGCTGTTGGCACCACTCGACCCTAGCAGCGACTGCATCAGGCGGTGCCACTGTTGACAATGTGGTGGACTCGCGGACACGCATCACGACGAACTTCCCTGTGGCCTACGCAGATCGCGTGTTCATATCCGACCGAAGCCGAAGCCCCAACGAAACTCCAAGGTCGCAGCTCTCCCTGCCTGTCAAGGCCCAAGTTGACGGCGGAAGTGTCGAACGATGGGAAGCAGACGGGTATGGCGGGCGCTCCCAGAAGGCGACATACCGCGAAATCTTTATGGGCCACTGGGAGGACTGGGACCCCTGGGACAGTAGCACCAGGCTAAACACTACCAGCGATCTGTATAATGGGGCCAACACCTGCAGTGTCTTCCGCATGTTTCAGGGCGTCTTCTCCTTGGGCACAGGCGATCGTCACAAAGACTCGTCACCATCGCAGCTGCCATCACCACCAATGGCCATTTGTGCGCTGCCCTTGAGGCTAGTGACTGCCTACTGGCTTCTGAGGCCCTTCTTCTCACCCCGAAAGCCCTGGGTCGGCAAGGGTCAGCGCGCATCGGACTTTCTTGACCCGTCAAATTGGGACCTGACCCCGACGCAGAGCTCCATCCTCCACGGGGCACAGCCGTGCCACTCTCAAGAGATCAACGCGCTGCTCCACCCGCACCTTCTGCTCGACCGGACGCTCGTCCCGGTGCCGCCGCTACGACCGGGTGACTATGTTCTATTCCATCCGGACGTGGCATACACCATGAACCCCTCGCTGCCCACGCCAACGCCCACCACGGCACAGACTCCTCCGCCAACCCCACAGCGCTCAAGAAGGCCGTCGTCTTCTTCCCGGTCATCATCACCCTCTTCAACCTCATCAACAGGAACAACCCTTCTCTACATCCCCGCCTGCCCCCTGACACAGACCAACGCCCTCTTCCTGGCCCGGCAGCGCAAGGCCTTCCTGCTGGGGTTCCCGGGCCCGGACTTTGCCGGCGGCGGCGGCGAGAGCTTTCACATGGGCCGGCCCGGCGTGCAGGAGGTCAATGAGGCTGGCGGCGAGGCCGCGCTGCGGGCGACGGGCCTGCTGGCGTGGGACGAGGACGACGCCACGGGTGGAGAGGCGGAGCGGATGGTTCTTGCTACTGCGAACGGGATACTGTTCCCAGATAGCTTTGCGGTCAGGTAACATGGAACTGGAGTGCGCATGGTTGTATCATTGAGACCAGTCGACGGTGACTCGTCTGTAGGTGGGGGCGTGGCGCGTCTAGTTTTCCCTCCCAGTGCTTTGAGGTTTTAATGTGTGATGTTTTACCTCCGTCAGACTGATTGAGGCTGCAATGAGACCTCTGTTTGTCACACCTGTACTAGGTAGGGGATAATGAGTGGAGGACGGATGCGGGAGAATACATATAATGCATATCACATGATGATGACTTGACGTACTTAGATTTCCCTCTCTTTTTTAAGTGTTGTCATGTGGACATCACACATGATAGTAGACGGACGACGTCCTTGGGTATTGACGATCTTTTACAACTGTCCCGCCCCCCCCCCCCCAAGTCCCTTTCCAGGCCCCGGCCTTGAACTCTCCCCCTACCCTGCGGTATTGATCTCTTCCATTTACCCATGAAGGGGAATGGCAGGTGTCTAGCCACTCCATTTCCTGCAGTCGGACCATGACGGGTCTTCGTCCTCCGCTCGGCCCAATGGACCTGCCCACCCACCTCCTGCCGCCGTTGGCCCCGTTGCAGTGAGTGAGCGGCCTCCATCCAGGCCGCGAGGGGGCGCGGCTTATCTTTCTGCACCTAGCGCGAGACGGGTGGGCGTCTTCTTTCCTCGACCAAGGCCCCCTACGACGGGCGGAGGATTGGCGAGAGACGGCTTGGTCCACCCCCTGGCCGTTGTCACCCTGCTAGGGGTCCCCTCACTCCGACGTTGGGTCAAACATGCAATACCCCCGGGTGTAAGAAATGCCCCGGCTATTCTGCATTAATCTACACCTCTCATGGCGAGGTGGGCTTCTGCGCGAACAGCCCGATGACACGGTAGAACGTGTCCTCGATGGGCGGCATCGCGAAGGCGGGGGCGGCATCGAAGATCTCGGCCAGCCGCTGCGGCGCGACGACGGCGGCGTGGGCGTCGTCCTCGTCCTCATCGACGTCCATGGCCTCCTCGTCCTCGCTGTCGTTCTCCTCATCCTCCTCGCCGGCGCCGTTCAGGAGGACCACCTTGCTCTCGGCGGCGGGCTCCTCGTCCGGCGGCAGGTCGTCGAGCTTGAGCTCGGAGAGCGGGCGCGCGATGTTGCTCGAGTCGGCGCCCTCCGTGATGGGCCAGATCTGGGCGGCCGAGTCGACGGCGATGAAGCCCGACGAGCCGGCGGCGGGCAGGACCGAGGTGAGCAGCTGGGGCAGCTTCTGCATGAGCAGCGGCTCGCTGTCGTCGAGGCCGAAGACGGCCACCTCCGACACGGCGCCGCGCGACAGCCTGCCGTTGGCGCCCTTGAGGAAGGGCACCGAGATGGCGAAGGTCCTCGAGGCCTGGTCGACCGCGAGGTGTGTCAGCCGCGCGGCGGCCTCGGACCTCTCCCCCAGCTTGACGCCGTACCGGAGCTCGTCCGCCACGAGGTCGTAGACGGCGAGGTCTTGTGACAGGATGACCAGGCATGAGTTCAGGAGCTGCAGCGACCGGATTCCGCCCTTGCACATATCGTGGAGTGTGTTGCGAATCTCTCCCGACTCCATGTCGATGATGTAGATGACGATCTCATTGTAGTGACCATAGGCGACGAACAGTATCGAGCCATCCTCGGAATACGTCAAGGACCCGCTCTTTTTGTACGTCGCCCGACCGCCCAGTGGCAACAATTCATCCTGGGACTTGATGCTTTCGCCAAGAGCAACCGTGCGGACGCAGGACCAGCTGACCAGTGTCTGGCCGTTGGGGGCAGTGGTCGCCAGGCCGTCACGCTCGCGGAGCTGTGGGGCCCATATCCGCACAAACCCGTCCTCGCCGACCGTGGCAAACTTGTTGGACACCTTGTCTGCAGCAACATCGAAGACATCTTCCGAATGCCGCGTCGAGTGAGGGCCATTGATCCTGCTCGACAGCTCCATGGTTGTGCCGTCCTCCTTTGTCTCCCAGAACTTCAGGTAGATCTCCCTTCGCTCGCGTGAGTACTCCAGTGCAGCGGCATTGGAGCCCTCGGTGAGAGCGGTTATGTCTCGCTCTGGCGGCTCCCATTCGTCAATCGTGGCAAGCCACCTCCCGTCATATGAGAATGCAAGCTGGCACGCCCTCGGCTCGACTATGGGGTGACCGTTTGGCGCGTTGTGTAGCTCTGTTGTGTTTGTCCGTGTGAGTGGTTGTTTGGATATGCTTTGGAACGAGCCCAGATCGAATCGCTGCAGGAAAGGTGTGACGGGGAGAGGTCCGGTGCGACTGGCTTGCTGGCTAGTTCCGACACAGATAAGCAGTTGCGATGGATCCTTGGGGTCAATCGCTGCAGCCAGCGGTGCGTTGATCTCTCTCAGGCCATCGAAAACTCTGCCCACAAGTGCGTCTTTGGGTTTCTGAACATCAAAGACCAGGGACTGGAGACCGGAGACGTAGGTCGTCGGCTTCATCTCGGCCGTAGAAAGTACCATGACAGAGTTATCGTCCATATGAACAGCATAAGAGGAGCCGCTGGAAGACACAACGACATTTTCGATGCTCGCTGCCAGGTGAGGAAGGAAATCAAGCTTGCCAGTGTCCAATTGCCATTGCACGAGCACAGACTCTGAGCCTCCAGATATCAGATAGTTGCCTGTGTAGCGTTAGCAGCGGAACTCCAACTAAGGAAACTTGCTAGACCTACCATCAGGTGACCAAGCAATGCTATGAACGGCCCGTTGGTGCCAGTGTTGCTTCCTTGGTATCTCAAGCCCTTTTCGTGATTTAGCCCGTAATTGCGAGAGGAGATCCGAGTATATGTAGATGGCTCCTCGAACGCCTCCGACGGCAATATCGACTATGGGATCGCTGGGCTCCTGTGAAGCCTTCTTCTTGGAGCTTGATTTTTTTGGTACGAGCCTTACGCTCAGACAGGAGACTTCGTCGCTGGTGTTGATGGAGTAGAAGTCGTAAGCCAGGCCCTCAACGCTCCCAATGCTCTTCTGCTGCAAAGCACCCACCATGAGCGTGTTCCCTGCGACGGCGGTGAGAATGCTGCCGCCGTTTGTCGTTCGCAAAATGCTCGATTTGCCTGACTGATTTTGCAGCACCTGGCTCGTAGGGTTCGCCAGGTCAGAAGGGTCGTAGGCGACGATTCTGCTGTTGTTTTTGATGCTCTCCGAAACGTATAGGATATCGCAGGGCTTCTTATTAATGGTGACGGCACCGACGGTCATATCGTGTATAACGCCTGCACCAGTTCGAAGAGATTCGTCCACACCAGATCCTGTCCTCCAATTTACCCGCCATATCCTGCCGTCGGAAGAAGCAAGCCACACCAGCTCTGGCGTAACCTGGGAGAGGGCAGCAGCCACGAGGTAGGGTGCGCCATTGTTTGCGCCGACCACGGGCAGTGCGATTCGACGGACGAGGAGGGAGTCGGCGACCGAGTAGACTTGGAGGGACGTATGATAGACGACGAGAAGGAACCTATGGCCGTCAGCACACCTGAACTTGAAGCTTGCGAGGGACCGGGCTCACTTTTCATCGGCACTGAAAATGGGATCTATGTCAGACATTCTGCCTCCCATTGGCTCCGAGATCCTCCATTTCTGCAGGGCCTTGGACTTTGTGCTTTCGCCGTTGGACTGGGACCGTGGCTTGTGCTTGGAGAACAGGTCGTTGAAGGTCGAATCCTCCTCTGAAGCGTGCTGCTCCTCGGTGGCAGGCGCTGCTGCTTTCCTCTTGGGCGATGCGCGTGGGGTGCCGTCCTGGCTGTCCTGCTTTTGCCTCCTTTTCTTCTTGTGCGACGGATCCTCCTGGTCTATCTTTTCTCTTTTCCGCTTATCTGCACCTTTGCTGGACTGTGACTTTGAAGAAGCCATGGTGGGTTGAGTCGAAATATTGTGCTGGGCCGGAACAGCACAGGTAGAACATGGGCGAGCATGGCCGTCTGCAAAAACTCAGGTACAAGGGTTCTGCTGCTGAAAAATATCACGATAAGAGAGCGATAAGAAATTATAGTGGGCCTAGCCTCTCCCGGCCGCTTTGAAGAATTCCAGTCTCGGGGCATCTACGCCTTACGCCTCATCATCCCGCTTCCCGACGTCGATCAATCAATCAAACGGCATCGCAGGGCCTTCGACCTGCATCAAATAACCGAGTCCGCCCTGTTTTTTCTCGGAGACAGTCATCAAGATGATCATTCCCATCCGCTGTTTCTCCTGCGGGAAGGTTCGCTAGCCGTTCCAGCTCGACAGATCCCGGGACAGAATGGCTGACAGCAGCGCAGGTGACGGGAGATCTCTGGGAGCGCTACCTGGCACTGATTGACCAGAACGTCCCTGATGGGTGAGACTATTCCAAGATGCGATGGGGGCTGGTCCCCATGACCGGGCTGTGCTGACGCGACGTGTTGCGATGCAATAGAGACGCCATGGACCAGCTCGGCTGCAAGCGGTACTGCTGCCGCCGTATGATTATGACCCACGTCGACCTGATCGAGAAGCTGCTCAAGTATGTCACGCCTTTAGACATTCAACGGCGAAGCTGGCGCTGGTGCCGCCGCCCACCTGCCTGGTCGCGCATGAAAGCAAATGACTGACTGCTTGCAGGTACACCCCCGACGGACGCGAGGTCAAGAAGAGCAGCCTTGCCCACGACAACCCACAATAAAGTTGAAGCCTGGGATGTAAAGCAAGAGTTTTCACCGCGTGGCGTTTAGGCACTAAGGCGGATTCAAGAGGATTACATGGCTCGAGGCATACTCCACGCGACAGCGACGACAAGGGGCAGCACGAGATCAGCCTGCGCGGCGGCAAAATGGCATATTGCATTGAGCAGGCGCGGCCGGGGCCGCGACGACGGCCGCGGATGATCTGCTGGACATGACTGTGCCCATGTCCTGGGAGGAGTGGCTATAAAATGGCAGGCCGGACTGGACTGGAATCACTACAAGAGACGAGGTTCACGCCCTGGAGAGATTATGCAGAGTCCGCTTTCCGACGCGGTTAGGCACCCGTGAGAGGAGGCGCATCGTGGTTCGGCGTTTATAGTAGACACTGGTAACACAAAAGAAATGCCTACCGGGCCTCTTCCGTGGTCTCTCCCTGCGCTGCCCCTGCATGTGGCCAGCTTCGTGGCCGTCTCTTTGACCACACAATTGGGGCAACAGACGCGGCTCTGCAGGGTGTCTGACTGATCTTCCGCCAGGCCAACAGTCTTTTGTCGAGCTGGATATGCAGTTCATGTTTGTTGCTTCTATGCCAATCTGGACCAAGTCTCGCATTTACCGTGACGCAGGATCAACATCGACGCGTCTCTGTCAAATCAAAAAAGCCTGCAGACCTTCCCAGCGGCTAGGATGCGGCCAGATTGGGGCCACGCCCGCTGCCTACCCAGGCACTGGGACATTGTGGACAATGACCGAGCTGGCGAGGATTGACTGAGCAGTCGAACCTCGGCAAGGGAGTCATCAAGGAGATATTGGCCGCATCAGGAAGTTCCATGCAATGCGTCCGGCCAACGTGCAGGAAAGTTGTTTCACGCGCTTGACTTGACATGCTCGTGTGCGGCGCAGGCGCAGACTGAAGTCGGACGCTACGCTGCAATTGAATTACGCAGATCTGAATTTTCATAATGTCCCTCCCCTCGGCCGCTCCCCACGCCCGACTGCCACACTCCCACACACGTCAGCAAGGCAAGGTTGACGGGGATGCTTCAACTCAGACAAGTTAATTCTCGTAGGGCGACCAAGCAGATGGCCGAATGGCATGGTGACGGAGTGATGGCAGAATGTACATGTCAGACGGCAATGCCAGATTTACCGGTGTGCCTGAGGGGCGGCCATCTCTGGAAGCTCACTCGTCCCGGCCAAAGTCGCTGGTGTCAACGGTAGGGGTCAAGCTCTTGCGCTAGAGGGATGACCCACAGGCACTGTCAACCAAGGAGCAAGCGCGGATCACTTCCTTGGCTCCTTCCTGGAGGCCTGGCTCTGCTTGGGAGCGGCCGTCCAGCACCTCGGACGAATCGCTCCTTCGTCCAGGTCCTGCCCAGGTCTGCTCATCAGCTTGCCAGAAAAGGAAAATACGCATACTTCTGGTCCTATTCTTTCTGTGCTATCGGCCATCCCCTTCCCGCCCTGTCGTCAATTGATCAACATGGACAGGCTCGGAACGTGCGCGACTACTTCAGAAACAGTCTCGTTTCTTAAAAAGGCAGAGGCAGTGGGGTGATCTGCCCTCATGTCCCCAGGATAACCACAGCAAGGCCCAAATATAGCTGTACGCTAAACTCAGAATGATGCAGTTCCCAGTCCACCGGGTGCGTAGGATGCCTCGTTGCGGGATTGAGCCAGGCAATTAAGCCAGCACCCAAAAAGGTCCACCGAGGGGGAGGGGTCCTTGGGACGCAATCAGAAATTGGGCCTAGTCCAGCCATTCTCGACTCTCCGTTCTGATGCTCGCGGCGCAGACAGAGAAAGTGCCGAGGCCTCTCTCATGAGGCTGTGAGGCGGGGGAGAAAGCCACCGAAGGAGGCTCAAATATGCCCGTCATCACGCATCGCCATTGAGCATGGCCGTGAAGGCAGCAGCCACCTGGTTCGGGACTTTTGTGTTCAACCAACATCCATCCATCTCGTTGCACAAAGTGTTGTGCCACCGGTGGCGCCCAACATGGTCCGGAGCACAGCATCATGTGGTCGGCCCTGGCTCGATGTCTGTGGTCTCCGGCGCGAGCTCAACTCAATTCGAGCGGCCAGCCGATGTGTTGTGTTGTGTGCCGTGCTCTGCTCTGCTCCGTTCGTGCCATGACACATGGCACTGGCACACATGGCACACAGCCAGTCTAGCTCTTGAGAACAAGATCAACCACGTACCCGGCCTGCCTCCCAGCCAACCAGCTCGGTCTTGCGGGCGTCCGTAGCTCCAACATCCCAAGCTCCATTGGCTCACAGGCAAAGATGGTGCCATGTCTCGGTCGGCATGCTCCACCTCCCTGCTTGCTACCCGACCGGCTGGGACGTTCGCACCGAGGCAGAGACGGTGATGGTTCGGCCTGGTGGCTTTTGGGTTCTCAGGAAGTGTTCCGGTGCCCATCTTAACCACGAGTGCAGCATGCTATCGACAGGGGTGGCCCAGGGACGGAGGATGTGACTTGCTGGATGAAGCGAGCCATCCAAGCTAACCACCAGCTCTAAGCGCCGACGCCTGTCGTCTCATGCAGCTCATAAGTGGTAGACAACCTTGGGCATCCACCACATCGGCACATTGCCGGCCTCCTACTGGCTGCGCCGCCGTCCAGAGGAGCTCGCGGCAGGAGGGCGAGGGACACCGACGCGCATCTGCAGGCTGAAGTGGTCAATTCCCACATTAAACCCATCGTTAGTCTACCAGAGCACCGCATCGCATCGCACCGCACCGCGATAGAACATCCTCGTCGCAGCGACTGCCATTGCGGCAGTGTGAAGCCGTAGGCAACTTAACCTTTCACTCACTCCCATCTCTCCTTGCGATACCCGACGAGGAAGCCTGCGCGCGATTGCGACGAAACAACAGTAGGGTTCGGTCGCTTTGCAAACATCACGGCCCCGTCCGGCTTTTTCAAGTTCGCCGTGAACTGGTGACCCATTCTCCCGCGATCCGTCCTCGAGCCCCTCACGCCGTCGCAAAAGAGCTGAGCTCCGGAGAGCTGCTGTCCGCTCGTGTGCTTCGAGCTCACCTTCGACGAATCACATTGGCAGCACTTGGACGAGGCTCCGAGCACCTCCCACTGGTCGAGACTCGATCAACCGATCCTCTGGCAGGATACCCACGCATACTGACTGCAGATACTCGCGCAAACCTAATCCTAGAACGCCCAGGCGCATTCCACGGAGATTATCTATCTCTCTTGCAGCAGCCACGCCAACCACTTTGTTGAGACAGTATTGTCGCAACGACAGTGTCTCCAGCCCACCTTCTCTTCTCTTGCTTGTCCAGCCCTCCGCCACTTCGTGCGAACCTGCCCTCTGGGCCAGTCATATTGAAGCGAGACCCGACAAGACGGAGCCAGGCCCCGGATAAGATACGCCCCTTCCGCCTGGCGCAGATCTCTGCGAGTCCGGCTATTTCATTCATTGCTTCTCTCGAAATCTTCTCGAAGGCCTGTCGCCAATACTTTTCGGCACACCCTCCCGTCATCAGGCCGTGTTTGACTTGTCTGCCCCATCGCCTGGTGGTCTTGGAGCCTTGTCCCTGCACCTCCCTAGTGCTAGCAACCCTACCTTGACATCGAGGGCTTGTAAGCTCATAATAGCCACCTGCCCCTCCTCCTGGTCTCGTCCTTCCCCAGAAAAGCTTCCACAGCAGGCGCGCTGTCACCAACCGGGCAAATTTTGGTGGCCAACACCCGGCGACCGCCATCGACACCCTTCAGTCTGCCTCGCTTCGCCCGACGGCCGGTTTCCGGGGCCCTCGTCACCGCCGCCTCCCAGCGTGGTTGCACGGCAAATGGTCCACCCTGAAGGCCCGATTTGAGCCCCTTGTCTGTGCCACGCCTCGCCTGCGACGACGACACGAGCTTCTCAGCCTCGCCTGGCACCAATTGCTCAGAGCTCTGCCGGTCACCCAGTCATGGCTCTCGAGGCACCACTCAGGTCATCCACGGGAAATTTAATCTCACCTTTCTCTCCGTTCAAAGACATGTCAGTGATATCCTCTTGAAGACGTGCTCAGGTCTTCCCACTTGCCTCTATCTGCTTCCCGCTTGATTTAGTCTCCTGCAGCGCTGACTATGTACCGCCGTCCCAGGTCGACTCCGACTCCAATGGATTCCCAAACCCTTCGGCCCACCTCGTATGTGAGGCCACACTCCGCACATCTTTTGAGCCCTTCCAGTGATATCGTTGGCCCCTCACCTGTAACCTCGAACGGCACGGAGACGACGGAGATAGATGATGAAGCATTGTCGGAAACGAGCGACCAGCCCTCGGCGTCGGAGGTCGAAGGACCGCCACAGGTATGGGCCTATGTGCGCAGGTCCTGCTAGTCTTTGCTAATTCCCGCGCAGCTCAAGATGCTGAGGACGAACTTGCCCGATGCCATGCGGACGATTTCGAATGAAGGAGAGGCTGTCTCGGTCATACACGCCCCTGAAAGCTTTCATCAATGGGTGCGTAGAAAAATGGATGCAGTTTGTCCTGGAAACTAAATGGGGAAACAGGCATCGTCAGACCCGAACAAGTCTGCTGAGAAGCCGAACGATCTGCTCAGTCCTCCCGACAGCGAAGCATCCGCCAAGGTAACATGAAATGCGACCCTAGGTCCAATATCTAAAGGCTGATCGAAACCTCGCAGGAGAACACTCTGAATCACCCGACGCCTCCCCCAATATCGACGAATGTGAAACCGACAAGATATTCACTGGACAACGCCACGCCTCAGGCGCAGAAGCTGCACGATGTCTTTGCGGACGCCTCTCGATTACGGTCCAGCAGCACGAGCAGTCTCGAATGTAGGCGAATTAATGCGCATCTTCGGCAGGCGTAGACTAATTTCATGAGCTAGTGATTCCAGAAATTCACGAAGGAGAGACCGACGCTGAGCCAGATTCCGCCACTAGCGAACGATTCGTAACACCAGCTGTAATAGAAGAGGAGCCCGAGATCAAAGCTTTGAGAGCTGCTTTGGAGGAGTGCTGGACGCTGTGTAATACATTGGCCAACCTGAGCTCCATCCATCGAGAGCGAGTATTCAACAGTTCCGGGACGCCGGATGCCCATGAGAAAGCTTGGAAGAGCTGTTGGAAGCTCTGCCAAAAGCTGTACAACAGCCGAGACGAAGCTGTTGAGCTGCTCAACGGGCGGGCAAACCTGGATCTGTGCCGAGACTTTTGTCAGTCTCTTTTTGATGTGCGGCAACGAAAAGATGAGATTGGCGACTCTGTGCTGAGAGTCAGCTTCGAACTCAATAACCAGTGAGACTCCCCGCCACGTTGACACATCGCAAGTCTAGCATCTAATCATTGCCCAATAGTCTCTACAGCGCTCAGGATAGTCGGAACCTGCCAGAAGCATTCCGCGAGAGGACATTGGACTTCTATATTACTCTTTGCCACCGCCTCATGAAGCAGCGGAGCGAGCTGGCGGAAGAGACTGACTCGCTTCTCAGGGCGTGCTGGTCACTGGCCGAGATGCTATTCAGCCTGCGACAGAATTCTCGTGACGGAAAGGCACCGGACGAGGAGCTTTTGGGATCGGCCGTGCAAGCCTGTTGGGAACTTTGCGACATCTTCAGAGAAGGGTGGACGCAGGTCAGGCCGGACAGAGGCACCCCACGCCCAAGCCAGATCAACTTCTTTCAGCAGGGCCAGGCGTCGGACGTACGATCGACCACGAGCCGCTCCTCCATCCACTCGAAGCGCGAGAGCCTGAAGAGCATGTCCGAAGACCAACCATCGCGCCGCACGAAGCATCCACCACCCGTGCCCGAGACCCCGGTGACCGAATTCGAGGATACTGGTGACACGCCCATCTCTCCCGGCAGCGAGAGCCCGCAGGTGCCCAACATCCTCGTACTAGGCACCAACCAGGACGGCGGCAGCCAGGGTGGGTCGCGAGGTGGGAGGTGGTCGAGCAGCGCGAGCAACCTGTCGAGCTACTCGCAGTCAAGCGCCAAGACGAGCAGCACGGCGACGACGGCGACCTCGGCCGAGGACATCAACGTGACGCGGATCAAGATGCTGATCCTCAAGGCGGCCATGAACATCGGCTACAGCCGGGAGGGCGGCAGCGCAGCGGCCGGCGACACCGGCGCGTCGCTGCAGGCCTTCGTGCAGAAGCTGCCCACGGGGTCTTTCGGGTCGCTACCAGCGCACGCGACGCTGCTGCAGAACTACAAGAACCTTGTACTGGCCGACACGACCTTCCGCACCGCCGCGTCGCTGCCGAGCAGGGGCAAGCGGGTCAGTGCCACCGACGTCGCCAAGAGCGTCGGGTGGATGACGCTCCGGTCCGGCCAGTACGGGTTCCTGAGGGACCTGTTCAGGCTTGTCTACGGGTTCCCCATCGAGGAGGCCGAGAACCGGAAGAACGTCAGCATTGCTGTGTGAGATGGACGGGACCGCAGGGACCGTTTCGTCCCTATCTGAGAAACACAATGCCCTGACTGGCTCTTTTCTGGCCGTGTGCGATGCCGTCGCACGTCAGAGATTCTGGCATCTTCCTTCCGATATTCCTGAAGATTACTCGGGGCTAGTCGCGCAGCGCAGCCGAAGCGATATCATCCAACCAAACATCCACCAGATACAGACCCATATTTACAACCCTCGACGGCGGACTTCTCGTGTTATATTTTTATCCCAAAAAGTTGCACCATTTGGAGCGGCCATCCTAACGATCAATGACTTTCTTCATATTCATACAGGCGCGGAGCACACGGACACACACACATATCTCTTTCTCACACAACATACCCTACGTGCCTGTGTCCTCCTTCAGCCTCCCACCAAACCACCAACCAAACCCTTCTCCCTCACGTTTCCAATTTCCAGTCAGCTCGTTTCTCGCTCCAAAGCACGATACCCCCTCTATTCGGATGGCTCAACTGTCTTTGTGTTTTTTTTTCTGCTCGCAGGTGCAGGCAAGGGGGAGGCAAAATATTCTTTTTCTGCTGTTGTTATTTTCTTCTCCGTTCCATCTATATCCATATCTACACGCACGCACACACATATATATACTTATCTCCATAGTTCTTGCGTGGAGCCATTGTCTGGGGTTCGGAGCTGTCACGCACGTCAATCTAAATAAATTTACGTCTCTTCTTGAAATGGAACTGGGACCGAAACTTGACTACCACCGCCCGTGCTCCGTGGGTATTTGTGGTGAGGTGGGTCGTGGCCGTGAGCGCTGCACCAGGAACCAAAGCAATGACGAGCCGTGGTCCATGCTACAAGCCCGGGAGTGAGTAGACCACTTTGTCGCGGTCTCAGGCGACAACACATCCTCAGCGCCGCTCGCCTCCTGCGACTGGGCCTTTGGATACCAGCATACTTTCCCAAACCAACACCACAGACCGAAGCACAGCGGACAACAAGATGGGGGACAATGACATGGCGGACATCCTGATCAAATTGGGTGTTTCTGCAAAGGGCTACGACAAACTGCTGCTTATTCCCAACATGACCGTTTCTCCAAGCCGTAGCCCAAACATTCCTCGTGCCCCAACCCGCGTGTGTACTGACATCTGGTTCCCGGCCGTGAGAGAAGAGGGTGTCCTATATCCGCCAATGTTTCAGTTGTTTTTTTCCCCCTTCCGTACCGCACTCCCAACTCATCGTATCCCTGGAAATGAACGTAGGAAAATGCATCGCATGTGGGCTGTTGACCCGGAAAGACTGTTATGACTGCGTCAGTGAATGTGCCCAAGTGCTCGGCAGTGATAGGTTCGGTGATGTGGGTCTCATACCTGTGCCCGTAGATAGTCATATACCCTCTCCCTTGAAAGCTGCTTGGCTGCCAGAGTAGGTTCTAAAGCTGTTGGGGCTGGATAGGATTCGCACATATTTGTTACATGTTCTGTAAGCGGTGGGTGTCAGCTTGGGGGTGAGTCACTCAATGGCGTCAACAACGGACAAAGGGGGGGGGTGACCTGCCAGGCAAGAGGACACTGAAGTCCCACCTCGTCGGTGATCAGCTTCGCCGTAGCTGTTTAGTTCTCCTCGTTGTCCCAGCTTCGGACTGTAATTCCGCTAGATATAAGTCTTCCGTCTGACAAAGCCAGGTGGGCAGCTCAATTTGGGACACATCCCATTTCAGAGGGATGGTACTAGGAAAGTCCCGGCCCTGGATGGCCACTGCCCTGACGGGAGAGCCTGCTGCTTCCAGCAGCACCTCTTCCTTGCCCACCACCCTGGGTTCCTGAGGTACCGGGCATGTCATACGGAACGTCGCGGCGATGGAATGGATCGAAGAAATGACCGGCGGGCAGGCGGCTGTTCCTCTCTGACAGCCGTTGAATGTCGGAGACTGCGGGGACCTGAAAATGCTCGCGGTCCGGAATCTGGGCAGGAAGGTGGCTATTAACGATTTGAGTGATCTGGATCATGAGGGCCCCGGGGTCGATATAAATTGGCCCGGCATTGTCGAGATGGCTCCTCCCCTGCGAATTCAGGATGAGCTCGGCGGTCTTGGCGACGCCCAGAAGGAAGCCGATTCCCTGGGTATTCTTCATGGCCATTAGGCTCTGGTACACGCACTCCTCGCTGTTGAAATACACCCCGCTATCCATGTGGTGCCGGTGGCCCATTGGGATCCGGCATGTGTCGTGCGGGTTGAAGTACCACACGCCATAGGGGTCGTCGCGCGCCTGAGCCCCCTCCCGCGTGCACCCTGGGGGCAACGGGCCCTCGACGTTGGGCATGCCAAACTGCAATGATTGTTGCTGCTGCGGCGTCGGGAAAGCCGAGTTGGTGGCATTCGTGCCGGCCCCCGTGGCGATGGACTCGTGCTCCTCGATAGACTGCAGGGGAAAATCCGGAAGCAGGTCGCGCGCACCCGGGATGATCGAGCCCTGGCCAGCGAAGTCGCCGGAGCCCATCATTCCGGGGCTGCTGGGATCGAGGCTAAGGTATCTCGACGCCGGGTCCAACTCGAACGCACCAATGCCGTAGTTCATCCCAGCGAAAAGATCGCTAGCGTTCGCGTTGACATCAAAGGGCTCCTGCGGAATCGTGTCTCCCATCACATTGCCTGCATTGGCCACGGCGCCGCTCATAAAGCCAGGTACCAGGCCCTGGCCCTGGATCAAACTCCCATGATGAGTAGGAGTGTCTCTCATGGGCTTCTGGCGCTTGTGTGACGGTGAGGAAAAGGGGTTTCTGGCACTCTCGGAGACGGAGGCTTCCCCATGATGAGGAGGATCGTCTCTCATGGGCTCCTGGCGCTTACGTGACGGTCCGGCAACGGGGCTGCTAGCATCCTCAGAGACGGAGGCTTCCTCATAATTAGTAGAATTGTCTCTCTTGGGCTCTATCTTCCGGATCTTGCGTGACGGTCCGGCAACGGGGCTGCTGGCACGCTCGGAGGCGGGGGCTTGGGTGCTCGAGGACCGATTTTGCGCGGCCGCGACTGCTTGCTTGCGCTTGCGGTCGCTGCGTCTGGGGCCGGTCATATCAGGACTGTCTTCCGGCGTTGGGGATCTCGAGAACTGAGGGATGGGGCCTGTGTACGGCTTGATGATACTGTAATATTCCATCAGCGGGCAGGTTCGTCAGTAGCATGGAGCAGCTGTTTGGTGGACTCACCCGGGCGGAGTCTTGTAGGTGGACCGAATGTAATTAACCTGCTTCTTGGTGAAGTCTCGGTCGGCCCAGTATGGGTGATCCCGCTTGAAGGCTTTGGCAATGATTTCGGGACGCCAATTGGCGTGGATTCGAGATACAACGTATTTGATTTCCTCGTCGTTGTACTTGCGGTTCTCAACCATCTTAAAGTCAGACATACTGATGATGATGTGTGTGCGAACCTCCGTCACTGATGGTCACGATGGTCAAGCGTAAGTGATCGGGGGTGGTCTGCAAATGTTGTCAGTGGATGGACTCGTGGGCAACATTGATCAGTCTCAAGGATGGATGGGAGACCACCTTGAAATTTGCTTTGCTTTTAAGGCAGTGGTCTGTGAGTGACGGGAGGCATTCCCATGTCCACAAGGAGTACTTGTTACTTGAGCACAATTCACCCTGTGGGAGCTATTGAGCTTCCCCACGGTGAATGAATGTGTCAGTGAAATGCGTGATGCAGTCACATGGCCTGTGAAGGGGTGCAATAACCAGACACGATCCTCTCAGCAAAAGCTATGCACCTTCCGAAGCACGCTGATCTTGTGCCTTGTCAATTGGCAAGGTCCAAGGTCTGACTGGTGACAATATTCTTCTTTTGTGAATCTCGTCCTCGTCATAGGGAGGACAGCAGGTTGTAGAGCTATATCTGTAACCGCGCTGCTGGAAAAGGTTATAGACTGAGCAACGACAAGGTTAAGATCCTCTATGAGCTGGATAATAAGAAGCGATCTCGTCAGGGAGGGATTGACCGCGTGGTATCTTGTTCAATTAGGCCTGGACTGACGAACTGCTGCTGAGATGAGTGGCCTCGACCCCGCGAAAACGGTTGAAAGGTCTCGCGAGGGGCTTGTTCTGGTCCAAATGGTGGTTGTTGGGTAAATTTGGTGGACAGGCTGCTTGAACATCGAAAATCACTCTGTCGTGCAGAAAAAGCAGTTCAGCCCAGACCATGATTGCAGCCAGAGCAGTGATTTGCCAATTGCCGTCTGACCTTGAGAGGAGTAAGGCCAGGCGCCACTGTTGGGTAGTGAGCAACAAATCCTGGGGAGTCACAACTGTGCCTGGTCCAAAGACAAGTTCCCCCAGCAAAAACCCATATATGGAACTGAAGAAGGAATAACAGCTGAAGGAGCGTCCAGTGACGAAGAGATTGCTCAGGGTTTAATTTGGGCGGAGGGGGACATGGGCAAGAAAGAGCAGTGGCAAGATCCAATGGAAGGTACCAATGACAAGACGAGCCAACAGTGGCGTGGGGAAAGGAAAGTGCGAACATGGAAGATACCTCAAGTACCATACAAGTTCAGAACGAGGCCCAACCAGGGGAAGAAGCTGCAGGGTAGATGACAAAGAGGTTTGGGCAGGTGCACAATTGTATGGGGAATTTGCCGTCCTGGAGACTGGGGACCAATTAAGTAGAGAATTATCCAGACCTTTACGAAACACAACTTTACCAGGCAATTTCCAAAATTTAGAAACATGCAACCCAGATAGAAATGAAGCAGACATCAGGACACAAATGAGCGGCGAGTGATTTGAAATGTGCCAGGTAATGAATGCGCAAGCATCACGAAGCATTGGCATTTGCGAGACCTGGGGAGAGGTATTGGTGACATAAGGCACAGAGGTCAGTGGAGATGGCCTCATACCCCAGAGCCCCCAATGACCCCGGATACTTCCGTGTACATTGTCGCTCCTTGGATGGTACAAATGAAGACTGAACGCTAGTCAGACCCAACTAGAACACATGCGCATAGCTGAGTTCGGATTGCTTGCCAGGAGGATGGCAACCGACCGAGTCCAGGTTGTGGGACCGAACTTGCCTGATGTGGCCGAGTGAGCTTCACACCCGGAGGCCCCTACAAGTTCAAATGGATGGATACAGAAAAATATAAGATATATGCAATCAAAAGCAAGACTTGCTTATGGGGGACAGCGTTCTGACTCTGGAAAGTGTGCTTCAGGCATGATTTACAACCTTCTGTCTTGCAAATATGCCCAACCAACAGCTCACCTGGCCGGCTTCTTCGTCCTCACTTGAGCCCCAGTCGTCTCGCCCGGCCACAATAGTCTCCTCGAGGCAAACAAACGGCGTTGACTTCGATGCCATCTCGTCCCGGAGCGCTGAAAGAAGCCTGGCCGTGACGGCATCCCGCTGCGGCACCATGATCATCGCCCTGGCATTGGTGTCCAAGCTGAGCTGGTCGTCAATCGCACCGGCGAGAAGTCCAGGGTGGTTGTCGTCGTAGAGAGGGTCGGCGACAATTACGGCCTACACGTGAGTCAGCCACCCAATATCATTGTCCTCGAGATTAGCCTAGACATGCATTAAAGTTGTTCTTCGCAGTGAAGAGGATGGGGTCAATCTCGTCTTCGTCTCCGCCCCATGTCAGAGCCCCGGATGCAAGACTACCACCGCGCTCCTGAACCGTTGACAAATTCTTCTCGGCGTTGTGGGCGAGATTGGGCACGATCTCAGGGAGGTCACTGAGGATGACATGAGTCCGCCAGATGGCGGCTGCTGCCAGGCCCAGGAGACCAGTGCCGGATCCCAGCTCGAGCACTGGTGGTCTCGCTTGGCCAGCTGCCTCTCCAAAGAGATGGGCCAGGGAAGTTTCGCCTATGGTGTGCAGCATCTGAGCGAGGACATATGATGAGCCCCAGGTCTTGAGGCCGAGGTTGTCACCTGTCAATGCTGGCTCCCGCAGGACCAGGTCGAACGGGCTGTACGCATCGCTCTCGAAGGGCCAACGGCGGGTAATCTCGCCCATAGCTAATTCAAGGTGTGAGCTTGGTCTTCTCCAGTGTTCCCAGGCAGGGTGTCGGACGTACCGCTTCGTCCACATCGCTCCGAGAACCGCCTGCTTGCCTCGTCCCAGATTGACTCTCGATCCTCATCCTCCAGCCAGCTGAGTGGACTCTTGATGATTGTGGAGAGATAGGCGGCGATCTCCCGCGGGTTCTGCGCAGCCGTGTCCTGGTGTTTGAGCATTTCAGTGCGGGAGGCCTTGAGATTCCATACTGGTGGATCCACTCGAAGTCCTTGGAGGGCTGCTAGGAGAACTGGAAAGGCAGGCTTCTGCCAGACCTGAGGAAGGTCCAGTGGGGACTCAAGCATGTTCTCTGTGGAAGCAGACTGGGACCAACTGGTCAAGGCGAACTGGACAAGGATAAGACTGTTTGGAGGGGAAGACAAGAGGGAGAGACTGTATCGGGTGGACGGGCACTACGGGGAGAGACGTAGTGCTATGGCGCAAGAGCAGACATTCTGATACCGGCGTGATGTGAGTCCTGTAAGCCGGAGCTGTCGGTGAGATCGAATATGGTCTGGAAACAGGGGACCACGGTGAGAGCAAGCACGGCTGAAAAAGAATCAAGGGTCACAAAGATCCAGCAGATCTTATCGACTTATCGGGAAGTCTAGATCGATTTGGCAAATTCCGGTGTCAGGGACTCAGGGTTTTCGGTGACGGTTCGACCCTTGCAGGTACGTACCTCGCTAGCCACTTTGTAGGGGCGGCCTTACGCTAGCACTATGATTGGCTGCAATTCCAGACCCCTGTACCCCACACCATGAGCCGCACGTTGATATTTGAGCTGCCAAAATTTCAGAGCGTGACTCTTTCTTCCTTCCTCTCTTTCTCTCCAAGCCCACCGCCCTCAACGCTACCCTTCTATGCCACAAACGGAGAGATCTGCGCGAGCAGCTTCTCTCAAGCCTTTGCGTCTTTCCCTCGGGGGACTCGCTGGCACCACGTCGCATGTGAGAAATTCGGAGAAACTCCCGACGGGGCCCAGGGCTTGCCCTGGCCCCACCAGCCCGACCGCCTGCGCTTCTGGCGCGGGTGACGACGGCCTGCCGGTGACGGCACGAGGCGAATCTGCCTCCGCAGTTGGCATCAGAAAAGCAGGGCGCTGGCCGTCCCTCTCGTTCATACCCGCAAGGGGAAGATTGGGGGGGCTCCGGTCCAGCGTTCCTCTGGGAGAGTCACTGCCGGGATCGCTTGGACACAAGCTGAAGTACGATGGGTGGCGTGTCGCCTGCTTCTCGCCTCGGCGGGGGGCAGGCCTCATCATTCAATTCCGATCACTCTTTGGGCGGTGGGCTTCACTCACTTTTTCCTCTAGGTCAGTTGTACACACAACCTCGAATTACTTGGCAAGAAAGGATACTACTAACAACCTCCTCGAGGTACATAAGTCAAGAATCACATGTCGCCACAGTCGGCTTGACGATCTTCGCTGCCAGCTTGCACAGCTTCCTGGCACATTTCCCCGTTCTTGCTATTCCTCGTCCTCGCCATCTTCGCTATCCTCGTTCTCACTGCTACTTGGCGTGGGTGGTACATACACGCCAGCTTCAGCCATTCCCCTAGCAGCTTGCAGCATAATCTCTTCGATCTCCGGCCTCTCCGCCGGGTCGTGCTTAAGGCAGCGGGTCATGAGATTTACGAATCGCTGTTCCGACACTCTTAAGCTTTGGGCGACATTCTGTGCCAGCAGGGTCTCGGCCACATCGACATACCCACGCACTCGCGGCGCATAATCGTCTGCGTTGTCGGAATCATCGTCGTCAGAGACGTCATCGCCGCAGTCATCGCCGTCTACGAGGGGTCTGCCAAGCCGTTCATCTGGTGAAAGGTGTGAATGCAGATTTTGTTCAAGCTTGATTTGCTCGATCGGATTTAGATTGTCCTGCATATACCGCATAATACCAAGCCTCCCGACCTTGTCGCCGCCGAGATTATCCCTCCAGACCTCAGCCATAAGGAAGATATTTGTCTTGTGGGAAAAGTGGCCGATTATAGGGGTCTTCACTCGCTCTTCAAATGATTTTTTCGTATCTATGTTCGCTTCCTGCTCAAATTCACAATCAGAACAAAATGGGCCTCACAATTTGCATTACAAGTCGTGACAGCGACTTACCGGCAGCTGAGGATTGAGGTTTTGGTGCCAGTCCAATCTCAAATGCCCTTCGCGAAATTCTCTCCTCGCCTTGGGTCTGTTGGGCACGATAAGAGCGAACCCAAAGTCACCGACCACGAAGCAAGGACCGTGTGAGCATGTGTGCAAAGGGAGGTTTTGCCGCACAAAGATATTGGCTTCACTCCAGTCGAGATGAACAATCTGGTTCCAGCCGTGCACCCTGTGTGTCGGCGCCGGGTCCTCACTCCCATAGGCCATCACGGACATGGCCTTGCTGAGGCAGAGTACTGCCTCCCAGAGCAAGCGAATGGGCACCTTCTCGTTCGCCAGCGTGTTTAACTGCTGGTCTAGCGTGACGCCGCCCGGGATGTAGTCCATCGTGCAGAGGGTCCCATCCTGCGGCGGGTCAGCGAGCTTCCAGAATTTCGGGAAGTGTGGCGAGCCGGTCATATCGAGGATCTCGAGGATCTCCGTCTCCTGGCGGAACGTGTCGGTCGTGTCAAGGTCGAGCCCGGCTGACGGGGTCTGGAAGTGGGAGTAATAGTTGATCTCTTGACTGCGACGCCGGCGAGAATCTCGCCCGAGCGACGAGAGGCTCGACGATAGGCTCTTCTTCTTTATGTTCCCTTTCGTAACTATTTCCTCTTTCTTCACTCTTTTCACTGCTGCTCTCGGTGCCGTTGTTGGTTCTATTGCTATGGCTCTTCCCTCGTCGTCTTCTAGTTGGGCTCGTCGAATCTCTTCCGACATCGTGATCTCGTTCACCACAGAAGCCATGATATCCACGAGGTCACCCCCTTTATAATTAAACTTAGCAACCACTATATCCTCGTTCGCAATGTCCGCATCTACGGTGAAGCCGCGCGCGTCGTCCACATATGTGATGACGACACCATAGCCGCCGTTGGCAAGTATCTTCAGGGGCCGCCAGCGCCGGTACTGCAACCCTTCCTCGTCGGGCTCCACGCCCTCGTCGTAGGTGTACAGGTACGGCAACCCGACGTTGCCCTCGAGGTCGCCGCCGCCCTCGCTCGACCCGAGGCTCACGTCGCTGCGCCGCCTCAGCGGCTCCGTCAGGTTCGTCGCTATGTCGACCCAGAGCGGCCTGTAGCTGATGGTGTGCTGGTCGCCGTACCGCTGCCTCCACAGCGTCTTTGGCGGGGACAGGACCTCGTCCGGGCGCTCGCGGTCCACGTGGTAGAAGACCTCGAGGGTGCCGAGGCCGCCGACGTTGGGCCTCCTGGGCAGGTTGGACACGAGCCTCCCGCTGTTGTGGTCCCGCACCCATTTTGGCTGGGGGTGCGGCGGCTCCTCTATCCTGTATCTTGAGTTGCGTTTCAGTTTTACCACGCCCCTCTGGACGTGCGGTGTGGCTCTGCCGCGGCCCTTGGGCGGCATCTTGGGTGGGCTCCTGGATGGTGTGTTTGTGGTGCGCTTCTGGGATCACAGTGCGAGTGTGATGCTTTGCCGAATAGGCTTCTTGCTATAATCCCAGGTATTGTCTTGTGCGGAGGACGAAGGCACTGGTACAATCTTTTATTCACATGGAGATGGTTTCTTATGATACGAGTCTCCATAAAGTCCTCTTCTCGGCCCATGACTTGCTTTGTCGCCTGTCTTACTGGGATAATATGTGTTGGCCGCATTTGGAAGCTTCTGGGATGGGGATGGCAGACGCGGTTCGGTCGAGGCTCAAGACAAAGATCCGCCGGGCGGCATGACCAGACAACAGGGCATGCGCTTTCTCAACTACATCTACGTCGTCCTCGCCGCCTGCTCTAGCTACAACTCCACTGCAACTCAACCACAGCTTACCTAGCCTAGTACTGTCTGTCACCTCCCTCCTGGCCGTCCTGCGGAGCAGCCTCACCACCAGGCACGATCTTGCCGCACAGCTCCTTCATCTCCCTCATAAGCTCCACCATGTCCTCGCACGCCGCGCAGTTCCCCAGCGCCTTCCTGCTCGCCCTCCCGATCCAGTCGCACTGCGCCGACAGCTTGTCCGCCATGAGCGCAAGCCGGTAGTGCGCGTCCCCGTCGTCGCTCCCCGCCTCGTCCGGGCCGCCGCTTCCGCCGCCAGGCGGGTGGTCGGCCCCAGCCACCGCCGCCGCCTGCTGCGCCTGCTGCGTGTACCGCCTGACGCGCGGGACCAGCGTGAGCAGCAGGTCCTTGTGCACGCCGCTCGCCTCGAACCGCGACTCGAGGAGCTCCCGCCACAGCCTGTTGCGCGTCGCGTGGCCCGCGAACCCGGCCACGGCCACCACCTCCTTGTGCGTCTTGATGCTCTCCTCGCAGAAGGCAGTGGCCTCCCCCAGGAGGTGCGACAGGCCCTGGATGACGTGGTCGAGCTTCACGGGCGCGGTGGTGGCCGTGGCCTGGGATGCCGCCGCCGCCGAGGCGGCCGCGTCGCGCTTGGCTACCATGCCGCCGGTGGACGGGCTCGCCGGTGCGGCCTGGTCGAGGGCGGCCTCGTCGGCGGTGATGTCCTCGCGCGCTGAGGGGGAGGCGGAGCCGCGCCTGGCCATGTTGGTGTTGGGCGTGCCGGACGGGAAGTGGAAGGGGAAGCGTGGGTCGCCGTTTACCGGGTAGATCTGCACTGGGAGCGGTGCTGGACCTGGGTAGAAGAAGTTGCGGTAGTCGAAGTTGCTGTTGCGATCCATGACGGCTCCGACCTGCAGGCTTCTAATGCCTGGCGTTCTGTGATGCCTGGACTGATGGTGAGGAATGATCTTGAACAGGTGTGTTGATGCCTCGTGGTGAAGATTGCTCTTATTTCCAGAGTTTACAACTGAAATCAATGGGTGATGTCACTTTGTTGTTACCTAGCAACGCAGAGGTTTGTATGTGTAGCTAGAATTGTATGCTTGCCTTGGGAGCTCATGTTGTTATTTGCTTGCTCGGACAAACCACCAGGCAGACGACCATATCGCCTGTAATAGCAACCTTGGGGGCCATCCCGTTGCCACCTTTCTTTCTGTCCCAGGATATGAGGCAGGCATCAGGATCAGCTGGAACTTTAGAAACGAGCCGTCCGACATGGACAGGCAGGTATCTAAGAGAAAATATATCCCGGCATCCAGCGATACATACCAGAAGATAGCTACAAGCGGGGTCAAGCGAGCCGTACAAGAACACCAGGTTCAATGTGACTGCCCCTGGTAGCCAGAAGGGATATCCTACTACCTCATAGGAGAGTGTACCGTAGGCGAGGTCCCATAGGAGGTAGAGGCTATCCCATAAGGAGGGGATCCCACAGGATACAGCGAAAGCATAAACTATGCCTGCTTTGAATTCCCGATGTAGTCATTCGTGAATTATTCTCTGCGGCACCGTTGATGTGGATAATGACTCGATTGCCACATGTAAGTATGGTGTGGTACCCGTAAATCATTACCATGACTGACAAGTTTCGAGGTGACCGATGCCCAGAGTTCACACTGCAGCCCATGATCATCGGGCGCTCGGGCAGATGGTTTCACCGCCGCTACATCGTCTGCATAGTTTCTGGTGTCCGTGGTGGAGTTGATTCGATCCGAGCTGAGTGAACGTGGAACAAGTCGAGCGTCTCTTGCGTGCTGGCAACACGGACCATTGTGCCCTAAATACGGACAAAATTGTGCACTCGCGGAATGATAATCATGCCGTTGCTTTTTAAATCCGCAGCACCTGCATTCCTGTTTGCTGTATCAGCGCCCCTTTTCGTGTAATTCCGTACATTTACTCCACTTTCGGAACGCCTTTCCGCGGAATGATGCACATGTCTGTCGCGATGCTCATCTAGTCCGAACTGTGGCCTTGAATGCCATTCAATTTCGTATTGAATGGATATGCAGTCTTTGCGCAGTGGAGACTAGTCCATCTCCCTGTCGGCGATGAGAGACTGAGTAGCCCACCATCGGTTGTTGATGATGCTAAGGCTCCAAACATGCTGGGCGAGGTGGAGTACTGGCATGAAGTGCACGATGTAATTCACGGACTGCTCATACGTCCCGATACTTGGGAAAGATTTGTAGATATAGACCGATACTCTTCACTGTTGCCTCCATCATCAACCTCATCATACCAAATAAATCGAGACCTTCCCAACAGCTGCAATATTGAATTCGAATCTACTGTCTGAGCGACTAACTAGGCATCAGATATGTCTGTACGGGCTTCCATTCAGGCAGCTTTGGCCGATATCGAGACTGCAGGCATAACGACCAAGCCGATCCCGTATCTCGTGGCCACTTTTGTCTTCGTGGTCCTAGTCTACTCACTCGGCAGCAAACCCAAGTCCGATGCGCCAGTGTTGAATCCCCGACAACCGTTCGAGCTCACCGATCAGCGAGCAAAGGGAGTCTTCTACCAGAAATGCCGTTCGCTGCTTAGGGACTGGTTCGAAAGCCACCCCAGCGAGCCGGCACAGCTCATCACCGACTATGGACATGTCACAGTCCTCCCCCCAAGCATGGCGAACGAGATCCGCAGCGACCCCAAGCTCAGCTTCGCCGACTTCAGCGCTGATGTAAGTGTTGCTGACATTTTGTGCGCCCCGCCAGGTACTACTATGGGAATAGAAACTGACGTCGACCTAAGTTCTTCCAAACCGAGTATCCGGGCTTCGAGGCACCACTGCAAGGCACGAAAGACTACCTCACATTGACTGTCATCAACAAAGACTTGACGAAGTTCCTGGGTTAGTGCGGGTCACTCTGTAATCTGGAGAAGTGGATTTGGAAATTGACTCTGGTCTATCAACAGCCAAAATTACCAAGCCTCTGGCAGATGAAACAGCACTCGCCATGCCCGCTTCTTTCGGAGAAAGCAAGGGTAAGACATTTAGAACTCTATGCATCTAAAGTGTCCAAGTGTATTGATCCTAATCATTGTATAGAGTGGCACTCACTGCCTCTGAGAGACACCATCCTGACCTGCATCGCCCGCATCTCATCCCGCGTCTTCCTGGGAGAAGAGCTCTGCCGCAACGAGGCATGGCTCAAGATCTCGAGGGAGTACGCCTCGACCATGTTCCCAGCAACCGACATACTACGCACCTACCCATCCGGGATAATCAGGTCCATCGCCGCGCGGGTCCTGCCCATCTGCAGGGCCGCGCAGGCGCAGGTGGCCGAGGCACGCGCCATCCTCCAGCCCGTCCTCGAGAAGCGCAGGGCGGCCAAGGCCGCGGCCGCGGCGGCCGGCAAGACGGTCGAGTTCAACGATGCGATAGAGTGGTTCGAGAACGCGTCCGCCAGGACGGGGGCCAGCTACGAGCCGGCGGCGATGCAGCTGTTCCTCTCGATCGTGGCCATCCACACCACCTCGGACCTGATGACCCAAATCATGACGGACCTGGCCGCGCACCCGGAGGTCATCGAGGACCTGCGCAGGGAGATCAAGGGGGTCTTGTCTGATGGCGGGTGGAAGAAGACGACCTTGACCAACATGAAGTTGCTCGACAGTGTCATCAAGGAGAGCCAGCGCCTCAAGCCCATCCAGCTAGGTGAGCCAAGGATTGCAGCAATACGAGGATAATTACAAGGGATTCCGTGATGCTGACGGACACATAAAAACAGCCACAATGCAGCGAAAGGCTAGAGCGGACGTCAGACTATCCAATGGTACTGTGATTCCTAAGGGTGGTTTCCTCGCGGTATCGACCCACTGCCACTGGTATGCTCAACATTTATTATTTTCCATAACAAGGGAATCAAAACTGACAGACGATCAAGGGATGATTCTGTTTATCCAAACGCCAACGAGTGTGAGCAACCTCCTAGAATAACGCCCGCCATCTCGAACACATGGTTCTGCCATATACATATGCAAGTTGGTAGCTAACAATTCCACGGCACAGGGGACGGATACCGCTTCTACAACATGCGGCGCAGCGGTGAGCCCGGCAAGGAGAGCACATCACAGCTGGTGTCGACGACACCGGACCACCTGGGATTCGGGCACGGCACCCACGCCTGCCCAGGCAGGTTCTTCGCGGCCAACGAGGTCAAGATCGCCCTGATCTTCACGCTGCTCAACTACGACTGGAAGCTGCCCGAGGGCGTCAAGCCCAGGATCGACGAGTTCGGCGTCGGCCTGAGCACCGACGCCACGGTGCAGGTCCTGGTCCGGAGGCGCGAGGACGACTTTGACCTGTCGGCAATCGAGTAAAGGGAAGAAGGGCGAAGAACTTATCCTACACTCACTCTGTTTTTTCGCACACACACAGACATGTCTCTGGGATATCAGCCACCACAGGCTTGTGAGCCTGATTCCCACTACTTACTTACTTACTTCCTTGTTGATTACTTACTACCAAGCGAAGCCCTTGAGGCTCGTTTGCAAGACTCTCTACTTACTCACCCATAGATTGACCAAAACACATATGCAGTACTCTCATCTGGTCGGACAGCCACAAATAAAAGAGGGGTGTTTGGGATTTCTAACACAGACAGGCTAGGAGTCTCCTGGCTTTGACCTGCCTTCATCATGAAACGAGACCGCTTGGCGTGCTCTCTTGATGGAAAGATGGAGCTCATATGTGCACGATCCTGGTAAGCAAAGCCATCACGACAAGATTGACTAACGATTGGGCAGTGGAGACGGAGCAAGATACGAATGCATCAAGGAACAAAGGTCGCAGTTTTCAGAATATAGAAATTCACACAGAATATAGTACGGTTCACCAAGCGCCTGAAATGGAACCATGAGACTGCTCCCGATTCAGAAGGAAAGATGGGTTGTCCCTCGCGCAAATATCCTCTCCTGGCTCGGATCAGAACTTGAATCGAAGGTAATTGTCAAGTCGGGCTCCCATTGACAGGTATATCAATATCTGCCCTATTGTGGGAGAATCAGACGCGTTCAGATTTTGATGTCACGTACTAGAATTTCAGTCAGGTAGCTCTTCTTTAGGCTCCGACAATACTTGACCTCTTCGCCGCCTCACCGTTACATCATCGCACTTCTCTTACTGTGCAAAGTCACTTTTTCATGTATCATGATCATCGTCACATACAAAGGAGATGTAGGTCCGCATGTGCGAGAGGGGTTCAAATAATTTTATTGATATCAACTACCCATGTATTAACAGTTTAAGGCAGAGGGCGCGATGGGGCAAAGAAAACCTAGACGCCTCTTTTCTCAAGACAATAAATCACCGTAACCTCCACCAAACCACGCAACTCACGACTTGGAAGACCTTCATTGATTCCTGACACTGAAAGATGAATATCCCCACCCTCAGATAGCGCACGACCACTCAGAACAGACAAGCATTCCAGCACAAAGGGCGATAAGGGGGCGGTCCTCCTAGTCAGTCATCGCAATATCAACCGGGCCGGCCGGCGGTTGTTGCGGCGGCCGCGGTGGCTCTTCTTGCGCTCCTCAGGCTGCTCGGGCGGAGGAGGGGCGGGCTTCTCGTACTCGTCCGGGTCGACCAGGTACTTGTCCTCGTCGGGGATGCCGACCGTGGAGAGCTGCTCGTCGATCTTGGCGACCGCCTCGCGCAGGCCGTCGGCGAGCTTGACCGCGGCGCCGAGGTCCTTGATCGCCTGCCTGGCCCGCGCCTCCGCCTGGGCCCGGAGCCCCTCGGCGTGCTCGAGCTCGTCCTCGGCGGTCTTGCGGCGGGCGTCGAGGGCCTCGCGCAGCTCCTTCTCGTCCTCCTCGGCCTTGAGGCGCTCCTGCTCGTTGCGCCAGGCCTTCTTCCCCTCCTTGGCGGCCTGGATGTCCGCGGTTATCTTGGGGATGCTCTGCGTTATGTCGTTGATGATCAGGCCGCCGGCGTCTGCGGCGTTTTCGATATCACCGCTCAGGTCATCGGGGATGACCGGTGGGGGAGCTGGCGGGCCGGCGGGGAGGGCGTGCACTGCTGTTGCGGATGGCAGCACGGCGAGGGTGGTTAATGAGACCCTCATCTTGGTGTTCGTCTTGTGCGTCAGACTGGGGGATACGTTCAGATTATGGGATATCAAGTGATATGATTAATGTGATTGTCGATTGGAAAATGCTTTGGGAAGATGAGTTAAAAGGGTTTCCACAGAAAAGCAGGACACGACTAGAACAATTATACCCATAGCACCGGACTCTGATTCTGTCAGCCTATTCTCGTATCCCAAGGCCGATGTGTCCACCAGAGGTGTCCCGATCAGAGTCCGCCATGAGCTAGAGGACTCATCAAGTTCGTGCTACGTGGTCACGATAGGATGATTGACTCGGGGACTACATGAAGTTCTCTAGGGGGGCATCAGGGCAGAATGGATGCACATAGCCCTGCCTGTGCGTTGTCGTGGTCAGCCAGCCTAGTGTGCGCGGCCTGCGGTCCGCTTCACGCGGGCACTGCCCATGGTGGAAGCAAGATAAGTCCACGATTGTAGTCTAGAT